>CM067326.1:47922997-48522997 GCA_034376525.1 Nicotiana benthamiana
AGCCATCATAGCCATTGCCGAGGTAGATAGAAAACCAAAAGTCACCCAAAGAAGATCGAAGAAAAGAAAATGATTGAAGCCAAATGCCCTGAAGCAGAAAAGAAGGCTAAGGTCGATGCTGAGACGACCCTTACCAAGGAAACAATACTCTCCATCCCACGAGGACGCGAAGAAAAGCAGCCCACTTTAAGCCCTCCGAAAAGGTTCGAGCAGAATAAAACCATGTATGTGCCTACGAAATCCTTTGTGGTACGAGGATCGATTAAACTACATGTGCTGAATGAGCCCATGGTTATTGGTCGCGCGCCATAGAAGCCCATGACCAACCCCTCCGTCGTCCCTTGGAATTATCAGGAAACCATCATTACATACAAGGGCAAAGCAGTCCTCGGGGAAGCTCAAAAATATTATCCCACAAAGAAATACTCAGACATGGAAGAGGTGAATCCTTCTACGAAATGGCAATTTTCACCAAAGAGGCCAGTGAATGCTGAGGAAGCAGAAACTTTCTTCCAGAAAATGAAAATGCCGGAGTACGAAGTGGTAGATCAACTCCGAAAATCCCCTGAGCAAATTTCTTTATTGTCACTCTTTATGAAATCTCCCGAGCATCAGCAGGTATTGGACAAAACTCTAAACGAAGCTTATGTACCGGCTGATACCTCTGTAGAGCAACTAGAGAAAATGGCATAGAGATTCTTCGCTATTAACCAGATATCATTCAGTAATAATGACTTACCCCCGGAGGGAGCTGCTCACAACAAGGCTTTGCACCTCACTGTCAAGTGTGAGGGATATTATGTCAACAGAGTGATGGTCGATGGAGATTCCGGAGTAGGCATATACCCACTATCTACCTTGCAGAGAATGGTGATCGGGATAGGGAGGATCCGGCCTAACTACGTATGTTTCCGAGCCTTCGATGGAATAAAAAGGGATACCATAGGAGAAGTCGATTTGGTGCACACTATTGGTATAATCGACTTCGAAGTAACATTGACATGAACACCTCCTACAACTACCTCCTAGGAAGACCGTGGATTCATGCAGCAGGGGCAATGCCTTCGACCCTGCACCAAATGTTGAAATTTGAGTTTGAAAATCAGGAGATTGTAGTTCATTGAGAGGACGAACAACCGATTTACCGGTACCCCTCTGTTCCCTGTCTAGAAGCCAAGGAAGGGAGTGAACACATAATCTATCATGCTTTTGAAGTCGTAGTAACTGATCAGCATGAAGAGGGAAAGACTCCCCCCCAACATTTCTTGTCAAATGCTTCAATTATGATAGCAAAGGAAATGACGCACCAAGGTTTTAAGCCAGGCATGGGACCCGGAAGCTCCTTACAAGGCATAAACGAGTCGGTCGCCTTGCGTGCCACAAAAAAGTTCTTCTGATTGGGACTTCATCCAACCTTCGAAGATATCACCTAGGCTAATCGCAGAAAGCACCAAGGATGGGCCTTACCACACCCCTGCCCCACATGTACAAACCCTTTATAAAACCAAAGTACAGTGAAGAGGAGGAAGAAGAAACCTTCACGGCAGAAGAAATTGATAAGATCTGCGGGGCAATGAGAGAGTTGCTCTATGAAGTAAACATGGTCCAACTGGGAGAAGGGTCAAGCGCCGCTGAGGTGCTGTATATGGGGCCAGATGCTAAACTTCAAAATTGGAAGGCCACACCCTTTCCGGTCAGGCGGGAGACCCGGTAGTCTCGCTTTGCTACCTCTTCCCTCATCACGAGCTATTTCAGGGTGTAGCTCGTTTGTTTGTTTTCATTTTTAGCACTTTAAATATCAGTTGTAAACCCTGTTATCTTTCAAGTTCGAAGAAATAAAATCAATATTTTGTCATTCACATTTCTTTGCCTTTCTCTATTTTTTGTCTTTCTTTATTTTTCATCTTTTCTTACAGTCGCAATAATGCGGCTTTAAATAAAATGACATGCTCGCAGACTTCATGCCACGACCTAAACTCGCTGCCTGTCTGTGAAATAATGAACCAGAAACCTGAATACAATGAAGAAGAGGCTTTTAGGAAATCACCCGAGAGCTAGAACACTTTGAAAACAAACCTAAGCCTAACTTAAATGATACTGAACCGGTTAACCTGGGAAATCTCGATGAAATCAAAGAAACTAAAATAAGCATCAACAAAAATAAAGAAATAGGGGATTCATTGGTTCAACTCTTGTTGGAATTCAAAAACGTATTTGCGTGGTCCTACGACGACATGTGTGGTTTGACTATGGATTTGGTGGTTCATATGTTTCCTACATACCTCGAATACCCTCCAGTACAACAAAAACAAAGAAAATAACCCTGATGTCAGTGATAAAATCAAAGAGGAAATTACAAAACAGCTTGAAGTGGGGGTAATCCCGGTAGTGCGGTACCCCAAACGGCTAGCCAATGTGGTCCCGGTGCCAAAGAAGGACGGGAAAATCGGGTGTGTGTGTATTATCGATATTTGAACAAGGTGAGTCCCAAGGATAATTTCCCTCTGCCCAACATCCACATCCTTGTCAATAATTGTGCCAATCACAAGATTCAATCCTTTGTAGACTGCTACGCAAGGTATCACCAAGTGCTGATGGATGAGAAAGATGCTGAGAAAACTGCCTTTACCACACCTTGTGGAACATATTGTTATAGAGTTATGACTTTTGGGTTGAAAAACACCGGGGCAACATACATGAGGGCTATGACCACCATCTTCCACGATATGATGCATAGAGAAATAGAGGTATACGTGCATGACGTGATTATCAAATCCAAGACGCAGGGCGATCATGTAAAGGATCTGAGGAAATTCATTAAAAGTCTCCGCAAATATAATTTGAAATTAAATCCAGAAATATGCGCATTTGGAGTCCCGTCGGGCAACCTTGTGGGGTTCATTGTCAGTCGAAGAGGCATTGAGTTGGATCCAACCAAGATCAAATCCATTCGGGAGTTGCCCCCACCAAAAACAAAAAATGATTTAATGAGTCTACTAGGAAGATTGAATTACATCAGTCGATTCATCGCCCAGTTGACTTCAATATGTGAGCCTATATTTCTTTCAATATGTTAGGAAGCATTTGATAAAATCAAACAATACTTGTCTTATCCACAAATATTAGTTCCGCCAGAACCGGGAAGGCCATTGTTTCTCTATATGACGGTCTAAGAAGGCTCTGTCGGTTGTATTCTCGGCCAGCATAACGCCACGGGAAAGAAATAGCCGGGCCATTTATTATCTGAGCAAAAAATTTACCAGTTACGAGGCTAAGTACACATCGTTAGAAAGAACGCGTTGGGCCTTGACAGGGGTAGCTCAGAAGTTATGGCATTATCTGCAAGCCCATACCACGTACCCCATAACCTGGCTAGATCCAGTAAGGTACATATTCCAAAAACCGATGCCCACAGGGCGATTGGCTAAATGGCAGATCTTGCTCATCGAGTTCGACATTATTTACGTCACTCGTACGGCGATTGAAGCATAGGCATTGGAAGATCATCTGGCACAGAACCCCGTAGATGACGAATATCAGCCTCTAAACACTTACTTCCTTGACGAAGAAGTGAAGTCATCAGAGATAGCAGCTGATGACACTCATGTCTAGAAAATGTTCTTCGACGGAGCAGCAAATGCAAAGGGCGTTTGGATTGGGGCAATTTTAATCTCACCCACAGGCCAACATTATCCACCTACAGCCAGACTCCGGTTCTTCTGTACCAATAATACAGCTGAATATGAGGCTTGCATTATGGGCATGAACATGGCTATTAACCAAGATGTCGAAGAGTTGCTAATCATGGGAGATTCTGATCTAATCATCCGACAAGCTCAAGGAGAATGGGAGACAAGGGACATTAAGCTCCTCCCATATAGACAGCATGTTAAAGACCTTAGCAAACGGTTCAGATCGATACATTTCAGGTACATTCCCCGTTGCCACAATAAGTTAGCAGATGCACTTGCATCATTGGCCTCCATGTTACCATACCCAGGGAACGCCTATTGATCCTTTACAAATCCAAATTAAAGAAAGACATGGGTATTGCAATGCAACCGAAGCAAAGCCTAGCCCACAGCCTTGGTATTACTAAATCTTAAGATTCCTAAAAACACAAGAATATCCTGAGTAAGCCACCAGAGAACAAAAGAAAACCATCTGACGGCATGCGAGAAATTTCTCCCTAAGTGGCGACACTTTGTGTAAAAGGGCTCCAGATCTTATTTTGTTGAGATGTATGGATGCCAAAGAAGACGGGAGAATTATGCACGAAGTACATGTGGGTGTGTTTTTTCCCCATATGAATGGCTATGTACTTGCAAAGAAGATACTCCGAGCTAGCTATTATAGGATAACCATGGAGAAAGACTAGTTTAGATTTGTTCAAAAATTTCATCAATGCCAGGTGCTTGGTTATCTGATTCATGCGCCAACAAATGAGCTGCATCCTATGTCAGCACCCAGGCCATTTGCCGCTTGGGGTATGGATGTCATTGGGCCGATAGAGCAAAAAGCCTCGAATGGGCACAGATTTATATTAGTCGCCATTGATTACTTCACAAAATGGGCTTAGGACATCACCCTCAAGTCTGTTACCAAGAAAGCGGTAGTGGATTTTGTGCATTATAATATCATTTGTCGCTTTGGGATTCCTGCTAACATTATTACTGACAATGCAGCTAGTCTAACAGCCGGCTGATGGAAGAGATATGTGAACAGTTCAAAATAACACATAGAAACTCCAATCCCTACCGGCCAATAGCTAACGGTGCGGTTGAAGTGGCCGACAAGAACATCAAGAAGATCTTGATGAAAGTTATTCAAATCTCGAGGCAATGGCACGAAAAGCTGCCTTTCGCACTGATGGGATATCGCACCACAGTATGTACATCAGTAGGAGCAACCCCCTATTTGCTGGTCTATCAAAGTGAGGCTGTTATACCTGCCAAAGTAGAAATCCCTTCGCTCCGAGTGATTTTCGAAACAGAAATTGAAGATAGTGAATGGGTCAAAACCCAGTTGGAGCAGTTGACCTTGATTGATGAAAAATGAATGGCCGCGGTATGCCACGGGCAGTTGTACCAACAAAGAATGGCCTGTGCCTACAACAAGAAAGTGCGCCCCAGGAATTTCGAAGTCGGGTAGCTGGTTTTGAGACAGATACATCCCCATCATCAGGAATCCAAAGGAAAATTCTCTCCAAATTGGAAAGGCCTACAAATCATCAGAAAGATATTGCCTAGAAGAGCATTGTACTTTGGCAATGTTGAAGGATACGAGCCCAAGGAAACGGTAAACGTAGACGCAGTAAAAAGGTATTATGTTTAAATCCCCTGCAGCAATTACCCCGGTGGATTGGAATGACGAAGACTTTCCTCTCCCGCTATTCCCACCCTCTTTACAACACAAAAAAATTTGAAAAAAAGAAAAAAAAGAGGAAAAGAAATTTCAAAACAAAAAAAATAGAAAAAAAGAGAAAAAGAAAAAGAAAAGGAAAATGCAAAAAAAAGGAAAGAAGAATGCAAACAAAATTAGTTTCGCATCAAGTTTTCTGTACTACGTCTGACTTGATTCCGAAAGTGTACGTAGGCAGCCTCTCCCTGAGGTTCAGTCACATCAAAATAAAAATCCCATTCACCCAAGAAAATCAAAACTGGGGCAGAAATGTATTGCTTCGGTTACAAATCCGTCCGAATGGTTATAGAGTTATAGATTCCCGGGGAGGAAAATTCCATTGTTGGGATCAACCACCAATCAAATTTTTGAGAGAAATAAAATGAGAGAGTCTTAGCGGTGAAAACCTTCGGGCACCATAAGGCGACGGTGAGCGAAAAGTAATACTAAATAAATAAATGAATAAATAAATAAATTGAGAGAGTCCGTTTAGAGAAACTCACAAAGAGCACTATCGGGCGACGGGAGAAGATAAATGAGAGAGGCTGATTGGCGATAACCCGAAAAAAGGGCGCCGTCAGTCGAAAAGAGGAAATATTGCTGCCCAGGCCTAAATAAATTTCTTTGGTTTTGGAAAAGTTGAAGTCAGAAAGCAGAAATTGATCCGTGCCGAGTATCCAGTCCAAGAAGCATGTCGTCGCCATTTAAAGCCGGCTTATATTTCCAGATAAGTTGCCTCTTTTCCTTCAAAAGAACATACCTCTATTAATTCATACTTCACTCATTTCCACTTTGATTTTGATGCCCTGACCGTTCCTTAAGAAAGGTAGCAGGGCCGGCTTCGTGGTTTTCTTTTGGAAAGAATTAAGGGAATACCCGACATCGTCAGTGTGTTTAGCCAATCCCGTTTGACCATGAAAGTTAATGTCTCAAAAGTAATGCAATAAAAGAAAGGAAATCCAAAGCCAAAAGAGGCATGAAGGTGAAGCAAAATCGGAGGGAAATCGAAGGCAGTACAAAATTCATAACCCAAGGCCCGAGAAACAAAGACCAATCCGAAATGAGGACCCCCTGCCCAATTAACATAACAAGGATTTAAAACCAAGGTTTCGCTTTTGAACACAAATGAAGTCGAAATCAAGCGTGATAAGGCCACAAAACCGATAACTGTTCAAACTAACAGTTTCTTTTGTTTCTGAACTAAAATAGATGCAGGTGCAACCTAGAAAAGCAAAAGGAACATATGGAAAAAACAACCAAAGTATTGGCACACTGGCCAAAGATGGTGGTGTGTCAATGACCAAAGGGAAGTTTTCTTTTCATTTTCCAGCAAACTCGCAAATAAGCACGATAACACGAGACCCCAATCCCTTGTTCCCCTTTGTACAGCTTGTGGATTTCCTAGGCATTACCTAAGGATCGCATTCCACCCCTCTCCAGCATAAACTCTCTTTCCCTCACATCCCAGCGTTACTCAGGAAGTTTCCCTCCGCATCCCCAGCATAACCTGAGGATTCGCTCCATATACTTTCTACTCCCTAGTATAGTGTAGGAGTTAACACTCTCCTACCCTTAGCATAACCTAAGGGTGGTTCCTTTCCTCCTCCATCCCCAGCACAGTCAAAAGGCATCTGAGGTCCTCCAGTGCCTTGCATTTCTCCCTTACATAACCTAGGATATCCTCTCATCCCTGCATAACCCGCGGATTCCCCTGGCATAACTCAAGATCCCCTTTCATCCCGGCATAACTCGTCGATTTTCTAGCATAACCTAGGATTTTTCATGCATCCCGGCATAACCCCTAGATGTCCCTAGCATAACCTTGGATTTTTTATTCATCCCGGCATAATCCGTGTATCTCCCTAGCATAACCTAGGATTTTTCATTCATCCCGGCATAACCCGTGGATTTCCCTAGCATAACCTATGATTTTTCATTCATCTTGGCATGACCCGCGGATTCCCCTGGCATAACCCAAGATCCCCTTTCATCCTGGAATAACCTATGGATCTCCCTAGCATAACCTAGGATTTTCTCATTCATCCCGGCATAACCCGCGGATTCCCCAAGCATAACCTAGGATTTTTCACTCATCCCGGCATAACTCGTGGATCTCCCTAGCATAACCTAGGATTTTCTCATTCATCCTGGCATAACCCATGTCTTCCCATTGCATAACCTAGGATTTTTCATTCATCCCAGCATAACCCGTGGATTCCCCTAGCATAACCTGGGATTTTTCATTCATCCCAGCATAACCCGCGGATTCCCCTGACATAACCAAGGAATTTCTTCATAACCTATCCTTAGTAGAAACTTTCCAATCCTGGCATAACCCGCGGATCTTTTCTTTCCATCCCCACAGAGACCTTGTCATTCCTATCCCGACATAACCCATGGATTCTCATCTTATCCCCAGCATGAACCCTTTTCTCTTTCCCAACATAACCTGGCGATTTTTCCAAGGGATACACAATTTCGATCTTTATTGTTTTCAATAAAGAGTAGCATAGATGTGTGTTGCAAATAACTCACAAAATTTTCCAGTGAAAACTGGGGCAGAAAGTTTTGTTCGTTTTCTTGTGTTGCTATCTGAGCAGGTTTCACCTTAAGGCACAAGATTCGGCACGATTGAAAGCATGAGTGTCAATTCAGAACAAAAGAAAAGAAAAGAGACAAAAGAAGTGAACTAAAAGTGATGAGGCGGACAAAGATACTGGCTGCTCAAAATATAATCAAAGTCACAAGCTCAGCATGTCCCGCTTTATTTGAAAAAAACTGAAGATTGAGCCAGCGGTTGCAGCTAATGAGCATCACGATTCAGATCAGAGTCTGCACAAAAGATAGCCAAGAATCATGATCAAGCTTCAAGAGACTCATAAATAGGAATCTTGTAACTTGTAGTTGACAGGTTAGCTAGCTTAGCTTTTGATTTTCTGTTGGTGTAATATGGAGCTTAGCAAGTAGAAACAGCAGCAAAAGCAGCCAATCACAGTCTCCCAGTAGTCCCAACTACCAAAAACATCGAGAACTATACTGACCCGATTCCTTTATTGCCAAGGATATGTAGGCAACCTTTGAAGCTTCAAAATGCTTCACATGGAGTATTCAATCGGACGGAAATCTCTCATATTTTCGCACTTTTCGTTGCACGAAAACTCTTTGTGTTCCCGCGCAAAGAGGGGCAGTAATGAGCATATGATTTTTACCCTGTTGAAACAAGCTCCTACATGACTCTCAAAGTTTAGGATTTTCTATAAGATATTTATTTTAGGATTTTAATTATTAGAATTTAATTGCATGCGCGTGTTCATTAATGCATTATTACATTGACTGGGATTTAATTGTTAAATAATTTTAATTTCCAAAATTAAACTAAAAATATATATTTCCGGCATCTTTAATTATTTTGGATTAATTTCAACTTGTTGCATTTTATTTGTGTTAACAAGGAGTTTAGGTTTTTAATTAAAATTTGGAGTTAATTAAAATAAAAGACAAAGGAATAAAAGAAAAGGCAAAAAAAATTAAAAATACATATATATACACAGCCACTCAGGCTGGCCACAGTTGGGCCAGACTAGAGTGGCCCAAACCTTGTTCCCGTTTAAAAAAAACACACACAGCCCCAACCCACACAAGCGACCCTGTTCTGGTCCATACAAGACCAACCATAAACAACACCGTTTAGAGACCAGCCATCACAACCATTGATCTCAAATCATCTAATGGTCATCATTTCCCCCCCCCCCCCCCAAAAAAAACGTCTCTAATACACTTAGAGACCAAACCCCCTCCCCTTCCTCGTACCATCTTCCCCGAATAGCACCGCCATTGACCACCCTTGTCCACCCCTTGACCTCCATTGACCACCTGTCCACCACCCTAATGCCACCGCCGGAAATCGCCTCACTGCAGAGGCCGGTAAACAAACCTCCCCAGATTAACACGACTAAATCATCACAACCTCCTATATCCCGTCATAAGACTAGTTTCTGTCGAATAGCCCCCCCCCCCTCCCGTGTCGAATATTCAAAATAAGGTCGTCGTAACCACCATCTCTGGCGACCTTATTCCAAACTTCCGTAGCTTTACACCATAAGGTTATTAGAACCTCCCCTACCCTGTCCTGCAATCCACTCCTTTCGAACAACCCCCATCGTCTCATCGGAACCCCCATATCCGGCGACCCAACTCCAAACCCCTCCAAACTTACTCCCCTGAAACAACTCAATCTCCTCATTCCAACCATATGTGTCACACCTTTCGAATCTGCCTGAAATGTGTCGAATATTAATTTGAAGTTCAACCCTAAAACCCCAACCTTGTCAGAATTTTGTCAAAATCCTCCCAGGCAATCCCTATCACTTCCTTTCCCCAACCATGCTACCCATGACCCCCAAACAATGCTAGTCACTAAAGAAAATTAGATCTGAGGCCTCACTGGGGTCTCAGAATCATAAAAGCCTCTTCCGGAGTTCGTAAACCTATTATACACTATACTAGTTGTCCTAGGAGGTTAAAAACCTCTACAAAAGTTCAAGGAACGACGAAGTAATCTTAAACGGAGTTGCATGTGTAAAAAGAAGCTAAGTATTTTGTCTTTTCTGTATATATTTGCTTCATTCTATTTGTTAGATGATTTGATTCCTATTGAATAATTGTTTGTTTATCCGGAATCTCATATTAAATGGGTTCAATAGTTATATGCCTTTGTTGTTATTAGTTTAAGATCTCTTCGTCTCTTGAGTAATTTGATATCCTGTTAGTATCAGCTCCTTGATCCTGAAAGCTTAGTTTTGTTAATTCTTCAGTAATGTTATTTTTATGGCTTGATCGACCTCTATCTTCAAATCTTCATTTGTTTTATTCCATGATTTCTTGTTTGTTTGGTTGTTTATGCTCCTATGTCTTTGATTTCCATAATAATTTTCATTTTCAGTATTGATATTAGTTTAGGCATATTTGTTGGGTTGGACCTTTAACTGGTAAGTGTTAGCCTTTACTCTTCTAATTTGATTCATGAGCTAATAGTTCACTTTCAGCTGTATGCTTTTCATTCTCAAGATCTCTAAGTACTTTAATTTATTTATTGTTGCAAGTTGAGTGCTGAGAGATGGTTTCCCTATTCTAAGCATTTTGACCAATGGCTTTTGATATTGAATAATAATCATGTATAATGTTTGCTTGCGAGAAAATCACATTAAGGCACTTGTTTTAAAACTTGACTAGTTTTGTCTAATTTTGAACTTCAAACAAGCATGTTAGTCCAAGACCAAATTTGACCCAACTTAAACATAATTGACTTAACCACATAACTGACCAAGGTTAAAACCTCAGGTTGGTTATATAGGAAGAGGAATAGGGGTTTAAGGGGTATTTGAACTTTAAAAAATCTGATAGTAATCCCCTAGAACATTCTAGTGAGGGATTAAAACATAATTTCTGCCTCAAACTTGAGGCACAAGTCAGGAAATGAAGGACCATTTAGGAAAAGTGTAAATGTGAAGCAAGGAATGAAAGAAAAACAAGGGAAAAGCTGATGCCCTAAGGTTCCACTATAAAAGGAACCACCTGAGTATTTTTTAGAGGATTCGGAACCTTTCCTTTGAATTCTAGAGTTAAAAATACTTACTAGCTCTTCATATATCTGGGAGACACCATCTGTGATGTTTGAATTATATTTAAAGACTTAATTCTCTCAAATACAAGTCTACTGAAGCACTGGATGCACTGTTTGATTGGCTACTGTTTGCTTAGCTGATTCATTACATTTACTCATAGGCTTTTGCTTTCTGCTGAATTACACGTACCCTAAATGTTCATTGATGTATTGAAGCTCAAGTAAAATGCATTCTTAGTATGAAGATCTGCTTCTATTTTCATTTTGTTTTGAATTCCCACCCTGTTCTTCCCCTCCTTTAGTGTTTATATACTCACCTTGTTGTAATAAGAAATTTGAACTTTTTAATTCTGTAGTAGCAGAACATTAGAGATTGGATTATCCAGTAATATCAGGACATTCAAACTATTATGTCAGCATGTACAACTGATAGTACGATTAGCTAGTGATGCGTTTGTTTAGGTGTTCATTTCTTGCTTTGTTTAGAAATAAGGGATTCAGGGAAATAGTTGTCACGAACCGAGCCCAATAGCTGTCAGTCGCAGCAAAAAATGTGTGTCTTAGGGTGATCCAAACTTGAATCCCGTATGTGCGATTAGCCATGAATGAGGCTAAGATGCAGGAATCATTCTCCAAACTATATTGCATTACTGTATAAAGTTAGAACATTTAAACACCAGCAATAATAGAGAATTTAGTACGCATTAGAATGTACTTATAAAATAAAGTGAGCCGCGTCAACCCAATCAAATACCATGCAATGACTCTTTAATTCATTAAACACAAAAATATAGGAAGTGCGCTTAGCGAATTTGACAGCCTTCTCCTAAATTTCGAAGACATAGTTGCTATAGGCGCGCAGTAATTAATAAAAAAATACCTTCCTAAATTAGGGTGCGCATTTATGTGACCCAAAACCCATTCTCAATGAAATTAAAATATGTCAAAAATTGCGGGTGCATTATGTGACGTGATTCGTGACATGTTTTAATAACATTGCAAAATTTCTTAAAATATATCTTAAAAGGGGTTAATAACTTAAAATTGCATTATAGGTTTAATCATGTATAATAAATCAGATATCTAGCCACGTATAATAAGTTTGAGCGACCGTGCTAGAACCATAGGATCCGAGGGTTCCTAACACTTTCCCTCGGGTCAACAGAATTCCTTACTCAAGAATTTCTGGTTCACAGACTCTAATTGGGCAGTCAAAATTTCCTCGATCTAGGATTTTAAATAAATCGGTGACTTGGGACACCAAAAACCAAGCCTATCCCAAGTGGCGACTCTTGAATTAGATAATTAATTCCATCTCAAATAATGTCACTTTAATTAGAAAAACTCCTATATACACGTCATCTTTTGGGGTAACCACATGTAAGCAAAAAAAGCAGGTGTGACACCTTCTTATGACCCAACTCTTCAGGTGGCAGCTCATCTTTATTAAAAATGATCTTATGGCTTTCCAATACCTGGCCTACCATGTTAGCCATTTCCCCACCAGTTATTTTTCTTGACACATATGCTTCACTTAGCACCCTCAACAGAGCATTCTTGTGTGCTTCAGAATTTTGTAGCAAAGCAAGTATGGGTCATCACCTTTTGTGATCAAACCGATCGATCCCTCATGATGCCAATCATCCTCTATTTCAATCATGTGAATATCTCCACCCTTGTGGTCTGGAAAGGGATTATTACGGACATTTGGAGCAGGTTCTTTTTCCATAATAATCTTGTTATCAATCAAAGCCTAGATTTTGTCTTTTAGAGAACGACAATTTATCGATGATGTGTCCTTTCATGCCAAAACGGTATGTATAAGATTTGTTCGGGTTAACCCACTGAGAAGGGTTCTTAGGAGTTGTAGCAGGGATGGGTATTATATTACCAGCAACTTTGAGTCATTCGTACAATTGGTCAATAGATTCAGTAATAGTTGTATATTGTTTCGGAGGCCTTCGGTCAAAGTTTGGTCGAGGTCTAGGGAAGTTTTAGCGTGTAGGAGGGGATTGATAGTAGGATGGACGAGCATTTTAGGCTTGGTAAACATGTGCAGGTTAGGAATATCTAGGTGAAGTAGGGTGATATATGGGAGGTGGAGGTGATTAATAAGTGGGAAGTGGAGTTTGGTAAGAGGGAGAGGGTGTTTGGTAGTTTGGAGTAGGCTAATATCTGAGTGGAGGCATTGGGTAGGTTTTGTATTTGATGGGAAATCGGTTGTCTATGCCACTATTACGGCTCCTACGTCTCTTTTCTTGGACACATATCTGACTGTAAGGCCTTATTTGTAGCTTGCAAGGCCTCGAAGTTCATAACCATACCGCTTTTGATGCCCTCTTCAATCCTTTCTCCCAGCTTGATAATGTCATAAAATTTGTGGCTATCGATTATCATTAGATTTTCATAGAAAATACTACAGGTCTTGATCCCGAATAAATAATTTGTTCATCTATTCCTCCTCTAAGGCAAGTCTGACCTTAGCAGCTTCGGACCTCCAGCGAGTTGCGTACTAGCGGAATTTTTCTGTGGGCTTCTTCTTTAGATTTTGAATATAGAAAACATCTGGTGCACTCACCCTGTTGAACCTGAACATGTCCATAAAGTCGGACGCCATGCCTACCCAGTTTGACAACTTCTTCGGATCATGGATAATGTACCAAGACAAAGCATCTCCGTTCAAGCTTCTCATGAAAAGCTTCATGCAGATTCTCTCATCTTTCCCTACTCCAACCAGCTTATCACTGTATGTTCTCAAATGGACCCTTGGATCCCTTGTACCATCAAACATTTCGAACTTCGGAGGTTTGTACCCTCATGCAGTTCCACATCCGGCTGTATGCAAAGATCTTCATAGTTTAGCCCCTCAATTCCCTTGCTTTATTCAACGCCTTGAATCCGGCTAGTCAATTTCTTAAAATCTTCAGCTGGGTTCCTGATGGGTGAGTCTTTATCATCAGACTCGGGTGTGTTTGAGATGGGTTAGGTGGAGTGTGGCATAGTCTTCCCATAGATGGGGTGTTATGGTAGGTGTGGCAGTGGTCGTTTATGGAGTTCAGGGGTTCTGGGATGAGCATTGGGGTTTTGTTTGAAGTGTGGCAGGTGTTACTGGGTGGTGAGGAGTGGGATGGTTCTGTTGCTTTGGGATATTCTGTGGAGATATAGGGTTCTGAGCATTTGGAAAATATTATATCTGGCGTGGTAAAGGAAAATGACAGATTTACCAGATTCAGAACCTGATCAAGTTCTTCTTTGGAAACTAGAGTTCCATGATCGTGAGTGACCTCTACCCGTTCCGTTTAGTTCTCCTTTCTAGCGTTGTTCAAATCTTTCATATTACCTTTGTTCTTGTTTTTGACAAGACTAAGAGGAGGAATGGGTGGAGGTCCCTTGGATCTAATGGAATAAGATTATGTTGCCAGAGTGCACGAACTAACCTTTGTGGAGGGGGAATAATAAACAAATAGTAAAAACAAAAAGGTAACAGGTTAATAAGGATTATAAAAAGCATTGCATTATTTAAACACATAGTGCAGAATGTAAGACGTGTCCTAATTTGGGAACCTCGTTGTGCCCGAGGTGGTCCTAGAGACAAGTTGATTTGGAGAACTTGGAATGCTAAATGCCTCATTTTATTGATAAAAAAAAAAGACGAATCTCAAGTTGACACTAAATATACAGGAAATGAAAATCACTAATGGCCATTAGCCTTATTACATTTCATAAAGCAAAAAGAAAAACTCCTATCTACTTGGTCCCAGAAAGGACCTTCCCTAGATTCGGCATCCCTTAGCATTCTGGAAGTCGGTAACTCTCTTCCACACTTTTCCTTCCAATTCTAGTAGACTGTATTCCGGATATTCTAACTTATCGCTAGCTTTGGCGACCCTCTCTTTCCACTCATTGATTTGGTCATTTGATGGAAGACTTCTCCAATAGTCTTGAAAGAGTGGGAGCGTGCTAATCATACTAAAACTGGGGAACTCGTGCCTCATTTCTACAAAACATGAGGGTTAGATCCTTCATCCACCGGACTCGACTGTTTAATATCAACAACTAGCATGAAAAATTTAGTTACACAAATAAATTCATAGAACATGACGACGTCCGTTTGGGTTTAGGGAACCCAGTGGACTTTGGATGAGGCTATCTTAAAGCATCATTATGTGGACAACATAACTGATCCGCTAGGTTTGATAATTATGCATGCACAATTTGAACATCTATAGGGTTTTAAACCGGTACCCTTGAGCGGACAACTCAAGGAAGGAAGGCACCAAACTGTAGACTACACCGTTGATCAACTGGTTTTACCGCAAATATGCCTTTGCAAATTAAAGGGGGTAATAATATAGGAAGGATACAACAACTCATTATAAGCATTGCTATGGTATTTGATTGGCACGAGTGGAATATGATGTTGAGCATGATTATGCAATAATTAAAAAGCATGTTTTCACGTATTTGCATGTAAACAAAGTAGTAAATACGACAATTTATAATTTGAAGCGGTAATAGAGAAAAGAAAGGAAGAAGATAAGTCAGTTTTGCCTTGTAAAAGAAATGAAATGCTTAAAAGAATTTAAACAAAGGGAAGGCACAAATTCACAAGAATGATCTAAAATGGTAAAAGCCTAAATTCCCTAGCAGAGTCACCATGTTGTTGCGCCCCCTTTTTCCTCAGAGAAAATCGGATTTATGACATTTTAGTATAGGAAAACTTGTTCCTTTTGGGAACTCGGTTTTGCATGTTTGAAGAGTTGCCACCTAATGATTCAAGGTACATTAGGACATAATGGAGTTCAATTCTAGGTGCCATTTTTAATAACCAGAGATAGGGTAAGAGCTTGAAATTATCCAAAGGAAAAGGTATTAGGCACCCCTCAGGATCCAATACTGTGGTTCCTGGCCAGACAATCATTGTGAATTTTGGGTGAAATTAACATATAAGCAGATAAGGGTCAAATAATAGAGGGTCTCAATACACATAGGTTGAAAGTAAACAAAGTTTGAAAGAATAATTAAAAGAGCTGATTTTAAATAAGGAGTTACAACGCTAAAGAGAAAAAAGGAAAATAAAGGAAGGGACTCCTAGGTTTATATTTAATATGGATCATATCAATGCAATACCCGGTAATCACTCCTAAAGAGAGGGGTTGTGCGTGGTATTAGCGCACATGTCATCATATCCATATCTACCCTTTCCCACCCCATTTAAGGCACTAAAGCACGGATTAGTCTCGATCACTATCGGATGCTATTACCCATCTAGTTCATGTTAATCCTGCAGGCACTTAGGATTGCGAATCCTAAAAGAGAGGGATATTAGGCTGACTGGTAGTTTCAAAGATAAAAATCAAAGATGACATAAAAAAATGTAAAAGACAAAATATTAAAGGGGAAACACATAAACACAAAAAGATCACCGAAAGCATGACTTAAACGAGCAAGGTCTACTTATAAAAAAATACTTTAGGGAGGAGGAGATGGTTGTTGTTACAGCAAGTTTGGCCTATTACATGACTCAGTTAAGAAACACGAATTGGGCATGCCTGCTGATTATTGCACTTAAATAAATAACAGAGGCGAGTTCAGTTTTATTTACATTGCCTAAGGCTTGCCTAAGGATTAAACAGGGTCATATAGGCATGATATTTACTTAATTCAGAATGCGGTGAAACAATAGTACCTCAAAAAGGATTTTTTTGAAATCCTATAGGCATACCTCGTTAAGCAGAGGAATTAGATTTTTTAAAACTTACTTAGGTTAGACTGATATTAAAACAGACCAATTTCAGATCCTATTGGTGATGGCATATACTATTGCTGATTTGAGCCCCATGATCATGATATCTAACATTGAGTGTGAATGTAACGAATCAGATTCATTTAAGAACCCCTATAGGCATAATTTCTATGTGTGATATTGACCGTAAGAAATTGAGATAAACCCTGTAGACATAGTGTCTAAAATTGCAGAATTGAACACAAAGAATTTAAATAGTCCTTTGGGCAGGTTGTCTAAATGCAGTTTGAAGATGTAGAATTTTAAGAATCGTTATAGGCATATTTTCTACCCTTGACATGCATAAATACCCAACCCTTTTCACTAGCCAACCCCAAATATTTATTACAAATTACAATAGATCGCAAATACTTAAATACATATAAAAAATACAACTAGAGGAGGTCCGATTCTTGGTTCCTCCCTAAGCTATGAAAAAATTGCCTTAGGATGTCATTACTTCAAAGCCTTTCTCAAACTTAAGTGTGCCAGAGTTCCCTAAGGGCCACAACAAGACCTTGCGTAGTGCTCACACCCAAGTTACAAACCAAAATAGAGATGAGTGCAGTGTGAAAATGCCAGCCTTTATGTGTCCAAGTTCAGAAGAAGCTCTTGAATCCCAAGGAAAGGCTCACATAGAGGGGGCAGACCTTAAGTATAGGAAGATAGTGGAAGTGCAGAAAATGGGATTTTAACTGAAGGGAGTATAGAAGAGGGGTAAAGGGGGTAGGAAAGCAATTAGAACACGCAGATTTAGTGCGAGGAGCCTATGTAATTGGGAAAAGACCAGCTTTGGGTATGCACAACAATAGTAGATGCTGGCATGCCTATGTGCCAACCAAAACATACAACAAACAAAGGAAACATGAAGGTTATGGTCCTAGAGGGACCAAGTGTGAGTCATGGAAAACAATGTTTTGTGTTTCAATGCTGCATACCAACCACAGTTATCAAACATATTGGGGATGGGGATTTAATATGCTCAAAATATGATAAAGAGATACTAATCCTGAACAAGGAAGTCAGAATGCAACATGTTTAACAATGGAAGTCAGCAAAATACAACAGGAAACAGACAAGAGGAAAGAAACACGTTGTTATTAATGCTGAAAACTTATTTAAAACATACCAGTCAAATAAGCAAAGTGCAGAAAGAAAAGTAACAGGACTTTGATATATTAGTGTTAGCTTTCAACTGTCTAAACTGGAAGTAGCACAAGTAGTAGTATAACAAGAGAGAGTGTTTGAGTGTAAGCGTGAGTTTAGATCCAAAAGTGTTCGTGTCTTTCTGTTAATTAGAGAGTATGTATATATACGAGTTCGAAACTATGTAAAATAAGGTAAGAATCACAATTATATAGTAATTATGGAACTAAGAACCAACTAAAGCAAAAATCAGTACAAGTACCACCTTAATTTAAAGAAATCAGTTCAAATGGTAAGAATAAGTAAAAAATAACGAATGAAATCAATGTGTAGACAAGGAAATAATTCGAACAAATTAGGCATGGAGTAAACCATTAGGGCTAGGATTAGAAAAACTCTAATTAAGGAGATAGTCAATAAGAATCATACAGTCAATAAGAATCAAGTACCAATATAGCCTAGGAGGAAATTAATCAAATTTAGTATAATAAAAGTAGGAATTGAAGGTCTAAAGGAAAGTGTTTAAATTAAACCAAGAAAAATGAAATCAGAATCAATCAATAAGAAAGTCACGAGTCGATATTTTGCATAGAAAGAAAGTGAGACATAGATGGCCAAGGGTCGACATACAACTCTAGCAAACATGAGAGTCAAATAATAATGATTCAATGAGAAAGATGCAAGTTTGAACAGTCAAGATGAACACAAGCACATAGACTCAGTGTAAGTTTAGGCTAAGAAACTAGGTAGAAATATGTCAAGGTAAGATAGTCACAAAAAATCACAAAAACTCAAAAACGAGAACCGGCCAGTCATGCTAATACACAAAACCAAACAAAGAACCCCCTAAAATTAGGGCTTTCAACGTAGACAGATTAAAAATGTAGCAAACTCATATAATCAGTCAAGATATATAAGAAATATAAGTTTAAACACAAAGAATCAGTTAAACAAGGTTTTAGAAGAAGTTCTGAAAACCCTAGTTTTGAAGAAGATGAAAAACACTTGAAACCGCATGATTCTTGTAAAAAACCTTAAGGACATTGTAAAATACTTGAGAAACAAACTCAGATTGTCCTAAAACTATACAGATCTAGGAGGCATAGAAAAAAATTAGGGTTTCCGAAGAACCCATAATGACACGAAGAAACCTGTCCAAAAACTCAAAGACCGTGTCAAATATACTCTACTTGAAATCACACTGGAATAGCCAACATCAGGCAAGAGATAAATCTTAGATGCAGGTCTGCATGGCCCCAGGCCCTTGAAGACCTTAGAGAAGGCAAGTATAGTATGAGAGAAGCCATTAAAGGCTTATGAGATGATGAGAGGTCACTGGAGATGGCCGGAGAAGGGAGGTCGGCCTTTGAAAACTAGAGTTAGCTTTAGAGTGTTTTTGGTTAAGAGAGAATTTTAGGGGGGCGACGTATAGAAAAATGATTAGGGTTAGGGAGTAGTTTAGGATTAATTAAGGCAAGGATGGTTGTTTGTCATTGATCTGAATGATCAAGGGCGTAGATTAAAACAGGCGAGTTGGGTGTGTTGTGAAAAAATGGGTTTGGGTCAGATTAAAATGGAAATGGGTCGGGGTTCAAATGGTTTCAATTGAATTTAATTAGGTTCAAAATTATGCTATAATTGAAATAAAATTGGGCTAAAATTTAAATAGTCAATTATTCCAATTTGACTTATGAAAAATAATAAATTAATTTTTAGAAAGGTATATAAATGATTTATAGTACATAATTAACTATTTAAAAATACCAGACCTAATTTTTATGAATATAAACGTAATTAATCCTAAAAGAGGCTAATGTTGTAATTGTATACAGTTTAAGTTTAAAAATACAAAATGACATTGTGAAATATGCAAAACTTATACTAGTTATATTTTAGTATAAATATGAGAGTCCAATAAATGGATCACCAAGATGATAATTTTGGGAATAATTATTGGGATTCTTTATGATAAAATAGGGGAATAAATTGGTTAAAAATCTTTTAAAAATCAAGAAAATTAATAAAATATTGGGACATACTTATAGTGCATATATATGATATTTTTAAAGTATTTTTCATATAAAAAAATACAGAAAAAATTGGCTATCAACAAATATAATAAAAATAAAGAAGGCAATTTTTTATCTAACTATTTTAATAATATAATTAATTTTAAACACTAGGAAACTATTAGGCGTGTTTTAACTTTTTTATTCACAGACTTGCTTGTGTAGCGTGATAGTTAATATTTAGTAAATTTATTCAATAATATCACTAGCTTAATTAATTTCTAATTTAATTGATCTCTTGCTATAATCGCAGATTCGCTTGTGTTGCGCGATAATGTCATTTAATAATTTTCTAATCTAATTTTCTCAAACATAAATGTAGTAATTTCTCTAAAGTACTATAAATAGCTGATTTTCATGATTTCGAATTCGCTTGCGCGACGCGATTGATAAGTTAATTAATCTTTCGATCACACATTCGCTTTGTTAGATAATACGCTTAACGCTAGAGGGGGG
The DNA here is from genome assembly GCA_034376525.1 of Nicotiana benthamiana. Taxonomy (NCBI): domain Eukaryota; kingdom Viridiplantae; phylum Streptophyta; class Magnoliopsida; order Solanales; family Solanaceae; genus Nicotiana; species Nicotiana benthamiana. The sequence goes on from CM067326.1 coordinate 47,943,477, forward strand.
TGAATAGCGTTATTATAAAAATTAGCGTAAACTTGCGGAATTTAAAAAATTGCAGGAAATAAATAAGTGCGATAAGTAAATAAATTAGAACAAACGCACCGATGTATCCTGGTTCACCACAACCCGTGGCTAGTCCAGTCCCCGAGATACTCTCTCGAGATTTCCACTAACTTGTTAAGCTTATGGGTGCTCAACAAACCGTTACAACTTGAGGACACAAGCCTCAACAACCTTTGCTCGGAGATACAACACTCCAAGACTTCAACCAAGGAAACACAAGTTCCTTCTTACAACACAAGCGACTAACACTTCCCTTCAAGTGTACAAAAACACTTAGCACTCAAACAAGACACTCCTTTAAGAGTAGATATGAGTAAAAAGAATACGCTCGAGATCGCAACAACTTTCGACAAGAATTTGGCTCTCAAAAGCTTATGTAATGAATATAAAATGATAAGCAATAAAGTGAGCAAGCTTTAGCAATTGTATGATCAGTTGTTGTGTGTTGTTGTGCTTAGAAGACTGATTTGAAGCTGTATTTATAGCTGAAAAACTTTGTATTACCGTTGCCTAATTGCCAATTAAGAATTGCTGAATTTACTCAGTGTCAATCGATTGTCAAATTACCACAATCGATTGTTTGCCAGATCTTCCAAAAATCAATCCCAGATTTTTCGCATAACAATCGATTATTTAAGATCAATAATCGATTACTGGCAACGTTCAAAAAATCATTTCCATATTTTACTTAAAACAATCGATTGTCAGAAATCTACAATCGATTACTCAGCAACGTTCAAAAAATCATTTCCAGATTTTACTTATAACAATCGATTATAAGAAATCAATAATCGATTACCTGACGGTATTTGAAAATATTTTGGCAACGGTCAGTTATACAATCGATTATACTAAGTTAACAATCAATTATATATCAGTCTTGAAAAATCAATTTAGACACTGCCTCTTGACAATCGATTGTTATAGGTTCACAATCGATTATTTAATAACTTTGAAAAAGTCTGGAAGACACTGCCTCAACACAATCCATTCTCATAAGTTCACAATCGATTATTTTGTGACTTTGAAAAATATGATGGATACTGTCTCTTCACAATCGATTGCCATTAGCTTCACAATTGATTATTTTGAGCTTTGAAAAACTTTGATGGACACTGCCTCATCACAATCGATTGTCATAAGGTTCACAATCGATTGTCATGCAGATTTGAAAAATTTGATGCTCACTGCCTTAACACAATCGATTGTCATAAGTTCACAATCTATTGTCAAGCAGCTGACTTAAACATAATCGATTATTATAAGTACATAATCGATTATCTTAGTCCAGATTTTAGAGGCATGTTTAAAAAACATTTTGACTAAAGTAAATATGCATTATTTAAAATCATTTTGCTCTAAATTAAATATGCATGATTTGTTAAAAATATTTTTACGAGAGAAGCCAAGTCTTGAGTTTAGGTTGTCGGATCAAGATCACAATTAAATACCGACTCATATAAAACTTAATCTCGATCTTTGTCTTGTGCTTGAATCTCGTTATATATCAATTTTGCGCTTGTGCTTGGACCTCGTCATGTGTCAATTTGTGCATAGTTTGTCATTCATCAAAACCTACAAATATGAACACACGTTTAGTATAATGCCTTGAGAACGTGTTTCCAACACGCTTTGCATAGCATATTTATGACAACATAATATTATCAACGTTGTTCTTTAGTAATTCAAATAATCTATAAACAAAAATGGACATAGAAAAACGGACAATGAACCAGGCAGTGTGAGTGTAATTCCTTTGTAGATTACCTTACAAAGCTTGCCATTGGGATTTTGGTCCATCGAAGCCCTTAGTAAACTAGCTAGTGTGGTTGGAAAGTCTATGTACACTGATAGAATCACTACTGAATTGAAGAAGATATCTTATGCAAGAGTATGGTGGAAACAAACATATCTCAACCCTTGCCAGATAGTTTTGAGATACATACTAAGAGGGGAGTTATCACTCAACAGATTGTGTACGAATGGAGGCCAAAATACTGTTGTGACTGTGTAAGATTTGGCCATAACACTTATGATTGGTGGTATAAAAAGAAGCAGGGAAGTGAAGAGGTAACACAGAACCATTTCAAGGCAGCAGGGAAAAAGGAGCAAGTGCAAAGTGAGAACTGGAAATGGATACCAAAAACCAAGCAGAATGGTGAGATGGTTAAAGCTGCTAGGATAGTGGAGGAAAGCAAGCAAACTGACATTGCTGGAAGCAGGGTGATAGATAAGGGGTTGGCAAAAGTGAAAAATGTACACCACTATGCTGGAGCCTCAATGAACATGACCAACAATTTCTCTTTGTTACAGATAGGTGATGAACCAGGGGACGCTGGCCCATCCAGCTTCACCACAATATGATTTTCAGCACATGGAATATTAGGGGCCTTAACAATGCCCATAAATAGAAGGAGCTGAAACTCTTTTTGAGAAAGCATAAAGTAGACTGTATGGGATTCATAGAAACTAGAGTGAAGGAAGCAAAGGTACAAAAGATTATCACAAAACTGGGAAATGATTGGAGATATAGTGGGAATTACAATGAGCATCCAAATGGGAGAATCTGGCTACTGTGGAATTTAAATGTTGAGAAGCAGATATTGAAGACTGATGAACAGTTTATACATTGTGAGGTTAATGAAAGAAGTACAAATTTCACAATACTGATTACAGTAGTGTATGCAAATAATAAGATGAACAAGAGACAATAACTATGGGTCAAACTGTTGACCTTAGGAGCAACTATTGAGGAGAGCTGGCTACTCAGTGGAGATTTCAACAATGTTCTCCACACTGATGATAGGATAGGTGCTCCAGTTATGTAACAGGAGATTCAAGGTTTCCAAGACACACTCATTGCTCTTCAACTCACTCAGTTGAAGAGCTTGGGTTGTTTTTATACATGGTGTAATAAACAAAAACCAGAGACAAGAATCTATAGCAGGATTGATTGGGCTTTTGGAAATGTGAACTGGATGCAGTAGTACAGTCATATTGAAGCTGATATGGCCCCGGGAGTATCAGACCATTCCCCTATCCTTTTACTGTGCAATGCTGAGGAACAAAGAAGGAATATTCATCCTAAGCCATTCAAACTGTATACATATGTCATGGATCATGCTGATTTCCTAGCATTGTGGAAAGGGTTTGGAATCAAAGCCAGCATGGAGGGAAAATGCATAGAGTATGGAATAAATTAATGGCCCTAAAAGTGGGGTTAAAGGATTTGAATACCTATATGGCAAAGTATAGGATACAACTCAGTGAGGCAAGGTAAAAGCTGGAAGCTATAAAGAATCAGATACCGATAAATTGTATGGACCAAGGTCTGATTGATCAAAAAAGGATGATGCTTATGGAAGTAGAGAAATGGAGTAACATAGAGGAGCAGATCTTATACCAGAAATCTAGAGCACACTGGATTGCTTGTGGAGATTTAAACACTAAATATTTTCATGCTCAACTGAAGATGAGGACAAACTTTAATACTATAAACTCTATATATACTGAAGAGGGAGTAAATTGTCTGATCCCAAGATGGTGGAAGAAGAGTTTATTACTTGCTTCAAGAGTTTACTGGGGGGAAACAATAACATCTGCCAATGTCCAAACACTGCAGTAATCCATCAGGGTCCTTGTCTCAACTTGCAACAGAAAGATGATCTAGTAAAGCCAGTCACAAGTGAGGAAATACTAATGGTATTTAAGGATATGCCTCATGATAAGGCACCAGGTGTGGATGGCTTCCCAATTGAATTTTTTATATGGCATTGGCATGTAGTGGGGGAAGACATCTCTGAAGGTGTGAGGGAATTCTTTCTCACTGGGAAGTTGCATGAAGGAGTTAGCAGTACTGCAATAACACTAATTCCTAAAGTGCAAAATCCAAGCAAAGTGAAGGATTATAGACCCATTTCCTATTGTACAACTCTGTACAAAATCATCACTAAGATCCTTACAGCTAGGCTGAAAGCAGTTATTGACGATCTGGTTGGAAGATCACAGTGAGCATGCATTGAGGGTCGTAGAATCACATATAACATTCTATTTACACAAGAACTGTTCAATGGCTACTCCAGGAAGGCATTTCGCCTAGATGTGTTCTTAAAGTAGATGTAAGTAAGGCTTATGATACAGTTGAGTGGTGCATCCTAGAAAGACTGATACAGGACTTGGGCTTTCCATATATATTCATTGGGTGGGTAATGGAGTGCATATCTTGTGTCACCTACTCTCTCAACATCAATGGTGGAATCATTGCTCCATTTAAAGGAAGAAGAGGCATAAGGCAAGGTGACCCTATGTCTCCATACCTCTTTGTTCTGGTCATGGAGTATCTACAAAGAGAATTTGTGCAAATGATGATGAGGAAAGAGTTCAAATTCTATCCTAGATGTAACAAGCTGGGTGTAGCACATGTTTGCTTCACGGATGATCTTCTTATGTTCTGTAAAGCAGACATTTAGTCTGTAATCTTACTGAAGCAGGCTTTCCAGAACTTCTTCAATGCTTCTAAACTTCAAGCAAATGCTGACAAAAGTGCTGTGTACATAGCATGTGTCACAAACTGGCAGAAGGAGGAGATCTTACAGGCATTGGTTTTCCCTAAAGGCAGGCTTCCATTTAAATATTTGGGGATGCCTCTGGATTCAAATAAATTGACCATTACTCAATGTTGACCATTAGTTGAGAAAATCACATAGAAATAAGCTGCTGGTCATCAAGGCTGCTCTCGTACGCTGGTCGACTTCAGCTGATCAAATTAATACCGTTTGGTGTACAAGCCTATTGGTCCCAAATATTTCTACTGCCTAAAAAAGTTCTGAGGATGACTGAAGCAATATGCAGATCATACATGTGGATAGGTTCAGCTACAGTGTCAAGGAAAGCTCTGGTTGCGTGGGAAACACTCTGTATGCCATACAGTGCATGGGGATTAAATGTGTTGAACCTGATCAAGTGGAATAAGTCTGTTGTGTAAGGCACCTATGGGCACTGACAAAGAAGAAGAATAGTCTGTGGATAAAATGGGTGCATACGGTCTATATTAAAAATTACTGTATTGATGACATGGCGGTGCCTAGATCTGCTGCTTGGGCAATAAGGAAAATCTTTGGGTCGAGAGAGTTGATAAATGGCATAGCAACTCTTCACAGAAATCTGTACAGTCGACTGCTTCAGCTTTAGAGGGGTGATTCATTCAGCATCAAAAAGTTATACAGACTCCAACACCCTCAATACCTTCAAGTCCAACGGAAGACCATCATACTGCAGGCTCAATTACACCCCATGTACAAATTTATTTTGTGGCTGGCTCAGCATAAGAGATTGGCAATTGTGGACAGACTCCAGGAACTCAATATCCTGATTCCACAGGAATGTATTTTCTGTGGAATGTCTCGGGAGACTTTTGATCATCTGTACTTTGACTGCTTGAAGACTAAAGCACTTTAGAGTCGGCTCCTAAACTTGTTGGGCTATAAATGACCCATTTCTGACTGGAAGGAGGAATGTGACTGGGTCAGTAAGCTGGCAAGGAGTAGAACTGGTGTAGCAGAAATCACTGCATGTATGTTTGGGATCTTTGTGACAGTGATATGGAGAGAGCGCAATAAAATGAGATTCCAATGAGGTAATATGCTGAACGATAATGTCTGAAAGGAAATAGCAGTCAATCTCCACTCAAGAGGAGCTTCAACTCATAAATGGAAGGCTGCTTTACTAAGCTTAACCCATTACCCCTAGGCTGCTCTTGGGACAGAATTGTCACATTTACTATCAAATAGTGATATTGCAAATCTTATTAGATTGATAATAGGTGTAGTGACTGTATAGCATGTGAGTATAGATGGCCAGCATCTATGTTTGTAGGTGTACAATTTTTTTGACGGAATGGAATAGAAAATCTGTTTATTCAAAAAAAAATCATATAAACTATAGTTTATCCAAAATTAATTCCAGCCAAGTTTAAGATAATATGGCGGCCGTGCTAGAATCATGGGACTCGGAGAATGCCGTACATCTTCTATTCGATCAATAGAATTCCTTATCCTAACTTTATTTTAGCAGACTGATAAAAATATATAAGAAAATTTCCTTTGATTAGGGAATCAAATAAAAAATGACTTGGAACAACGAAAAATCAATTCCAAGCAAAAACTATAAAAAAATAATTCATATAATTTATCAATTTAATTGAAAAAATTCTTTAACCTTTAATTCATAAACATATTTTTTAGGGTAAAAACGAAGTGTTACAGACGTAATATATGAATCTGCCCTCAAAATTATGTAATCACATTACAAAAATATGGGCCGTTATCTAACTCTGATTGCTTAAGTAGCACAACTTGCACCCTTGCTTTCGAAGATTTGTTTTACTTATTTTGGTAAATATTTTGTAATATGGTTGAGAGTGTTTTGGGAATGAGAAATCAATTCAGTGCTTTTTCAGATATATAACTTATGGAAAGCACTTTTTGGGGTTGTTTGGGAGAATGGATCGCTAAAAAACGTACATGTATTAGCTGTTACAAAACTTAGCTCAAAGTAATAAGCAAAAAGATAGACAACAAAGTAGAGAGAAATAGAGAAGAGAATATATTTCTTCTATGTATCCAAGTGTATTACAAAATGATTTCTCATCCTCTATTAATGGTGCTACATAGAGGTATACTAAAAGAATTCCATAAATATGTCATTAAGCTTTTGAGATCATGGAGGAAGATCATGGGGGAGATCATGGAGGTGTGGGAGTTACAACCATAAGTATTGGAGTAGTGGGAGTTATGGAGATAATGGATAAAAGTAGTGGGTGTTATAGGAGTTATGGACATCCACCATAATCTAATATTTCATATCACTCCCCCTTGGATGTCCAAAGATAATGTGCCTCGTTAAAACCTTAACTAAAATAAAACCCAATGGAAAAAAAATTCTAGAAAAGGAAAAAGAGTACACATATCTAACAAAATGCATTTTTGTTGCCTCGTTAAAAACCTTGCAAGGAAAACTCAGTGGGACAAAACCTTGTAAGGGAAAAAGAGTGCAACGCGCATTAACTCCCCCTGAAAAGAGCATCAATTCACATCCTTGAGCCTTCGCATTCCAATCTTGTGTACCAGCTTCTTGAAGGTTGACGTTGGTAGAGATTTTGTGAACAAATCAGCCATATTATCACTTGAACGAATCTGTTGCACATTGATATCACCATTCTTTTGAAGATCATGTGTGAAAAATAACTTTGGTTAAATATGCTTTGTTCTATCTCCTTTTATGAATCCTCCCTTCAATTGGGCTATGCATGCTGCATTGTCTTCATACAAAATCGTGGGTAGTTTGTCACATTTCAAACCACATTTGTCTCGATTATGATGTATTATAGACCTCAACCACACACACTATCGACTTGCTTCATGAATAGCGATTATCTCAGCATGATTAGATGAAATAGCCAGAATTGATTGCTTAGTCGATCGCCAAGATATGGCAGTGCCTCCACAGATAAACACATAACTTGTTTGAGATCGAGCCTTGTGTGGTCAGATAAATATCCAGCATCAGCATAACCAACAAGATCAGGACTGCAATTATTGCTATAAAATAAGCCCATATCTGTAGTCCCTTTTAGATACCGCAATATATGTTTGATTCCATTCCAATATCTCCTTGTGGGAGCAGAGCTATATCTTGCTAAGACGTTAACTGAAAAAGTTATGTCAGGCCTTGTAGTATTTGCAAGATACATTAGTGCACCAATTGCACTAAGATATGGTACTTCAGGACCAAGTAGCTCTTCATTCTTTTCTTGCGGTCGGAATGGATCCTTATTCACATCAAGTGATCGAACAACCATCGGAGTACTTAAAGGATATGCTCCATCCATGTAAAACTGTTTCAATACCTTTTCTATATAGGCAGATTGATGAACAAAAATTCCGTTTGCCAAATATTCAATTTGCAAACCAAGACATAATTTTGTCTTTCCGAGATCTTTCATCTCGAATTCCTTCTTTAAATAATCAATTGCCTTTTGGAGTTCTATGGGAGTTCCAATAAGGTTTATGTCATCGACATATACGGCAAGTACAACAAATTCCGATGTTGTTTTCTTTATAAAAACACATGGGCAAATGGCATCATTTATATAGCCTTCATTTAATAAATACTCACTAAGACGATTATACCACATTCGTCCTGATTGCTTTAGACCATACAAAGATCTTTGCAAGTTGATTGAAAACATTTCCCGAGACATTGAATTATGAGTGATTGGCATTTTGGATCCATCGGGAATTTTCATGTATATCTCATTATCAAGTGAGCCATAAAGATAGGCGTTACAACATCCATTAAATGCATGTCAAGCTTTTCAAGGACAGCAAAACTAATGAGATAACGGAAAGTTATAGCATCCATACGGGTGAATATGTCTCTTCATAATCGACACCAGGCCTTTGAGAAAATCCTTGTGCAACAAGGCGTGCCTTATATCTTTCTACCTTGTTTTTCTCATTTCTCTTGCGTACAAAGACCCATCTATAGCCAACAGGCTTAACACCATTAGGTGTTTCAACTATAGGCCCAAAAACTTCACGCTTTGCAAGTGAATTCAATTCTGATTGGATTGCTTCTTGCCATTTTCGCCAATCAAGTCTTTGTCGACATTCTCCAACAGATTGAGGTTCAAGATCCTCACTTTCTTGCATAATGCTAGATGCAACATTATATGCAAAGACATAATCCACCACTATATCCACTCGATTAAAATTTGTCTCAATATCGATTGGATTTATTGATAGTTCCTTATTTTCCTGAGTCTCGAGCTCAATGGATTCTTCATGAATCTCACAATTTAATAAATCGTGAATTTCCTCATGAGATTCTTTCGTAGTGTCATTTTGATCATTTGCATTCCTTTTTCTAGGATTTCGATCTTTGGAACCTAATGGCCTGCCACGTTTTAGGCGTGCTTTCGACTCATTAGGTATGACACTAGAAGATTTTCCAATAGGGACATCAATACGGATTGGAACATTCTCTGCGGGGATGTGAGATTTTGTTATCCTTTTCAAGTCCGTGAATGCGTCAGGCATTTGATTTGCTATTCTTTGCAAATGGATAATATTTTGCACCTCTTTTTCACAAATAGAGGTATGTGGATCAAGATGAGATAATGATGGATTTTTCCACAAAATTTCCCGTTTGGTTTCACCAACTTCTCCCCCTAATTTTGGGAAAAGTGTCTCATCGAATCGACAGTCTGCAAATCGTGCATAGAACAAATCCCCTGTCAATGTTTCGAAGTAGTGAATAATGGAGGGCGATTCAAACCAACATATATTCCTAACCTTCTTTGCGGACGCATTTTGGTGCGGTATGGCGGTGCTACAAGCACATATACTGCGCATCCAAAAATTCTTAAATGGGATATATTAGGTTCATGACCCAAAACTTATTGCAACGGGGAATATTTGTGATAATTCGTCGGTCTGAGACGAACTAGCATTGCTGCATGCAAAATGGCGTGACCCCAAACCGAAGTGGGCAGCCTCGTTTTCATGAGTAATGGTCTTGCAATCAACTGCGGACGTTTAATTAAAGATTCTGCAAGACCATTTTGAGTGTGAACATGAGCTACAGGATGTTCCACTTTTATCCCAATTGATAAGCAATAATCATTAAATGCTTGGGATGAAAATTCAGCAGCATTATCTAGTCTAATAGACTTAATTGGATTATCAGGAAATTGTGCTCGTAATCGAATTATTTGTGCCATTAATTTTGCAAACGCAAGGTTGCGTGATGACAATAGGCACACATGAGACCATCTAGAGGATGCGTCTATTAAGACCATAAAATATCTAAAGGACCCACTAGGTGGGTGAATAGGTCCACAAATATCCCCTTGTATACGTTCCAAAAACATAGGTGACTCGGTTCCAACCTTTGTTGGTGATGGTCTAATAATTAACTTGCCTTGATAACAAGAAGTGCAAGAAAATTCATTATTTAAAAGAATCTTTAAATTCTTTAATGGATGCCCATATGAGTTTTCTATAATCCGTCTCATCTAATTGATCCTGGATGTCCCAATCGATCATGCCAAAGTACAAAAGTATTGGAATCAGTAACCTTTTGGTTTACTGTGGAATGTGCCTCAATTGGACTAATTTTTGTCCAATACAGGCCAGAAGATAAAGATGGGAACTTCTCAATAACCCTCTTTTGGCTAGAGACATTCTTTGTAATGATGAGGTATTCAAGATTATTCTCATCTATTGTCTCAATATGATATCCATTTTGACGGATATCTTTAAAACTCAACAAGTTCCTCTTGGACTTGGAAGAGAACATTGCATTCTCTATGATAAATATTGTTCCTTTAGGCAGAGTTATAGTTGCTCTTCTGGAGCCTTCAATCAATTTACTACTACCAGAAATTGTAGTACATCTGCCTTACACATACTTAAATGAGAGAAATATTTCTTCTCTTTGAATATCGTATGTGTGGTACATGAATCAATTAAACAAATATTTTTACAATTGGACGTTCATCCAAGTTTTCTTTGTGAGATATCCATATTTGCTTCCCATGGTTTGACATACAAAAGAAATATACGAAAAATATCAGTATTTTTTTTATATTTTTTTATAGATATGAGAATAAACAAATTTAAGTCTATAATTCAACATAATAGTTTCAGTGAAGTCATTATAAAAAAAAATCTTTTATCATAGTTATTCTCCTTTTAATATAAAAGTATTAACAATTAGTAGTAGCATAAAGAGTCTTCACAATATTTCTTTTATTACTATATTTAATGTGCTACAAATAAAGCATAAGATGAATGAGTAATCTAAAGTTATATATTTTAAAACCATAATACAGATTATTTGTCAAGTTGATAAAACTCTTAAGGTACATATCGATATTTGATCATTGATTGAATTGTTTTGAACTGAATGTTTCACCTAGAACTATTCAACTAATTGATACTTAGCTTTACTAGCTTAAAGCAGAAAATATAAAATTTGAACCATATTACAATAATAGATAACTTATGAAACTATGATAATTGTTTATTCATTAACTACTACGAATAAGTAAATATAAAAATATCAAACTGCTCAATCTTCTTTAACCATGGATCCATCACCGATCAAGTGATCTATTTTCCCCTCAGGGTGCTCAAAGAAGTCTGCCACATCCAAGTGGGTGATGTCAAAATTATTGTCAGAGACAAAATTGGTTTTAGGGCCTTTACTCTTTAAAGATGCTTGATAAAGCTGAACCAAATGTCTTGGTACACGGCAAATTTTTGCCCAGTGCCCTTTTCCACCGCAACGATAACATATAGTTTCTGAACTATTTGATTTTGGATTCTCATAATTCCATTTCCGCTTTTGGTGGTTATATTTCTTTGGGGGGTGACTAACACCAGGAAAATTTCTTCCTTGTCCACGTCCACGGCCATGACCCCGACCACGACCACGACCATGATTAAAGCCATAGCCTTTTCCACGCTTAGCATAATGGGAATACACCTTATCTACTTCAGGCAATGGTGTAGACCCAGTGGGTCGATTTTCGTGATTTCTCATGAGCAGGTCTTTGTTTCGCTCAGCCACAAGGAGAACAGAAATTAGCTCAGAGTACTTTTTGAAACCTTTCTCTCTGTACTGTTGTTGCAGAACCATATTGGAGGCATGAAACGTTGTAAACGTTTTTTCAAGCATATCATAATCAGTTATAGTATCTCCACAGAGTTCCAATTTAGAAGTAATTCTAAACACTGCAGAATTATATTCAGAAACAGACTTAAAGTCTTGGAGCCTCAGATGAGCCCAATCATATCGTGCTTGTGGCAGAGTGACCAACTTTAAGTTGTCATATCTCTCCTTTAAGCCATTCCACAAGATAAATGGATCTTTGACTGTGAGATATTCAATTTTCAAACCTTCATCAAGGTGATGGCGCAAGAAAATCAAGGCCTTAGCACAGTCTTGGGTGGATGCATTATTTCTGTCTTTAATGGTGTCTCCAAGACCCATTGCATCCAAATGGATTTCAGCATCCAACACCCATGTCATGTAAGTCCTTGCCCAAAATTTCAAGGGCAACAAACTTTCTTTTCATAATGTCAGACATAATTAAAACAAAATTAGGAGGAGAAAAATACCTTAATTTCCTCAAAGAGATTCTTGAGATAGTAGAGCTTCGTGCTTATAACGTGTTACAAAACTTAGCTCAAAGTAATAAATAAAAAGATAGACAACAAAGTAGAGAGAAATAGAGAAGAGAATATATTTCTTCTATGTATCCAAGTGTATTACAAAATGATTTCTCATTCTCTATTTATAGTATTACATAGAGGTATACTAAAAGAATTCCATAAATATGTCATTAAGCTTTTGAGATCATGGAGGAAGATCATGGGGGAGATCATGGAGGTGTGGGAGTTACAACCATAAGTATTGGAGTAGTGGGAGTTATGGAGATAATGGATAAAAGTAGTGGGTGTTATAGGAGTTATGGACATCCACCATAATTTAATATTTCATAACACTATGGTATTATTAGTTTTTAGTTTGATAGTATTTTTTAACCTATATATAATTAATACAAGTATTAATTATATACATCTTATTTAAAACTATTTTTATTCATATCAAACTATGGTATTAACAATACATGAATGAGCATATAGAAAGACAAACTACCATTTTAAAATCTTTAATACACCAAATTAATTAATTAATAAGTAATAACCCCAGCATGACTAATCTAACATTAGTAATTTCAGCATTACTAATACATATCATTCAGTACAGTTTTTTTTGCACCCTACCAAATGATTGTCACACCTCCTTTTTTACCATTCCGAGGGGGATATAAGGAAGTTTTTTAAATTTAAGTGACAATCGAAATAGAATTAATTATTTATTAAATTAGAGTCACCACTTGTGATAATTTTAGGACTAAGTATCCTAAATTTCTATACTACTAATTCAAAATTCAGGACATAAGATTCAAACTTTGGACACGATTTTCGAACTTTAAGATAAAATGTACTGAAGTTTGAATTTTGATATTTAAATTTTCGAACGCCGTATCCTAAAATTCTAATAAAATTAACTAATCTTTATATATATTATAAAAATTAAATATATTTCAAATATTATACTTATAAATGACAACCTGGTATCATTTCCACTTACAAATATGAGTACGACCTTTGGAAAAATGGTCCAAATACATAATTTTAGGCTCATGGCCCTACATCAAGGAGAATTGACACCGTATAATAATGTATTAGTATAATTAATATTTTTTGGGTGTTAAATTTAGTTTGGCAGTACAAGCCCAAAACCTTTAGCATTGTCTAACCAAATTTTAAAAAACTTACTTTCTATTTATTTTTTCTTTATAACCCATTTTCTATAACCTACGTATCTTTTATTTTCCCTCTTTCTTCCTCTCTTTATAGTTCTTCAATTACTCCACTTTCTCTTCCATGGTTTAGTGAAAATTATTACAAATTATGCAATGAAAAAATGAGTTGGATAAAAAGATAAGATTGATCTTATATATTAGAGAAAATTTTAAACAAAAAATTAGAGAAAAAATAGGAAAAAATTAGAGTTCAACTTTATTTTTCTTCTCTCTTTTTTAATTGGATCGAACGAGTGAGTATAATTAAAATTTGTTGAAAACACTTAGACGAGGCTATAGACCAAGATTGAGCAAGAGTACAAGTGATTTAGACTAGTTTCATCTAAAAAACCAGACCTAAAATCCAACGACGACATGTGTATATCACTTTGTATATCATGTACATTAATGTATATAACACACAAGTTTTAATGGATGTCTATATATATCACTTTGTATATCGTGTATATAATACAAATTATTTTATGGATGCCTATGTATATTATATATATCATGTATATAACTTAGCCCCAGACCCCACTTTGTGGGACTATGCTGGGTAGTTGTTGTTGTTATTGTTGTTGTATATAACTTAGATTTTTATGTATATACACAGATATACATGATATACAGGAGATATCACTGATATATATAAGATATACACAGGATACATGGGGTATATTATCACGACCCAAAAAACATTAGTCGTGGTAACACCTAAATCGAGCGGGTAGGTAAGTAAACTAACATCCAATATAATCCAAATGAAATTTATAGAGAAACAATGAAGAGTTATCTGAATATTTATATATTAATCCAGGGACTGGTAGAACGAATCATGAGCTTCTAAGACTTGAAATTTATAAACCTGGTAAAAATAATTACACGATTTCTTTGAAAGTTACATAAACAGATGAGCAAAATCTAAAATTACTAAGGACGAGTAGCAGCTATATCAAGTGTGAACATGCTATTTTTGCCTAGCCTAAATTACTCCTATAAAATTCATTAGAATTAGAATTTTTCTTTTATTATTTATATTTAAGGGAATTAATTGCATGACTTCGTGTTTGTTCGCATTTTTTGTTGCAATTTTAGTTGGTGTAATTCATAAAAAATACAAAATAGCATATTTGCATTGAAAATCCGGTTTTATATTTTTTATTTTAGTAGTTAATTAACATTACCAAAATAAGAGAAAAATAACAAAATTAGTCATTTCTACATTTTTTGAATAGCTTTCTTTATAAATTTTTCTTGCTTTTAACAAAAAAAAATCAAGAAAAGAAATGAAAATATGTTGAATTTAAATAAAATGAGAAGATGAAAAAAAGATAGAATAAAGAGAAAGAAGGAAACATGCCAGTCTTTTTAGGCCATTAGTCACAAGATGTGGCTAACCCAATTGAAATTATGTACCAACCCAAACCCAATAGCCAGCCCAAAGCCCCGGTCCAGCCTAGCTTTTGTTTAAAAATAAAACGACGTCGTTTAGGGGCTCTCTATCACGACCGTTGGATCTCTTCAATCTAACGGTTTGGAACTGCCTAGGTTTAGGGTATTTAAGTGTCGGGCACCCCTTTACCCCTAATCCATCGTCTGTCTCACCCCCACTCTATCAGAGAAGCCCCACCGTTCACCGCCTAATCTGCTGCCAGAAATCGCCTCACGGCGGTGGCCTGCCATCAAACGCCCTGAAATTTACACCCTGTATTCCTCTCTTCCTCCTGTTTCCACATCCACCATTGGTGTCCCTCAAATGTCAACCAGTCTCCTCGAATGTTTGTTTGATTTGGAGGTTGCTCCGCCGTGTCTGGCGTCGCCGATGCAAAATGCCACCAAAAATACACCATGGCTTTCTCTCCTCTTCCCTTTTCCAAACCCAAATCCATTTTCCTTCAAATCCTAATCAAGCATTTCAAATATCGAATCAAATGAAGTTGGTTAACCCAAAAATCCTCCAAACCCTACAAAAATCACACCCCACAACGGTATTGCCCTCCTCTACCTAAATCCCAAACTAATTTTTCCCAAATCCAACTGTAGTCCGTCGAATTTTAAATCTAGGGTTTCGTTCAAGGCTGATTGAATTTCCAAAGGTCACTAATGTTTGATTTGGGTTCTGGAATAATGCTATATGTTGTTCTTGGTAAGAACAAGTAAATAACATTATTCCAGGAATAAATCCGAGGTCAATCGAGTTGAAAGCTCAAAATCAGTAAGTTCTCCTTCTTATTTGACTATATTTTTTATTTTTTCGTGTGTTTTATTTCTGTTTGGCGTTATATTGATTTTTAGTGTAGTTTTTGTTTTGTTTAGTTAATCCAGTGTTTAGTTTTTATTTTTCATTGTTTAGTTTAGTTAATTTGATTTTTTTTCTTTTTATCTTAAGTGTTCTTGGAATTAATGTAAATTCCGTTTGATTCATATTTTGAGCATTTGATTTTTATTCATGATTTTTGGCTATTGATCACATGACATGAATTTTACACTTCTTTCAATTTTTCCTTTTTAGTTAATTGTTATTTCATTGTTTTTAAACTTTGACGCACTGGTGTTTCACTAAGTTTAAAGTTAAGTTTTGATTAATTAGGCTGATTAGTTAATTGTTTGGATTTTTATTAGTTGTTTGGATATAGCTGAAAATATTCAGCCTTGATAAGTAATTAACCATGGACATTTGACCAAGCTTAAGAGGCTGGTGTTATTTTTAACCTAGGTTAGTAATTTTAGGTAGTTTCACGGGTAATTTGGGTAATTTACCTAGACAATCCTGCATATAACTGAATTGGAACTACCTGGAACACTCTAGATTAGGTTCTAACTTTGAATTATAGAAAGTAAGTGCAGTCACTTGGCCAACAAGGTATAAAATTGAAGACTAACTATGTAAAACTGAAAAATAAGAGAGGGACTTAGCTGTAAATAGAAATCTGAAGATTGCCCTAAGTTTTGCCTATTAAAAGGCATGCATGTTGCCTTGTTTAGCATGTGAAAAATCTGAAAAAAATCCCCATAAGTTTCTCGAAGCATTAGAGATTCAAAACTCTAAAAAATATTAAATTCAAGTACAGCTCTTAGAGAAATCAGAAAAATCCAAAAATTTCAAAAAAAACTCAAAAGCTACTGAAAATTACTAAAAAAAATTAAAAAAACAGAAAGAAAAACAGCACTGTTTCATTCCAGTTTTCCAGAAGTTCCCCGAGGTTTTCATTGTTATGACAATTCATGTGTATTCATGAGTCAAAAATGTGTTGAGTGGTGGTGATATTAAATATTTGGGTCTTTTTTTTGTGGAAATTTCGATTGCTGGTTTTATTGGTTCAAGTTTGTGTTTGAAACTGATTCTCCTTCAATTTTCTGGTAGATCTCATTTCCTGGACACTCTCTTTGCTGCTGCTGACTTCTCTTTCTTCTTATTGTGATTCAAATCCCAGGTACAAGTCTAAATCCCTAATAATGTATGCCTAATTTGAGCAATGAAACAAAAGCTTCACCTGCGCTTGGGCAAATTCGCATGCTGCGCCTATTCTGGTTCTGCATTTTCTCATAGTTAGTTGTTCAAATTGGAGTAATTGAACATTGTAATTAATTTGGGCTGCTGGACTATTAGACCTTCTTGACTGCAATTTGAGTGGCTAAATGTTTATGTGAGAAGTTGAATGCATAGGATCAACTAGTTGTTTTTCTTTCGGTTCATAAGTACTTGTTAAATTCAAACTCAAAGTTCATTGTATTACTGAACCGTGACAGTAGGGAATTCCTGATTCATCTTAGATGACATGTTTGTTTGGAATTTCATTGATTCAACAGCTTATAAATTAAAACGTGAAAATTAATATTTCAGCAATATTCCGTTTTCAGCCATAATTAGATGCATTTGGAGTACATTGGTTGCAAGTAAATGATTGTTAAATATTTCAGATCAAGTTACTTAGAAATCAGGACTCTTGGGATCCAATAAGACCATTTTTCTCAGGCATGGGCTCGCTCATGGGCCGAACATGGTAATTTTCCATTATCAATAAACTTTGGGCTTAACCGTATGCTACTAGACCAGGTATTATTAGTCCGATGAATTAGTATATTTACTCAATTATGGCATATCAGGGACAATCTCGAATTGGGTTCCTGCTATAACCCAACATTGGTAACACATTTCATAAACGCTACTAGAATTCTTCACTTTTAGGCTAGCTTTTGAAACCCAATATACTAAAATTTCAATTCCCATTTGAAGTTATTGGATTAATTTCATGACGTAATTTTGGGCCTTCCAAGTGAAGTGGCGAGTTTGAATTAAGAGGTTTTCCTCTTGTTTGAGTTCGGACTTAAACTTAAGGCCCGAAATTTGTAGTGCTAATTGATTATGCATTTTAGAGACAATCCTTACTAGAAAATAATAGTCTCCTTTAGGATGACCTTTAAAATAAAATGAGGTGTACCGCGCCAAATAAAATTCATAAATAGCGTGGCCCTCTTGATTGTTTCTATAAAAAATTTTAGAACTCGGGACGTTCTATTTAGCGAATTCTCATGGCCTCCCGCAGATTAATAACACGTTAGTCGCTTTAGGCGCGTTCTTCGACAATCTTACCTTCCTAAATTCGGGTGTGCATTTCATGCAGCCCAAATCTAAATCCCAAAACGTTCAATAAATGTGTCGAAGATCCGGTTGCCTTTTTACTATGACGTGATCTAAAAACATGTTTTAAACAACGTTCAATCTTCTTAAAGGCAAATAATTCAAAAAATTGCATTATCGGGTAACATGTATTAAAATCAGATTTTAGCCAAACATAATAGTTGAGTGGCCGTGCTAGAACCACAGAATTTGAGAGTGCCTATCACCTTATTCCATTAATAGAATTTCTTACCCGGATTTCTGGTTCGCTGACTGTTAAATAGAGTAAAATCTTCTTCGATTCGGGATTTAAATCGATGACTTGGGACACCATTTATTTTCCCATGTGGCGACTCTGGATAAATAAATAATCCTTATTCGAATAATGTCACTTTAAATGGAAAAACTCCCTTATACATACCGCCCTGTCGGGATGGTGTATAAAAAGGAGGTGTGACAGCTCTGGCAACTCTGCTGGGGATCGAACCCGGAATCTATGATTCAGGGTTTAAGAATTCAAGTTTAGAATAGCTGTTATTATTGTCTTCATCTAATTTTCTTACATGTTTCATCCTAATGTGCTTAATGCTTTACTGCTTTGATATTCGGTGAATTGTATGTGTAAACTGCTACGAAACCTTCCTCCCTCTGATGTCTTCTAAAAATGGTACATACGTTCGCGTAGCCCGCTTTTTCTGTAGAAATTACACCAAATAAGACGGGGCTAGGCAAGCAACAAGGCCGGACAAACTTTCGTGCTCTCGGTACGGTGCCCCCTCCTCGGTCCCAGTTGTCCGCTCGGGTACCACGAGTCTAGAAAAATAAACCCAGGTTTCAAACCTAAAATAAACATGTCGGATTCCTAGTAGCAACGTTTGCTTGCATCACGTGCATTTGACTTAGAAGACTCAACACAGGGGTTGGGTCCGTCTAGGACAGGTGTATCCAAATTAAAAGACAATTGTGATGCATTTTACGTGCTACTTGTGCATTTATTTGCTCGGCTTTGCATGCTGACCAGCTTGTAATTAATGGGAGAAAATTGAAAAGAAAAAGAGAGAAAATAAAAAACAAGAGAAAAAACTAGAGAGAGATAGAGAGAAATGAATAATAGTGTTAGAGTTGAGTGAGTTAGTCTCCTGTTTTGAACACCCAATTCCAAATGATATCGAAACTCTTCCAAAATTGTTAGAAAATCAAAGCAAAAGAATAAGGTCTTCAAAAAAAAATAGATTGGTTCTGTCAAATATTCCCGAACTACGCTAGTTTGATTCTCACCGGATGTGAGATATGTGGGCAACCCCTATCGGGTCAAACTTCCTTTTTGAATAATATACCAAAAAAAAAAGAAAAAAAAACAACCAAAATTTTGATTTTAGCCACAAATAAGTCAGGTGATGCCATAAGCTGAATGTCCCCAAAAGGGCGCCGGAAGGCTGTTTTTGCAAGAATAGCTACCTTGGATCATTTTCAAAAGTTAGCAGGAACAACCTTAAAATCTTCTTCCCTGAAGCTCTAAAAGGCCGTATATGCGAACCCGAATCTTGTTTTGAAATGAAAAATTAAGGACTTTTGAAGAAAAAGGACAAAAGAAATGATGTGATTTTTTCCCCTCCCTTCTAGGTCAAAATAAGTCCTAAAATCACCCTTAATAAATGTGAAGGATGAGCATAGATGAAATTGAACCCTTCAAGGCCCTTAAAGAGGTCCCCTTGATGCTCTATATGTGGTGGGATTACTTAGGAACGAGCAGCAAAGAAATAGTGACAGGAGTCCTAGAAGGCCTCGTCGGTTTATTTAAAGTCAAGCCAAGGTTGGACATAGTTGAGGCTTTGATACCCTTATGGGACCCCACTCCCAATGTATTCCATTTTTCTAATTTCGAGCTTACACCGACGTTGGAAGAAATAGCTGGTTATGCAGGTTTAAATGGAAATCTCAGAAGACGCTACCCGTTGGTACCAAGACTGGTAACTCCCCACCAGTTCCTAGATTTGTTAAGTATTACTCAAGATGTTCGGGATGAAAATATACTGGAAGGGTATTGCACACTCCAGTTCTTGTATCGTCAATACGGCAATTCTCGAGGTTTCGAAGAACCAAATATCGGTCTAACCCATCCCGGGAACAGAGACAAGTGGGAGGCAAGGTGGAGTTTAGCTTTCATGTTAGCTTTCTTGGGAGTTGTTGTTTGTCCCCGAAGAGATGGTCATATAGAGATCGACCTTGTAGGAATGCTGGATGTCGAAATAAAAGACGCCAACAGTACGGTAGTTCCGCTAATTGTGTCTGAAATCTACCGAGCCCTGATGATATGCCGAGAAGGGGGGAAATTCTTCCAAGGCTGCAATTTGTTGCTACAACTATGGATACAAGAGAATCTCTGTTACCGGACCGGGTATGTGAACTAAGGTTTGACTGGGTATAGCTGTATTGATGAACTTAAAACCTAGGTAACAAGTATTGACTTTCCTGGGGGCATCGAGGCTTGCCTATCATGTTTGAGATCTTTGACAGCTGACAAAATTGAGTGGGCTTTTGGATGGCTTCCCGCTACTGAGGCAGTATACACATCAGCTGAAGTACCTTATATTCTCTTGATGGGCATTCGGAGCATCCAAACCTATGTTTCCTACAGGGTTTTGCGCCAACTGGGAAGATTCCAATCCATTCACGGTGATGAAGATCTGAGTAAACAAGTAACCGAACTAGGCCAAAAAGCCGCATTACCAGAAGGAAAGGTTCGCCAAATATGGAATGAGTGCAGGTTTCTTCAGCTTAAAACCATAGTGCGAGATCGGGCTAGGGGCGAAGTAGACTCCAAGTACATGGTTTGGTTCAACGAGAGGTTCCAGATTCCTCAAAGGCCCGCAAAAAGGCCACATGTCACTGATGAGGCTCAGGTGCAATGGGATTGGATAGTAGAAAGAGAGTGAATACAGGACCAGGATAGGAGAGTTGGAAACAGGTTTGGGAGGTTTGGGACATCCAGTTCGAAAGCAGGTTGCAAGCTAATACTGACGAAGGTGACAAGAAGAAATTATCCCAAGAATATGAGGCTCTTAAGGCTCAGATCCGACAAATGAAAAAAGCTGCAACTACCAAGAAAGAAGCCGGGCCAATGAAATATTGATAAGCAGGCTTAAAAGACAAGTCTCAAAGTGCCTACAAGACTTGGAAAAATCCAAAGAGAATATAGAAAAAATCCAGGCGCAGTGTGCAAATAAAGCGCAACATGGGGCGCAATTGGTGCGACAGATGAAGAGAAATTATGAAGGGACTATTACCAATCTGAGAAGAAAAATGAATACCCTTGGGGATGAGGCAATTAAGCAAGCCAAAGAATTAAAAATTGATAGGGAACACTACTATGAATTGATGTCCCAAATGGAGGAGGAACTACAACAGTTACAAACTAAACACTTTCATGACTCTCATGTATTGGAAGCCAGGAATGACCAGAGAGGGCGTTGCTTCAAGATAAGTGCAGAATTAGAGAGAGTATCCTGACCATTTCTCATTACATTACTAGGAAATGCCAAGTGTGCGAGGACATGACTCGCACCACCTTTTTGCGGCAGCGATGATTTTCTCAAACAAATAATGAGTTACTTGGATAGGCTTCAAGAGGATCTAGCATATAGGCCCATGGTGAGACCGAGCGATGTCCCGCAAGAACCAGGATCTTTAATGTATTCATAATTTTCATTCTGAGTCTGTATTTCCTTTTCCACTATTGTCTGTTTTTTCTCCACTAGAGTCTGTTATGTTGTTCAAGCCTGTATTTTCTTTTGAAAGATATTTGAATTTGGAGTCTGTATTTCTTTTGTTCATCATAGCGTGTTAGATGTTTTAATCTATCAGCATTGAGCCTTTGTAGTCAAAGTATTTTCCATCAATGAAAATTCAAAATCTCAAAATATTTTGTTTCTATTCACATTTATTTCTCATGAACTACGCTCGGTCTGATTCATGCGGGGTCATGATACGTAGGCAATATTCATAGGATTTGACCATAACCCTAAAAGAAAAAAGAAAAAGGGGAAAGAGAGAAACGAGAGGAAAGAAATAAAATAAATAAGAGTAAAATAATAAAAACGAAACGAGAGAGAAAATCAAGTGGGCAAGGAAAGCCGAGATGACGCATGCAATCGATGCAAATCATATAGAAACCCATTTAAGTGTATAGGTGCATCACACCCCAACGTGTGATTACCTGTCTGTTATTTGTCTCAAACTAATCGTCTGCTAATATTAAATCCCAGCTCCAGTCTAGGTTTTGTTGAAACGGTGGTTGGTTCTTGGTACACTAGCTTCACATCCCTACTTCACCAGATCAAATGGCAATATAGAAATGTCTTCAGAAATCACCTTGCCAGCAATTCCTATCATAGACGAAAGCCCAACCTCGGGCCTTCCGGAATCAGAGTTTGCAACCGCCGAGGAGAATATGTTATTGCATCTACGCATGATGGAGATGTGGGACGCCTGGTCAAATTGAAAAGAGCCGCCTAGTGCCATTCCCGAATTTCCTAAGCTTTTCCCAAGAATGAGGGGAACGTCCACCGTCCCAATAAGTCACCCCAGCATCCCACTAGGACACCCAACTATCTCAGCTCATTTTGTAGGAGCACCTTCGGAGGTTCGTCCCTAGACGGCTATATTCAATGCAATCCCAAATATCTATACTCCTCCGCCATGCGCAGCTATAACACAACCAGTATTGCCAAGACCTGCATTTGATCCGTCAACTTTCACATTACAAACACTCACTCCCAAAATGTAGCCTCTTCAGTATCCCACCTATTCTTATTCGCAGCCACATCCATTCGACAGGAAGAAATGGTAAAGAGAATGAGGAGCCTGGAGCAAAGCCTAAAAAACATACAAGGGCTAAGTGGATAAAAAAGTGTGTCATACACTGATTTGTGCATATTCCCTCACATGCATCTGCCTGTATGGATTCAAAACTCCGGAGTTCGAAAAGTACGATGGGCATGGTGACTTAATTGCCCACCTTAAGAAATATTGTATTCAATTACGTGGAGCTGGAGAAAAAGAAGAATTGCTAATGGCTTATATTGGGGAAATATTAGTGGGCATCGCCTCCGAATGGTATATGGATCAGGATATTTCTCGGTGTCACATCTGGGATGATCTCGCATGATACGTCGTTCGACAGTTCCAATACAATATTGATATTTCTCCTGATCGGAACTCGCTGGCAAATCTAATGAAGAAGCCCTCAGAAAGGTTTCGCGAGTATGTGATCAAATGGCGCGAACAAGCGTCAAGGGTAAAACCTCCAATGGATGAAGTGGAGATGGTCACTGTAGTTATTCAGGCTCATGAGGCTGATTATTTCCAAAATATGATGTCAGCAATGGGCAAGCCATTCGCAGAGGCCATTAAAAATTGGTGAGATGGTAGAGAATGGACTGAAAACAGGCAGGATTTTGAGCCAATCGGCTATTAGGGCGACCTCCCAAGCCATCCAAGGCGGGTCTTGAGGAGCAGCCAAAAATAAGAGGAAAGAAGAAACACCCATGGCGGCTTCAGGTGCAAGGAGACACCGCACTCATAGAGCCATGTTCTCAAACGGACCTCCCCAACATTATTCACCTTATCAAGACTTGGCATATGCTCATCCACCGTATGCGGTTATAAACGCCCAACCTTTTGCACGACCGCAATAGCATGACAACAGAAACCAAGCCCTATATCCCAGAAATCAGCCTCCTCCACAAAATCATTATAATCCCCGTCTTGTATAACTTTCCTCCTCGTGAGTCGCCCATGAGGCAAACCTTTACTCCAATTGATGAGTCTTACTCAAATTTGTTTCCAAAATTAGTCCAAATGGGTTTGTTGCAAGCCGTTCCCCAAACAAAAAAAAAACCCAGCATCACCCGCATATAGTGTGGGGTGAGATGTGCCTATCATTCAGGGGCAGAAGGGTACGATATAGATGATTGTTGGACCCTGAAAAGAGAAGTGGAAAACCTGATATAGCATGGAAAAATAGTGCTAAGGGATGAGGATGTCCCCAACATAACTAATAATCCATTGCCTGCCCACGACAACGGGCCAGTGATTGGGATGATCGTTTAAGACAAAGAATTTGATCCAGCACTAAAAGCCATAATCGCCATCGCAGATGCAGAGAAAAGGCCAAAAATTGCTCCAAAGCAAGATAAAAGGGAAAAGAAAGACAAAGTCACCTAGACAGAACCAGAAAAGAAATTTGAAACAAGCAAAGAGGTTGTGCCTCCAAAAGATAGGATCCTCTATGTCCCACGAGACCGAAAAGAGAAGCAATAGACATTAAGCCCTCCATAGAGTCTTGAACTGAAGAAGGCGACCCAAATGTACATACCCAAAGGGGCATATATGGTACGGGGGACAATTAAGACTTCGAGGCCGAACGAGCCCGTGGTTATTGGACTCGTACCACAACAGCCAATGACCGACCCTACTGTGGTACCGTGGAATTATCATAAAATAAGGGTTACGAAGAAAGGCAAAGAGATTTCAGGGGAGCCTCAAGGAAACCACCCTATTGAGAAGTACTCTAACATAGAAGAGGTAAATAATGCCACTAGAAAGTGCTTACCATCCAAGAAACCTGTAAGTCCTGAAGAGGCAGAAGTTTTCTTCCAGAAAATGAAGATGGCAGACTATGAAGTGGTTGATCAACTGCGCAAGTGTCCTGAACAAGTGTCCTTGTTCTATATCTGATGAAGTCTCCCAAACATCAAAAGGTTTTAATGAATACCTTGAATGAAGCCTATGTGCCAGCTGAAACAGTGGTGGAACATTTAGAAAGAATGGTAGAAAAATTCTTCGCCATCAATCAAATTTCATTCAGCAAATCTGATTTGCCCCCGGAAGGGGCCGCTAACAACAAAGCGTTCCATCTAGCTGTAAAATGTGAGGTGTATTATGTGAAGAGAGTCATGGTAGACGGAGGCTCAGAGTAGACATTTTCCCAATCTCTACACTCCAGCGGATGGAAATTGGGAATGGAAGGATTCAACCCAACAATGTCTATGTGCGTGCATGCGACGGTATTAAGAGGGACACAATTGGGGAAATTGATTTGACTCTGACCATTGGCCCGGTAGATTTTGAGGTAACCTTCCAAGTGCTGCACATGGACATATCCTACAACTACCTTTTGGGGAGGCCTTGGATCAATGTAGTCGGAGCTGTACCCTCTACTCTCCATCAAATGTAGAAATTTGAGCGTGAAAATCAAGAAATTATAGTCCACGGAGAGGATGAATAGTCAATCAATCGGGACCCATCTGTCCCGTGTTTTGAAGTAAGGGAAGCAGTGAGCACATAGTGTATCAAGCCCTTGATATAGTGGTAGCCGACCAATATGAAGAAGGAAAACCCTATCCTCATCCTTTCATCTCCAATGCATCCTTCATGGTGGCTAAAGAGATGATACGACACGGATATAAGCCAGGAAAAGGATTGGGAAAATTTATGCAATGGGTGGTTGGCCCAATCACCTTACCTAATACTGCAAATTTCTTCGATTTAGGTTTCTGCCCGACTTTGAATGATAGGAAATGGGAAAGACAGAGAAATCATAACGGGTGGGTCCTAACTCGACCGTTTCCACATTTGTATGAAACCTTCGTCAAACCAAAGTACAATGAAGAAGAGTAGGAGGATGAGGCCTTCGCGGTTGAAAAAATTTAAGAAATATGTGGTGTGATAAGAGAACTTCTATATGAAGCCCACATGGTTCAGCCGGGAGAGGGCACAAGCACCGCTGAGGTGCAATACATGGGACCAAGTGCTAAGCTCCCTAATTGGAAGTCGACGCCATTTGCGATCTGGCGGGATCCCGGTAAATTTGTCCTGCTACTTTTTCTGCATCCCAAGTTATTCCAGGGTGTAACTTGGACTTTTTTCTGTAGTTTTGTCTTTAAATTTCCACATGTAAACCCCGTTATCTTCAGAATTCCAAGAAATGAAATTAATACTTCATCGTTCATACTTTCTTTTTGATTTGCTGTTTTTCCTTCATTTCCTCTTTTCAGTTCTAATAATGCAGCTATTAATAACGTGACATGCTTGCGGACTTCATGCCAAATCCAAACACGCTGTCTAATTGCAAAATAATGAACAAAGAACCAGAATATGATGAAGAAGAGGCTTTTAGGGAAATAAATCGAGAACTAGAAAAATTTGAGAATAAACCTAAGGCTCACTTGAATGATACCAAGCCGGTTAACTTGGGAACCTCTGAAGAAATCTAGGAAACCAAGATAAGTATTCATACAGACGAGAAAACCCGAGATGCCATAATCCAACTTCTGTTTGAGATTACGGATGTGTTTGCCTGGTGGTATGACGACATGCCGGTGGGTTGAGCGTTAAGATGGTAGTACACAAATTTCCAACCTATCCTAAGTGTCCCCCGATCCAACAAAAGTTGTAATAATTCAAGACTGACGTCAGTTATAAAATCAAAGAAGAGATCTTGAAACAGTTGGGAGCAGGAGTGATCTGCATGGTCTGGTACACCACATGGCTAGCAAACATAGTTTCAATTCCGAAAAGGATGGAAAACCCAAAGTATACGTGGACTACAGAGATTTTAACAAGGAAAGCCCTAAGGACAACTTCCCATTGCCCAATATCCACATCCTTGTTGATAACTTCGCCAAACATGAGATATAGTCTTTCAGGGATTGTTACGCAGGATATCACCTTGTGTTGATGGATGAAGAAGACGCAGAGAAAACCGCCTTTACCATACCATGGGGAACCTATTGCTATAGGGTCATGCCTTTCGGGCTGAAGAACACTGGGCAACATATTTGAGAGCCATGACAACTATATTCAATGATATGATGCATCAGGAAATATAGGTGTATGTGGACAACGCAATCATCAAGTCCAGAACTCGGGATTACCATGTGCAGGAATTAAGAAAGTTCTTCGAACGACTGTGCAGGTATGAGTTGAAGTTAAACCTGACCAAATATGCGTTTGGGGTCCCGTCAGGAAAACCTCTGCGATTCATAGCCAGCCGGAGGGGTATTGAGTTAGATGCAACAAAGATAAAGTCTATTCGAGATCTACCTCCTCCGAAGACCAAAAAGGATGTAATGAGCTTGTTGGGGGAGATTGAATTATATTAGTTGATTCATCGATTAGCTGACTTCCACATGCGAGCCCATCTTCAAGTTGGTAAAAAAAGATGCAACGGTCAAATAGACCGACGACAGTCAAAAGGCTTTCGATAAAATTAAATACTACTTGTCTAATCCACCAGTATTGGTTCCACCTGAGCCAGGAGGCCATTGTTTCTTTGCCTGACCGTCCGGGAATATTCCTTCGATTGTGTTCTGGGGCAACACGACATACCGGAAGAAAGAGCAGGGCATATACTACCTGAGTAAGAAATTTACCAGCTATGAGGCCAAGTACACTTTGCTGGAAAGGACTTGCTGCACTCTGACTTGGGTTGCTCAGAAATTGAGACACTACCTACAGGCCTACACCACCTACCTCATAGCCAGGATGGATCCTTTGAAGTACATATTCCAAAAGCAAATTCCCACTGAGAGGTAAGCAAAAGGGCAGATCTTTCTCACCGAGTTTGATATAGTTGATATCACTCGCACAACAATGAAAGCCGAGGAGCACACCATTTAGTCGAAATCCAGTTGATGATGAGTACCAACCCCTGAACACTTACTTCACAGACGAAGAGGTGAAATTCGGTAGAGACAATATTTGAAGATACTACCGTTTGGATGTTCTGCTTTGATGGAGAAGTCAACTCAAAAGGTGTCGAAATTGCGGTAGTTTTAATTTCACCCACTGGTCAACACTATCCAGACACCGCTCGACTTTGGTTCTCCTGCACAAACTATTCAACTGAGTACGAAGCTTGCATCATGAGAATGAACATGGCTGTTGACCGAAGCGTCGAAGATTTGTTAATCATGGGAGATTCATATTTAATCATCCGACAAGCCCAAGGAGAGTGGAAAACTCGAGATGTCAAGCTCATCCCTTACCGATAGCATGTAGAAGATCTTAGCAAGCAATTCAAGATGGTAGAGTGCAGGTACATCCCTTGGTGTCACAATGAACTATCCGATGCGGTTTCTACTTTGTTCTCGATGTTTCCTTATCCAGGAAACGCCTACATCGATCCCTTGGAAATCCGAATCTGGGAAATGCATGGGTACTGTAATGCGGATGAGGCAGAACCAAACATCCAGCCATGATACTTTGATATCAAGATGTTTACGACAAATCAAGAATATCCTGAGCAAGCCACTGGGGACCAAAAGAGAACTATCAGACAACAGGCAAGTGGTTTCTTCATAAGCGGTGAGGTTTTGTACAAAAGGACCCCGAACCTTAATTTATAAAGATATGTTGACGCTAAAGAGGCTAGACGAATCATCCACGAGGTACAAGCGGGAGTCTACGGACCACACATGAATTGGAATGTTCTAGCAAAAGAAAATCATCCAAGTGCCCTATTATTTGATAACTGTGGAAAGGGATTGTTATAGCTTTGTCCGGAAATTCCATCAGTGTCAGGTGCACGGTGATTCCATTCATGCACCTCCCATAGAACTGCATCCCATGTTAGCACCCTGGCCATTAACAGCTTGGGGCACGGACGTTATTGGGCCGATTGAGCCAAAAGCCTCAAATGGAAACCGATTCATACTGGTTGTCATTGATTATTTCAAAAAATGGGTCAAAGCCATCACTCTCAAATCAGTGACCAAGAAAGCTGTGGTGGTTTTGTGCATGCTAATCTCATTTGTTGTTTTGACATCCCAACCAATTATCACGGAGAACGCTACAAATTATAACAGCCGATTGATGGGAGAGATATGCGAACAATTTAAAATAACGCAACAAAACTCCATGCCCTACAGGCCCAAAGCCAATGGTGCTGTCGAAGCAGCAAACAAAAATATCAAGAATATTTTAAGAAAGTTGATTCAAAACTCCAGACATATGGCATGAGAAGCTACCTTTTGTATTATTGGGATATCGCACAATCGTGCGCACATCAATTGGAGCAACTCCTTTTCTTTTGGTCTACGGAATTGGCATGTGGAGATGGAAATCCCGTCTCTCCGGGTCACTCTTGAAGCTAAGATTGAAGACATTGGGTGAGTCAAAACTCGTCTAGAACAGTTGGACTGAATTGATGAAAAACTAATGGCTACTAACGAGCAGTTGTACCAACAAAGAATGGCCCGTGCTTATAACAAAAAAGTATGTCCCAAAAATTTTGAGGTTGGACTGCTTGTATTGAGGTCGGAATCCAATGTAGTCGAAATTGAGAGAAATAAAATGAGAGAGTCTTATTGGTGAAAACCTACAGGCACCATAAGGCGACGCTGAGTAGAGAATTAAAAATGAGATAGTTTGTTAAGTGAAAACTTGTAAAGATCACCATCGGACAACAGTGAGAAGAGAAATGAGAGAGGTCAATTGGCGAAAACCCAAAAAGGGCACCATCAGCCGAAAAGAGGACACCTCCCATTACCAAAAGAGTCTTGGCAAGGTTTTCTGGTTTTAAAATACGGGTCAGTGAACTTCCGAGAAGATAAAGGAGCTTGTGCGGGTCAGGCGTCCAGTCCAAGAAGCATGCCTTGTTCAGTTGAAGCTCACATGATTCTCCTTGATAAATCCTTCTCTTTACCCGAAAGAGACGCTGCTATTTCAATTCATCCCCTTGATCTCTATTTACTTTTCCCTTGAATCCCTTTCGGTCGAATTATAATTCCAAAATTATTTCAAAGAAAAGGTAGAACGATTGGTCTATGGGGCCCTGCCCAGCAAGAATTGAAGAAAGGTACCCAGCCGCAACGAGTGCATCAAGCTAATTCTGACTAGCCATGATTGTTGATACTTTCAAAGCAAAGATATGCAAAAGGAAATAATGTCCAAAGATAGATGTCCTAAAGAGCAGAATAAAGTTAAAATCCAGAGCCCTATGCGGGCGAGTTGTCATAAGATCCTGAAGGTTGAGGCCCTTGGCTCAATCGAGAGGGTGATCTTCAAAACCAGCGAGCAGCACAGATTCTCAATAGAAGTTTGTCCAGGATCAAGCGATCAACGCGACAAACCAACCACCGTTTAAAACTAACAACTGTTCTTTGTTGAAAATTGAAACAGGTGCGATACGAGCAACCGTGCAAAAGCAGGTGCAATCAAAAGAAAATGCGCGACAGTAGAAGCAGCTTTGCAGCAAAAAATCAATGCAAAAGGAAGCTTCCTCAAAGTTCATTCCTGCATCTTATCAACAAAAAAGGAAGAAAGAAGGTAAAAAAAGAAGAAAACCCAAAAGAAGTAGTGTAGAATTCCCAAATACCCAACCTTTAGCCAACATTAGGGTTCCAATCCCCGAGTTGAGAACTTTTCACTTTAGCCAACAATAGGGCTCAAATCCCTGAGTTGAGAGTTATTCCCATTAGCCAACATTACGTCTCCAATCCCTGAGTTGAGCGTATTCCCATTAGACAACATTAGTGCTCCAATCCTTGAGTAGAGCGTTTTCCCCTTTAGCCAACATTAGGTATCCTATCCATGAGTTGAGCGTTTCCTTTTAGCCAACATTAGGACTCCAATCCCTGAGTTGAGCATTTCCCCTTTTGCAAACATTAGGGCTCTAATCCCTGAGTTGCGCGTTTTTTCCTTTTAGCCAACATTAGGGCTCTAATCTTTGAGTTGTGCGTTTTTCCCTTAGCCAACATTAGGGCTCCAATCCCAGAGTTGCGCGTTTTTTCCCTTAGCCAACATTAAGGCTCCAATCCCCGAGTTGAGCGTTTTTCCCTTTATCCAACATTAGGGCTCCAATCGGTGAGTTGAGCATTTTTCCCTTTAGCCAATATTAGGGCTCCAATCCTTGAGTTGAGCGTTTTTTCTTAGTCAGCATTTGGGCTCCTATCCTAGAGTTGAGCGTTTCTCTTTTGAAGAAATTAGGGCTCCAATCCCTGAGTTGAGAGTTTTTCCTTAACCAACATCTGGGTTCGAATCCTGAGTTGAGTGTTTTTCCTTTAGCCAATATGGGCTCCAATCCCTCAGTTGAGCATTTTTACTTTAGCCAACATTAGGGCTTCAATCCCTGAGTTGAGCGTTTTTCCTTTGGACAACATTAGGACTCCGATCCCTGAGTTGAACATTTTCCCTTTAGCCAACATTAGGGCTCTAATCCCTGAGTAACACGTTTTTCCCTTTAGCCAACATCAGGGCTCTAATCTATGAGTTGCACGTTTTTTCCCTTAGCCAACATTAGGGCTCTAATTCATGAGTTGCACGTTTTTTCCCTTAGCCAAGATTAGGGCTCCAATCCCTGAGTTGAGCCATTTTTCCTTTAGCTTACATTAGGGCTCCAATCCCTGAGTTGAGCGTTTTTCCTTAGCCAACACTAGGGCTCCAATCCCTGAGTTTAGTGTTTTTTCTTTAGCCAACATTAGAGCTCCAATCCCTGAGTTTAGCGTTTTTCCTTTAGCCGACATTAGGACACCAATCCCTGAGTTGACATTTTTGACATAGGGCTCCATCCCCTGATCTTTCCCTTCTAGATAAGATGCAATCCTTATTTTATTTTGTTAAAATAAAAAGAATATAGTTTAGATTTTTGTTACTAATGACTCACGAAATTTTCCTAAGGAAAATTGGGGCAGACAATTCCGTTCTTTTGTTTGTTTTGGTGTCGAAACAGGTTTTGACTAAAGCCACAGGATTTGAGATGACTAAAAGTATGAGTCTCAATCCGGAATAAAGGAAAAGAACAAAATGAGTTGAATTCAAGGTGCCAAGGGAGACAGAGATGCGGACTACTCAAAACTTTATTAAAGTCACAAGCTTCACCTGTCCCTCCTCGACCCATTGGTGAAGAAAGAACCAGCATATGCACCTGATGAGCATCAGATTCAGATCAGAGTCCACTACAAAGGCAGCTAAGACTCAAGATCAAGCTTCAAGATATTTATGATAGGAATCTTGTAACTCATAGCTGATAGGCATAGCTAGCTTAGCTTTTTATTTTCCTTTTGGTGTAATGAGGAGGTCAGCAAGCAGCATCAGCAGTGAAAACACAGCTCCGGTAGTCCCCGCTACCAAACATTCCTGAACTACACTGGCCTATTTCCTCTTGAGCCGAGGATATGTAGGAAACCATTGAAGCAGGGTGCGGTCATGCTTTTCAAAACGATTCTTATGGAGTGTTAGGCAGGCAAACATCTCTCATGGTCGCTCATTTATCTTTGCCCGAAAACCCTTCGTGCCTCCGAGCGAAGAGGGGCAGCTGTCAGCGTGTGATTTTTTCCCTAGCCTAAATTACTCCGATAAAATTCATTAGAATTAGAATTTTTCTTTTATTTTTTAAATTTTAGGGAGTTAATTTCATGACTTCGTGTTTGTTCGCATTTTTTGTGTGCAATTTTAGTTGGCATAATTTATAAAAAATACAAAAATAGCATATTTGCATTTAGAATCCTTTTTATATTTTTGGTTTTATTAGCTAATAAGCATTACAAAATAAGAGAAAAATAACAAAATTAGTCATTTTTACATTTTTGAATAACTTTCAGCCAAAATCCCTGATCCGGTCCAACTTTTGTTTAAAAATAAAACGATGTCATTTAGGACCTCTGAATCACGACCGTTGGATCTCATGAATCCGACGGTCCACAACTGCCTAGGTTAGGGTATTTATGTTTCGGGCTCCCCTACCCCCAAACCATTGTCTCCTTCACCCCAACTCTATCAGAGAAGACCTACCATTGACCGCCCTAAACCACCGCCGGAAATCACCTCACGGCGGTGGCCGGCCACCAAACACCCTCAAATTTACACCACGTGTTCCTCTTCCTCCTCTTTCACATCCGCCATTGGTGTCCCACAAATGTCAACCAGTCTCCTTGAATTATTGTCTGAAGTGGTGGCTGCTCCGTCATGTGTGGCGTTGCCGGTGCAAAATGCCATAAACTATACACCATGGCTTCCTCTCATCTTCCCCTTTATGAATCCAAATCCCTTTTCCTTCAAATCCCAACCAAGCATTTAAAATATAAAATCAAAGGAAGTCGGTTAACCCTAAAATCCTTAAAACCCTACCAAAATCACACCCCACAACGGTCTCATCCTCCTCTACCTAAATCCCAAACTAATTTTTCCCAAATCCAACCGTTGTCTGTCGAATTTTAAATCTAGGGTTTCGTTCAAGGCTGATGAATTTCCAAAGGTAATCAGTGTTTGATTTGGGTTCTGGAATAATGCTATGTATTGCTCTTGGTAATAACAAGTACATAACATTATTCGAGGATCAAATCCGAGGTCAGTCGAGTTTAAAGCTCAAAATCAGTAAGTTCTCCTTCTTATTTGACTATATCTTTTTATTTTTTGCATGCTTTAATTCTGTTTGGCGTTATATTATTTTTTAGGGTAGCTTTTGTTTTATGTAGTTAATCCAGTGTTTAGTTTTTATTTTTCATTGTTTAGTTTAGTTAATTTGATTTTTTTCTGTTTATCTTTAGTGTTCTTAGAATTAATGACAATTCCGTTTGATTCATATTTTGTGCATTTGATTTTGATTCATGACTTTTGGCTGTTGATCATATGACATGAATTTTACACTAGTTTCAATTTTTACTTGTTAATTCATTGTTTTTAACGTTGGGGCACTAATGTTTCACTAAGTTTAAAGTCTTGTTTATATTAATTAGGCTGATTAGTTTAATTGTTGGGATTTCTATTAGTTGTTTGGATATAGCTGAAACTTTCTAGCGTTGGTAAGTAATTAACCATGGTCATTTGACCAAGCTTAATAGGTTGAGGGTAGTTTTAACCCAGGTTAGTAATTTTAGGTAGTTTCAAGGGTAATTGGGGTGATTTACCTAGAGAATCCTGTAGATAACTAAATTGGAACTCCCTGGAAAAATCTAGATTAGCTTATAACTTGGAACTTAGGAAATTAAGTACACTAACTTGGCCAACAAGGAATAATATTGAGGACTAACTAAGTAAAATTGAAAAATAAGATTGGGATTTAGGTGTAAATGGAAATCTGAAGATTGCCCAAAGTTTTGCCTATAAACAGGCATGCCCATTGCCTTGTTTAGCAAGTGGAAAATTTGGAAAAAAATCCCCACAAGTTTCTCGAAGCATTAGAGATTTAAAACTCTAAAAATTTTGAAATTCAAGTCAAGATCTTAGAAACAATCAGAAAAATCCTAAAATTTTAAAAAAGAAAAACTCAATAGCTACTGAAAATTACTACAAAAAAAAACAGCACTGTTTCATTGCAGTTTTCCAGAAGTTCCTTGAGGTTTTCATTGTTAGGACAATTCATTTGTATTCATGAGTCAAAAATGAGTTGAGTGGTGGTGATATTCAAGTTTTGGGTCAATTTTTGGTGGAAATTTCGATTGCTGGTTTCATGGCCTCCCGCAGATTAATAACACGTTAGTCGCTTTAGGCGCATTCTTTGATAATCTTACCTTTCTAATTTCGGGTGTGCATTTCATGCGACCCAAATCTAAATCGCAAAACGTTGAAATGTGTCGAAGTCCCGGGTGCATTTCATGTGACGTGATCTAAAAACATATCTTAAACAACGTTCAATTTTCTTAAAGGCAAATAATTCTAATATTGCATTATAGGATAACATGTAGTAAAATCAGATTCTAGCCGAATATAATAGTTGAGCGACCGTGCTAGAACCACGGAATTCGGGAGTGCGTAACACCTTCTGCCGGGTTAACAGAATTCCTTACCCGGATTTCTGGTTCGCTGACTGTTAAACAAAGTAAAATCTTCTTCGATTCGGGATTTAAATTGTTGACTTGGGACACTGTTAGTTTTCCCAAGTGGCGACTTTGAATAAATAAATAATCCCATTTCGAATAATATCACTTTAAATGAAAAAGCCCCTTATCCATACCTCCCTGTCGGGGTGGTGTGTAAAAAAAGAGGTGTGACATCCAGAAGGCACGAACATCTTCAGAGTCAGTTCCCGACATCACTAGCAGCTCCACTCCAAAAATCTGCATGCAAGGTGCAGACGTGTAATATGAGAACAACTGACCCCATATATAACCTCGTCGAAGTAATGACGAGTCTTTTAGATAAAAGATACTGATAAAACCTGCACCGTAAACCAACAATTGAACTATACTATGATATAACAGAAAATAATACACAAAACGAATATGCAAAGTAATAACTGAGTACTAATAGAGATTACAATTTTGCATCTTCCAATCTTTTCTTAGAACAAAAACTAATAAACTACGATAGTCGCTCCATAACTTTCATAGCATGAGGAATGTACTCAGATATCAAGTAAATTGCACAACAACACCCTTCGTGCTTTTATCTCACTCTCACCTAATATGCGTATAACAGTACCAACTGGATGGTAGAAATGCCGATAACAGAAATTACAAAGTAGGAAATATGCAAGTAGCAATAATGAACGAGGATATATGTGTCACGACCCAAACCCCGATCCGGTAGGGATGGCGCCTCTTGTGAAGACAAGGCCTGCCGACTTATATCAAATTCGAAGTTAAATAGCTAAACAACAATAAAACATGCTAAAACATGGTTTAATAATTTTAAATTGAAGATAATATCATAAAATTACGGAAGTACAACCCAAACACGGCCCGACTCGAGGTGTCACTAGTCATGAGCATTTACTAGAAGTGTCTAGACACCACAAGACCGAAATGGTTGGGAAAATTGAAAGAATATAGAAGGAGGAATACAACGGAAGAAAACAGAGCCGCGATCACCAGGCGACTACCCTGCTAACTCTAATAAACTGCCACCAAGCTCAGAAAATTCCTGCATCTGCACACAAGGTGCAGGGAGTAAAGTGAATACTCCAACTCAGTGAGTATCAAAGGTAGATAACAACTGAGAAGTAAGAAATAACGTAAAGCAAACCATCATGCTGTATCGAAGCAGTGTAAAATCCTTTGAGAAAAATAGTGAAGCTATTAAATCTTTAGAAAATATCTTAGCTCAGTTTAAACCACTTGTAAAAATGACTTTGTCAACAATTACGCAATGATTGCAAAATAATTAGTGCCGATAAGCACGGAAAATCTACCCCTCGGGCACAAATACCACAATGTAGTAGGTACAATGACAAGTAAATATGAAAGATGAACACATGAAGGTTCTCCCCTCGATCAATATCTCAGAATAGTACCAGCCCCTCGGCCTCACTCTCAGAATAGTATCAATCCCTCGGGCTCACTCTCAAAATAATATCAGCCCCTAGGGCTCACTCTGAAAACAATGGGTACCCGTGCTCACTGTGGGTGTGCACACTCCAAAGGGGCCCCTTATGGCCTAAGCACTATATCAACATAAGAACCAAAAGCCTTCTTACATCGCTCATAAGGCCTGAAAGCCTCCTCACATCACTTACAAGGCCTGAAAGCCTCCTCACATCACTCACAAGGCTTGAAAGCCTCCTCATATCACTCACAAGTCCTGAAAGCCCCCTCACATCACTTACAAGGCCTGAAAGCCTCCTCTCATCATTCACAAGGCCTGAACGACTACTCACATCATTCACAAGGCCTGAAAGCCTTCTCTCGTCACTCAAGCCACCTCGTGGCATATAAATGTATCTCAGGCCCTCGGCCTTACTCAGTCCAGAAAAAAACATCATAAGCCCCTCGGTCATCAATAAATTAGTAGTACTTAGCCCAAACAACATTGAAAATATCATTTAAATCTCAAAATTCAATTAAAAGTGGCTGAGTTTTTAAAACAATATTAATCAATAGGACTGAGGTCAAGTAATATATCAAAATAGTGAGGAAATGTTGATAAAATCCACGAAGGATTCAAGTAAACGACATGATTCCCAAAATATGACAATAAGCCCAAATCATGTTGATAACAAACATGTGGTAAAGATATCAATCGGTATGGACTAAGTCACAATCCCCAACGGTGCTCTACTCCACACTCGCTATCAGGCGTGCAAATGCCCTCATCATAGCACTACGATTTGCAATCCGGGGTTTCAAACCCTTAGAATATCATTTACAATCATTACTCACCTCAACCCGGCCAAAACTCTAAATCGCTATGCCCTTGCCTCTCACATCGGCCTCCTCGCGCATCGCATCTGACCAATACCACAACGAATACGTCATAATATGCCAAAGGGACAATACCTAATCGAAAATAATAGAAAACATAAAAAATCCCGAAATTGGATAAACACGAGCCCTGGGCCCACTTCTCGAAACTCAAAATATTTTACACCAACGGGTTCCTTATCTTACCACGAGTTCCTACATACCAAAACTTCTAAAATCTGACCTCAAATGGTCCGTTAAATCGCAATTTAAAAGTCCAATTTCTCAAGCCCTCGTTCTTCAATTTTTTGCTTAGATTCCATATATTTCTAGGTGGATTTCACAATAAAAACAAGTTTTAAGTTCAAAAATCTTACCTTCAAATGATCCTAGTAGAAACCCTTTTTAATTTGTCCCAAAAAACTCTCAAGAGGCTCAAAAAAGGAGGAAAATAACTTAGGCTCTCGGATGAGATATTATTAAAAACCTTCAGCCCAACTGATATATTACTATATGCAAATGCGAGGGCTCTATCGCGTTCGCCATGAAAAAATCTTGCCTCTGAACAAATTACCCTTCGCAAACATGGTGACTCACCCGCGAATGTGATGCTTCCACTAATACCACTACGCGAATGCCGGCCCTATGATGCGAACGCATTGAACAAATATTGAGGGACCTCAAACCCTATTGTATGAACGCAACACTTCCCAAGCGAACGCGAAGCACAATGACTCAGGGATCTAACATTCTTTTACGCATACGCGAGCTCCTCACCGCGAATGCAAAGCTCCAGGACATTCCCTTACGTGAACGCGAAGGCCAAATTTGGCCCGCACCTGCTGTTGCATTCTCTGCTATATTTCCAAGTCTAAAACTTCATGTTTAGCCATTTGAAATCACACCAGGGCCCCTGGGACATCAATCAAAAGCACTAAGTTCTTCTAAAACTTCCGAAACACGCATTCGATCAAAAACCTAACCAAATCACCTCCGAATGACCTGAAATTTTACGCACACATCCCAAATCACATATCGAAGTTAAAAGAATGCTCGGAATTCCGTTCCTACCCTCGGATCAAAATCTCACCTATCAACCGGAATTCGCCAAAATACTAACTTTGCTAATTCAAGCCTAATTGCACAACGGACCTCAAAAACCAATTCTTACCAAACTCCTAAGTCACAAATCACCTAACGAAGCTAGCCAAATCATAAAAATTGTTATCCGAGCTCAAATACGAATAAATTAACTCTTGCTCGAATCCTTCAAATTCCAAGCTTCCAACTGAAACAATACTTTTAAATTCATTCCAAATTTTCCTGAAATCAAAACGGATTATCTTTATGGGTCATAATGCACCAGATGGGACAAATCATGCTCGAGAACTGGCGATCAATGTAAAAAAGCTCAAAATGACCGATCGAGTGGTTACATCCTCCCCCAGTTAAACACGTGTTTGTCTTCGAACGTACCCATAGCTATTCTAGAAGCCAACCACTAGCCAAATAACTTTACCATGAATATACTCGGGGTTATCCCACGTCACCCTGTCTCATATAGGTGTGATAATACATAAAAACTGAACTTACACAATCCATCCTAGTCCGTAACTATAGAACCACATTTCCACGACCAAAATCACCCACAAAATAAAAAATCTCACATTTATTCTCTGAATAAGCTCAACCTGCTGTAATAACCCATGCCTGCAACCTCGGTAGCAATCCCATGATATACCACATTACTCAAACACTCGTAGAGATAAAATTGTTGTCCACTGCAACCGACTACCGGTAGAAAACCTCTTATCAGCTAAAGTATCATTCCAACACTGTTATGAACTGCCAACGATAAACGAAACACGCAATAAACCACAACCATTCTTTAAGCCTTATCCTCTGACAAATACCATAGCAAATGCTTGAGCCGAATCTCGATATTAACATGCCAACATGCTCAAATCGAATCCATTCGTATTCATTAATGATCCCAACGATCTCCTCTAATCCAAAACACTACTCTGGCGGCATAGCACATCAATAGAGGCCTAAGACATAACTAGCACAATAGCCCACCAATAAGCAACAGTCTGAACACACTCAAATCATGGAAATGACTCAAATGAAAGTACTGTACCTCAAGCTCACCACCATCACCATAACATAAGTCTGAGAACCCGTCTCACATAATTAAATAGAACACACAAATTTAACCCGCAAGGTCATATCTCCACAGAGCCTCGCTACAATGCACGATCCTATCCAAACACCACTCCACATGAGACACCTCGAGTCACTATGCTCAAAATTGACAACCACAAAAAATTTGATATTCTGAACTAAAGTAAATCATTACACCCACGGTGAAACAAGTAACATATACCATGCGAACCTAATAGGACATAGCCGATACGCCATCGTCAAGCAATATCAAATTACTCTTCCTGCTCGACTTCCACTACGAACCCCAATAGAACCGCGCCATATGCCCCCATAAACAACAAATCATAACGTCTCACAATGCAAAAATGACACATAGATCTCACCAGATCACCGATAAGCTCAACAACAGTCGAATCAACCTATCCCTCGACAGTATAATTCGGAGTTAACCGAGCCGACTCAAAGTAGAACACGCATCCACATTGGTCTACCAACGAACTCTTTATTAGGGAAATCCTGAGGCTGTTCCTTCCATAATTATAACTCTTAATATTGCTATACAATACATTTCCCGACACCAAATTATTACCGAAATCAACAACGTCACCACTAATATGCCCGGCCATAAAAAACGCATCCGAAAGGTCGCTCACCATCGAAACTGAACCAATATGAGGAGACTCTGCACTGACACTCATCACAAGAATCCCACTAAGAAGGCAATCCTTCCCAGCAAACTGCTGCTCCTTTGAAGCATAACCCACTCTACTAGAACATACTCCGACGCATCGACACTCAATCCATGGCATTTTAGCATAGTCTATAGCACAGTAGTTCAACATAATCCAACACGGAGACAACCAATAGTGTCTAGTGGCTCATTGTTGAATAATAAAATGGATTTACATAGGAAGTCTAGGAGAAAATGAAATGAATTATTTCATGACCGACAGTCAAGGCCATGTAAATAATACTTGGGCTGATATCATTAACCGTGACAAGAAAAAATTCCCATTTTTTGTAAAATTTTTGTAAAAGTAAAATAAAATATATAAAATAGAAAATTCAATCAAAATAAAAGTGTCATTTCTCTTTGTGCTTTTATATTTTATGCTTACCACCTTGCTGACTAAAAAAAAGAAGCTTTCAAGTATTCCACAATGCATTTTTATGTTATGATTTTAGTGGTTTTGACGAGCCGTATCTCTATCAAAACTCCTCTGTCTTTCCGCTTGAGGCTTTCGGACAAGACTACTTACTCCATTTGGTTAGTAAGCTACCTCTTTCGCTTTCAGGCAAGGGTAGCTCTGAAGGGAGAGTTGAGCGGAACCAGGCATAAGGAGCAACAATCGCTACTGATAGTTCCCCCGCTAGGGGATCGTCAGGAGGGGTGCTTTTTGAATTAGCATTCTCAATAATAGAGCTCGGATTGAATCGGTATATCAATACCGATTCGATCCAAGCTCTTGGAAGTGGAATAAATTCGGCAGCGGATCGCGAAATCTTGGTGATCTTCTCTATCTAATGAATGGGGAGTCCGCTTTATAATCATGCGCCCTGCACCCACCCCCCGAGTATATGCTTCAACAGGAATCACACAAGGGTAGATTAGAAACCTCTAGTAAAATGCCCGCCCGTAACCCAGCAGATAAAGTACATTGCATAGTCCAGGGATTGGCGACTTACCCATTCAGTGACTTTGGCACTGGACGTTCCCAAAATCGGGACTATCGGGTAAATTCAATATAATAGACGCCTATTGGCAATCCAGCCTTCCTTCTCCTTTCAGGGCCTATCCGAAAGAGAATCCAGTACTTCTTGGCCGTGAATATCTGAACTGGTTTATCTAACTTACCAGACAATAAACGATCCACTCAAGCATTAAAATCCCGATAGTTGCTAAACAACTTATACACGCGACTCACAAAAACAATATAGTCTGAATATGAGAACTCCTAGTCCTCCAACTCAATATAGTACACAAATCACCATGCCTAATCCCAAATTCTTCCGCTCGAATCATATCACCTCAAGTACCCAATCATCCTATGAAAGATACCTTGAGATTCCCCTGTGCCATCAAACAACCTCGAATATCAGCAATCGATCCAACCAGAATATGCTGCAATACTACCAAAGTATCATCACTTTAATCACATTCCCCTTTTTCTGAGGCATATACCCTTGTCAAATCACTTCCAATTAGCTGTACTTTTCCTTGGGTATCTAAGGCTACATGTTGCCTAAGAGTTATATGAACTTCATTTCAGAACTGAAATGTAACTTAGCACACTCCAGTCTCGGTCCTCCACAACATACCGCATATACTATTCCATCTAAGGATAACAAGAAAACTCTTATCTCCCTTTTGAGCCACAGATATCTACGCTCTCAAATAGACAAGAACTTCTGTTGATCCCATCTTGATGGAAATCATTACACATCTCCATGCCTCTTATATTCGTAGAAAATGCATCTCTCTAACCATGATAGAAACTAACAAGAACTCTCCATGCCTGTTTGCACAACTTAAGATGCCAGGACTGAATCCTTCTAACTAGACCAAGCTAAGCAAGACATTAAAACTCAAGAACATTGTTGCAAGATACATGTAAGAACCCATTCCCTCGAATATATACAAGAATTAATCATATCCTTACCATATCGATCCGGTCTACTATCAAGCTACTCCATTTATCTAAATTTTCTTTCGATTCATCATCAACCTGATAATCCCTCTTGTTGTAGCACCACAATTTCCCACCCCAGACTCGCCACACGAGACATATAATAAAAACAACACTGAGAAAGGCTTATAAGTTGCTGAATACTCTCTTAATTATTCCCAAAAGGTCC
Organism: Nicotiana benthamiana; assembly: GCA_034376525.1. Classification (NCBI taxonomy): domain Eukaryota; kingdom Viridiplantae; phylum Streptophyta; class Magnoliopsida; order Solanales; family Solanaceae; genus Nicotiana; species Nicotiana benthamiana. The sequence goes on from CM067326.1 coordinate 47,985,739, forward strand.
ACATTCCAAAACGCCTTGCTCTACCTGCGAATCTAAACCCGTTTCCTTTATCTTCCAGATTCTAATACATAGAATCCCATAATTTATAGAAAATACCACAAGTCTTGACATCTTTTAATGAAAATTCAGTTTCTAACCATATATGCAACTTTGGAATACCCAATTGTTATATGTAGAATCTTGAACACATTAGAACCATTCTCGCAAGTCATCCACTCTACTCAAACTGCAACTAGCCCGATCTAAGGAATCGAACAAGCTGTGCCACATTGGCACTTCAATCACTGCAGAATACAACCTTATCACAATACAACCAAGCAACTTCCTGATCTACGCAACGAACATCTTTACGAATAACAACTGAAGACATTTTGTGATTCTCATACCCTGTATAGCATAATATGACGTTTGCCAAAATTTTCCTTTACTCTAGCCATAGCTAATTCAATCGCACACCCCAAACTGAAACCGACGTAGCACCTAACCGTGCAATAAACTACTCAAAGCAGACTCCCCCACTTAGCTCGAAGCCATAGATCACGATATACTCAATAACTAATAAAACTGTTACTCTATCGATGTCGTTGTACCATAGTGAAATTAAGCTCAAATCATTTATAAGTTTGTGAAAACACAGATCATCTAGTACTGTAAATCTTCTGCAAATCTCACATTCATTCTTGCAACAGTTAAGCCCACTCTCTTAGGAGACCCAAACTTCCAAATTTTCAACACATACTTTTCACTTACATATGAGATCTTCCAACATACACATAAGGATCACACCACTACAGAATACTCCGCAGGAGATAACCCACCTGCTTCGCCTCAATATAACATTTTTGTATACCTTCCACCATCATACACATTACAAAAACACTTAGTCTTCGTGAGTCGGGACTCATACCATAACATGCAATTTACTTCACTCCCAACTAGGAGCCCTGAAAAGATTCTTCACACGCCCATAACTCGGAGCTACACATCCAATCAGAAAGGAAATCATACACTTAATAGTTCACTTATCATCCAGCATATCTTCCTTGACACTTCCATGTCATATAGAAAAATCTCGCAGTACTAACATACTTATCACATAGCTATCAAGCCGTCATTCCCACTAATAGGGACAATACTGAACATATAAGCTCACATAATTGGCACCTCGGTGCTCAAGCAATAGGCAAAGATCCGGCCTCAAGTCCTTTAGATTGGCCCAACAACAACACAAAGATCACGTCTCACCCCTAATTTAGGGAGTCACAAGCCATCAAGTCACATCTGATACTGAGCGCTCATGCGCGCATGCAAACATATGGAAGGAATTTGAAGAGTTATCTTTCAAGCTGAATCAAGGACGCAACCTTTCAAGGATGAATACAAAAGTCTTCATTCCGATCCGCGAGACTCTACTAAACCCGCTCATGACTCGTGAGACCTATGTAACCTAGGCTCTGATACCAACTTTTCACTACCGAAACCCTGATCTGGTCGTGAAGACGCCTCTCGTGAAGATAAGCCCTGCCGACACATATCCTATTCGAAGTTAAACAGCTAAACAACAATTAAACATGCTAAAATATGGTGTAATAATTCTAAACAGCAGATAATATCATAACAATGCGGAAGTACAACCCAAACACAGCTCGACATCAGGGTGTCACTAGTCATGAGCATCTACTAGAATTATCTAGACACCACAAGACCGAAATGGTCTGAAAAAAATACGAATATAGAAGGAGGAATACAACGGAAGAAAACAGAGTCGCGATTGGCACGCGACTACCTTTCTAACTCCAATAAACTGCCACCAAGCTTAGAAAATACATGCATCTGTACACAAGGTGCAGGGAATAAAGTGAGTACTCCAACTTAGTGGGTAACAAAGGTAGATAACAACTTAGAAGCAAGAAATCACGTAAATCAAACCATCATGCTGTATAGAAGCAATGTAAAACCTTTGAGAAAACCAGTGAAGCTGTGAAATTTTCAGAAATATCTTAGCTCAGTTTAAATCAATTTTGAAAATGACTTTCTGAACAGCTACGCAATGATTACAAAATAATTAGTGCCGATAAGCACAAAAAACCCGCCCCTCAGGCACAAATACGATAATATAATAGGTACAATGACAAGTAAATATGAAAGATGAACATACGAAGGTTCGCCCCTCGGGCAATATCTCAGAATAGTACAAACCCCTAGAGCTCACTCTCAAAATAGTATCAGCCCCCCGGACTCACTATAAAAATAGTATCAACCCCTCGGACTCACTCAAAACAATGGGTACCCGCGCTCACTGCAGGTGTGCAGACTCCGGAGGGGCCCCTTACTGCCCAAGAGCTATATCAACATAAGGCCTGAAAGCCTTCTTGCATCACTCATAAGGCCTAAAAGCCTCCTCATTGGGAAGATAGGGCATGATTGTACACTGGGAAAGAAAGTGAACAAAGAAGATCAGTACATTGTTAGGCAGACACATGGGGAAACTACCATAAGATGGAAAATTAAAGGGCAGGGACAACAACAGCAAGCTAAGATAAATGAAGGAGTTAATAAACCGATAAGGCAGGACAATGATAATGCAGCTACAATCATTGAAATTACTGGAAACCATAAGGTGGCAAAGGATAAAGGGAAAGGAAAAGAAATACAGAATGTAGACCAAAGTGAGGAATAGCTAGCCTTGGCTAGCAATAGCAGAATGACATTGGGAAGAACAACAATAAGTATAACAAATGTATTTCAGATATTACAACAGAAAGAGGGAAGAGTGGAGGAACCTAGGCCACCTGATTTGAGAGGTGGAATAATCATTCACCAATGACTTGGTTATTCTAGAACAATAGGGGTTTGTATAAGAGATATAAATAATAGGAAATAAAGAAGTACATTAAAGATAAGCAAATCAAGCTGGCAAGTTTAGTGGAAATAAAAGTGAAATAAGACAAAGCATAGAAGGGTTTTAATAGAATAGTACCTGCATGGAATAAGATAACAAATTATGACTATGCTATGAATGGAAGGGTATGGATTATATGGGATGAGGAAGTATATACTATCCAACCACTAGACAAACAAGATCAACCTTTTCATTGTTTAATAAAAAGGAAGCAGAATGGGATTTACTGTTATTGCACAGTGGTGAATGGTCATAATGATGCAGATAAAAGAAACCAGTTATGAGAAAACTTTACAGATTGGCACAGAGCATCACATGACCTTGGCTATTAGGGGAGAATTCAATGCTATCCTCACTGTTCAAGATAGATTGTCCAAAGTGCCCGTGAAGAGTGCTGACATAAGGATCTTGTTGAGCTATGCCATGACATTGGCATTACAGAGTTACCATGGAGAGGGGAGTATTTTACATTGACTAACATGCAATAAGTTGATTATAGGGTGTGGATTCGTATAGATAGGGTGTTTGGGAATGATCTATGGATGATGAACTACATCCACCTGACCAATGAGTATGGGAAACCTTATATTTTAGATCATAGCCCCATGACTATCACCATATGGCAACCAAGGAAACTATGCAAGAGCCCTTTCAGATTCTTTAATGTATAGGCAAGTCATCTAGAGTTTGACAAGATAGTAAGGGAGGAATGGAACAACAGCAAACCAACATGTAAAATGGTGAGTATTTGGACAAAGCTAAAATAGATGAAAAGTCAATTTAGACAACTAAATGAAGCTAAGTTCAAAGGAGTAACTAGGAAGATAGCACCAGCAAGACAAGCCATATACCACATTCAAAATTAGATGCAAAATAATAGTGACCTGCTGCTAAGTCAAGAGAAAAAATGGTTGCACAAGCTAGAAACATGGCCAATGGTGTGGAAGAACAGATATTTCAACAAAAGGCAATAGCAAAGTGGATCAAGTTAGGTGATGCTAATAACAAGTTTTTTTCTCCCGTAATACAGGAGAGGCAATTGAGAAAACAAATAGAGGAACTACAAGCAATAGCAAGAGGTTCCATAGCAGACCAAAGAGATATAAAAGAAGAAATTATAGGATTCAACAAAAGCTTAATGGGAACTAGAGCTCGGGTACTACAAGCTGTGGACTAGATGATAATGAAAGAAGGGCCAACTTTAACACAACAACAATAGCAAGACTTGATCGCTGAAGTTACTAGCTAAGAAATTGATCAAAAATAAAGTGAATTTGTGGTGATAAAGCTCCAGGCATAGATGGTTATAATTTATTATTCTTCAAGAATTCTTGGCCAGTGATCAAAGAAGAAGTGTATGCTGCAGTGAAAGATTTTCTCCACACAAGTGAGATGTTCGAAGCAATCAACCTCCCTACTATCACATTGCTACCAAAAGAACCTAATCCAGTGACAATAAAAAACTTCAGACCTATTTCCTGTTGAACAATGCTATTTAAACTTATTTATAAAGTTATAGCTAGTAGACTACAGAAGATCATGCCACATATCATCGTTGAAGCCCAAGCAGGATTTATCCCAGGTAGGAAAATAGCTAAAAACATCATCCTTGCTCATGAGTTAGTGAAGGCTTATAACAGGAAGCATATATCTCCCAGGTGTATCCTGAAGGTTTACATGATGAAAGCATATGATTCAATCGAATGGGTGCACTTGGATCAATTGTTAGAATACATATGTTTCACTACAAAGTTCAATTACCGGGTGAGAGCGTATGTAACAACAGTGAGCTATTCAGTTGTGATAAATGGGGAGCTAAACAAGCCTTTTGATGCTGCTAAAAGACTGAGACAGTGTGATTCCATATCATCATTTCTATTTGCAATTGCAATGGAATACCTAAGCAGGCTGCTCAAAGGGTTGAAATATGTTCAAGAATACAAGTTTCATCGTAGATCTTGTAAGATAAACATAAAACACCTCAGCTTTGCAGATGAGCTAGTTATGATTACTAGGGGTGATAATAAGTCTATCACTAATCTTCATGCTTGCTTTATGAAATTCTCTGCTACATCTTGACTTCTAGCTAATCCATCAAAAGTGCATTCTATTTTGGAGGAGTTGATCAAAATACAAGACAAGAAATATTGCAGAACACTTGGTATTCACTAGAGGATCTGTCCTTTAAATATCTGGGCATACCATTGGACACAAAGAAGTTATCAGCTATGCAAAGGCAACCATTGATTGATAGAATAGTTGCAAGGATATCCTCTTGGACAACTAAGAAATTATCCTATGCTGGAAGGGTGCAGTTAGTCCAATTAGTGATATTTGGTATCCTGTCTTATTGGTCCCAAATATATTGGAGAAGTTGTATCAGGCATGGTTCTAATACAATCCACAAAGAGAACTTTTATAGCATGGAATAGAATGTGCTTGCCTAAATCTGCTGGAGGGTATAATCTAATGAATATCGGAATGTGGAACAGAGCTGCTGTCACTAGTGTCTGTTGGGATCTTGCATAGAAGAAGGACAAAATGTGGATAAAATGGATCCACACATACTACATAAAATGGCGGAGGTTAATGAAAATGAACATTCCTCAACAGGCAAGTTGGATGGTGAGAAAGATCATGGAAACATGAGAAGTGGCTCGGCAAGGACTTACAGTTCAAAATAATAAAAGTAACACCAAGAAAATATACTTGGCCATTCTGGGAAACTACAGTAAGGTGGTATGGAGAACCTTAATGTTCAAAAATGAAGCTAGACCCAAGGCAGTATTTACTGTGTGGATGCAATGCCATGAGAGACTTATGACAACAGACAAGCTTGCAAATTGGGGAATTCAAGTGAATACAAGATGTTGTTTATGTGATGGAGAAGATGAATCACATACACATTTATTTGGTGAATGCAAGTTTACTAAAATAGTATGGGGAAGGCTCATGCAATGGATATAGATTAAGGTGAGTCCAATGCATTCATATTCACAGATGCTGGAATGGATAGTAATACAAGCCAAAGGAAAATCTTGTAAAGCCAAAATACTGAAAATGGTATATGCAGAACATATCCATGGGATATGGAGGGAGAGAAACAACAAAATATTTGAAAAGACAATGAGGACAGCATAGCAAATTGCAAGAGAAATAACATGTGTTTGCAACATTAGAGTTCAAGGAGGGATGCGAAAGAAGATGCATCAGCTTATGTATTGAAAGCAACGAATAACATCCAGCTTTTTGTGTAATGCTTTGTGTACTTCTCATAGTATATGATAGATTTAGAATTATGTAAAGACTACATGAGTCAAGGATTACTCTACTGCTTTGTAAAGGCTTCTATGTTGATAAATGAAAAATATAATTACGAAAAAAAACATCAAGTAACTAACATGGTGGAGGCCTATATATACATATAATAAATAAGAATGGAATGCATGATCTTTACAAGTTAACAAGAACACGCATGAATGACTAACATAGAAGAATGTTGTACTAATGTGCAACAAAATAGATACGGCATGGATGTATTTGTGACAATAGGAAGTAGGCATGGTATTTGCAAGTTAATCATGTAGAAGGCATGAGCAACACAACAAAAATAGAGATAGAGATCAAGGACAGGACAATAACAACAAGTCACATAAGATCTATAAGTACGACAATAACAACTCAAGGTAAAGGCATAGACATATACATAGGGAAAGACATCACAACTTAATGCATGTCACCCATCCTCTCCAGCATGGAAACACCAATCATGCCATGAACTTTTGATAATATAATAGCTTAAAGCTCAAATCAAAAAGATGAAAACAACTGCCAATAACCTGGAAAGAAGTTCGGATAATGAGAGACTTATAAGTGGACTAAAAAAGAAATTCGTTCAATGTTAAGAAAACCTTGAAACCTGTAAAGATAGTCTAGCAAAAATCCGGGCACGATGGACAAAGAAAGCAGAAGACGGGCACGATTTGTGCAGCAAATGAAGAGAAATTATGAAGGGACCATTACCAGCCTAAGAAGAAAGGTAACCACTCTTGAAGATGAGGCAACTAAATGAGCTAAAGACTTCAAGAATGATAGGGTGCACTGTTATAATCAGATGGCTAAAATGGAGGAGGAAATACAGCAAATACAAGATCAAAAATTTCATGACTCCCATGTGTTTGAAGCCCGGAACCAGTAGATAGTTTGATTACTTTAGGTAAAATGCAGAATTGGAGAAAGGATCAGGACCATTGCTGACTACATTATCATGAAGTGCCAAACGTGCAAGGACATGACTCGTACAACCTTCTTTGCCGCAGTGATGACTTTTGTCTGGAAATTTATGAGTGATTTGGAGCAAGGGGATCTCACACATAAGATGCCCCGCGGGGCCCTAGTAGTTGAAGCATTAATTTATTGTTGAGTATTCTTTCACTAAGTCTGTATATTTGCTTTGGTTTTGAACCTGTAGTTTTATTTCCAAGAAAAAAGTGTAACATCTTTTGTAATAAAAATTTTATTTATTAAAATTGAAAATGCCCACAAATTATTTCTTTACTTTTCATATTTATTTTCTTGATTTAGGTAATGATCTTATTGACGCAACATCGTGATACATAGGCAATCCTCATCAGATCCGGTCATAATTTTGTAAATAACTTCAATAAGAAAAGAAAATGAAAATAAGAAAAGAATAGAGAGAAAAAGGGAAAGAATACAGAAAATCCGGGACGAATCATGCAAGCATTACAAACATGTAGAAGCCCATTTAATTACATAGGTGCATCACACCCCTACGTGCGATTACCTATCTGTTATTTCTCACAAACTAACCTTTTGTTGTTGCATGTTCCACTCTAGGGTTTTTATATAACGGTGGTTGGGTTTTCTGGTAGTCTGGCGTCGCATCAATACTTCATGAGAGCAAAGGGTAGTGTTGAAATGTCTTTAGAAATCACTCTGTCAGCAATTCATATCACAGTTGATAGCTCAATCTCGGGCATCACGGCTTCAGAATCAACAACTACCAAGGAAAATAGGCTAATGCATCTCCGTATTATGGAAATGTAGGATGCCTGGTCAAAAGAAAGGGATCCGCCCAGTGCAATTCCCATATTTTTCGATATTTTCCCTAGAGTGGGTAGGACCTCTAGTGTTCAGCCACCCGAATATCGCATTGGGACAACCAACCATATTGGCTCATTTCGTGGGGACACCCTCCGAGACTCGTCCCTAGGTATTCATCTCCAACACGGCCCCAAACATTTTCACCGCTCCTCCATGCTCGACAACAACACAGCCTGCACTGCCTAGGCCCACTTTTTATCCATTAGCCTTTACATTCAAAACACCTACCCTCCAAATGGAGCCTCCTCAATTCCCCACTGATACTACCCTTTACCACATGAGTTTGAGTTCACTACGAGACAAGAAAAGACTCCCAAAACTCTTGAGGAAGAAGAGATCGCAATAAAGGTGAGAAGTATAGAGTAAAGCCTCAAGAACATCCAAGGTTTGAGTGGACAGAAGAGTGTGTTGTATGCTGATCTATGCATGTTCCCGCATGTGCACTTGCCCGTAGGATTCAAAACTCCAAAGTTTGCAAAATACGATGGGCACGGTGATCCAACTGCTCATCATAAGAAATACAACAATCACTTACGAGGGGCTGGAGGAAGGGAAGAATTACTCATGTCCTATTTTGGAGACAATCTGGTTGGTATTGCCTCCTAGTGGTACATGGATCAAGACATGTCTCGTTGGAACATTTGGAACGACCTTACTAGAGACTTTGTCAAACAATTCCAGTACAATATAGACATTACTCTAGATATAAAATCATTGGCAAACTTGAAAGAGAAGTCCTCGGAAAGCTTTAGGGAATATGCAATCAAATGGCGTGAACATGCTTCTACAGTAAACCCTCCGATAGACGAGGTTGAAATGGTCATAGTTTTTCTTCAAGCACAAGAAGCCGATTACTTCAAGAATATGATGTACGCTAAGGGTAAACCATTCGCCGAAGCTATCAAAATCGGGGAGATGGTGGAAAATGGATTAAAGATAGGCAGAGTTCTAAGCCAATCCGCTATCAGAGAAACCTCCAAAGCCATTAAAGGCGGGTCTGGAGGAGTAGCAAGGGGCTAGAAGAAATAGGAAACATCCATGGCAGCATGAGGTGCGAGAAGAAACCATGCTCTCATATCTATGTTCCTAGAAATAACCCCTCTACATTATTAGACTCACTAGGACATGGCCTATGCTCCTCAGCCGTATGTAGTAATGAATGCTCAATCTTTTGTCCGACCTCAGCAGCAAGCCAACAGTAACAAAGCCCCATCCCAAGAAACCAGCCTTATCACAAAAACCACTATAATCCCCATCCACCGCAAAATAACTTCCATCCTCGTGAACCACCTAGAAGGAAAAATTTTACATCAATTGGGAATCCTACTCTAGTTTGTTTCCTAAGCTTGTCCAAATGGTCTTGCTACAACCCCTACCTACAAACATGCAAAACCTGGAATCACTTTGCTACCAGCGGGGCATCTGATGTGCCTATCAGTCAAGAGCAGAAGGACATGACATCGAAAACTGCTGGACCTTGAGAAGAGTTGTGGAGGATCTAATATAACAAAGGAAGATTGTGTTAAGGTACGAGGACATCCCCAATGTAACCAACAACCCACTACTTGCCCACAACAATGGGATGGTGATCGAAATGATTGTGAAGACAAATAATTTGACCCGGCATTGAAAGCCATAACTGCCAATGCTTATATACGGAGAAAGACAGAAACTTCCCCAAAGCAAGATGAAGGGGAGAAAAAGAACAAGAAAATCAGAAGAAAAAATTGAGGCAAAAACTGGGGCAGGGCTCGCCAAAGACGTTGTTCTCTATCTCCACGGGGCCGCAAGAAAAAATGGTTGCCGTTGAGTCCTCCAAAGAGATTCTCACTGAACAAGATCACCCAGATATACATGCCCATGGGATCTTATGTAGTGCAAGGGACAACTAATCCACCCAAGCTGAGTGAACTCGTGGTTATTGGCCACGCGCAACAGAAGCCCATGACAGATCCTTCCGCGATGCCCTGGAATTACCATAAATCAGTGGTGATGTATAAAGGAAAATAAATCTCAGTAGAAAAAAACTACCATGTGGAAAAGTACTCCAATTTTTAAGAAGTGAACAACGCCACCAAGAAATGATTCACAGCTAAAAAACCAGTGAGTGCCGTAGAGGCGGAAGGTTTCTTTCAAAAGATTATAATGGCAGATTATGAAGTGGTTGACCAACTTCGAATGTTTCCTGAACAAGTATCCTTGCTTTCCTTGTTGATGAAATCCCCTAAACACCATAAAGTACTAGTCAAGACCCTCAATGAGGCGTACGTACCTGCTGAGACTTCTTTGGAGCAATTAGAAAGAATGGGGAAAGATTCTTTGCTATCAACCAGATTTCATTTAGCAAAAATGACTTGCCCCCAGAAGGTGCTGCACATAACAAAGCCCTACAGTTAACTGTCAAATGTGAAGAGTATTATATGAAAAAGGATTATGGTAGACGGAGGTCATAGGGTGGATATGTGCCCGCTCTTAACACTACAACGCATGGAGATTGGGACTGAAAGGAATCGTCCCAACAATGTCTACGTTTGAGCTTTCGATGGTATCAAAAGGGACACGATTGGAGAGATCGATCTAATTCTGACCATTGGTCCAATTGACTTTGAGGTGACTTTCCATGTTCTAGACATGGACACATCCTATAACCTTCTTTTGGGGAGACCATGGATCCATTAATCATGGGCTGTACCCTCCACTATCCATCAGATGGGAAAGTTTGAGCATGAAGATCAGGAAATTGTGGTCCATGGAGAGGACGAACAATCAATTTATCGAGACCCCTCAGTCCCATGCCTTGAAGTGAGAGAAGGCGTCAAACACATAATTTATCAAGCCTTTGAAGTTGAGGTGGTCGAACAATGCATAAATTATGGTGGCTAAAGAAATGATCCGACATGGCTTCAAACTAGGAAAGGGACTTGGAAAATCCCTGCATGGAATAGCTGAACCAGTTACTCTGCTAGCTGCTAAAAAGTTCTTCGAGGTATGTTTCTAACCTACTCAAGATGACATAAAATGGGCAAACGACAGAAAACATGATGGATGGGTCCTGCCTCAACCACTGCCATATCTGTATGAAATATTTTTCAAGCCAAAATATAACGAAGAAGAAGAGGAGGAGGCTTTTTCGGCAGAAGAGATTGAGGAAACATTTGAGCCAATAAGAAAGATACTATATGAAACCCACATGGTTCAGCTTGGAGAGGGCTCAAGCACCGCTATGGTGCTGTACTTGGGACATGAGGCCAAATTACAGAAATGGAAGGCTACTCCATTCCCCATCAGGCGGGAGTCCCGGTAGACTAGTCCTACCACTTTTCTTCATCGCGATTTATCCAAGGGTGTAACTCGGATGTTTTCTTTTGTTTTTTGTCTTTTAATTTCCAAATGTAAAACATGTTATCTTCCAATTCCAAGAAATGATATCAATATTTCATCGGTTCATTTTCCTTTACTTTTTCTTATTTTTAGTACTTTTCTCTTTTATTGCTTTTTTCAGTTCCACTAACAGCGTTAAATTACCTGACATGCTTGCGCACTGCCCAGATCCAAACATGTCGTCTAATTATTAAATAATGAACCAAGAACCGAAATACAATGAAGAAGAGGCTTTTAGAGATACAAATCGAGACCTGAAACATTTCAAAAATAAACCTAAGCCAAACCTAAATGACATTGAGCTGGTTAACTTGGGTGGTTTCGAAGAAATCACGGAAACAAAAATAAACATCCACGCAAATGAGAAAACTCGGGACGCATTAATCCAACTCCTATTTGAGTTCAAAGATGTGTTTGTGTGGTGATATGATGACATGCCGGGAGTCAGTGTTGATTTGGTGGTGCATAAATTTCCAACTTATCCCGATTTCTCCCCAATCCTGCAAAAGTTGAGGAAATTCAAAACTAATGTTAGTGATAAAATCAAAGAAGAAATCATGAAAATGTTGGGAGCAGGGGTAATCCAAGTAGTCCAGTACAACACATGGCTGGCGAATCTAGCTCCAGTGCCAAAGAAAGATGGGAATACCCGAGTGTTTGTCGATTATAGAGATCTGAATAGGGCAAGCCCCAAAGATAACTTCCCCTTCCAAATATCCACATCCTTTTTGTTAGCTGCGCCAAGTATGAGATACAGTATGGTTGTTACGTAGGATATCACCAAGTGTTGATGGATGAAGAAGAAGCAGAAAAGACACCTTTTACCACACGCTGGGGAACCTATTATTACATGGTCATGCACTTTGGTCTGAAGAATACTGGGGCACTCTACATGAGAGTCATGACCACCATTTTTCATGACATGATGCACCAAGAAATATAGGTATACGTGGACGACATGATCATCAAGTCCAAATCTCAGGATGACCATATGTAGGATCTGAGAATGTTGTTTGAGCGGTTGTGCAGATATGATTTGAAACTGAACCAAACAAAATGTGCTTTCGCTGTCCCGTCGGACCAACTTTTTGAATCCATTTCCAGTCGGAGAGGTATCGAGTTAGATTCGACAAAGGTAAAATCTTTCTAGGAATTACCTCCTCCAAAAACAAAGAAAGATGTGATGAGCTTGTTGGGAAGATTGAACTATATCAACTGGTTCATTGCTCAGCTAACCTCCACGTGTGAACCCATATTCAAATTACTGAAAAAGGATACAAAAGTCAAATGGACGGACGAATGTCAAGAAGCTTTCGTTAAGAACAAAGCGGTCTTGCTGCCGCTTGAACCAGAGAGGCCTCTATTCTTATACCTGATGGTCTTGGAAAATTTCTTTAGTTGTGTCCTCGGGAAACATGACATTACCGGAAAGAAAGAGCATGCAGTATACTACTTGAGTGAGAAATTAACTAGATATGAAGCCAAGTATACTCTGTTGGAACAATCCATCTGTGCTTTAACTTGGGTCGCTCAGAAGCTGAGACATTATCTGCAAGCCTACACCACCTACCTCATAACCAGGTTAGATCAATTGAAATACATATTCCAGAAACCAATGCCTACGGGAAGATTAACAAAATGGCAGATCGTGCTCGCCGAATTTGACATAGTCTATGTCACTCGCACGGCAAAGAAATCCCAGACACTAGCGGATCACTTGGCCGAAAATTTGGTTGATCATGAACACCAACCTCTGAACACTTATTTCCCAGATGAAGTGGTAAACTTGGGTGATGCAATATCTGAGGATACGACAGTTTGGAAAATGTTCTTTGATGCAGCAGTGAATGCAAAAGGTGTGGGAATTGGGGAAATCTTGATCTTACCCACTAGTCAGCACTACCCGGCGACAACCAGGCTTAGATTTTTCTGCACAAACAATATAGTCGAGTATGAAGCCTACATAATGGGCATGAACATGCAATCGACCAAGATGTCAAAGAGATATTGATTTTGGGAGACTTAGATCTGATTATTCGGTAAGCCCAGGGAGAATGGGAAACTCGAGATGTAAGCTTATTCCCTATCAGAAACATGAGGAAGATCTCAACAAGCAGTTTAAGTCAATAGAGTTCAGGTACATCCCACGTTGTCATAATGAACTAGCTGATGCACTCTCTACTCTGGCCTTGATGTTGCCCTAGCCAGGCAATGCCCACATTAATCCCTTGGAAATCAAAATCAAGGAAAAACATGGTTACTGCAACACAACTGAGGCAAAACCAAGTATTCAGCCATTGTATCATGACATCAAAAGATTCTTGAAAACACAAGAATACCCTGAGCAAGCCACCGTAGATCAAAAAAGAACCGTTAGACGGCAAGTGGTTTCTTCTTTAGAAGTGTTGTCATGTACAAAAAGACTTCGGCTCTCAATTTTTTAAGATGTGTTGATGCTGAAGAAGCTGGAAGGATCATGCAAGAAGTAAATGCAGGAGTGTGCGGACCCCACATGAACGGGAATATTTGCATAGATAATCCTTTGAACGAGCTATTACTGGATAACCATGGAAAAGGACCGTTTCAGCTTTGTCTGAATGTTCAATCAGTGTCAGATGTCTGATGATTTGATTCATGCACTGCCTATGGAACTGCATCCCATGTCAGCACCCTAGCCATTCGTCGCTTGGGGCATTGGCATCATTGGGCCAATCGAGCAAAACATTTCTTTTGGGCACAGGTATATACTAGTTTCCGTTGATTACTTTACAAAGTGGGTTGAAGCCATCACTGTCAAATCTGTCACCAAGAAAGTCTTGATAGATTTTGTGCACTCCAATCTTATCTGTTGATTTGGTAATCCCGCAACCATCATCACAGATAATGCGGCAATCTTGAATAGTCATTTGATGGAGAATATGTGTGAACAATTCATGATAATGCATAGGAACTCTACTCCTTAGCGACCCAAGGCTAATGGTGCCATCGAAGCAGAAAATAAAACAATCAAGAAGATTTTGAGAAAGATGATTCAGAGCTCCTGGAAATGGCATGAAAAGATGCCTTTTGCATGAAAAGTTGGTTGAGGATATCGCACCATAGTGCATACATCAGTATGAGCGACCTCATACCTATTAGTCTATGGAACTGAGGCTGTAATACCCACGGAGGTAGAAATTCCTTCTCTCTGGATCATCGTTGAAGCTGAGATCGATGACACTAAATGGGTCAAGACTCATTTGGACCAACTAACCTTAATAGATGAATAACGAATGGCTATGCTCTGCCACGGATAATTGTATCAACAAAGAATGGCTCGTTCTTATAACAAGGAAGTACGGCCCAAAAACTTTGAAGTGGGGAAACTTGTGGTAAGGTGCATTCTTCTTCATCACCAGGAAGTCAAAGGAAAATTTACTCCAAATTGGAAAGGCCCGTACATTATCAGAAAGATATTGCCGAGAGGAGCTTTGTTTCTGGGCGATATCGAGGGGGATGATTCCGAAATAACTGTGAATGCAGATGCAGTAAAAATGTACTATGAATAGGCTTTCTACAACAATGACTTTGTTCAATTGACATGACGAAGGCTTTCGTTCTTACTATTCAAACACTATCAACCCCTTGCAAACCCTTTGAGCCGGTTATTCTTCTTTGATTACCCTATTTAGAACCTCAAAGTCTTATTGAGAAATAAAATAAACAAAAAAATGAAAAAAATATAAGAGGGAGAAAACAACAAAAAAATAGAAAAACGAAACAACAAAAGAAACCAAAAACAAAATTGGCTTGAACTACGACTGACTTGTTTCCGAAACGATACGTAGGCAACCTTTCTCTGAGTTCAGGAACACCAAAACAAAAATCCCAAGTATCCCAAGAAGATGAAACTGGGGAAGATGATATAATGGCTTGGCAAGGAGCCACCAAGATGGTTCCAAAGTGTCCTTCTGATCAATTGGCAAAGGCATTGGAATAGGAAAACAACATTTTTAGAATTGACGTAGTCAAATTGAGTAAAATAAAATGAGAGAGTCATATCGATGAAAACCTACGGGTACCATAAGGCGACAGTGAGTAGAGAAACTGAAAATGAGAGAGTCCGTTTAGTGAAAACTTGAAAAGGGCACTATCGGGCGACAGTGAGAAGAGAAATGAGAGAGGTCGATTGGCGTAAAAGCGCAAAGGAGACCGTCGGTTGAAAAGGAAACATTTCCCACCATTAATAGAGTCTCGGCAAGATTCCCTGGTTTGGAACATGAGTTAATGAGTTATGAAACGACAGAAAAATCTGTGCGGATCGAGCACCATTCCAAGTTGCATGGCATGTCTATTTGAAGCATGCATGCACCCCAGATAAGTCATTCTTTTCTTCTCGAAAAGGACCCTTCTCTTTAAATTCATTCCCTTGCTTTTGATAACTTTCTTTGAATACCTTTCAGAATAACTCTGTTACTGAAACTAAGAAAAGGTGGCAAGACTAGCTTTACAGGGTTTTGTCTGACAAAAGCTAAAGAAAGATACCCAACCTCAGAGGGTGCATCAAGACGATCTCGGCTGTCCATGATGGCTGATGTTCTGAAATTGAAAGATTTCTGAAAGGAAAGGAAGTCAAAGTCAAAAGCCCACAAAGGAAAAATAAAGTTAAAAAGGATTGAGTCCCACGTGGCTAACTTTCTTGGCAAGGATCTGAAAAACCAAGGGATCACAACGTCTTAAAGGCAGAATAAAGTTAAAGGTCAAAGCCCCACGCAGGCAAGCCTTCATGAGAAAATTTGTAATGCTCAGTTCCTCGGTTTTAGGAGAAAGATCAACCTCTAGAAAAGCCATCAAGTTGCAGAAGTTCTCACCAAAATTTTGGCCAAGACCCGGTGATCAAACAACCAAAGCCACAAAACCAACCACCATTCCGGACTAAAAATTGTTTCTGTTTGAAAATTTGAAATAGGTGCAATCTAAAGCAACCATACAAGGATCTGGTGCAACCAAAAAGGGAAATGCGTAGGAGTTAGAAACAGCTGCGCAGCAATAATCAACCCAATAGGGAAGTTTCATCCAAATTCTTTTCTGTATTTTGTAATGAAAAAAAAGAAAGAAAAGAAAATCCTTAAATCACGGTAGCATAGGGCCTCCAATCTCTAGCTGCATCCTTTTAAACTTAGGACCACATTCCCTAGTTTTCCCCAGCATATCCCGCAGATCTCCCCGGAATAACACGAGGAACATTTTTCTTCTTATCACCAGCATAACCTGAGCATCTTTTTCCTTTTTGTCCCCAGCATAACCCGAGGATCGTTTTGCTTCTTCTCCCCAGCATAACCTGAGGGCCTTTTCTTTCCTCGACATAACCCGAGGATCATTTTCCTTCTTATCCCCAGCATAACATGAGGGTCTTTTCTTTCCCTGACATATCCCGAGGATCATTTTACTTTTTCCCCCAGCATAACTTGAGGATCATTTTCCTTTTTTCCCTTGCATAACCGGAGAATCACTTTCCTTTTTGTCTCCAGCATAACCTGCTGATCCTTTTCTTTTCTCCCCCGCATAACCCAAGAATCATTTTCCTTCTTCTCCCCAGCATAACCTGAGCGTCTTTTTATTCATCGCCATAACCCGATGATCTTTTTGTTCACTTGCATAACCCGAGGATCATTTTCCCTTTTATCCCGAATAGAAACATTTTTCTTTATCCAAGCATAACCCATGGATATCCTTGGCAAAACCCAAGGACCCCTTTTCTTTTCATCCAAGCATAACCCGTTGACATCTCTGGTTCAAGGACCTTTTTCTTTTATCTCGGCATGGCCTGCGGATCTCCTTGGCATAACCCAAGGACCTTTTTCTTTTATCTCGGCATAACCGGCGGATCTCCCTAAAACCCAAGGACCCTTTTTCTTTTATCCCAGCATAGCCCGTGGATTCCCTGGAAAAACCCAAGGACCCCTTTTTCCCTTCTCATCCTGGCATAACCAAAGGACTTTTTTCTTTCACCCTGGCATATCCCGTGGACATCCCTAGCATAGCCCAATGACCCTTTTTCTTTTATCCTGGCATATCCCGTAGACCTCTCTGGCATAACCTAAGGAGCCTTTTTTCCCTTATTATCCCAGCATAACCCATAGATCTCCATGGCAATACCCGAGGACCCTTTTTCTTTCACCTCGGCATAACTCGTAGACATCTCTAGCATAACCCAACCACCCTTTTTCTTTTATATCGGCATAATCCGTGGACCTCCCTGGAATAACCCAAGGAGCCTTTTTTCCCTTCTTATTCCGGCTTAACCCGTGTTCATCCATGGCATAACTCAAGGATCTTTTCTTTCTTCCCGGCAAAACTCGTGGACATCCCTGGCATAACCCAAGGACCCTTTTATTTCATCCATGCATAACCCGTGGACATCCCTAGCATAACCCAAGGACCCCTTTTCCTATTACGCCGGCACAACCCATGGACTTCCTTTTTATCCCCAGCAAGAACCCTTTTACTTTCCCGGCATAACCCTATCATTTTTCTGCATAAACTGGTAATCTTTCCAATTTAAGGCTTCATTCCCAATGATACACAATCCTAATTTTTATTTTTTTTAATGAATAGTCGCTTAGACTTTGTTTTGAAAATAACTCGCAAAATTTCCCTAGCGAAAACTTGGGCAGCAAATTTTGTTCATTTCTCTGTTTGGGTGTCCGGGCAAGTTTCACCTCAAGGCATAAGATTCGAGATGGCCGAAAGAGTGAGTCTCAATCCAGAACAAAGAAAAGAAGAAAGTAATTAAAAGAAACGAACCCATGGTGTTTGAAGAAGAAGAAAGGATGAGGACTGCTCAAATTTGATCAAGGTCAGAAGCTTTGCATGTCTCGCTCCAATCCAATTTTGAAGAAAGAACCAGCACCTACAGCTTGCGAGCATCAATATTCAGATCGGGGTCAACAACAAAATTATCTAAGACTCAAGATCAAGCTTCAAGAAATTTATAGATAGGAATCTTGTAACTCGTAGTTGATAGGCAAAGATAGCTTAGCTTTTGATTTTTCTTTTGGTGTAATAAGGAGGTCAGCAAGCAGTAGCAGTAACCTCAGCAGTGAAACAACAGCTCCTGGTAGTCCCAGCTACCAAAATTTCTAAAACTTCACTGATCTGATTACTTTAAAGCCAATGATATATAGGCAACCTCTGAAGCAAGGTTCAGTCAAATATTTTTTTAAAAATTGCTTCTAATGGAGTGTCAAGCGAGAAAAAAATCCCTCATAATTGCTCATTTGTCTTTTTCCGAAAACCCTTCGCGTCTCCGAGCAAAGAGGGCCAGCTGAGAGGATGTGATTTTTCCCTCGCGTGAATTACTCCTAAAAGTTCTTAGATTTCGGATTTTTCTTTTTAGTTATTTGATTTTTAGGATTAATTGCATAATTTTCGTGTTTGTTTGTATTTTTTTGTGCATTTTTAAATTTAGATAATTCATAAAAAATACAAAGGTATTTCATTTCCATTTAGGACTTGATTTTACATATGTTTAAATTAATTGGTAATCAGGATTTTGCAAAAAAATAAAAAAGAAGTTTGATTTATTTTGTTGTTTAATTTGAATTTTGTTAGTTTCTATTAAATTGGTATCTAACCAGTTGTTGATTATTTATTAGAACTTCGTATAATTAGGTAAATTAATTTAATTTTTCAGATTTAATTTATTTTTTTTAATTTTAAAAATAAAAGTAAAAGAAAATCAACAAAAATTTGAATCTAACAAGAAATGCCATAATTTGGGCCAAAATACCAAGATCAATAAATGAACTCCTAACCTAGTAAAAATACCAGCCTAAACTGGACCAAACCCGGTCCAACCCCCAGTTCCAAAACGATGTCGTTTCAGCTAAAATGATCAGGAGCGTCTAGGTTAATTGATCTAACAGGCGAGAAGACAATGCCACTAACTATGTAAATGTCTTAACGGATCCTACCCCCTCAGAACCCTCTACCCCTCTCGTCTCCTTTCTCACAGCCAAACCCTAGAGACACCCCTAATTCCACCGCCCACCGCCATTCGCTGCCGGCAGGAAATAGCCCACGACGGCGGCAGATCTCTGATGGCTACCAAATTAACACCCCATTTTCCTCTAATTCTCCCATTTCCAAATCTTCAAACCGCGTCCCTCGAATATTGCCCAAACCTTCGAATCTTGCCTGAAAGATCTGACCCTCCGCCATGACCGGCGGCACCACCACCCAAACACCACAATATTAACACCACATGCTCCCCATCACCTCCTCATCATAAATATCCATAAAGCTTCCCTCGAATCCTACCAAACTCCTCAAATTTCAAATCGAAACTAGAAACCGTAGATTTTTTCATGATCAACTTGATAAAGTTTGGGTCCGATTTGCATTTTAGTAATATCTTTTCATTTAAAACACGCGACTAAGGTCTAATTCGACCCATAACAAGGCTAATTCAAAGGTTGGATTCTGGATTTTTATTGACGGGTGTGCTCAGAGTTACTTCTACATTTTTTTTGCTTCTTGTTTTTCGTACTTTACTTCTGCATGCCCAGGATAGCCATAATTACACCCCTATTAAGTTTTTTTTTGCTTGGATCTTCATTTAAATTATACGTTTGTTTTTTATTTCAAGTTGTTGTTGCTCATTGCTTAGTTTAGTTTAGTCCTTCTGTAATCATCTCATTCATGTATAGCTTAGTTTTAATTACCAACTTCTGTAGTTTTAATTGCTCTTCTTCTTCTACTTCTGGACCCAATTCAAAATTGCTTGGTTTGAAATTTGGTATAGGGTTCTATTTGGACTTCTGAATTGAGTCAATTTCAGGGTGGGTTTGAAAGCCTAAGGAAAAGAAGGCAGTCTAGTTGAGGTTATGCATTGGGTCAAGTTGACCCATGAGCTGAAGGTTGGGTTAATTGACAAAAGTAAAATTCAGAGGTTGATGAGGGTAAACTGGGTAATTTACTTTAGAGAATCTTGCAATAACAGAAATAGAAGTCCCTAGAAGCGTCTAGGTTAGGGTGTCAATTTGAATTGCACGATTCAGATAATATAACTTGGGTAGCAAGTCAGCATACTAAGGACTTTTAAGAAAAAAGTTCAAAATTAAAAAGGACTAAAAGCTAAAATAAAAATCTAAAGCTTACCATAATCCATTGCATATAAAGGCACGCTATTCTTCCATTGCAAGACAAGTTTTGATGCGATAGGAAAGCTAGAAAGTTTAGAATGTCTACAGATTTTGTTGGGAGAGATAGGAGAACCAATTATAGATTTTAGAGAAAGAAACAGAAATCCTGAAAAAAAATAGCATAGAAATCCTGAAGAAGCTACTGTTTCATTAAGTTTTTTTAG
The DNA here is from genome assembly GCA_034376525.1 of Nicotiana benthamiana. Classification (NCBI taxonomy): domain Eukaryota; kingdom Viridiplantae; phylum Streptophyta; class Magnoliopsida; order Solanales; family Solanaceae; genus Nicotiana; species Nicotiana benthamiana. The sequence goes on from CM067326.1 coordinate 48,006,498, forward strand.
TAGTTCTGATTCACTTATAATTCCTGAAACCATTTGGATTCATCTGGTTGAGAGGTGGTTTGGACTTGTTCAATAAGTTTAGACTTAGACTTAGTTTCTTTAATGTTCGATTGGTTTAATTCTAAAACATTGCAAATCGACTAGCTGGGTTAGTTTTGTTGCTGATTCTCAATATTGTAGCTGATTACTCCATATCTACCTTTGTTTACAAATTTTCAGGTACAAGATTGAATTCTTTATGATGTAAAGTCTAATTCGGAGATGAATGAAAAGCTCTCTTATGCCTTAGTTTTTTTTATCAAATGCTAACATATCTTTACTTATTTAGATTACAGACTTAATGGATTTCTGTTAGTTAACAAATTCTTACCTTGTAGTTAGTCATGGAATTTTGAACTAAGTTATGTCTTATTCGCTTATTTTAACTCTAGTAGTGTAGGTTAGTATAGAAATAAGTTTGAAAGAAATCAAGTCACATTACTATCCATTATACATAAACTTTCAAATATCTTCAAGGTTCATTATCATGTTTCAATTTTTAGTTTGAATATCATGTGAATCTGAAAATGATTGCAGGGTTACTGCATGTGCTCTTATTAGTTTAGTTATAATTCCCTGTTTCAGTACCTAGTTCCCCGTAGCATTAATCTTAAGGTCATTTGATTTCATGTTTATGTATTGGTATCAATTTGTTTTGCATTTTTGCCTGGACCATAAGGAGTGGGCCTAACGTTGGCCCAATTACATAATAAATGAGCTCAAATGTGATCAATATACTAAACTAATTTTCATGCTAAGTCTTGGGCTTGTAAGAGCTTAGTTTTGGGTCTAGTGTTTAAATTTCATGGCTGAGTTTGATGCCAAGCCCACAAATTGGATGGCTATGCTTAGTTAACTTTCTTTCTCTTTCTCTTTTGTCGTTGTGACCATAAAAAATCAGTATATTTTTAAATCTAGGTAGTTAATTAGATTCCTTTAAATAAATAGATTAATTTGGTCCATAACTAGACAAAAAATATCCTATGACCCTCCAAGTGCTAATGCAAATAGCCCTTTTATACAAATAAAATTGAGGTGCGTCGCGCCTAATAAAATCACAAATTGTGTGGACCTTTTTAAATATTTCTTTCAAAAGCACTTCTAGGACTCGGGACGCCCCATCTAGCAAATTTTTCTGGCCTCGCGCAAAGTAAATAATGTGTTGTGAGCATGTCACATTTTTTTGTGGCATTTTCCGTTAATTATTTGCTCTTTTCTTCCCTACACCATTTCACTCTTTCCCCAATTTCTGCCCAAACGCACCCTAGCCCAATTGCACCCATCCCTGACAAGTCCAATACCCTCAACTCGGTCTAGCCCACAGTACCCGAAACGACGTCGTTTTGGCTAGAAATAATCCCAACCGTCGAGGTTTGGTGATTGAACGGCTGGGAAGCCTATATCACCTTGTATTTAAATGTCCAAATAGGACCCCGCCCCTCACAACCCTTTACCCCCTCTATTTGTCACCTGTTCATCAGAGACCGTAACACAACCACCAACCACCGGCCGGAAATCACCGCTATCAGTGGTGATCATCGAAAAGACCCTAAATTAACACCATGGGCTCGCCTCAACTTTATCAACCCCAATCTACCATCAGCCTACCTCAAAACCTTCCAAACCTTTCTAGTAATCGAAACCCTAGCAGCAGCCTTCGCCGTGTTCGGCGGCGCTGCCACCCAACTCCTCCCAAACTAACACCATTGAACTCTCGTCTCTCCCTCATTCCAAATCCCCGCTCATAATTCTTAAAACATTCTTGTATCCCCTTGAATTTCAAGTAAAAAATGAGCCCAAGAGCCTAAATATGGATTTGTGCAAGAGAGCCATCGTCATCGTTTTTCGGGTCATTTCTATTTAATTTGGTACAAAATAATGAAATTCCTTTGTTCTTTGCCAAGAACAAATGTTTGGCATTGTTTTGGGGCCAAATAAAATGCCACTTCAAGTTTGAGTCTAGCCGGTGAGTCCCTCCATCTTTCTTTCGAGTTTCACTTTTAATAGGATTAGTCAATGGTCCTAAATGCATGACCTCTTTTCTTAGTGCAATTTCCCTTTTAAAATTGTTCCCTAATTTTGTAGGTTTATTCAGCTTTATTAATAACATGTTTACTCACTTTGTTAGTATGATTAGGTTAGTCTATTAACTCAATTAATTTTTCTGCCTATTCGTGTTATTTAGTTACCTTAATTGTTAATTTATGAATTTACACCAGGTTCTTGCGTTGGATTTGGATCTCCTTGGTTGATGATATTGAAATTGTATTAGACCACTCCAGGAGGTTTGGATTTTTCTTGAGTGTGAGTTCAAGTCTGTTTGACCAATTAGAGTCCATTGGACTCATGACCCATGAGCTGATGGTTGAGTAATTGACAAAAGTAATTTTAGGGATAAATTAAGGGGTAATTTCAGGGTACTTTGGGGTAGTTTAGGAACTCTAGGTCAGGGAGTCTTTTCATAACTGAAATAGGTAGTTTCTAGTAGGGATTTCTAGCCAATTTCAGGCTTTGAGTAGTTTAACTTGGCATGCAAGTCAGACTGTGGTTGATCCTGATAAGGAATTACTTGAAAGGTTTGAAAGGTTGTTTGAGTATGTGAATATGGTGGAAGCCGGAGAGGGCTCTAGCAGGGCTGACGTGCAATTTGTTTGGACCCATGCAAATATCAACAATTGGGAAGCTACTCCTCTCCTGACCAGGAAGAAATTTTGGTAATTTTCTTTAATTTTTCTTTCCATTTCGCTAGATTATTCTAGGGTTGTAATTCTGAGTCTATGTTCCATCCGTTTAAATGTGTGAAAACTTTTTATCTTTCAATTTCAATGAATGTAATTTCCCTTTTTCCGTCAGTACTGATAGTTTTTGTTTTCTTTGCTTTTTCTACCCCTTCTTGTACAGTTATTTTTATGCTGGATCCATTGATATGACATGGATAAGGACTCTTCGACCCAGTCTTGAAAACCAGAGTAATTTAGAAGTAACAATTCAAGAGATAGAATGTGAGGATGAACCAGAATATGAATAGTAAAGGGCGTTTGAGGAAATTAGTAAAGAGTTAAGTCATTTTGAAGAAAACCCCAAGCCAAACCTGAGCGATACAGAAGCAGTCAATCTAGGGGACCTAGATAATATCAGAGAAACCAAAATAAGTATCCATCTTGAGCCAAAGCATAGGGAAGAAATAATCGAAGCACTACTTGAATACAAAGATGTTTTCGCATGGTCTTACGATGATATGCCAGGGAAAGCAGTTCGGGGAAAAGGTTATACGAGTCACACGATACCCCACTTGGTTAGCCAATGTCGTGCCTATGCCAAAGAAGGATGGTATAACTAGGGTTTGTGTTGATTATCCTGAAATCTTTAAAGCAAGTCCCAAAGACAACTTCCCACTACTGAACACTGACGTATTGATTGACAATTGTGCAAAACACGAGATTCGGTCCTTCGTAGATTTGTATGCAGGCTATCACCAGCTTTTGATGGATGATGATGATGCGGAGAAGACAGCCTTATGCCTGAAGAACGCTGGGGCAACCTATATGAGGGCAATGACAACTATATTCCATGATATGATACATAAAGATATTGAGGTCTGTGTGGATGATGTAACTGTGAAATCCAGGAAGCAAGACCATGTCAGAGATCTGAGGAAATTCTTTCTGAGGCTCCGCAGGTACAATCTCAAGCAGAGTACAAAGGAAATATAGGAAGAGACTCAAAGAAAGCAAACTAAACCATAGATGCGAAAGTTTTCCAACAAAAGAGGCTGGCTTCAACATCCCATAAAGGACGGCTTGCCAAGCTACACAAACAGTTAATTTCTTTATAGTCGCAAAAGTTTTCCTACAAAAGGGGCTGGCTTCAACAACTCATAAGGGATGGCTTGCCAAGCTACAAAACTCAGAAAACTTTTGTACCATAACCAACGTTAGCTGTTTATAGCTCAGAAAACTTTTTTACTACAATAAGCTAACTTTCATAGAGTATTCTTACTCTATTTAATCATATATGGACCGGCCTTTCCGTCCATTCGAATGAAAGAACAAGAGAGAAATTTAGAAAGCACTTATACGTAGTATATCACCAAGGATACACAAAGATGATTGAAAGATTTTAAGATGATCCTACTACTACTGCAATGCCTCCTTTATATAGGGCTAGGAAGTTATTACAAGACGAATTGACATAGTAAAATAAATCTATCTTATATGGAAAACTTATCCTACATGTGGGTCCTTCTAAGCATGTTAAGGACTTTGGGGAAAACAACCAAAAAATAGCTAAAAACATGTGACAAAGGGTAAAATATACATGATTTAACATGTAAAAGCATTTGGGAGCATGTGACGCCATATGAAAGCTAGGTGTGGCATGTGATGAAGCATGTGGAAGCATGTCGAAACATGTGACAACAAGTTGTAGTGGGGTCCGAATACTATGGAAAGGTGTGGAAATTTGTCTTGGCAAGGGTAGGATTTTTTCAGGGTTTTCTGGTGGCTAATCTAGGATTATGGTGTGTATAGCAGGGAATTAGGTAATTATCCTTCATTGATTCTAGGGTTGTCTGCTAGGCATCTTTCAAGGACCTTGTCCAGTAACGTCTGGAATTTAACGGCCCTTTCCTCTGATGTGTTCTTTCTCCTCTGTATTGAGAGATTTCATCCGCGACCTTAGTCTGTAAAAGTCTTCAGTGATCTTTTCCCGTATGACTTGGTATGGCATTTGATATTCTATGCTGCTTCTCGGACTTTTCCCAGCGAGGATGATTGCTTTTGTAATTCCAGCTTGCCCAATCTTTTGGCCATATGTCTCTCGGGATGCACCTAGTTTATTGAAAAAGGATTCTTTGTGCCTCGCTATATTCTTCTTCCATTGGTAAAATTGACACTGGAAATTTCCACCAGAATGATGCCTCTTCTTGCGCCTGGACTTTTCCTTTAGTAATCTTCACTCGCCTATGAGACATAAATACCTTTGCCGAGTAGGAATCGTAGAAGATATTTAACCAATATCTTCTCGGTTTGAACCATTGTAAAATACTTTAAGAGCTGGTGCAATGTTATCAAATCCTTGAAAACGTTGCATTCGAATTCTATAAAAATTTGATACTGATTGCATAGGTACCAGAAAAACCATCATAATTCTTGTCGAAAATCTTTGGCTTGAGCTATTCTAGATTGACCCCATATGGTTTAAGAAAGGATCGTCCATGTTGTTGAATAACTTGGAGCTCATAATAAGTTCTTTTTTCTGTAATAATTGACGGGTCAAATAGATCCATGAGGTTGAATAGCTCCAGTGGATGATCTTTTTTCTGTGATGAACTTGTTCCTGGCATACTTGAGAGTATGAAGAAGTTTTTGATTTTCTGTTGCTTTGGCTTCACTTTTGCTGGGGAAAATCTCTTTGAGAATTCTTCCGGTCTAGACAGAAAATCTACGAGAATATTATATTGTCGTTTTAGGTGTCTGACTTGAAACTTATATGGAGAGAACAATTGATCCCACCTGAGAATCTGACGATTGGGAATAATTTTTGCATTTTGATGAATCATCGTCGGGAAGTCCTTCATATCCCATTCTATCAGAAATTCTGTATGAATAAGAATGATATTGAATTTCTTGATTCCATTCTTTACTGCAAGAATTTCCTTGAAAGTGGAGTGATAATGTTGCTCGGCATCTTTGAACTTTCCACTAGCTTATCCGCATATTTTCATCTGGCCATCTTTTTCTTCAAACAGAACAGCACTCCAATATTCATTGCTGGCATCAGTTTGCAATATCTTCTTACCGTCTGAAGGGATGTAGAGAGACTTGACTTTTTTTTGAAATCACTGTTATTTTCTTGACTGCATCATCTTGCTTCTTTCCCATGATGGAGCATTTTTCTAGAGCATCTGTGTGAGTGGAGAAATGTATGTAGAGATTTTCGGGATAAAAATCTCGCAAATAATTTACTATACCCAAGAATTGTTGGATCGTCTTTGTTGTGACGTTGGTATCTGAACATTTGAGAAATTATTGACATATATGTTGTCCTGGACTGTATTCACCTTGGACAAAATGCATTCCAAGAAAATGAATCTCCTTTTGAGCAAGATTCATATCTTTTGCTGAGAGCATGATTTCGTATTGTGTTACCAATGCCTCAAATTGACGAAGCTAGTTGATATGTTCCTCTAATGTATGGCTAAATAATAATATGTCATCAATGTAAACTAAAGAGGTATGGAGGATGGGTTGGAATTTTTTTGTCATGTATTTTTGGAACAAGGAAGGTGTAGTTTTTAATCCTAAGTGATGATCGGGGATACAATATCCTGTTTTGGGTTTTTCTTCAGTGTGGATTCCCAATTGCCAAAATCCAGACATTAAATCAAACTTCGAAAAATATATGGCCATGGATAAGTGGGAGAAAAGAGTGAGTTTATTTGGGGTAGGGAATTTCTCATCTTGGAGGAAATGGTTAAGTGAATGATAATTGATGACTAACATGAGTTTTCCTCCTGTCTACTCAGTTATTTTGTTGACATAAAATGCTTTGCATGCCTATTGTGAATCAGATGGCTCTATCAAATAAAATTCCAAAAGTTCTTCGCATTCATTCTTTGCAAGCTGAAGATGAACTGTGTTCATCCCTGAATAACTGGCTTTTGTGGGATTGATATTTTCATTCTTTTTGAATGGGAGCTTGATAAAAACTGTTCATTTTTCCATAACGGGTGTTCCCCTTTCTTCATGAAATCCTTGGGTGATTCAGCACATTAATGTTCAATGAGATTTTGTTTAATCGCTTTGATTTGTTCGTCATTGGTGATTTGGAATAGCCTCAGAATCTTAGAATAAGGTCTGAATTGCTTTTTGAAATCTATCCCGTTAGCCTTTATTTAGAGTTGATCTCTGAGTTGTCTGTTAATGTCAAATCCAATAATAAGATCCTTTCCTGGTATATTATATCCTAGCAGCTTCGTTGTGTACTTCATTCCTGCAAAGAACTCAAATATGACGGGGTGCTTTGTAATGACAGTTGTGGTCAAGATTGCGTTTGACGTACTGTTGAAATCCTTAAAATGCGGCATCCATTTATCTTCAGGGAGAACACCAGGATTTATGAGTGAGGAAGAAGCTCCAGTGTCTATGAAAGCAATAACTCTAGCTGGTTTATCCCATTTGGATGAATAGACTTTGAGTTCTACTTGAGGAAAAACTGCGAGAGCTTTGATCTCATTCCGAGCTACGATCACTGGTTCTAAAATTTGATAGTGATCACTTCCTAGGTCTTCATATATATCAAGAGAGAATAACGTTTCTTCATTAGGTTCAGCATCCACAGAGAATATACATTCAAGGTCCTCCTCCTTTCCAAGATGTATGCCAGTGTGTCTTCAATTTCTTCAGTGAGTTTGATAGTTCTTCTTGATTGTGGACAATTTTTTGTGAAATGTCCAATGTTGTGGCAAATAAAACATCTATTTTTCTTGTGAAAATTTCCTGTCCTTCTCCTTCTGAAATATCTTGTACGTCTCTTGCACCTGCATTTCCCATCTGGAATTTTTTGCAATTTGAACCTCCTGAAATCTCTCTTTCTCCTTGGTGTGTGGCATTAACATCCTGATCCGGTGATTAGATCAGATTTGCGTCAGGCTTTGTCAAGCGCTGGATTGTGTTTGATAATTTGCTTTACGGAAGAGCACTTTGTCCAGATATCATCCAATACAACGAAAATAGTTCGCCTGATATAACCAATTTTTGGGACTGTTATGGTCTAACAAATTTCTTCAATGATGGTCATGGTTCAACTTACCAAAAACTTTGGAAAACAAGATACAAAGGCTTGCTTCAGATTGATGTCTCCTCCGATCTCGAAGTACATCTTTTCCTTTTTTGAAAATGTCAATCGATGTCATTTCTGTCGAATGACACACACTTTAGTTGAAGAGTTGTCTTCGCATTTTCTCTTGTCTTTGGCATGTATCTCCGCAGAAAATTTTATGTAGGATCTTGATTTTGAAGGCAAAGTCTTGGGAAGTAAGAAACGTATTTTTTTTCTTGAATTCCTAGTGAGTTCCACCAGTCTCTTAGGATTCCTGAAAACCGGGAAGTTAGTTCTGACAGGATGATATACTTTTCTCGTTCCACCAGATATTTTATCACCATCCAAGTATAAAAGTCTTGGATCTTATGAGGCCATTTTGAAACCTTGACATCATCTAAGGTGAAAGTGTCGAAACTAGTCCCAACTGGTTTTGATGCCATGAGCTTATTCTTTCTTTCTAGAGTTGGTTTATCGGTCATACCTTCTTATTCCTCATCTACTTTAGATATTTCTGGGTCTCTTGGTTGGTTTGCAAATATTGGGGGATCATCTTCCTCGGAGAAGTTTGCTGAGGATTCATTGCTTGATTGAGAGCTATCTTCCATTGTTTAGTCTTCTGATAAATTTAGAGATTCCGACCATGGTGTATCTTCTTCTGACATATATTTTGGCTGAGAGACATAGAGGTTTGGAGCCTTTTGGTCAGAAATCATCAGATTTCAGGGTTCCACCCTTTTTAACTTTCTCCTTGGTCTCGGTTTTTTCTTGGCTTGTTTCTATGCTGTGAGGGTATCTTTCATTTCCCAAACAAATTTTGCGATATCAAAATCTTGTTCTTATTTTGGTGGTTGCTTGAATGAGATTGGATTTTGTGAGGTACATGGAAAGGAAGAAAAAGTGTAGTCTAATTTCGGTGAGTAATATGGTTGTGGAGACATAGAGAAGAAGGTATGTTTTGAAGGGAAAACTGGGGTTTTTGCGGATTAAATTTTTCATTTCTCAAAAGTTGAATTTGTTCCTTGATGGAAATCGTCTCCTCTTGTTGTTGTTGGAAAAATTGGAAAAGTGAAGTTCCTGGCGGACAAATCTCATAATGTAAATTTTCCAACCTTAGTTACAAGGCTTTGATTAGTCCTGCATGCTGAGATGATGTCTGCTCTATCTTCTTCTCAATCGTTTCTACTTTTCTCGTCATTTTGTTCTTGTATGAGCCACGTTCCATATGGTGTTGCCAGTGTTGTTCAGCACTTTGTTTTGGCAGATGGAGTTTTCAGATCGCCAGTTCATTGTTACCTCGGTGTCACTCGTTGGGGGTTTTCCTCAAGAAGGTAGTACTATGTTCTTTTTGGGGATATTTGGAGTATAAGTGATACCCTCTTTTTCAAAAGGTTGAAGTGGAGGAAAATCTTGGGAGTGGCGGGAGTTTGTAGGGATCATCATGAATATTTGTAGGTATGTATAATTTTGGGTTGATAAAGTTGTAGGTTTAGGTGGTTTTTTGGGTTCTGGGGTATGAGGTGATGTTGTCTTGGATTTGGGCGTTGTTTTTCTATCCTCCCAACTTGGAGTGAATTTTTCTCGTAATTTTGGCCATTCTTAGGGTTTGTAACTGACAAGAAACTCATATTTACCTATACGGCTTAATGAGCCAATTGAAGGATCTTGTTTTCATATTTGGCTCGGAATTGTTTTTAGTGGGTTTTCCCTTTTTTTGATTTTTGTTTTGTTTTGTTGAGGCCGAACCTTTCCCAATGACGCTAGTGGTTTTCATCATATTCTCCAGTTGGATCTTCATAACAGTCTTGGCAGTCTAAATCAAGATCCCATGGGCAGTTTCCGGTGAAAGGGTATTTGAACTACCTAACTCTTTATCATTCTCTGTCAAAATGTTGACACCAGTCATGTTCTTCCATGATGCTTTGTATATTCCAGAAAACTCTCCGTCATGTTCTGGGTATGTGTCTGTTGTACATTTGGGTTGAATCATTTGGCAAGAGAAGATAGATTTATTGGGTTTTTTGAGATGGGAATGGTCAAAGATTATGGAAACGGTTTTGTCACTTCTTTTGGTAAAAGTTGGTTCACCAGATTGCAAGGATTCATCCTATTATGTTAGTTTTTCGTAATTTGTAATCCAGGAATCAGGAAGGATTTATACAAGCTCATATATGGGAATTTGCCTGGGTATTTGGTTGCATATGGTGTTTCCTTTGGTAGCATAAATATTTAAGAGTAATACGTTTTCTCCTCCGGGTAGGCAAAGATCCATGGCATGATTTTGGACTCGCCATGCAATTTTGTGGTGAAGGGTAGCTTGAATGGAATCCTTGGCTTGTGGGTCTCCGTGGAATTTGACTTGGATTTTTATGGCTTCGGTTAGCTACGGGTCATAAAGGGACATGTTCAAATTTGGAAAGATTATGAAGACGGTTCCAACATTCAGGGTAACTTCGGCAGTACCTAAATTTGCATGTTGCTACTCCAAATATGTCATGTCTAGAAGAGAAAGTTGAGCTACAACAGGTTGACCTTTTCTTCTATGATATGTTAAAGCGATTTAGATAGCACCAAAATGGATATGGGTAAAACCATGATATCTCCATTGTCTGGGAAACTCATATGGTAATTCGATGGTGATGAATTGTTATTCTCGAGTGGCAAGAATAGGATGTTGGTCAACTTTTGAGGCATCAACATATTCTTTTACTCCTTTTGGTCACTGTTGGACTGCGGAACAAATTTTGGTCCATGGTGCAAAAGATTTTGTTTGCAAAAGTAGAGTAAGGGTTTATGAGGGGTAATTCATTGGAGGAAACATTTTGTTCGTCGGGTAATATATCTACTTCATAGAGGTAATCATATTTTTTGGAAGAGGTATTATATAGAGTAGGGGACATATTCATTTTTGCAAGTCAAGAGGATAATGGAAATGACTCAGACATACTAAGTAAAACTTTTCCTCCCTCCGAATGGATGGGCTGGTTCTTATACTACAGTACAAAGGAAACAGAGGAAGAGACTCCAAGAAAGTAAACTAAAACATAGATGCGAGAGTTTTCCGACAAAAGGGGATGCGTCAACAACCCATAAGGGGCGGCTTGCCATGCTACACAAACGGTTAATTTGTTTATAGTCACAAAAGTTTTCATATAAAAGGGGCTGGCTTCAACAACCAATAAGGGACAGCTTGCCAAGCTAACCAACGTAGAAACCTTTGGTACGATAACAAACTTTAGCTGTTTATAACTCAGAAAACTTTCATACTACAACAAGCTAACTTTCTTAGAGTATTCTTGCTTTATTTATTCATACATGGACCGACCTTTCCATCCATTCGAAAGAAAGAACAAGAGAGTAATTTAGAAAGCACTCATACGTAGTATATCACAAAAGATTTCCAAAGACGATTGAAAGATTCTAAGATGATCCTACAACTACTGCAAGGCCTCCTTTAAATAGGGCTAGGAGGTTATTACAAGACAAACTGACATAATAATATAAACCTATCTTACATGATAAACTTATCTTACAAGGGGGTCCTTCTAAGCATGTGAAGGACTTTAGGAAAAATAACTAAAAAACAGCTTAAAACATGTGACAAAGGGTAAACTATACATGGTTTACCATGTGAAAGCATGTGGGAGCATGTGACACTATGTAAAAGTAAGGCGTGGCATGTGACAAAGCATGTAGAAATATGTGACAAGAAGTTGAAGCGGGATACGAATAGTATGGAAAGTTGAGGAAATTTATCTTGGCATGGGTAGGATATTTTAAGGGTTTTTTGGTGGCTAATATAGGATTATGGTGTGTTTAGCAGGGATTTAGGTAATTATCCTTCATTGATTCTAGGGTTGTCTGCTAGGCATATTTTTAAGAACCTTGTGTAGTAACGTCTGAAATTTAATGGCCCTTCTCTGATATGTTCTTTCTCCTTTGGATTGAGAGATTTAATCTGCAATCTTAGTCTAATATTTCTTCAGTGATATTTTCTTGGATGACCTCGTAAGGCGTTTGATAGTCTTTTGCTGCTTCTCGGACTCTTTCCCAGTGAGTACGATTGCTTGTATAATTCCAACTTGCCCATTCTTTTTGCCATATCTCTCTCGGGATGCACCTATTCTATTGAAAAAGGATTCTGCTTTGCTATATTCTTTTTCCATTGATAAAATTGACACTGGAAGTTTCCACCAGAATGATGGACTTTCCATTTATAATCTTCACTGGCCTATGAAACATAAATACCTTTGCCGAGTAGGAATCGTTTATGCATTTTAACCAATATCTTCTAGGTTTGAACCATAGTAAAACTACTTTAAGAGCTGGTGAAATGTTATCAAAATCCTTAAATATTTTGCATTTGATTTCCATAAAAATAAAATAATGATGGCATAGGTACCAGAAAAACCATAATAATTCTTGTGGAAAATCCTTGGCTCGAGAATGGATCCTCCATGTTGTCGAAAAAACTTGGAGCTCATAATAAGTTATTCTTTCCATTATAATTGACGGGTCAAATGGATCCATGAGGTTGAATAACTCCGGTAGATGATTTGTTTGATGCAATGAACTTGTTCCTGGCATACTTGAGAGTATGAAGAAGTTGTTGATCATCTGTTTCTTTGGCTTTAATTTTGTTGGGTAAATCACTTTGAGAATTCTTTTGGTCGAGACAGAAAATCCACGAGAATAATATCTTTTCCTTTTAGGTGCCTGCCTTGAAACTTATATGGAGAGAACCATTGAGCCCATCTGAGAATCTGAGGATTGGGAATAATATTTGCGTTTAGCTGAATCATCTTCTGGAAGGCCTTCATATCCATTTCTATCAGAAATTCTGTATGAATAAGGAAGAAAATTAAATTTCTTGATTCCATTCTTCACTGCAAGAATTTCCTTGAAAGTTGAGTGGAAATGATGCTCGGCATCTTTGAACCTTCCACTAGCGTTTCCGCATATTTTCCTCCGGCCATATTTTTCTTCAAATATAATAGCACTCCAATATTCATTACTTGCATCAGTTTGCAATATTTTCTTACCGTCTGAAGGGATATAGAGTGACTTGAAATTTTTTAGAAATATCCTTTATTTCCTTGACTGCATCATCTTGCTTCTTTCCCCAAGATGGAGAAATTTTCTTGAGCATCTCTATGAGTGGGGAAATGTATGTAGCGATATTCGAGATTAAATCTCGCACATAATTTACTATGCCCAAGAATTGTTGGATATGCTTTGTTGTAAGGTTGGTATCCAAAATTTTGAAAAATTATTGATATATATGTGGTCCTGGACAATGTTTACTTAGGATAAAATGCATTCCAAAGAAAATCAATCTCCTTTTGAACAAGAACCATCTTTTTTGCTGAGAGCATGATTCTGTATTATGCTACCAATGCCTCAAATTGACGATGCAAATTGATATGTTCCTCTAATGTATTGATAAATAATAGGATGTCATCGATGTAAACTAAAGAGGTATAGAGGATGGGTTGGAATATTTTAATCATTGCTTTTTGGAACAAGGAATGTGCAATTTTTAATCCGAAGGGCACGACTTTCCACTGGAACTGATGATCGGGGAAGCAAAATCCCGTTTTGGGTCTTTCTTCAGGGTGGACTACCAATTGCCAAAATCCAGACTTTAAATCAAACTTCGAAAAAATATTTGGCCTTGGCTAAGTGGGAGAAAAAAGTGAGTGTATTTGGGATAGGGAATTTATCATCTTAGAGGAAATGTTTAAGTGGCTGGTAATTGATGACTAACCTGAGTTTTCCTCTTCTCTGCTCAGCTCTTTTGTTGACACGAAAAATGCTTCGCATGCCCATTGTGAATCAGATGGCTTTATCATATAAAATTCCAAAAGTTCTTCACATTCTTTCTTTGCAAGCTGAATATGATCTGGATACATCCCTGAATGACTAGCTTTTGTTCGATTGATATTTTCATTCTTTTTGAAAAGGAGCTTGATAAAAAGATCTTCCTTTTTCCATAACGGGTGTTTCCATTCCATCATGATATCCTTGTGTGATTCAGCACATGAATGTTCAATGAGATTTGGCTGAATCTCTTGGATTTGTTCGTCATTGGTGATTTGGAATAGCCTCGGAATCTCAGAATAAGGTATGAACTGCTTTTTGAAAGATATCCCGTTAGCCTTGATCTTGAGTTGATCTTTGAGATGTCTGTAAATGTTGAATCCAATAATAAGATCCTTTCCTGGTATATTATATCCTAGCAGCTTCGTTGTGTACTTCATTCCTGAAAAGAACTCAAATATGACGGGGTGCTTTGTAATGACAGTTTTCTTCAAGATTGCATTTGACGCAGCGTTAAAATCCATAAAATGCGGCATTCATTTATCTTCAGGGAGAAAACTAGGATTCATGAGCGAGGAAGCAACTCCAGTGTCTATGAAAGCAATAACTCTAGTTGGTTTAGTCCATTTGGATGAATAGACTTTGGTTTCTACTCTAGGAACAACTGCGAGAGCATTGATCTTATCCCGAGCTTCGATCACTGGTTCTGATATTTCGTAGTGATCACTACCTCTATCTTCATATATATCAAGAGAGAATAATGTTTCTTCATTAGGTTCATCATCAACAGAGAATATAGATTCAAGGTCCTCCTCCTTTCCAAGATGTATGCCTGTGTAGTATTCAATTTCTTCAATGAGTTTAATAGATCTTCTTGATTGTGGACAATTTTTTGCAAAATGTTCAATCTAGTGGAAAATAAAAAATCTATTTTTCTTGTGAAAATTTCCTGGCCTTCTCCGTCTGAAATATTTTATGCGTCTCTTGGACCTCCATTTCCCATCTTGAATTTTTGGCCATTTGAACCTCCTGAAATCTCTTCTTCTCCTTAGTGTGTGGCTAGAACATCCTGATCCGGTTATTAGATCAGATTTACGGAATGCTTTGTGAAAGTGTGGAAAATAGTTCAAACATGTTTTGACGCCATGGGCACATTTCTTCTTTGTGGGATTGGTTCATCAGTCATATCTTCTTGTTCCTCATCTACTTCAGATATTTCTAGGTCTCTTGGCTGGTTTACAAATATTGGGGGATCATCTTCCTCAGAAGAGTGTGCTGTGGAGTCATTGCTTGATTGAGAGTTATCTTCCATTGTTTCATCTTCTGATGAATTTAGAGCTTCCAACCATGGTGTATCTTCTTCTGACATGTATCTTGGTTGGGAGACGTAGACGTTTGGATCCTTTTGGTAAGAAATCATCAGATTTTCGGGGTTCAACCCTTTTGAACTTTCTCCTTGGTCTCGTCTTTTCTTGGATTCTTTCTGTGCTGCAAGGGCATGTTTCCTTTCCCAAACCAACTTTGCGATATCAAAATCATTTTCTTGTTTTGGTGGTTTGGTGAAAGAGATTGGATTTTGTGAGGTAGATGGAAAGGTAGAAAAGGTGTAGTCTAATTTCAGTGGGGAATATGCTTGTGGAGACATAGGGAAAAAAGGTAGGTTTTGAGGGGAAAACTGGGGTTTTTCCGGCTCAAGGTGCTCATTTATAAAAATTTGAATTTGTTCCTTGATGGAAATCGTCTCCTTTTATTGTTGTTGGAAAAATTGGAAAAGTGAAGTTTATGGCGGATAAATCTCATATTGTAAATTTGCCAACCTTAGTTCTAAGGCTTTGATTAGCCCTGAATGCTGAGACGATGTCTTCTCTATCTTCTTCTTAATCGTTTCTGCTTTGCTCATCATTTTGTTCTGTGTATGAGCCACGTTCTTTATAGTGTTGCCAATGTTGTTCAGCACTTTGTTTTGGTAGATGGAGCTTTCAGATTACCAGTTCATTGTTGCTTTGATATAACTCTTTGGGGGTTTTTCTCCAGAAGGTATAACAATGTTATTTTTTGGGATTTTTAGAGCATTACTGATACCCTCTTTTTCAAATGGTTTAAGTAGAGGAAAATCTTGGGAGTGGCTGGATCTTGTGGGGCTCATTAAGAATATTTGTGGGTATGTGGACTTTTGGGTTCATAAAGTTGTAGGTTCAGTTGGCTTTTTGGGTTCTGGGTATGAGGTGATGTTGGTTTTGATTTGGCATTGTTTCACTATCCTCCTAACTTGGAGTGAATTTTTCTGGTAATTTTTGCCATTATTGGGTTTGTAACTGACAAGAAATTCATATTTACCTAGACGGCTTAATGAGCCAATTGAAGGATCTTTATTTACATATTTGGCTCGGAATTGTTTTTCAATGGCTTTTTCCTTTTTCTTGGATTTTTTTTGTTTTGTTGAGGCCGAACCTTTCCCAATGACGCTGGTGGTTGTCATCATATTATCTAACTGGATCTACCAAAAGGTCTTGGCAGTCGCAATCAAGATCCCGTGGGCAGTGTACGGTGAAAGGGCATTTGAACAACCAAACTCTTTTTCGTTCTCTGTCAAAATGTTGACACCAATCGTGTTCTTCCATGATGCTTTGTGTATTCCAACAAAACTCTCCGTCAGGTTCTGAGTATCTGTTTGTTGTATCGTTGGGTTGAATCATTTGGCAAGAGAAGATGGTTTTATTGGGTTTTATGAGATGGTAATGGTCAAAGCATATAGAAACGGTTTTGTCACTTCTTTTGGTAAAAGTTGGTTCACTTGCTACAAGGATTCCTCCTTTTCTCTTAGTTTTTTCGTAATTTGTAATCAAGGAATAAGGAAGGATTTTTACAAGCTCATCTCTTGGAATTTGTCTGGGTATTTGGGTGCACATTGTGTTTTCTTTTGGTAGCATGAATATTTAAGAGTAAGGAATTTTCTCCTACGGGTAGGCAAAGATCCATGGCATGATTTTGGACTCGCCATGCAATTTGGTGGTGAAGGGAAGCTTGATTGGAATCCTTGGCTTGTGGGGCTCCCTGGATTTCGACTTGGATTTTTAGAGTTTCGGTTAGGTACGGGTCATAACGGGACATGTTGAAATTTTGAAAGATTGTTATGAAGACGGTTCCAGCATTCAGGGTAACTTCGGCAGTACTCAAATTTGCATGTTGGTACTCCAAATATCTCGTGTCTTGAAGAGAAAGTTGAGCTACAACAGGTTGACCTTTTCTTCCATGATATGTTAAAGCGATTCGGATAGCACCAAAATGGATATGGGTAAAACCATGATCTCTCCATTGTCTGGGAAAATCTTCTGGTATTTGGAGGGTGATAAATTGTCCTTCTCGAGTGGAAAGAATAGGATATTCGTCAAGTTTTGAGGCAGAAACATATTCTTTGACTCCTTTTGGTCGATATTGGACTAAGGAATGAATTTGGGTCCATGGTGCACCATTATCCCGTTATGGCTCAGCTCAGTTTCTATTGCACCAACAATATGGAAGAATATGAGTCATGTAATTTTGGTATGAGGCTAGTTGCAAACATAGGTGTCCGGGAAGTCTTGGTCTTGGGGAACTAGGACCTCCTAGTCCACCAAATTCGAGGGGAGTGGGAAACACGAGATTTGAAGCTCATATCATACTGGTGATGTCTAAATGATCTTTGTCAACGATTCCAGTCAGTAAGAGTTCAGGCATATCCCAAGAATGGACAATTAGGTTGCTGATGCTTTGGATACTCTGGCATCAATATTACATCATCCAGATAAGGCTCATGTCGACCCGCTGCATATCCAAGTCCATGACCAACATGCTTAGTTTAACATGGTGGAAGATGAGAATGATGGTGAGCCTTGGTTTCACGACATCAAAGAATATATCAAGATGAGTGTGTACCAGATACAAGCCAAAAGTGACCAAAAGAGAACAATTCGTTGCCTATCAAGTGGGTTTCTCTTCAGTGGAGGGGTATTATACGAAAGAACGCCGGATCTTGGGTTGTTGAGATGCATAGAAGCTGGACAGACCACGCCCATCATGACTGAGGTACATTCTAGGGTTTGCGCACAACATATGAGTGGGTATGTTTTGGCAAAGAAGATCCTCCTGGTAGGTTATTATTCGCTCACCATGGAGCGAGATTGTATCAGTTTCATGCGCAAACGTAATAAATGTCAGGTGCAGAGAGATTTGAGTCACTTCCCACCGTCTGAGTTACATATATTGTCTTTACAATGGCCCTTCATTGCCTGGGGCATGGATTCCATCAGGCCAATCGAGCCAACATCTTCCAATGGACACATGTTCATCCTGGTTGCTATTAATTATTTAACCAAGTGGGTTTAAGCTAAAACCTCCAAGGCAGTGACCAAGAAAGTTGTGGTTGATTTCGTGCATTCAAATATCATTTGCCGGTTTGGTGCATGGCACAGAAGCAGTAATATCGGCAGAAATTGAAATCCCGTCCCTTCGGATTGTCGCTGAGGCAAAAATTGATGATGATGAATGGCTCAAAACCCGACTGGAGCAATTGAGTTTTATTGATGATAAAAGGTTAGAAGAAGTATCTCACGGCCAGTTGTATTAATATAGAATGGCTAAAGCATATAACAAGAAGGTTTACCCAAGAAGGTTTGAAGTGGGTAAGTTTGTATTGAAGTGCATCCTGTCTCATCAGGCAGAGGCAAAGGGCATGTTCACCCCAAATTGGCAAGGGTCGTTCATCGTGTCAAGAGTGTTGTCGAACGGGGCATTATATCTAACATATGTGGAAGGCAAGTGTGTAGAAATATCCATCGATTCCGATATAGTTAAGAGTTACTATCTATGATGGTCTTTGATTAAATAATGTTTGTCTATACTTGGCAAGTTTGTTTGTACTTGGCATGTTTTAGAGATTGTAATGATGAAGGCGTTTTCTTCGGCCATGACACTTTATCCTATGGTAACACTTTTGAGCTTTAATTTTTTTCTTTCATACCCCTTTTTCGGAATCAGTAACAAAAGTCAAAAAATGCAAGTGTGAGAAGTCAGTAAAAGGAAAAGAAAAGGAAGCAATGAAAAAGAAAAAAAAAAGAGAAAAAAGAGAAGGAATAAGAATAAAAGAAAGAAAAGAAAAAGAGAAGGAAAGAAAATAAAAGAGAAAAAACACAACAGTAAAATAGCAAAACAACAAAAGAAAAAGGACGGAACGGAATAAGGAAAAGAAGAAAAGAGAAAACCACAACAACAAAGGAATCTGATGTACTGTGTTTGACCTGATTCCTTTTAAAAGATACGTAGGCAGCCTCACGGTTCGATCACATTAAAATAAATGTTCAAAGGTCCCTAAGAAAGAAACCAGGGCAGAAGTTGTGGTTGTTGGAAGAAAATTTGATTTTCAAATTTGTAAATTTTGTTTCATTTGAATTATCTTGAGCCTTTAATACCCTTTCTTTCTAACCCTATCCAAAAGCCTGCATTACGGTCCAAAGAAAGACCTTCCGATCAGTCTTATTGAAATTCCAAGTAAAGAAGGAAAAGGTGATTCAACCATGGGCAACATTATAGTTCAAACAAGAAAAAATTAAAATGATAGAATCTTATCAGTGAAAACCCTCACGTGCACCGTAAGGCGACGAGAGCTGAAAGAAATGAATAAGGCGAAGGCAAGTCGAGAAATGAACAATGAATAAATGGGTGTTGGTGGGAAGCAGTTCATAACACCGCAAGATAAACAAGGTCAAGGTTTGGTTAAATAAATTGGGTTAAGGAAGGTCACAACGACAAAGCATGGAAACTAAAGGTCGATCGTTTGGACAGACTGGGTTGACTTAAGCCGAAGTACATGTCATGACCATGACAACCGGTTGTTTCTCCACAGATAAGTTTCTTTTCTTTTCCCCTCAATAGTCGCCGAATTAAATATTTTCTTTCGAGTCTGGTTCTTTTATGATGTTTTGAGAATCATTTTTTTTAAGCCAGAAGGAGAGAAGTTTCGAAGCTTACTACAAGATCCCCAAATGGAAAAATACATGCTGGCAAAAGCATAATTATCAAGACCCCAATTCACCCTCCATGAACATGTTGTGATGGCACCTAGTTCCTACAACTAAGTAAGCTTAACAATGCAAAAATTTAATATAACTTGCGGAATATTTAGTTAAATCAAGCAAAACTAGCAGAAAATGGTATATAAGTACCACTTATCATATACAACTCAAAAATAAAACACGGAAGACTACAATCTCATCCCAAAACCCAAAAACTCACGGGAACACAAGCTAACTAAAAGTAATACATGGCTCTAACTCCAGAATATCCAAAGCAACAGTACGGAAGAGTCCAAATACTAGAGATGGAGTAAAGAAGGAGACTCCTGGGTCTGCGGACGCTACAGAAGTACCTCCAAGTCCGTAGCTCTCCTGGAATGCAACTGTGAATTTGGACAGATTACACAAAGAACAATCAACACACCGAGGATAAAATAGCACAGATAAAAACAACTCCATATCAGTACCATTTACGAGGATCTCCAAAGATACCGTCCCAGTAGTCCATTTTCATATCGATACCAACAGCAAGGATTTCCCAAGATACCGTCCTGTGGTCCATTTCCATAACAATACCAATAACAAGGATCTCCTAAGATATCGTCCCATAGTCCATTTCTATATAAATACGAATAACGAGGATCTCCCACGATGCAATCTTGTAGACCATTTTCATATCAATACCAATACCAATGATCTCCTAGGATATCATCCTGTAGTCCAAAATATAATTGTGCCGGGGATCTCCCGGGAAATTAACCCGTAGTCCCAAAGTAAATATGTAGGGGGATCTCCCGGGAATATAACCCGTAGTCCCAAATATAAATATGCAGGAGGATCTCTCGAGAATCTAACCTGTAGTCCCAAAGTAAATATGAAGGGGAATTTCCCGGGAATTTAACTCGTAGTCCTAAATATAAATATGCAGTGGAATCTCCCGGGAATCTAACCCATAGTCCCAAATATAAATGCGCAGCCACAATAAGAGAATATTCATAAATGAAGTAAAAAATACAAGCAATAGATAGTTCTAGCCTAATATGTCTCATGTAGTGCAGCTAAGGCAATTTAAGCAAGTATGCAAGTTCAATCAACTAAACATGACATTCTAATCTAACACAGTTATGATTCCAAGTAAGATAAATTAAGTACGAAAGAAAAATCTGTCTCAATGTCTTAAGTAAAAACAGTATTTTCAATGATTAGCTCGAGTACGTGCTCGTCACCTCACGTACAAGGAACTTAATTACAAAATAACATATCCTAGGGGAAAGGTCCCCCGCATAAGGTTAGCCAAGATACTTACCTCAAATCGGCTCCAAATTAAACTTGAAATCCCATTTTTGCCACGAGTATCCGACTCCAAATGGCCAAATCTATTCAATTCAATTACATATCGTAAATAACATCTCAAGCAATAGATTCTACTATTTAATTCAAAGATAAGACGCGAAATTAGATAAAATGCCCCTCAAGATAGCGTCTCGGTATCGGATAAATTTTACATTTTCAGAACCCTCGTACTCCCACAAGTCTAACCATATACAAATCTCCCCAAATCAGAGGTCAAACACCCACTCAAAACTCACTAGTTTAGCCTATGAAACTTTACCCAATTTTTCAAATTTTTTATCTTCACTGCTAATTTTATATAAGGATTTAACTATATATTGATGGAATATAACTAAGAAGGATTAACATAATGTTACCCAATGATCTACTCTTCAAAACCCTCTCAAAATCGCCCTCTCCCGAGCTCAAGTTGATTATTCTAGAATTTGAAACTAACCCTCGAAATCTCTATTTCTGAATAGGGATTTTCGCTTCTACGGACATGGGACAACTTTTGCGGTCTCTCTTCTGCGGAACAAGAGCCGATTCTATGAAAATTAAAGAAGCACAGGGTCCCGCATCTGCGATGCCCGAGCCGCTTCTATGGCTCTGCTTCTACGAGGCCTAAGCCGCTTCCGCGACTCCGCTTCTGCGGGAATGGCACCACATATGTTGTTTCTCAGGGAAAGGAGCAAAGATGCTTTACGGCCATTTAGCTGCTTCTATGGCTTCCAAGCCACATATGCAAAAATACTAGAAGCAGCAATGGTTCAGCTGCTGCAACACATCTCCAAACTTCTGTTAACCATCCGAAATCATCCCGAGGCCCCGGGGACCTCAACTAGAAGCACCAATAACACGAAATACCTCATTCAAACTAGAACCAAATCATAAACAACCTAAAACAACATTGGAAACTCGATAAATTCAAGGATTTAAGCCTGAGAACTTCAAATTTCATCAAAATACACTTTCGATCAAAAAAAAAACAAACATGTCTGACTGACCTAAAGGTTTCCAAACACATCCCAAATGAGATAACGAAGCTATTGAAATTTCAAGAATTCTATTCCGACCCTCGGATCAAAAACTCATTATCAAACCGGAAACTTAAAAAAAGTTCAATATTCGGTATTTCAAACCTAAATGAGCTATGGACTTCCAAAATACATTCCACAGATGCTCGCAACCACGAAATCACCTAACTGAGCTAACAGAATCCTCAAATTTCCATTCCGAGACCGTCTAAACACTGTTTCGACTACGCACCACTTTCCAACACTTAAGCTCTCATTTAGGGACTAAGTGACTCAAACTCTTCGAAGCCAAACATCGAACGCCCTGGCAAACAAAAATAGTAGAAATATACTTAGGGGAAGCAGTTAATAGGGGATCGAGGCATAAATTCTAGCAATGATTGCTCGGGTCGTCACATCCTCATATACATAAACATTTGTTTGTCCTCGAGCGAGCATAGTTACATACCTGAAGTAGGGAAAAGACTAGGGTATCGATTGCGCATATCCTACTCAGTCTCCCAAGTTGCGTTCTCGGCCGGCCGACTCCGCCATGGAACCTTTACTAAAGCGATGCTCTTTGACCTCAACTTCTCAACCTTCCTGTCCAATATAGCCACTGCATCTTCAACATAGGATAGATCATTGTCTTTCTTGACTGAGCTGAAATCCAACACGTGTGACGGGCCACCGTGAGGGCTTTGGAACATGGAAACATGAAATATCGGATGAATTCCTGCCAAGCTGGGAGGTAAGGCAAGCTCATAAGCAACCTCCCCAACACATCTCAGAACCTTAAAAGAGACAATGAACCTTGAAATCAATTTCCTTTCTTTCCAAACCTCAAGACGCCCTTCAGAGGTGAAACCCGAAGCAAAACCCGCGCTCTGACCATAAATGAAACATCACGAACCTTCATGTTCGCGTAACTCTTCTGTCTGGACTGGGCTATACGGAGTCTATCCTTAATCACCTTAGCCTTCTGCAATTGATTCTAAACTAACTCTGTGCCCAATAGACCAGCCTCACCCGTCTTATACCAAAATACACCGGTGTATACCCTCCCCTTGACTGCCTTATGACCACCCTTGACCACCCTTTGACCGCCCTTGACCACCCAGCAGCCACCCTAACACCGCCACAAGAAATTGCCTCACGGCGGCGGCTAGTCACCAAACCACCCCAACTTTAAACCACCAGACCACCAAAACCTCCTCTAACCCGTCCTGCAATTAGCTTCCTTCGAACAACCCTCCTCCGTCTCGAATATTAAAGAGAAGGGTCGTCGGAACCACTGTCTCCGGGGACCCAGTCTCAAACCACCCCAAGTTTACATTGTAGGACCACCAAGAAACCCCCCTCCCCGTCCTACAACCCGTTCCCTTCAAATAACTCCCCATCGTCTCGAATCTTTAAAAGAAGGATCGCCGGAACAACCATCTTCGGCGACCCAACCCCAAACCCATCTAAAATTACACCCCTGAAACACCTCATCTTCCTATTTCCAACCGTGCATGTCACTCCCTTCGAATACGGTGGAAACGTATCGAATATGGATTTGAAGGATAACCCTAAAACTCAAACCCCATCGGATTCTGGTCAAACTCACCTCAGACAGTCTCCCTCCATTTGAAGGTTGGAAGTCTCCACAGAAGAGGTCAGAAACCAATGGAATGATTTCATGTTAGAGTTGCATGTGTAAATGCTAAGTATTATGTGTCCCTTTTGTTGTTGTATTTTTATTTGCTTTGTTCTCTTAACAATTTTAGTTGTTTTCCACAAATTCTCTTCTTTGCTTGTTTTTTGGGGTATTGCTGGTTGGACTACATCTTCTATAATGGCCTGATGTTATATTGACTTGTCAATTTGCTTTCACTCTAAAGCTTTACTTGATCTTTAGTTTCATCTTTGAAATTTGCATGTCTCGTTGATCTCTATCTCTTGATTTTCTTTTTTTCCCCTTAGATCCTGAGTAGTGTTGGTAATTACCTTTTGGATCCTAGTTCTGTAGCGTCATGATTCTCAGAATACTCATTCTTGTTTGTCAATCTACTAGTCACCATTAGTTTTCTTGATGTTTTGAGTAGCATGATCTTGAGTACAGTTTTTGGGTTTTTTTGATCATCTCTGAAAGTCCTGGAAATAATCATTTTGGCCTGCTTCATACTACGCAGGAAACTCTACTTAGGACTCTTTGCTTAATTTGCATTTCTTGAGGCTAGGTTAGTGTGAATTTCTGATATTAGTCCAATTCTCAACTCTTTTCTTGCGTTTAAATTTTATTGAGTTTTTAATTAGGTCACTTATATAAGTCTTGCACTAATTGATTAGTGCCCTCTCCTGGTCGATTTGATCAATTTATTGTGACATAAAGAAGCCTGAACATTTATAGGACCCTAAAGTTATAATAATTGTTGATTCATCAATCCATATTAGGATATTCAGTTGTATGGGATAATTCTTATACTTATCCAATGACCCTGTTAATCCGGACCAAACATTGGCCCATAACATAAACATAATTGACCTGGGTTAATTTTGACCAAACCAAATGACAGACCAACGTTAAAAACTGCAGGTTAGTTAATTAGGAAAAGAAACATGGGTATTTGAGCTTAAAAGAATCTGGTAATAGCCCTTAGAACATTCTAGTCAGGGGCTTAGGCATAATTTCAGCCTCAAACTTGAGGCACAAGTCAGGAAACTAAAGACCAATCAGGAAAAACTAAAATCTAATTCAGGGACTAAGAGGAAAAACAAGGAAGAAGTGATGCCCTAAGGCTTCACTATAAAAAAAGCAATCTGAACGTTTTGAAGGGGGATTTTTTTTAACTTTTGAGAGATTTTTTTCAAATTTTGGGCTATATTTTCGAGCATACTTTTCTTCTGAAGCCTCAGTGAAATAAGATATATGTATTAGTTTCTTCTATATTCTTCATTGATCATTAGTGTTGTTATTATTTCTGTGGAGTTTTGATTCTTCTGACATTTAGGGTGTTGACTGATCGATTGACTGATGTTGCTTGCTAATTGCTTCAATTTACTCATTGGTTCCCTTTCCTTGCTGAATTCCAGGTACCCATCTTCACCCAAAAGCTGAGAAGTAATGTTTATATGTATGTGAGGCTCGATAATGAGAAGATAATGTTTTGATTTTAATCCCCTGATGAAATTCCATTTATTTTCTTAGAATTTGTTCTGATGATTATACTCAATCTAAGCATGTATTAACAACGGACTGTACAGGACGGTTTCATTTGTTTATGTATTCTGTAGATTCTGCGATAGTCTAATCAAAAGTTGGCTTAGTATTTTCCAACAAGTTATATGTATTAAGAGTTCAACCATTAAACCTTCATATGTATTCCGAACGATGAGTGTTTTAATTTGATTATCCAAGTATTAAAGCTCAAATTTTTATATGAAATCATTTCTCGATGTCTTCCTCAATAAAACACTTCTAATCTATTGTATAAAAACACAGTGTATAATTTTGAGGGAAATAATGTTTCTGAAAGAAAAGCTGGCTGTTGTGTCCTTATAATAGATTCGTAGTTCACTGTCACTGGGCCCAATTTGAAAGCCCGTTAGCTACCAGTTGTAATGTAGCAACACATGTTCCAGGGCTAGCCAAAACCTAAAGCCCAGTGTGTATAATCAGCCATGAATGAGGCTAAAAATGCAAGTATTAATTTTCTCAAAATATATTACCCATGTGTAAATGATTACGACACTTAGACACGAGCATGATAGAGAACTTAGTGTGCATTAGAATGTCCTTATAACATAAAGCGAGCGACGTTAATATAATAAAACACCATGCGATAGCTCCTTAGTTTATTGAAATACATAGAAAAAATATGAAGTGTCGTTTAGCGAATTTCCCGACTTTCCATGAATTTTAAAGACGTAGTTGCTATAGGCGCGAGTCTGTTAATAAAATAACTTCTTAAATTCGCGATGTATTTTAATGACATTGCAAATTTTCCTAATAGCAAGAAACCAGTAATAGCAATCCCTGTAGGATTCAATCAATTGGCACGAAGCTCAAATATAGTAATCAGCTCAAGTTATAATAATAATAATGAGGAATTTCAGTTAAATATGCAGTATACAAGTCACAATCCCCAACAGTGCTTTACCCTGTGCTCGCTACCCGGCGTGCAAGTCAAGCACTAGGATGTGCAGAATCGGGGTTTTAAACCCTCATGACAGCATTTACATCTATTACTCACCTCAAACTGATCAAAATCCTAGCTTTCTATGCCCTTGCCTTTCAAATCGACCTCCTCATAGGGCGAATTTGATCAAAACCACAACGAATATGTTACAATAGGCTAAGAGAACACAACTCAATCGAAAAGCATCGAAAATATAGGAAATCGCAAAATTTGCAAAACTCGAGCCCCGGGACCGCTTCTCGAAAATAAAAAAATTTAACATCATCAGATTCCTTATCTCGCCACGAGTCTATACATATAATGAGAACCGAAATTGGTGTCCAAATGACTCCTCAAATCCCACTTTGAAATACCCAATTTCCAAGCCCTAGCTTTACCCTCTCTTGATGGATTTCCATAAATTTCTATTTTAGTTTTACCATTAAATCATGTATTAAGGTCAAGGAACTTACGTCCAATCGCACCTAGTAGAAATCCCTTTCAATTTCCGTCTAAAAGCTCTCAAGGATGTTGAACAATGGAGGAAATAAACCTTAGCTCGAGGAACAAAATGAGCTTTTTAAACCCTTCTCTGAAAAGGCATGTTCGCATCTGCGGTTGCCTTACTGCTTTAGCGACCATTGCATCTGCGGTTCTACCTCATGTTCTGCGGATCTTGATTAGGTCCAGGACCACTTTTGCGGTCAAGTCCCGCTTCAATGGACCCGCTTATGCGGTCAAATATTCCCTTCTGTGGAACTCCTCTAAAGCGTGTGGACCGCTTTTTCGGTCATTGTCCGCACCTGCAGAATTAATCCGCTTCTGCGAAAGATCTCCAATTGGCAAACATTCACATCTGCGACCCATACTTTGCATCTGTGGAACCGCATCTGCGGCCCCTTTTCCGCAAATGAAGAAATAACAGATATCAGCAAACCAACAATTTCACAACTCCAAAATCCATCCCGATGGCTATCCAAAATCACCCTGAGGCCTCCGGGACCTCAACCAAATGTGCCCGCCCATCTTAAAACATCACTTAAACTTGCTCCACTCATTAAAAAAATCACAAATAACACCAAAACCTTGAAATTACATCGGATTCAAGCCTAAGTTCTTCTATGATTTCCGAATTACGCATTTGATCAAAAACCCAACCAAAACACCTCCAAATGACTTGAGATCAAGCTACAACAACTCTCGAAATTTTATTCTAACCCTCGGATCAAAATCTCACCTACAAACCCGAATTCACCAAAGTACTAATTTTGCTAATTCAAGCCTTATTCTACACCGGACCTCCAAATTCACTTCCGATCACACTCCTAAGTCACAAATTATCCCCCGAAGCTAACCAAATCATCAAAATACACATCCGAGCCACTAACTTATGAGTCAGCGTCCGATTGACTTTTTCAAAACAAGCCTTCCTTAATGAGATTAAGTATATCTTTTCCTTCTAAAACAATCCAAATCAACTTGTTCACACCCAACAATGACAACAAAGCATATGGGAGCGGAAAATGGGGGAAACATGGCCGGTAACTCACGTGACGACGGATCAGGTCGTCACATGGGGTTAGGAGAGAGAAACATAGTATGATTGGGGATACTTATCTATGCAGATTTATTTAATTAAGGAGTAAAAAATATACAATTAATTATATTCTTAATTAACTATGGTATAGAATTGGTAATTTGGTTTACTGAGTATAATTAAGTCAAACCTAAACATTATGGGTAATAAAATTTCCTATGTGGCATAGGAATGTAAAAATTCCTAATATCTTTGTCTTGCTCTATGTGACATCCTTTCCTTGTTAGTTCTTACTCTAACCCAATTAATGTGTCATATTTTCCTTTTCAGTAAGTGAATGTCATATTTATTCGGTACGGTTCAATATTTTTTTGATTTATTTTCATAAAATAAAAAACATACCCTTATTATCGGGTCAGTTATAGTTTTATATATAACTCTACTATTCTATTAAAAGAAACCTAAAAATCGGTTCGATAAGGTATAACTCGATCAATTTAGTCGGTTTTTAAATATTCATTGACGCCCCTACATAAATTTCTATGACCCTTTTAAACCCCAATTTAATAAATCCTTCTCCCTTTTAAATTTCATAAACAATAAAAGGTTTTTCTGATTGTGAATTTACTTTTCATAATTTCATTGATGGTCATTCGTGTGCGAGTATATGAAGTGCATTTGAGCTAATTTTATTGTTGTATGCAATTGAACAAAAATTTCTAACGAGGGTAGACATGTGTTACACAAAACGTTTATTCACTGTTTAGAACATAAGTGGATGAATCAAGGTTATATGATTAATTTGTGTTGTACACTATACTTTTTCCTCTAAATTAACTATTTTATCAGGTAAATCGATAATCAAGTCGCTAATGATCGATAAATTATTAATTAATATCTGATAACCAATATCTTATCGATTCGATTATCAGTTTAGCATATTTACAAATAATATATCGAATTGATAACATTCACAAGCGAACTGAACCGACAAATACACGTCCCTAATCAAAATACTTTTGAGTTGGACATGTTTTACTGTTACTACTTCTTATCGGCCATATCAATGTCTCTGTGCATTTCGTTGATAATGATTTCATTAATTGATAATATCCAATCCGAACTGGCCGAATGTTCGGTCCCCGTCTTCATCTCTTAAGTTCAATGTAAATTTTTAAGGTAATTATGTATTTAATCTTGAAGGAATACTAATTTAAATTACAGTATGGAATAAACTTATTAATTAGGGAAAATGCACAAGTATTTTCTTGACATATATCCGGATTTTAAACTACCCACTTTTTCTTCAAGGAAATCCTGTTAACCCTCCCCCTAAACTTATTTTAAATGAAATTATTTGCATCCTTAAAGCTGACATGGCAGAGTGTGTATTTCACTTTTCCAAAGGAGAGTGAGAAGAAGAAAAAATTATTTTGAGATTATTTTTGCTCTTCCTCAACACATAAATTAATTACATTTAAAATAAGTTTAGGGGGTAATAGGATTTTCGCAAACAAAAAGTATGTAGCTAGGAATCCGGGGGGAATAAGTATGCATTTTCCCTATTAATTATTTTATATTTAGGGAGGTAAAATGTGTAGTAATAGTATTTAAAAAATTATTTATTTTTTATTTTTGTAAAATTAAGTATGGTTAACTTTTATCTCATATTAACTTTAACGCTATTGCATTATTTGTACTTGTAAAAAAAAAATTAGATACTTTATTTTTTACGCAAAATATCTACTCACAAAAAATTTATTTCTTTACTTTAGTAACTTGAATTGATTAATTGAATATCATGTGAAATAGAGTAAATTTAAAGACCAAAGAAAATAAAAAATAAAAATAACTTAGTTGATTTAGTTGCTTTTAAGGTAAAAAATGAATCAAATTTAAACAATCAAGTTTTGTGTGAGTACAGTACGAATGAATAAACAAATATTATTGTAATTAGGATATATGTTTTTCACATATATTTTTCTTTTTCACTTTTCCACATATGAGCTTGAGCATAATTGATTAATTTTTCTTTTGCAAAATTTGATACCATAAACTTTAATTGGAGTTCCAATCTATTTGGGTTTTGGATTATTAATTTTTCTTCTATTTTATATAAAAACCTTTGTCACTCTTTTTGTCAAACAAGGAATTGTCACCGCAAGCCCTCAAACATCTCGCATCGTCCGTCCTTTTCAGAAAAAAGAATTGTCGTTGCAGCCCTCGCCTGACACTGCATCTCGTTGCTCTTGGTCTTTGGTCCTCCCTTCGTCGCTATCAGACCACTCTGGTAAATTCTCCTCTTTAAATTATGTCGTTTCCGTCTCCTCTCAATTTAATTCTTAACATCCGAATAAAGTGTTTTGATTTATGAATTTATTTGTCATAAGAATGTATTGAAGTTGGATTTTTTGTTTATGGATAGATAGGTACCTTATTTACTTAACTTGGCTCAGATTCATAGAAAACAATAAATTATGAAGTCATATGTTGCACTAAATTTTAATAAGTCAATGTACAAGCAAATATCACTGGAATGGGGTGACTGCCTTCACTAAGAAAAGCATTAGAAGGGGAAGGGGGATTAGAGAATAGAGAGAAGAAGAGGGAATGGAAAAGAGAGAAGTGAAAATAGGATTTTGTTCATTGATTGATACTCCCAAATTCTATACAAAGGTATATATACAGGCTCAATTTATTTAGCTAACTATCTATTACTAATGCTAATCCAATATAATAGCTAACTAACAGTTCTAATTAGCTATTCTAGACATGAAGGATCAGTTTGGATCAGGATGTTTGTAGTGGCTTTGTTATGGTTTCTGTAATTGTTTGGTTGTGTTTTTGGAAGGTCCTATGGAACAGGAAAGTTGTGTATAGTAGAGAGTTGAGGTTTGCATTCTTCCTTGTGACCATTTCAGGATTCTATTGGATAGTCAAAGATTAGTGCAGTTAGTACGAATTTGTAATTTTTGATTTGGATTTGAGCTGAAACTGTACCATGCACGTTTGCACGAAATAAGATTTTTTTCCACCAATCTAGTTTTAGTTACTATAAGTTTGGGTGCTTTCTGTGTAAGTCCAGCCTGTGATATATACTTTGTTCCTATTGCCTGCTATGCCCTAGGAAATTTCACTTAAATCTGTGCTCACAGGTTGATTACAATAAGTTCCCCTCAGCAGTCAGTGTAAATACATGTGCTAGTGTTTAAGTATGCACCCAAGACTGCATAAATATAGATTTCAAACACAAGAAGTAGTGTACGACCACTTGTTGATAAAAGGAATTACGGGAAATTACGTGGAATAGATATTCCTTGTGGAACAATCACAAAGTATAGATAAGGATGAAGCAACTTACAACGAAGATGAAGATGAAGAGGAAGATGAAGACCATGACAACAGTGAATTAACGCTATGTTAGAAGATGCCAGTGGAAGATCATTTACCATTTTTTCGGAGGAGACAACAACTGGTAATAATATATGTGGTAATATGCGTGAGAAGGAAGCCAAAAAACTTTGACAAATTGTTGGAAGAAGCTGAACATGAATTATACTCGGGATATCAAAAATTCTCAAAGCTTTCATCCCTTGTAAAGTTGCTATACTTGAATGTTTATAATCATTGGAGTAATAAGTCATATGATATGTTTCTAGAGTTCTACGGGAGTCACTATTTGTTGAAACACGTTCTCAAGTCGCTAAAACTAAATGTGTGTTCATTTCTGTAGGTTTTGATAAATGACAAACCGACGAGCATGGAACATCGACATATGCCAAAGTCCAAGAACATGAGAAACAAAGAGCAACATCAAGAATATCAACAAAGTTATAAATTAGTCACTTTATAGTGTGATCTTGATCCGATAACTTATTCAAGTCTTGGCTTCTCTCGTAAAATCATTTTCATGCATCATTGATTTAAACCAAAATTATTTTCAAACATTTTCATTTTAGCCAAAATGATTTTCAAACATGTTTTACAAATCTGGACATAAATAATCGATTATGTATTTCTTATAATCGATTAGGTTAAGACAACGTTAACCGAAATTTTCAAGACAGCAATATAATCGATTTTGTCTTCCTTATAATCGATTATGTTAAGGCAGTGTTAACCAAAACTTGCAAAACAACAAAATAACCGATTATGTCTCTTCTAATAATCGATTATGTTGAGGCAGTGTGTAACCGGATTTTCAAAGCAACGAAATAATCGATTATGTCTTTTAGGTAATCGATTATGTTAAGACTGTTGCAAAAGTATTTTTAAAATGCTGAAATATAATCGATTATACACAAGGCAATAATCGATTATGCTTGCACAGAATATGCATCCGATTTTTTAACGTTAACAGATAATCGATTATGCAACTTGAATAATCAATTATGCTGCTTAAAATCCGCATATGATTTTTGAACGATCTGCAGATAATCGATAATGAAGATCATATAATCGATTATGCAAGCACAAAATCAGCAATTAGTGATTGGCAATTAAGCAACGGTCTTGGTGACTTTGAGCACTATAAATACACCTCAAAATCACTCTTTTAAGTACAACAACTGATTATAATTCTTGCATAAAGCTTACATACTCTTCTCTCATCATTTCATATCTATTTCATAATTTCTGAGAGCCAAATTCTTGAATAAATTGTTGTGTTCTTGAGCGTATTTGTTTACTCATATCTACTCTTCAAGAGAGTTCTGTATAAGTGAGTGCTAAGTGTTTGTTCACACTTGAAGGGATATTCTAATCCCTTGTTGTAAGAAGGAAAGGTAGTTCCTTGGTTTGAAGCCTTGAGGTGCGGTATCCTCGAGCCGGTTGAAGTCTTGTAGAGTGTATATCTACGAGCAAGTGTAACGGTTTGTTAGGCACCGGTAAGCTTAACGAAGTTAGTGTAAAACTCGAGAGAGTCTCTCGGGGACTGGACTAACCACACGTTGTGGTGAACCAGGATAAACTTGGTGTGTTCTCTCCTTACTTCTTTATTTACCGCACTTATTTTACTCCTGCAATTTTAATTCCGCAAATTTACATTGTTTTTTATTATAATGCTATTCACCCCCCCCTCTAGCGTTAAGCGTATATTCTAACAATTGGTATCAGAGCCATACTCTCTGAAAGACTTAACAGTTTGAGAGAAACTTTCCATGACT
Source organism: Nicotiana benthamiana (assembly GCA_034376525.1). NCBI lineage: Eukaryota > Viridiplantae > Streptophyta > Magnoliopsida > Solanales > Solanaceae > Nicotiana > Nicotiana benthamiana. The sequence continues at coordinate 48,039,438 of CM067326.1, forward strand.
TCTACTCGTAGTGTTTATGCAGGACTAGGTGAAGGACAATGCTTCACAAGGCCACCACTATTCGATGGCAAAAACTATACTTATTGGAAGGAAAGGATGAGAATATTTATCCAATCAAATAATTTTATACTATGGAAAATTATCAAGAATGGAGAGCAAATTCCAACCAAAAAGGTAGAAAATGAAATGGTGCCAAAATCGGAAGATGAGTATGACGCAGACGATAGTAGAAAGGTGGAGAACAACGCAAAAGCGATCAACATGATGTACTGTGCTGTAAATCCCGATGACTATCGGAAAATCTCATGTTGCACCACGGCTAAGCAAATGTGGGATAAATTTGAAATTACCTACGAAGGTAAGGACCAGGTAAGAGAAGCTAAAATAGATTTTCTAACCCATGAATATGAACTTTTTCATATGAAGGAAAACGAGAAGATAGATGATATGTTCGAATGATTTTCAAAAATCGTTAATGATCTTCATGCTCTTAAGAAGACTTTCACGGATAGGGAACTTGTTCGTAAAATTCTTCGAAGTCTCACTCCGGAATGGCGCTCCAAAGCCGACGCTATTCAAGAATCAATCGGCATTACAAATGTCACAATCGACGGGCTTAGAGGTAATCTCAAAACCTATGAATCTACTATTCTTAACCCTCCTTTGGATGATCAAAGGAAACGAAGAATCGCCTTTATATCAAGCATGGCTTAACCTCAAAATAATGAGGATTCAAGCGACAAAGATAACGAGTTCGGACTCGTTATTAAGAAATTTCACAAGTTCATGCAAAAGAAGTATGAACGAAAAGGTAAGCAACAAGGAGACCAACTAAAGTGCTATTGATGCGGAGAAATCGGGCATATCAAATCAAATTGTCCAAATACCAAAAAGGAGAAGAAACCCGTCAAGAAACAAAGAGCATACATCTCTTGGGGAGGCGACTCCGGAGACGAATCAAGTGACGGAGAAGAAAACGAGACCGCAAACTTGTGTCTTATGGCACACGAAGAATCTCAAAATGAGGTATGTACCACTTCTAAGAATTATTTCACTTTAGAAGAAATGCAAGATGCATTTGATGAGTTGTATAAAGAGTTTATTAGCGCTTCTAAATCTATAAAGGATTTAAGAAAATAAATTTCTTCAAAAGAAAAGGATTTTGAAAAATTAACTCTTGAAAATGAGAAATTAAAAGAGGAAAACAAGTTTTATGGCAAAAGAAGCGCCGATAAACCCGAAAGCTCAAATAAGGATTGTACTTCTTGCAAATCTCTAAAGGAAGAAGTAGAAAGTCTTAGAAGCACTTTGCACAAATTCAATTCTTCACACAAAAATCTCAATGAAGTGCTTGAAAATTTGAAATCCACTAAGCACGGTATGGGCTTTAAACACGAGCCAAAAGAAAAAGTTGAGTCCATTCCTAAACCACCTAAGACTCAACTTAGGCAAAATAAAATAAATGTCAACACTCAACCTAGAAATTTTAATCCTAGAAGTGCAACTCATCCTAGAACAAATGCTAGAAGAAATATTGGCATGTATAGACCACCTAGACAAGATTTTCGAAAACTACATCAAAACTATATTCCTAAAAATAGAGTGAATAAATTTAGACCTCCTAATTACTATCATTCTAGAAGAATGCACAATCGGAATGTCATTTGTCATTATTGCAATAAAATTGGACATATTGCTCCCGCATGCTTCACTAGACATAGACATTTCACTGCAGGTCAATCACACCACCATTTTGCACCTAACACACAAGGACCCAAAATGGCTTGGTACCAAAATCTCATTAATTTGTTTTGTAGGTGTGTTTGAAGGGATCAAGTGCACTTTGGTACCTTGATAGTGGATGCTCCAAACATATGACCGGACATGCATCAAAATTCCTTCAACTAAAACCCATGGAAGGAGGAAATGTTATTTTTGGAGACAATAACAAAGGAAAGATTATCGGCATTGGATCGGTTGGTAAGGACGAATCCTCCTTCATTAAGCATATTTTGCTAGTTAACGGTCTTAAACACAATCTCTTGAGCATAAGTCAATTATGTGACAAGGGAAATCTTGTATTGTTTGACTCCGAAGAATGCTTAGTTATCCGTCGTAGTGATTTTAAAATTATTCTTCGTGGTATTAGAATGGATAATATCTATATGGTTGATCTTGAAAATTCTTCATCAAGTTATGCGAATTGTCTTTTGAGTAAAGAAGACGACATGTGGTTATGGCATCGTAGAGTAGCTCATGTAAATATGAATCTTTTAAACAAACTAGTTTCACAAGATTTAGTAATTGGTCTTCCAAACATGAAATTTGAAAAAGATTCTACTTGTGATTCATGTCAAAAAGGGAAACAATCAAATGCCTCTTTTAAATCCAAAAATGTTGTTTCAACTACTAGACCTTTACAACTTCTTCACATGGATCTTTTTGGACCATCTCGTGTTGAAAGTCTTGGTGGAAATCTTTATGCTTTTGTAATTGTTGATGACTACTCTAGATTCACATGGACGTTATTTCTTGCTCATAAAAGTGATGCCTTTCATGCTTTTAAAAGTTTTCTTAAACGTGTTCAAAATGAAAAGAACACAACCATCACCTCTATAAGAAGTGATCATGGGGGAGAGTTCGATCACAATCTCTTTGCGGATTTTTGTGACGAACTTGGTATTGAACATAGCTTTTCGGCTCCACGTACACCACAACAAAATGGAGTGGTGGAACGTAAAAATCGATGTCTCGAAGAGATGGCTAGAAACATGCTCGATGAGGCTAAGATTTCCAAAAAGTTTTGGGCGGATGCCGTGAGTACCGCAAGCTATGTTTTAAACAGAGCTGTCATAAGACCGACACTCATAAAAACTCCCTATGAACTCTATAAGGGAAGGAAATCAAATCTTTTCCATCTTAGAGTCTTCGGTTGTAAATGTCTTATTCACAACAACGGAAAAGATAACTTGGGAAAATTTGACGCGAAATCTGATGAAGGAATTTTTCTTGGTTACTCATCGCGTAGCAAAGCATATAGGGTTTTCAATAATCGAACCAAAACTGTTGAGGAAGCTCTTCATGTAGTATTTTGTGAAAATGATGCTCGCTTGGCGAGAAAGGACTCTTGTGTTGATCTTGCAGATGCTTTAAAGAAAATCAATCTTCAAGACGAGGTACAAAAGGAGGATCCAAAGGAGTTCAAGATGAAGTCATGGAACAACCTTCGGAAGAAGTACCACCACAAAAAGAAGAATCGATGATGCCTAAGGCTTGGAGGACGTCTAAAGACCATCCTCTTGACAAGGTGATTGGCAACATCGAGAAAGGGGTAAGTATACGAAACCTTCTTAAAGACACTGTAGGACATATGGCTTTTGTTTCACAAATAGAACCTAAAACCATTTCTGAAGCAATTGGGGATGAGCATTGGACCTTGGCAATGCAAGAGGAGCTTAACCAATTCAAACGTAATGATGTTTGGGAATTGGTGCCAAGACCCGATAATCACACCATAATTGGTACGAAATGGGTTTTTCGGAATAAATTAGATGAAAATGGTATAATCACTAGAAACAAAGCTAGGCTAGTTGCTAAGGGATATAATCAAGAAGAAGGCATTGATTATGAAGAAACCTATGCACCTGTTGCACGCCTAGAAGACCTTCGTTTATTACTTGCTTTTTCATCATCTATGAATTTCAAATTATTTCAAATGGATGTCAAAAGTGCCTTCCTCAATGGGTTTATTCAGGAGGAAGTGTACGTTGAACAACCCCTGGGGTTTGAAGATTTTAAATCTCCCGATCATGTCTTCAAGCTTAAGAAAGCGCTATATGGACTTAAACAAGCTCCTCGAGCTTGGTAGGAGCGCTTAAGCAAATTTCTTTTGGACAATGAGTTCGAAAGGGGGAAAGCTGACACTACACTGTTTATCAAAAAGAAAAACAATGACATTCTACTAGTTCAAATTTATGTCGATGATATTATTTTTGGTGCTACTAATGTTTTTTTATGCGAGGAATTCTCTAAGTTAATGACTAGCGAATTCGAAATGCCAATGATGGGTGAGCTAAACTTCTTCTTGGGGTTGCAAGTGAAACAAATGAAAGAAGGAAATTTCACTTATCAATCTAAGTATTGCAAGGAGTTGCTAAATCGTTTTGAAATGAGCAACGCCAAAGCAATGGCCAATCCAATGAGCACATCCGACCATCTTGACAAGGATGAGAAAGGTAAAGAAGTAGACACCAAGAAGTATCGAGGTATGATCGGGTCCCTTCTCTATCTTACTGCTGGTAGACCGGACATCATGTTTAGCGTGTGAATGCGCTCGATATCAATCATATCCGAAGGAGTCACACCTAACTGCGGTAAAACGGATAATGAAGTATCTTATTGGAACTATAAATGTGGGACTATAGTATCCCAAAGGTTCTTCTTGCCAACTTGTTGGCTATTCCGATTCCGATTTTGCGGGTTGCAAATTGGACCGCAAGAGCACTAGTGGCACTTGCCATTTGCTCGGTAGCTCTCTAGTTTCTTGGTTTAGCAAGAAACAAGTAAGTGTTGCGTTATCCACAACCGAGGCTGAATGTGTAGCCGCGGGGAGTTGTTGTGCTCAAATCCTTTGGATGAAACAACAACTCTCGGATTATGGCCTTAGTATTGATCATGTTCCTCTTCGATGTGACAATACTAGCGCCATAAGCTTGACGAAGAATCCTATTCTTCACTCAAGAACGAAACACAAAGAAATTAGACATCACTTTATAAGAGATCACGTTCTCAAGGGCGATGTCGAAATTGAATTTGTTGAAACCAAAAATAAATTGGCCGACATCTTCACAAAACCTTTAGAGAAAGAGTCCTTTTTCCGCATTCGTAGTGAACTCGGAATTCTTGACTCCACGATGATCTAATTCATGCATTGCATTTTTCCTTAAATAATTACTGACTTGAGCGTCGGAGACGCCTAATTCTTTTTTGCAGGTATCGCCCCAAAGACAGGGGGAACTTTTTAGCAATGGTACGAAATAATCGATTATTGACTAAGGACAATCGATTATTTCTAACATCTCGGTTTGCAGGAATTTGGCAATAATCGATTATCATACATTGCTAATCGATTAAGTTGAGATTCAGTATTACAGGTTTTATAATAATCGATTATTTAGTGCTGTATAATCGATTACCTTTTACCTTCTCGGCTTTTCGTCATATCACTAGACTGAAATAATCGATTATCATATTAACCAAAATCGATTATTCCCCGATCCCGAACCCTCATAATACTTCTGTCATCAAATAATCGATTATCTCTTATCGCATAATCGATTTCTTCTCTGACTACAATTCACAATATTGGAAATAATCGATTATTCAGCCTCCATAATCGATTACCAACGGTCAGTATTCAAATTTTTGTTACCGTTCTTGACCGTTTGGCTTAATAAATCTAAAGCTTTTTGCTCCATAAATGCCTCACTTCTTCAATACAATAAATAGATGTTTTCACCCTTCAAAATTCTCACTTCATACTTCACTCTTAGCTTCAAACAATCTTCCAAAGCCTCCAAACTTTTGAAACAACTCCTATTTCTTCATACAAATGGCAAGCAAGGACTCTAAACGCTCTCGTTCCGGCAAACAAATTGCCTCCTCTTCCGCCACTCCTCCACCCGTTTTCAACTATAAAGACGGCTCTTATTTGCGTTTTGATACTCAACCCGAACTTCTTCGATTCATTGAAAAATTTGAGAATCGAGAAATCCTTCCGCCTCGTTTCTCAACTACTCGATATCTTTGAAATAGCACACCCCCATCAACAGAAAATATTCATATACAAAGCCAACTCATTGACTTTCTATATCTTCAAACTCCTTACATTCACCCTGCTCTAATCCGTGCCTTCTATTCAAATCTACAGAAGGACGAAGATGGTGACCTTGTCGCTAGCATCAATGGAGTTCCAATTTTTGTAAATGAGGAAAACTTGCAACTCCTCACTAACCTTCCACGAAATGGTGAAGACATCTCTCTCTACACTAGAGAACAAGGCGCTTTATTTGATGAACAACTTCTTTTCCACCAAATCGGTATTGGCGACTGTCCGGAAAATCGTCACCAAAACATTATGCACATGCGCCCAGAATATCATCTAATATTTTATTTCATCACCCGAGTTCTCAAACCCCGAAAATTCAATCATACCACCCTCTCTCATGAGGATTCAAAACTCTTACATGCGATTGTCACTAGGGCTCGCATCAATTGGTGCCAGTTCATCATGACTCACATGTATGATGCAATTGGGGACGATAAGCCACTCCCATATGCTTTTCTCATCATGGCTATTTTTGAAGCCTCCGGTATCGACACCTCCGTCGGTCCTCACAAAAAGGCAACAAAGCACTGGGGAATTCAAGAATCTTCATTTCCCAATATTGGTGAAAATCCTCCTCCTCTTCCTACTCAAATACGTCGTCCTCAAGCTCCTACTCTTCAAACCATTTCGGACCAACTTGCTTCTTTGTCAACCTCAGTGGCTCGTATTGATCAAAACGTCACTCGTTTGACTTATGAGCTTCATGGGTACTTTGATCATGTCAACTATCCATATGCCCAAATTGTTCTTCCGGATGGTGTGCCGGATGCCGAGCCGGATGTAAATGATGACAATGAATAATAAATTTTTTTTATCGGTTGAATTATATTCTGTCTATTTTTTTTGCTTTCTCATGTATGTTTAATATTATTAATGAAAGTTCATTATTTTTGCTAATGACAAAAGGGGGAAGAATAAGGGCTATGCACACTAATACACATTGGCATAAATTGAGGGGGAACTCATAAATTGAGGGGGAACTTATACTTATCTTATGCATATCCCGACATTGGTTTGCCATTATCTAAAAGGGGGAAATTGTTGAAACACGTTCTCAAGTCGCTAAAACTAAATGTGTGTTCATTTCTGTAGGTTTTGATAAATGACAAACCGACGCGCATGGAACATCGACATATGCCAAAGTCCAAGAACATGAGAAACAAAGAGCAAGATCAAGAAAATCAACAAAGTTATAAATGAGTCACTTTATAGTGTGATCTTGATCCGACAACTTATTCAAGTCTTGGCTTCTCTCATAAAATCATTTTCATGCACCATTCATTTAAACCAAAATGATTTTCAAACATTTTCATTTTAGCCAAAATGATTTTCAAACATGTTTTACATATCTGGACATAAATAATAGATTATGTATTTCTTATAATCGATTATGTTAAGACAGTGTTAACCGAAATTTTCAAGACAGCAATATAATCGATTATGTCTTCCTTATAATCGATTATGTTAAGGCAGTGTTAACCGAAACTTGCAAAACAACAAAATAATCGATTATGTCTCTTCTAATAATCGATTATGCTGAGGTAGTGTGTAACCGGATTTTCAAAGCAACGAAATAATCGATTATGTCTCTAAGGTAATCGATTATGTTAAGACCGTTGCCAAAGTATTTTTAAAACACAGAAATATAATCGATTATACACAAGGCAATAATCGATTATGCTTGCACAAAATCTGCATCCGATTTTTTAACGTTAACAGATAATCGATTATGCAACTTGAATAATCGATTATGTAACTTGAATAATCGATTATGCTGCTTAAAATCCGCATATGATTTTTGAACGATCTGCAGATAATCGATTGTGCAGATCATATAATCGATTATGCAAGCACAAAATCAGCAATTAGTGATTGGCAATTAAGCAACGGTCTTGGTGACTTTGAGCACTATAAATACACCTCAAAATCACTCTTTTAAGTACAACAACTGATTATAATTCTTGCATAAAGCTTACATACTCTTTCTCTCATCATTTCATATCTATTTCATAATTTCTGAGAGCCAAATTCTTGAATAAATTATTGTGTTCTTGAGCGTATTTGTTTACTCATATCTACTCTTCAAGAGAGTTCTGTTTAAGTGAGTGCTAAGTGTTTGTACACACTTGAAGGGATATTCTAATCCCTTGTTGTAAGAAGGAAAGGTAGTTCCTTGGTTTGAAGTCTTGAGGTGCGGTATCCTCGAGCAGGTTAAAGTCTTGTAGAGTGTATATCTACGAGCAAGTGTAACAGTGTGTTAGGCACCCGTAAGCTTAACGAAGTTAGTGTAAAACTCGAGAGAGTCTCTCGGGGACTGGACTAACCACACGTTGTGGTGAACCAGGATAAACTTGGTGTGTTCTCTCCTTACTTCTTTATTTACCGCACTTATTTTACTCCTGCAATTTTAATTCCGCAAATTTACATTGTTTTTTATTATAACGCTATTCACCCCCCCCCCTCTAGCGTTAAGCGTATATTCTAACACTATTAAATGGTGAGACACTTCCTAAGTCATATTAAAATGCTAGAAACCAGCTGCAAGGTTTGAGATTAGGATACATTTCTATAATGAATGATCACAACTTACATTATGATATGTGGCACTCTCACCAACTTGAAACATCAGTGCTACAGATGGACAATTCTTGTCATTTCTGCATGATTAATAAAGAAAACATACATTCTTTTATGGAAAAGAAAGAAACCTTAAGCATAGTCGAATGAAATAAACAATATAATGCAATTTTGCCAGAAGCAATTGAAGCTTTAACAAAAGGGGATCCAAAATTTGTTGAAGATGGAATGGTAGGTTCATCTGGAGATGCACAAGAATGTGAAGATCATGCTTGCAAATATGATAGTGTGCTTTATTTGGGTGAGCTTAACGATAGACAAGAGTGTCCACATTATGGTACTTCGAGGTGGAAAATTAATAACGGAAAGGATAAAACGATTCCTCACAAAGTCTTGTGATATTTTCCATTAAAGCTGAGACTTCAAAAGTTATTTATGTCAAGAAAAACAAGCGAGGACATGAGGTGGAATAAAGAAAAACGTCATGATGAGACAAATGTATTAAGGCATCCTGTTGATTCTGAAGAGTGGAAAGAATTTGACAAGAATCATGAGTGGTTTGCCCAAGAACATCAAAATATTAGACTCGGCCTTGCAACCGATGGTTTGAATCCATTTGGTAACATGAGCACAACTTATAGTATGTGGCTTGTCATTCTAGTTCCTTATAATCTTCCTCCTTGGAAATGTTTTAAGGATCCATTTATGTTAATGTCAATGCTTATTCCTGGTCCTCCAGTACCAGGAAAGGAAATTGATTTTTATTTGCGTCCTTTGGTTGATGAATTGAATGAGTTATGGAGTGAAGGTGTAGATACATTTGATGCATCAACAGGGGATTCTTTGAAGATGCATGTTGCTGTTATATGGACCATAAATAATTTTCCAGCTTATGGTAAGTTCTTAAACTCCTTACTGTCCAAGATGTCTAAGTAATTGCTAAATATAAGATTTTGTATAAGTTTTACTAGTATACTATTTGTAAGTATTTTTTGTACAGTTTAGGAATATAAACTAATGTGCGCATATATTATTTCTTATGGATTAGGTAATTTATCTGTATGGAGAACTAAGGGATACATGTCGTGTCCTACTTGCAATAAAGATGCACCTTCACACAAGTTAAGAAGTAAAATCTGTTAAATGGATCATCATTGGTATCTTGACCCTAAGCATACATGGAGAAGCAAAAAATTGATGGTAAGATAGAAAAACAAATTGAATCCAAAAGATCTCTCGATGATGTCTTACAGCAATTGGACTTTCTTAGTACTTATAGACCAGGAAATACCCAAATAATAAGAAAAGAAAGCGTCTTCCTGAAGAGTTGAATTGGGTGAGGAGAAGTATTGTATTTGAGTTGTCATATTGGAAAAGCTTGAAGTTGCGACACAATTTAGATATCATGCACATAGAAAAGAACATTTTCCAGAGTATTTTGGGGACAATATTGAGAATTGAAAGGAAAACTAAGGACATATATAAAGCAAGACAAGATCTTAAGGATATGAACATAAGAAAAGAACTATGGTTACAAGATAATGGTTCTAGTTATACAATATCAGTTGCTTGTTATAATATGTTAAAAGTGAAAAAAAGGAGTTCTATAAATTTTTAAAATCAGATAAGTTTTCTGATGGTTATGTTTTAAATATCTCACGGCATGTAAATGAGGATGATGATAAGATAACTGGACTCAAAAGTCATGACCATCATGTTTTATTGCAACGACTGCTACCTATAGCTATTCGTAGATTTATAAATAAAGATGTCTCTTCAGCATTGATTGAGTTAGGGAATTTCTTTCAATGATTATGTTGCAAGACTTTGAGAAAGTATGACTTTGAACAACTAGAAAATGATATAATTTTAATATTGTGTAAGCTTGAGATGATCTTTTCACTTGCTTTCTTTGATGTTATGGTACATTTAGCTGTGCGTTTACCACGAGAGGCTATGTATGGGGGGACCAGTACAATATTGTTGGATATACAAAATTGAAAGATTTTTGTGCAAGCTTAAGCGTTATGTACGAACAAGGCACGACCAGAAGGTTCTATTGCAGAAGGTTATCTTATTGATGAAGGTTTGACATTTTGCTCTATGTATCTTACTGCATCGAAACTAGATTTAATCGTGAAGATCAAAATGATGATGGATCAAATAACAAAGATGAAGTTTTTCTTGACATATTCTCAAAGAGTGTTGGACCATTTGGAGATGGAAACTATGATACCATACCAAAGAAAGATTTTGATATGGCTCGATGGTATGTGTTGAGTAATTTCGAATAGTTATGTTATTTTTCTCTCTATTGTTATTTTTCTGATTTAAATAATTTATAAGTAATTCATTTTACATGTAGGGAGCATAAAGAAGAGTTGATGAAGCAAGTTGTTGCGAATATAGAAGAGAAACATAGAGAACAATTTCCTTTGTGGTTCAAATGGAAAGTAAGTAACTTTTTAAGATAAGAATCATCTTAAGGTGTTAAAATTCTAATTTATTTCCTCTTTACCAATTAAAAGTAATAATTTTTTCATTGTAGATTATGCAATTATATAATAAGGAAAAGTCCGTGTCTATCAATCAGTTATATCCTTTGGAAATAGGACCTGATGTGCGTGAAAGAACATATAATGGGTGTACTGTAAATGGTGTTAGGTACCATATTCAAAGATGCGATGAACTACGTAAAAGTCAAAATTGCGGTCTATTTGTTGAAGGCTATCACGAAAATGAGGTGATTGATTTTTATGGTATTATAACTGATGTGATTGACTTAGAGTATCTTAATGGCAATCCAGTTCTGCTATTTAAATGCAAGTGGTTTGATCTTCGCAAGAAGACACAGATGCAAAAAGATAAAAATTTTACGAGCATCAATGTTAATAGATTTTGGTGTGAGAATGATTCTTTTCTACTAGCTACTCAAGTAAGGCAAGAATTTTATATTGATGATCCGAAATTGGGAGAAAATTGGCGAATTGTCCTAAAATTTCAAGATAGACACGTATATGAGGTGCCAAAGATGCAAAATTTAGAGACAGGAAACGGCGAAACAAATGATTAAGTATATGAAGATGTTTCACTTGAAAATAATTCAATTGTCAAAGATATGGATAATATGTTGAGTCAACTACATAGAGACGATATAAATTTGGTTACCCTAGATATAGTTGTAATTGAATTGGAGGCTCAGACAGAATATGAAGTTGGTTATGACGAAGAAAATCCAGACGAAGAGGATGACACAATGGTAGAGTACATTACTGATTATGAGGAGAATGAGTGGAATGAAGGTAATAACAGTATTAATGATGATGAAGTCGATATAACAGACAATGATGACGACATTGGTTTTATGATGTAACCACATAATAGTAAGGTCAGTAACCTGCTGAGTATGTATCTTTTTTAATATATAATGTTGGCGATAGGGCGAATGAAAGGTTTTAAATAAATAGGCCATTTATAGATGTCTTGAGGTAATATCTGTCCGAGTAGGTCTCTCTGTCCTTTGGTTATTTAACTTTATTAAATTTCTAAAGCATATTCTCCTTTTTTTTCTCTTAAATGTTAACTTTATTACCTGGTTTCTTAGTTTAGGTGCTTTGGTAAATCTCAAGAAGCTCAATCTTTCTGTTTTTCCATAGGCTTCACTCCAGAATTAGATCATATTCTCCGATAGGCTGCCTTAGTCGATTTGCTTCCATTTTCTGTATATACTAATGCCATGTCTCCGTCCTGTGTATTTTTAGATTGCATGATGATGATGTGACAAAGAAGGATCATGTAGCAGCTGGGCTTTGTTGCATACAATTGTTTATGAATTCTTCTTCTCTAGAAGAAGCTATAAGATAGTTAGAGAACGCCAAGGTCAGTCCATTTTAAGAATTTATTCTGCTGCACATCTGCTTTATGATGGTGTTTATGGTCATCAATCAATTATTGATTTTACATGAATGTGCTCTATTTTCTCTGTCCTAGTTGTCAAACCAAGTTTAGATGCTTAGGGAAGCTAAAAAATACTAGCAAGGTGCACTCTTTCTTTCCCCCTTTGCTGTTTGTGAACATTTTATTTAGCTATTTTAAGTTCATATTTTGATTGTTCAGACTTACCAACTTTAACAATCACGCTCTAAGATACACCAAGTGAATAAGAACAATTACTGCTATCCTTTACTAATACTTTCTTCTCGTCCATTCTAGCATCACATTCAGTTTATTACAGTGAACGTTTTAATCCAACATCCAACATTGTTAATGCCTTTTTCGTTAGCATCTGCATGTTGCTTCTTTAGTCAATTTATCAAGTGTTACATTTTTTTGCAAGCTTGGATTTTAAAACTTTTTTTTCTCTTGGAAGAAATTATGTCATTTGTATAAAATCCAGCTGATGGTACAACAGGATGAATAACTAAATGATTCCAGCTGCTTGAAAGTCTTCAAGCCAGTCATGATCCTAATGAGCACAGCTACTGCAGCCAATATGACCTCTACCTTTTTTTTGCCAAAAAGTGACTCTAGTTTCCTATGAGATTTTATAAATTTATCCTCACTAAAACCAATTAGATATTCCTGTTTTCTGGTAATTCTTTATACTAAAAAGTAATAGGAACCTCAGATCTCTTGAACCGAGGGCCTTTCGGATGAAAATCAGTTATCATAATAAGTGAAGGAGCAACAAACCTCGAACTCAAGGCCAGTGGTTTAAGTCAATGAAGAACAACATACACATGGAGTGGGGGAAATTGACATGCTTTGGAGGGTCATGTGAGACACAAAGGTTGGGTAGATTTCAGTTCATAAGCAATGCAACAAATAGAGGATGATTGGGTCTGAATGGAGAAGAGGTACATTCTGCGATAAAAGTGATAGAGAAATTGGTTAGTCAATAAGCAAGCAACGTCTTTCAGGGTGAAATCAAAGTTACAATGTCAAGTGAATGGGGACAACACAAAGATGGGGAGCAGAGTAAAGCCACAAGGGTCAGGGAGTCAGCCGAGCATAGTACATTGACTTGGTAATCTCAGGAAAGATGTAAGAATTCTACTGAAAGGGCCAGAGTGTAACGCAATAACGGGGGAGCAAAGTAAATCCATAAAGGTTTGGGGGTCAACCAAGCAGCTCAGGAAACTCATCATCAGCACGGAAAATTAAACACGACAATGGGCAGGCCGCTTTCAACAAGGATGCAGCATGCTAACCAACACTTTTCAAACTGACAAGTTTTCTTTGATTGACACAGGGGCAGAAAAATTTTGGAGGATCCAAAGGGAAGCCATCCACAGGAGGCAGGCACATGACAGGTATGATAAAAATCTCAGGACCTGCCTAGAAATGGGACCCAGTTAAAACTCAATAAGGAACATAATCTGACATAAATATTCACCCCAGCAACAGTATAATGGGACGAAACTTTAATTAGCAATCCCCACCAGAGACAACCGAGAGTTAAAAGGGGCATGCGAGTTGAAATTCTCAAGACCCTCCTGGAAATGGGACATAGTTTAAAATTTAAACAGGTGCGGGTAACATGGGCAGGCACAAACACCTTTCCCATTAACAGTCGTTGGGACCCTCCTCAACAATGATTCCCAACAGAAACAACCAGAAGTTAGAATTTGCGTTTAATCTGGAACCCTCAGGACCTTCCTAGAAAATGGAACTTATTTAAAGGTTAGAGGTAATCATGGATAGAAAAGGGCATAAAATGACTTGCGTGTTGAAATAGCATTAAGTTAAGAGTTGTCGGGACCCTCCTGTAAAATGGGACTTATTCTAAAAATACAAACGACATGGGAAACATAGGTAGGCGCATATTTGCCCCAATAAGAGACAACAAGAATTGTCAGGACCCGCTTGGGTAATGGGATGTAGCTCTAAATACTAATCCCCAACAAACACATTTGTCATCTAGTTAAGAGTTGTCAGGTCCCTCTTGGATAATGGGAATTAGCTTTAATCACCAGTCCCCGGTAGATCCCAGCAGACATAACTCATATAACAACACATAGTGGAAAATAATGCCTTTCGAGAAACATAACCTAATCTTAAAAGTTGTCACTAGTTAAGAGTTGTCACGACTCTCCTGAATAATGGGATTTAGCTTTCAGATTTTAGAAGTAGTTTATAATGGGATTTGATTAACACTCACAGATGCACCCAGCACCAAACTGGGGCAGAAAGAATCTCTCTTGTTTTGTTTGTTTTGTTGTGATCAGGTACACAGGTAGCAGTCTCAGGGAATATTATTCAAATTACAAGTTTTGGTAACCAGGTGCCCACATGGAGAACAAGGGAATATTTTTCATGTTGCAAGTTTTGGTAATCAGGCGCCCACCTGGAGAACAAGGGTGTTGGTAATCAGGCGCCCACCTGGAGAACAAGGAAATATTTTTCAAGTTGCAAGTGCTGGTAATCAGGTGCCCACCTGGAGAATAAGGTAATCTCTTCCAAGTTGCAAGTTGTAGTAATCAGGCGACCACCTGGAGAACAAGGGAATATTATTCAAGTTGCAAGTTTGATAATAGGGCGTCCACCTGCAGAACAAGGGAATATTTTTCAAGTTGCAAGTTTTGGTAATCAGGCGACCACTTGGAGAACAAGGGAATATTTTTCAAGTTGCAAGTTTTGGTAATCAGTCGTCCACCTGGAGAACAAGGTAATATTATTCAAGTTGCAAGTTTTGGTAATCAAGCGCCCACCTGGAGAACAAAGGAATATTTTTCAAGTTGCAAGTTTTGTAATCTAGCGCCCACCTGGAGAATAAGGGAATATTTTTCAAGTTGCATGTTTTGGTAATCAGGCGCCCACCTATAAAACAAGGGAATACATTTCAAGCCCAAAAATTTGGCATCAAACATAGAAGAAGAGAAAACAGAAGTTTTACAGGAAGAAATACAAGTCAACAAGGCAGCAAGAAGTTTTACAGGAAGAAATACAAGTCAACAAGGCAACAAGAAGTCTCACGGGAAGAAATACAAGTTAACAAGGCAACAACAGCAAAATGCACAAGGCAACAAAGAACCAAAGATCAAGAGCAAGATTGAAGATGTAGATAGGTTCTTTTGTAACTCATAATTTTTAAATTAGTATAGCTTCCTTTATTTTCAGAAGGTGTAATAAGGGAGTCCAGCAGTAGTAGCAGCAGCAATAGTAAGATCACGGCTTCGGTAGACCCAGCTACCAAACACTCCTGAAGTACACTGACTTGATTCCTCTTTAACTAAGGATATGTAGGCAACCTCTGAAGCAGGGCGCGGTCAAGATTTTCAAAACGTTTCTCTTGGTGTGTTAAGAAGGAAAAAATATTTCATGATTTCTCACTTATCTTTACTTGAAAACCCTTCGTGTCTCCGAGCAAAGAGGGGCTGCTTTGAGCATGTGATTTTTTCCTAGATTGAATTACTCCTATAAAAGTCTAAAAATTAGGATTTGTTTTATTTCTTTATGAGATTTTTAGAAGTTAATTGCATAATCATGTGTTTGTTTGCATTTCAGTGCATTTTCATTGATATAATTCTTGAAAAAATACAAAAAATTGCATCGTTGCATTTAGGATTCAATTTTATATTTTTATTTTTATTAGTTAATTAATATTACCAAAAAAACAAAAGACAATAATAAAAATAGTGATATTATATTTTTATTTTTAATTTTCTTTCAAAATTGGGAGTTGAATAATTTTAGGAAATTAATTAGTTCAATTTTAGGTTTAAAATCATAGTCCTTGTCATTTTTTATGTTAAATTTTTATTAATATAAATAAAAGAAAGAAAGAATTTGAAAATACGGTCTTAATAAAAAGGCCCAATCTGGGCCAGATCTCGGCCTGCTTTCTCTCAAATCCCCACCAATCGTCTCGAATATTCGAGGAAATGACCACTGGATCTGCCGTGTCCAGCGGTGTTATTTCAAAGCCGCCTCAAAATCACACCAAACAACCCTCATACCTCCCTCGCCCCAAATCCATTGGTATCTCCCTTCGAATATCATCTGAGCTGCTCGAATTTTAAATCAAAGATAGGCAGGACCCTAGAAAGTTCAAAACTGGTGATTTTCCCCGTGAATTCTCAAAGCAAAACCCAATACCTATTGTAATCCATGCATAGATAAGTTCTTCTTTAATTTTATTTTGTTTTGAATCCCTTTCTTTTAAAATGAGTTTAAATCTGGTCTTCTGTAAATCATTTCAATCATGCAGTGTTTTAGGTTCACTTAATTTTGTTTAGGTCTTCAATTTGATTTCTTATTGATTATTTTAGTTCGATAAGGTTAGCATTTCTTCCTTTTTGTTGATTTTTGTTCTTACACTTCTTTTCCTTTTTGCCTAAGTTTTCTGATTTTTGTTGTTCTTCCATTCATCTCTAGTATTCCTTGATTCATGATTTAATTGGTTATGATTACATTTTGGTCATTGAATTCGATTTCAACTGTAGGATTCCGTGTGTAATCACTACTTTGCGTTTTTTATTTTATTGTTGCCATAGCTGTTAATTTACTGATTTTTGTTAGAATAATACTAAATTTAGCCTTAGGACTCTGTTTAGTTAGAATCGATTCTGATTGAAGTTATTTGATTGAAGTTGATCATTTAAGCTCCTTGATCAATTAACTGGGGTTATCTGACCAGGGTAAAAAGGGTTGGGTTTAGTTTAATCTAGCTTAGTAATTTAGAAGTGGAATTAAGGGTAGTATAGGTACTTCAAAATAAGAATTTTGAAGTAGATAACATTGGAACTCACTAGAATCTTCTAGATGAGGTTTCAATTTGAAATTTTAGATTTAATTGGTATAACTTCACCAACAAGTCCAAATTTAAGGAATTAACTAAGCAAAATCTGAAAAATAAAAGAAGGACTTAGGGTGTTATTTAAAATAGAAAGGGTTGCCCTACGCTTTGCCTATTAAAAGGCATATTCCTGCCTTGTTTTACAAGTTTGGGAGGATCTGAAAAGTAAGGAAGCACAGAAATATACTAAAAGCTCCAGACAGCATAAATCTCTAAAGAAATATTGTTCCATTGCTTCCCTGTTTTCGAATCTTAAAAAGTTCTTCACATCTGAAACAAATTCTGTTCAACTAAGGTTCAAAATAGATTAAAGTTATATCCTCAAGGTCTAATCCAGAGGTGTTGGGATTGCACTTGGTTGAAACCACCTAGAGTATTCGATGTGGGTTTTTTTGTTTTAAAACCTGGAGTGTATTGATCCTATTCAAATGTATTAGCCATCTCTAGGATTTAAAATAGGAGTGGTTAGGGTTTTGATGTTAGTTTGAAGTTGATCTCGATTTTAGGCTGCTATGATACTATTTCTGGGTCTAAAACTTGTATTCTTTGCTGCTGTTGGGTTGCTACTTTAGCTTAATTCCATCTTCTCTTTATTTGCTTCAATTTCCAAGCACTCATCATGTAGCTCTCAAGTTTTGGAAGTAAACATAAATTTAAGTGTGACTCCCTATTTGATTATCATACTACTTTTCATATATTTTCAGAACTTCATTGGATTGACATTTGTAACTAAGAGTGGACTGTTTGGACAATTGTTTTGATATATGCAAGTGTAATGTTAGTTGTAGTGTAGTTAGTGTAGTTTAGCTATTATGCTAATTTGTTTCTTAAGCCTCGAATATGACATTTGGGTTAACAGTGTTAGTTTTGGTTTAGCTAATAGCTTTAGAACATATTATCATGATTCGAATTTAGGAGCATCATGTATACTCATCACATAGGAAGTAAAGCATTTCCTGTGGTTTTAGAAGGACTAATTATTTCAATTTTTTCATCATGTACATGTTGAAAAGCGAAGTCCAAAGAATTCGATTTAGAAACAGTATTTACATTGGATTTCAATAATTTGGGATTTACGAATTGCTTTAAATTGTTGTTAAAACCTCAGGTCAAGTGTAATGGTTCCTTAATGCCCGTGAATTGAATATGTACCTGAACCTGGAGATCAACATGTTCTTATTTTAATAGACCATTTCATGTATTATGCAAACCGTTAACGAACACAAATTAAAATCTGTATAAAAGTGAAGGCCCAGTAATGTAACAACAAGCCCAATGTGAATAGCCTTTGAATCAAGTTATTTTGGCTGAACCATGGACTGTTAGGAGCACTTCCAAATTGTGTTGATTTAAGGCCCAATGTTTGGCAGCCCTTTATAGGGCAAATGGATTTTCCACCTCTTTGGACTGACATCAAGGCCCAACATGCTGAGGGTCCTAGTCCACCTATTAAGGATATTAGTTTACTTCGTAACGCGGGTGTTGGGCTTTTCAAGTTAAGTAGAGAATTTAAATTAAGAGGGTTTCCTCTTGTTTAAGTTCGGACTTGAACTTGAGGCCCAAATTTTGTGGTGTTAATTCATTAGGCTATTTGAGACAATCTTTAATAGAGAACGATGGTCTCATTTGGATGCCCTTTAAAATAAAACGAGGTGCGCCATGCCAAATAAAACTTACAAATTGTGTGGCCCTTTTCAACTACCTCATAAAAATATTTAGAACTCGGGACGTGCCATTTGGCGAATTTTTATGGCCTCCCACAAAGTTTATGACACGGTAGTCATTTTAGGCACTTTCTTTAATAATTTAACCTTCCTAAATTCGGGTGTGCATTTCATGTGACCCAAATCCAAATCCCAAAATGTTGAATAAAATGTGTCGAGGATCCGGGTGCATTTCATGTGACGTGATCCAAAGACATGTTTTAAATGACGTTCAATTTTACAAAAAAAAAAGATTAAAAGCAGTAAATATTTTTATATTTTCACTATAGGATGACATGTATTAGAATCAGATTTTAAGTCATTTATAATAGTTTAAGCGGCTGTGCTAGAACCACGGAATCCGAGGGTGCCTAACACCTTCCCTCGAGTTAACGGAATTCCTTACTCAAGAATTTTTGGTTCGCATACTTGATTCGGAAAGTCAAAAATTTTCTCGATTTGGGATTCAAGATAAACTGGTGACTTGGGACACCAAAACCAAAATATATCCCAAGTGGCGACTCTTAAATAAATAAATCATGTCGAATAATGTCACTTTAAATGGAAAAACTCATGTATAGATTTATCCCTTCGGGGTAGGTGTGTAAAAAAGAAGGCGTGACAGCTCTGACAACTTTGTTAGGATCGAACCCAAAATCTCTGGTTCAGGGTTCCAGATTTCGAGCTTAGAATAACTGTTATATTTGGCTTTTTCTGATTTTCCTACATGTTCCATGCTATAGGTTCTAAATGCTTTACCGATTTGATATTTGTTGAACTGTATATATAAACTGCTACGAAATCCTTCATCTCTCTAAGTCTTCTAAATCATGGAGAATGGTGCACTTTGTGTGACTTCTCTTCTGTTTAGATTCATATCCCATTTAGAACGAGATTCGGATAAGTTGCTAAGCCGGCGGAGCATCTGTATCCCCAGTACGTTGCCCCCCCCCCCCCCGGCTCGAGTTGTCCGCTCGGGTAAGCTAGGTCTAGAACAATAAACCTAGGGCTTAAACCTAGTATAAAAAATCTCATGCCGGATCCCTAGTAGGAATGTTTCTTTGCATCACGTGCATATTACATAAGTGACTCAACACAGGGGTTGGGTCTATTAAAGACAGGAGACGTGAAACGAAAAGACCATCCTGATGCATCTTATATGCTACTTATGCCTTTGTTTGCTTTGGATTTGCATGTTGACCAGCTTGCCTATAATGAGAGAAAATTGAGCAAAATAGCAGTGTTAGGACTAGGTAAAGGTTACCACTTACTTTAAAAAACCAACATCCAAATAGTACCGAACCTCTGCCGGATTTTTGATTAAAAAAACAAAAAAAAAGAAAAAAAACAAAACAAAAAACAGAAAAAGAAGTATTAACCAATTTGCCTGAACTACGCCAGTTTGATTCCCAACCGGGTGTAGGATACATAGGCAACCCCCATTGGTCCAACTTCCCTTTTGAATAATATAACCAAAAAAAGCCAACAACAAAAATTTTGATTTTTAGCTTCAAATAAGGCAAGTGATGTCATTCTTGTCTAAAATAAGCCGAATGTCCCCAAAAGGGTGCCGAAAAACCGTTTTTGCAAGAATAGCCACCTTTGGTCATTTTCAACGGTTAGCAGGCACAACCTTAAATTCTTCTTCCTCAAAGTGCTAAAAGGCCGTATCTGCGAAGCTGCAGTTTTGAATTGAGAAATTTAAAAAAAAAATGATGTGATTTTTTTCCTTTAGTGTCATAATAAGTTTTTAAATCACTCTTAATAAATATGCAAGATTAGCACAGATGAAATTGAAGCCTTCACAGCCCTTGAAGAGATCCCCTTGAAGCTCCATATGTGATGGGATGACTTAGGAACGGGCAGCAGAGAAATAGTGACAAGAGATCTGGGAGGCCTCGTTGGTTTATTAAAAGTCAAGCCAAGGTTGGACATAGTTAAGGCTTTGATACCTTTCTCGAACCCCATTCACAATGTATTCCGTTTCTCTCACTTCGAGCTCAGACCGACGTTGGAAGAAACAGCTGGTTATGCAGGTTTAAATGGAAATCTCAGAAGCCGATATCATTTGGCACCAAGACCGGTAACTGCCCACAGGTTCCTAGACTTGTTAAGCATTAGTCGGGACGTTGGGGACGAAAATATATCGGAAGGGTATTGCACACTCCATTTCTTATATCATCGATACGGAAATCCCCGAGGTTTTGAAGATCCTTACAATGGTCTAACCCATACCGGAAATAGAAACAAGTGGGAGGCAAGACGAGGCTTAGCTTTCATGGTAGTTTTCATAGGAGTTGTGGTCTGCCCTCGAAGAGATGGTCATATAGAGATCGACCTAGCAGGAATGATGGATGTTGCAGTTAAAAAAGCCAACAGTACGGTGGTTTTGCTCATCGTGTCTGAAATCTATCGAGCCCTGACGATATGGGGAGAAGGGGAGAAATTCTGCCAAGGTTGCAATTTGTTGCTATAACTATGGATACAAGAGCATCTCTGTCACCGGACCGGGTACATGACATATGATTTGATCGGGCGGAGCTGTATCGAAGAATTTTAAACTCGGGTAACGGCAATTAAATTCCCTAAGGGCACTGATGGTTGGCTATCATGTTTGAGATCTTTGACCACTGACAAAATTGAGTGGGCTTTCCAATGGCTTCCCCTTACTAAAGCAGTATACACATCAGCTGAAGTACCTTATATTCTCTTGATGGGCATCTGAAGCATCTAACCCGACGCTCCCAATAGGGTCTTGCGCCAATTGGGAAGATTTCAAACCATCCACAGTGATGAAGATATGAGCAAACAATCCACCGAATTAGGACCAAAAGTTCCATTCCCAGAAGGAAATATTCGCCAAATATGGAATGAGTGCAGGTTTCTTGAGCCTAAAAGCATAGTGCGAGATCGGGCTAGGGGAGAAGTGGACTGTAAGTACATGGCTTAGTTCGGAGAAAGGTTCCAAATTCCACAAAGGCCGGGAAAGAGGCCACATGTCCAACAATTCACCGATGGGGCTCAGGTGCAATGGGATTGGCTAGCCAAAGAGAGTGAATACAAGACCAAAATAGGAGGTTGGAAAAGCAGGTTCGGGACCTCCGGTTTGAAAGAAGCTTGCAAGAAGGTGAAGAGAAGAAATTGACTCAAGAAAATGAGTCTCTTAGGTTTCAGATCCAAAAAATGAAAATAGCTGCTAACAACCAAGAATGAAGTCGGGCCGATGAAAGATTGATAAGTGGACTGAAAAGACAAGTCTTAGAGTGCCAACAAGACTTGGAAAAATCCAAAGAGAATAGAGCAAAATTCGAGCGTAGTGGGCTAAGAAAGCAGAAGATCGGACCCAATTTGTGCGGCAGATGAAGAGAAATTATGAAGGGACTATTACCAATCTGAGAAGAAAAGTGACTACCCTTGAGGATGAGGCAACTAAGGATGCCAAAGAATTCAAAACTGATAGGGAACACTGCTATGACTTGATGGCCCAAATGGAGGAGGAACTACAACAGTTACAAAATCAACACCTTTGTGACTCCCAAGTTTTGGAAGCCAGGAATGATTAGATAGGGCGGTTGCTTCAAGAAAAGGGCAGAATCAAAAAGAGGATCCTGACCATTGCTCATTACATTACTAGAGAAATGCCAAATGTGCGAGAACATGACTCGCACCACTTTTGTTGCAGCAGTAATGACATTTGTCACAAAAATAATGAGTAACTTGGATAGGCTTCAAGGGGATCTTGCACATAGACCCGCGGTGAGACCGAACGATGTCCCGCATGCACCAGGAGCTTTAATGTATTCATAATGTTCATATTTAGTCTGTATTTCCTTTTCCACTAGAGTCTCTACTTTTTCTCCGCTAGAGTCTGTCAAGTTGTTCGAGTCTGTATTTTCTTTGAAGAAAGATATTTGAATTTGGAGTCTGTACTTCTTTTGTTCATCATAGTTTGTTAGATGATTTAATCAGTCAGCATTGAGTCTTTGTAATCAAAGTATTTGCCATCTATGAAACTCGAAAATCTGAAAACATTTTGTTTCTATTCACATTTATTTTTCAAGAACGACACTCGGTCTAATTCATGCAGGGTCATGATACGTAGGTAATCTACATAGGATTCGACCATAACCAAATAAAAGGAAAGAAAAAAGAGAAAAGAAACAAAGAGGGGGAGGATGGGAGAGAAAAGCAAAGGAAAAGAAGGGAAAACAAGAAACAAACAATGGAAAAACAAGAGGGATGAGTGAGAGGATAAAGCAAATAAAAGGCATTGAAAAAAAAAGCAAAGTCGGAATGACGTATGCAACCAAACAAGGGAATATTAGAAACGGTTAAGTGCTTAGGTGCATTCATTCCCAAAATGTGCGGTTACCTATCTATTCATGCTCTAATCGCTAACAAAGTTGTTGTTGAGTCCAGGCAGGTGGTTTGTTTTTGCGTCATTTTAGCAACCCATTCCTACAACACTCGATCTTAGAGCCAGCAGATCATGGCCAATCAGGAAACCGATGCCAACATCATTGACCCCTCGAAAGAGGTAGAGGAATTGGATGTTAATGCAATGAAAGAGGAAATGTACAAACAGAAACACCAAATGGCTAAAATGTAGCAGGCTTGGATGACTGGGACAGCACCACCCCCCGCCACCACATAGCTTCTTAGATGCTACCCTCATCCAAACTCCGGTCATGGTTCTTAATAATCCTCCATACTCTTGCTTGCTTATTACAGTTTCCCCAACCACCTTAGTAGCTCCATCACTCATCCTCCAACTATCTTTTCCCAAAGTGCAATCATGTCACATCCATTATCCCCAACAATAAATACATACTCAAAGCTCATGATGTCCAATACTACCCCGCAGAGGTTGCCCACAAGGTTCCTGACTCATACAAGCAGAGCCTGCAAGATGAGTCTCATGTTGAAAATGAATAATTCACAGGAAGAGAGGGGAAAGATGGGATACCCATGAGGATTGAAGGCGTAGAACAGTCCTTGAAGAACAAGCAAGGGATGGGAGACCATGGTAATATGGCTTGAAAAGAACTATTTGTATCCCCTAAGTTTGCCTACTCGCAAGACTTAAAGTGCCAAAATGTAACTAGTATGATGGGTGTGGAGATCTGGTAGCCCTTCTGAGGGTTTATTGCAGTGAAAGGCGTTGGAGAGAAAGATGACTTGTTGGTAGCATATTTTAATAAGAGATGGTTGAGCTTTTCCTACAAGCCTAGTAGCCCACCTACTTCAATTATTTGATCCCGGCTTTGGCAAAACCTTTCAATGATTTGTTAAAAATGGGGGAGATAGTGGAAGAGGGAATTAAGGAAGGAAAAATCAAGAATGGTTCGAAAGACATTCAGAACATCCAAGTAAGCTTTGGCAGAAGAAAGAGAAATAGAAAAGATGATCCGCAGGGCTTTCCCGATCAACATTTCCAGCCTCGACATCGTCCTCGTGGATCTCCTTGTGTACCAGATGATCCTCTCCAATGCTACTTCTCTTCATAGAACTCCCAAAATCGTATATCACTTTCCCCGTACCCAGCTCCAAAGAATGCCCATCCACCCCCACGACCATACCGAAAACCTCCTGGATCAGGTTTATGGCACAAGCAAACATTTAAGAACGAGAGGATGCTAAAAAAGAAAATGCTTTCACCCCTATTGGAGTATCATACGCCAGTTTGTTCAAAAGGATGAAGCAATTAGACATGTTGAAGCCGATTCAGATAAAAATATCAAACCCTCTATCAAAGAAGTTTGATGTTTCTCAAAGGTGCGCATATTGCTCAGATGCCCCGGGGCATGGCACAGAAAAGTGTTGGAGTCTGAAGAAAGCAATTCAGAAATTTTTGATGCAAGTGACATTGTCGTACAAAATGCAGATGCAGCAGACACTAGCCAAAGTCCATCGTCTGTGCATAATGAGACGCATATGTTGGAATGTGAGAATTCTTCTGGGAGTCTCGGAGGCACACATATTGCTGAGATGTCAGCGCTATCAGAGGTTGATTGTAAGAACGAGCCGACGAAAGGGACCCAAAAGCAATCTGTTAAGAACAATGTGATGAAGACTTGTGGAGCTCCTAGTATTATTGATGCGGAACCTAGCAGCTAATATGCTGTGCTTGGTGATTGGAAAGATGCTCCATTTCTTGGTCAGCCGGAGAGGATATTTGGTGGTTTAATTTATTGTCATTTCTGTTGCCCGGATTATTTTCAAGGTTGTAATCCGGATATTGTCTTGTGATTCAAACCCTTCTATCCTTTTATTTTGCCTAATTTTGTTTTTCGCAGAAACTCGTTTAGTGTCATCTAGGTTCGTTCCAGGGTCGTAACCCCAGTTTATTTCACTTGCTTTTTTGTCTAATGCAATTTTCTACTTGCCGTTATTTCTAGTCATTTGGTTTCGTTTTCTTTTCTTTTTACAATTTTTTTCCCTATTGGCTCTAGTGACATGACATGCATGTATAATTCTCAACCTGGCCATAAAAGGTTAGTTCAGTCATGAAGCCATGAAACAATTCCGAAGACGACAGGGACACTTGAGGGAAATTAGAATAGATTTGGACACTTTGAGATCTTTTGAAGCTCGAACCATGTGAAACAGGGGCAGATAGAACACGAAGAAATCCTAAAAGCAAGTTTACCAAACTGGCAGGGACCATTTGTTGTAACTATAGTGTTGTCCAATGGTGCTCTATATTTGACAAAGGTGGAAAGAATATATGTAGAAATGGATATCAATTTTGATGCAGTCAAGAGATACTATGTATGATTCCTTTGTCTTATTGTACTTGCTTGTATTTGACATATTTTGAAGATTGGAATGAGGAGGGCATTTTGTTCTGCTACCTAAATACTTTATCTTTAGCTACCCCGTTGAGCCTCATTTATCTTTCTTTTCATACCCCTCTTTTGGAATTAGTAACAAAAGTCAGAAACGCAAGTGTGATAAGGAAGTGAAAGGAAAGAAAAGGAAAGGATGGAAGGAATAAAAAAAGAAAAAAAAAAGAAAAAAAAACAAGAAAAGAAAAGAAAAAAAAACAAAAACAGAAAAGCAAAACAAAGAAAAGAAAAGAGAGAAGAAAAGCAGAAAGAGAAAAGAAAGGAAAAGAAAATAAGACAAACAACAATAGAACGACAGAAACAAGGAATTGGCAGGAACTACGTTTCACCTGAATCCTTTTGAAAAGGATACGTAGGCAGCCTAACAGTTCGGTCTCGTCATTAAATAAAGTCCAAAAGTCCCCGAGCAAGAAGCTAGGGCAGAAGTTGTGATTGTTGTAAGAATCTGATTCCGGAGGTTGTAATTTTGAACCCTTTTGAATTGTTTTGAGCCTTTGATACCCTTTCCTTCTAAGCCTATCCAAAGCCAACGTTATGGTCTAGAGAATGACCTTCAGATTAGTCTTCAAGAGATGCCAAGTTGAGCAAGTAGAGGTGATGCATATCAGGGGCAACATTCCGGTCCAAGCAAGCAAAATAATGAAAATGAGAGAGCCTTATTGGTGAAAACCCTCACGGGCACCGTAAGGCGACGGGAGCTGAGAGAAATAATAAATGAGAGAGTCATATTGGTGAAAATCCTCATGGGCACCTTGAGGCGACTGCAAGTTGAGAGAAAGAACAAAATGAGAAAGGCTTGATGGTGAAAACCCTTTGGGCACTACAAGTCGAATAAGGATTGTGAACCAGATTGGATAATCGGAGCATTAAAGCCCAACTTCATGGTCTAGGGATACAACAAGAGTTGAGCATCAAATTTGCTTAACAGAATAGGCCGCAGGTGCATGTCATTGTCATTAAAGTTTGTATCCATATCCGATAGGTCTCTACTGTGTAAGTTCTCCAGTTAGGGATTATCTCTTTCAATCGTCCCTTACTCTATTCCTTTAGTTTTGTTTATTCCCTCGTCTTAAGTCTGTTTGATCAAAACAAGTGAGAAATGACTTCAAAATCTGCCATCAGCTTTCCAATTGCACAAAACCATATCTTCTTGTCACATCAAAGCGACATAAGTCAGGAAAAAATAGTAAGCACACTGAGCTGGTAACAATCAACATGATGTGGGATTTGTTAAAATATAAAGGCTTGGTATATATCAATTCATGGACAATACAAAAGAATGAGGGATAGTGTGAACATATCAAAAGTGTTTTCTGTGATAAGATTGAGAAGAAGGGCGGTAAACCAGCGACAAGCAAGATCTTCCAAGAAGAAATCAAAGTTATCATGACTAGCGATAGAGAAGTAGACCTCAAGGCTAGAGCCAGTAATTTGGGTCAATAATAAACATCATACACACTGAGGTTGGTAACAATTAATATGATTTAGGGATCATGTGAAACACAAAGGTTTGGTAGATAACGGTTCAGGAGCAATGCAACAAATGGAAGGTATTGGGTTCGAACGAGAAAAGGTATCTTCTGGGTTAAGGTTTACAAAGGAAGTGGTTAGTCAAGGAACAAGCAGGGTCTTCGAATGGAAATCAGTTATCATTACAAGTGAAGGAGCAAAAGACCTTGAGGTCAAGGCCAGTAGCTTAAGTCAATGAAGAACAGCATAAACATGCAGTGGGGGCAATGGACGTTCTTTGGGGGGTCATGTGCGACACAAAGTTTGGGTAGATGTCAGTTCATAAGAAATGCAACAAATAGAGGATGATTGGGTCTAAATGGAGAAGAGGTACTTTCTACGATAAAGATGACAGAGACTGGTTAGTCAATAAGCAAGCAACGTCTTTCAGGGTGAAATCAAAGTTACTATGTCAAGTGAAGGAGCACAACACAAAGATGGGGGAGCAGAGTAATGCCACAAGGGTAAGGGAGTCAGCCGGGCATAGAACATTGTCTTGGTAATCACAGGAAAGATGTAAGAATATTAGAAAAAGGGCCAGGAGTGTAAAACAACAACGGGGGAGCAACGTAAAGCCATAAAGATTCGGGGGTCAACCAAGCAACTCAGGAAACTCATCATCCGCATGGAAAATTAAACACAAAAGAACAAGACAGTGGGTAGGCCGCTTTCAACAGGGCTGCTGCAAGCTAACCACCACTTTTCAAACTGACAAGTTTTCTTTGATTGACACAGGGGCAGAAAAATTTCGTAGGATCCTAAGGGAAGCCATCCACATGAGGTAGACACATGGCAGGTATGATAAAAATCTCAAGCCCTCCCTAGAAATGGGACCCAGTTAAAACTCAATAAGGAAAATAATCCGACATATATATTCTCCCCAGCAAGAGTAAAATGGGACAAAACATTAATTAGCAATCCCCAGCAGAGACAACCGAGAGTTAAAAGGGGCACGCAAGTTGAAATTCTCAAGACCCTCCTGGAAATGGGACTCAGTTTAAAACTCAAACAGGTGCGGATAACATGGGCAAGCATAAACACCTTCCCCAGTAAGAGTCGTCGGGACCCTCCTGAACAATGATCCCCAGCAGAAACAACCAGAAGTTAGAATTGTCATTAAATCTGGAACCCTTAGGACCCTACTGGAAATGGGACTTTTAAAGGTTAGAGGTAATCATGGATAGGAAAGGGAATAAAATGACTTGAATGTTGAAATAGGATTTAGCTCAGAGTTGTCAAGACCCTCCTGAAAAATGGGACTTAGCCTAAAAATACAAACAAGCACAGGTAACATGGGAAGACAGAAATATTTCCCCAACAAGAGTCAACAACAATTGTCAACACACGGTTGGTTAATTGGATGTATCTATAAATACTAATCCCTAGCAGACACATTTGTCATCTAATTAAGAGTTGTCAAGACCTTCCTGGATAATGGGAAGTAGCTTTAATCACCATTTCCCTGTAGATCCTCAACAGACATAACTCAGATAACAAGACATAACAGAAAATAATGCCTTTCGAGAAACATAGCCTAATCTTAAAAGTTGTCACTAGTTAATGGTTGTTAGGACCCTCCTGAATAATAGGATTTAGCTTTCAAATTTTAGAAATAGTTGATAATGGGATTTGATTAACACTCACAGATGCACCGGCACCAAACTGGGGCAGAAAGAATCTCTCTTGTTTTTTTTATTGTTGTCATAAGGTACACAGGCAGCAATCGCAGGGAATATTTTTCAAATTGCTAGTTTTGGTAATCAGGCGCCCACCTAGAGAACAAGGAAATATTTTTCAAGTTGCAAGTTTCGGTAATCAGGCGCCCACCTGGATAACAAGGGAACAATTTTCAACTTGCAAGTGTTGGTAATCAGGCGCCCACCTGGAGAACAAGGGAATATTTTTCAAATTGCAGGTTTTGGTAATCAGTCACCCACCTGGAGAACAAGGGAATATTTTTCAAGTTGCAAAAGTTTGGTAATCAAGCGCCCACTTACAGAATAAGGTAATAGTTCTCAAGTTGCAGGTTTTGGTAATCAGGCGCCCACCTGGACAAGGGAATATATTTCAAGTTGCAAGTTTTGGTAATCAGGCGCCTACCTGGAGAACAAGGGAATATTTTTAATGTTACAAGTTTGCTAATCAGGCGCCCACCTGGAGAACAAGGAAATATTTTTCAAGTTGCAAGTTTTGTGAATCGGGTGCTCACCTGGAGAACAAGGGAGTATTTTTGAAAAGTTTCAAGTGCCAGTAACCAGGCGCCCACCTGCAGAACAAGGGAATACATTTCAAGCCCAACAATTCAGCATCAAACATAGAAGAATAGAAAACAAGAAGTTTTACAGGAAGAAATACAAGTCAACAAGGCAACAAGACGTTTTACAGGAAGATATACAAGTCAACAAGGCAAAAAGAAGTCTCAAAGGAAGAAATACAAGTCAACAAAGCAACAACAGCAAGATGCACAAGGCAATAAAGCAACAAAAATCAAGAGCAAGATTGAAGACGTTGATAGGCTCTTTTGTAACTCATAGTTCATAGCATAGTTTAGCTTCTTTTATTTTCACAAGGTGTAATTAGGCAGTCCTACAGCAGTAGCAGCAGCAACAGTGAGATCACAACTTCGGTAGTCTCACCTACCAAATACTCCTGAACTATACTGACCTGATTCCTCTTTAGCCCATGATATGTAGGCAACCTCTGAAGCAGGGTGTGGCCAAGCTTTTCAAAACCCTTCTCATGGAGCTCTAAGCAAGAAAAAATCTCTCATGACTTCTCACTTATCTTTGCCCGAAAACTCTTCGTGTCTCCGAGCAAAGAGAGGCAGTTGTGATCATGTGATTTTTGCCTAGCTTGAATTACTCCTACAAAAGTCTCAAAATTAGGATTATTTCTTTCATTTATTTATGAGATATTTAGAAGTTAATTGCATAATCGTGTGTTTGTTTTCATTTTGTGCATTTTCATTGATATAATTCATGAAAAAATACAAAAGAAAGCACCGTTGCATTTAGGATTCAATTTTATATTTTTTGTTTTATTAGTTAATTAATATTACCAAAAAACAAAAGAAAATAAAAAAAATAGTGATTTTACATTTTTATTTTTAGTTTTCTTTCAAAATTGGGATTTGACTGATATTAGGAAATAAATTAGTTTATCTTTAGTTTAAAATCATAGTCCTTTTCATTTTTAGGTTAATTTTTTATTAAAATAATTAAAATAAAAGAAAGAAGTTGAAAATATGGTCTTTATTAAAGACCCAATCCGGGAAAGTTTCTTTAAGTACCAATCAGACCAAAAAATGCCCAACCCGCCAAACCCAGTCCAAACCCAAACCCCAACACAGCCCAGCATCATCAACCATCAAAACGACGTTGTTTTATGGCCTTTGAATCGCGACCGTTGGATCAAATCAATCCAACGGTCCGGATCTAACTGAGTTTTGTAGCATAAAAGTGTCCAAACATCTCCCTACCCCTCAATCACCACTCAAAACACCCTGCACATACACCAGTGTAACGCCACCGCTGGCGGCGTTTCTCCAAATAATTCCAAAATTACACCATATGCTCCTCCACCTCTCCATTCCAGATATGGGCATGGTTTCTCTCAAATCTCCACCAATCGTCTCAAATATTCAAGGAAATGACCGCCGGCTCCGAAGTGTCCGGCAGCGTTATTTCAAAACCGCCTCAAAATCACACCAACCAACCCACATACCTCCCTAGCCCCAAATCCATTGGTATCTCTCTTCGAATGCCACCTGAGCTGCTCAAATTCTAAATCAAAGATAGGTAAAACCGTACAAAGTTCGAAACTGGTGATTTTTCCCTTGAATTCTTGAAGCAAAGCCCAATACCTATTGCCAGCCCTGCATTGATAAGTTCTTTTATTTTATTTTGTTTTCAATCCCTTGCCTTTAAAATGAGTTTAAATCTGGTCTTCTATAAATCAGTTGAATCATGCAGTGTTTTAGGTTCACTTAATTTTGTTTATGTCTTCAAATTTGATTTCTTATTGATTAATTTAGTTTGATAAGGTTAGCATTTCTACTTGTTTGTTGATTTTTGTTCTTAAATTTCTTTTTCATTTTTGTAAAAGTTTTCTGATTTTTGTTGTTCTTCCATTCATCTCTAGTATTCCTTGATTCATGGTTTAATTGGTTATGATTACATTTTTGTCATTGGATTTGATTTCAACTGTAGAATTTCGTGTGTAGTCACTACTTTACATTTTTTATTTTATTGTTGCCTTTGTTGTAAATTTACTGATTTTGGTTAGTATAATACTAAATTTAGCCTTAGAGGACACTGGATTAGTTAGAATTGATCCTGATTGAAGTTATTTGCTTGAAGTTGATCATTTCAGCTCCTTGATCAATTCACTGGGGTTGTCTGACCAGGTTAAAAAGGGGCTGGGTTTAGTTTGAACTAGGTTAGTAATTTAGAAGTTGAACTATGGGTAGTATAGGTACTTAAAAATAAGAATTTTGCAGTAACTAACATTGGAACTCACTAGAATCTTCTAGATGGAGTTTCAATCTAAAATTCAGGATTTATTTGGTACAACTTGACCAACAAGTCAAAATTTAAGGGACTAACTAAGCAAAATCTGAAAAATAAAAGAAAGACTTAGGGTGTAATTGAAAATAGAAAAGGTTGCCGTTAGTTTTGCCTATAAAAGGCATATTCCTGAATGGTTTTGCAAGTTTTGTAGGAGATCTAAAAGAAAGGAAGCATTGAAATATACTAAAAGCTCCACACAACATAAATCTCTAAAGAAATACTGTACCATTGCCTCCCTATTTAAGAATCTTAAAACGTTCTTCACATCTGAGGCAAATTCTGTTCATCTAAGGTTCAAAATGGATTAAAAATATATCCTTAAGGTCCGATTCAGGGGTGTTGGGTTTGCACTTGGTTGAAAGTGCCTCGAGTATACCGATTTGGGTTTTTTTTCTATTTTAAAACTTGGACTGTTTTGATCATGTCGTAAATGTGTTAGCCATCTTTGGGATTTAATATAGTAGTGGTTAGTGTTTTGATGTTAGTTTGAAGTTGATCTCGAATTTAGGCCATTGTGATACTATTTCTGGGTCTAAAACAGATTTTCTTTGTTGTTGTTGGGCTACTACTTCGGCTGACTTCCATCTACTCTCTTTATTTGCTTCAATTTTCGGGTACTCATCGTGTAGCTCTCAAGTTTTGGAAGTAAACATGAATTGCAGTGTGACTTCCTATTTGATTCCCATACATCATTTCATATATTTTCAAAACTTCATTGGATTGACATTTATAACTAAGACTGGACTGTATGGACTATTGTTTTGATATGTGCAAGTGCAATGGTATTTATTATGTAATCGGTGTAATCTAGCTCTTATGCTAATTTGTGGCTTAAGCCTCGAATGTGATATTTGGGCTAACAACGTTAGGTTTGGTTTAGTTAATAGCTTTAGAACATATTATCATAATTCAAATCTAGGAGCATCCTGCATACTCATCATATGAGAAGTAAAGCATTTCCTGTGGTTTTAGAAGGACTGATTATTTCAACTTGTTCATCATGTACCTGTTGAAAAGTGAAGTCCAAAGAATTAGATATAAAAACAGTATTTATATTGCATTTTAATAGTTTGGGATTGACGAATTGCTTTAAATTATTGTCAAAACCCCGGGTCAAGTGTATTGGTTCTTTAATGCCCCTGAATTGAATACGTATCTGAACCTGGAGATCAGCATGTTCTAATTTAAATAGACCATTTCATGTGTTATGCAAACTATTAATGGACTCAAATTAAAATCTGTATAAAAGTGAAGGCCCAGTAATGTAACAACAAGCCCAATGTGACTAGCCTTTGAATCAAGTTATTTTGGTTGAACCATGGACTGTCAGGAGGACTTCCAAATTGTGTTTATTTTAGGCCCAATGTTTGACAACCCTTTATAGGGCTAATGGATTTTGCACCTCTTTGGACCGGCACCGAGGCCTAACTTGCTGAGGGTCCTAGTCCACCTATTTAGGCTATTAGTTTAATTCGTAACACGGGTGTTGGCCTTTTCAAGTTTAGTAGCGAATTTAAATTAAGAGGATTTCCTCTTGTTTAAGTTCGGACTTGAACTTGAGGCCCGAATTTTATGCTATTAATTAATTAGGCTATTAGAGACAATCTTTAATATAGAACAATAGTCTCATTACGATGCCCTTTAAAATAAAACGAGGTGCGCCATGCCAAACGAAACAGATTGTGTGGCCCTCTTTAATTACCTCATAAAAATATTTAGAACTCGGGACGTGCCATTTGGCGAATTTTCATGTCCTCCCGCAAATTAATGATATGGTTGTCATTTTAGGCATGTTCTTTAATAATTTTATCTTCCTAAATTTGGGTGTGCATTTCATGTGACCCAAATCCAAATCTCAAAACGTTGAATAAAATGTGTTGAGGATCGGGGTGCATTTCATGTAACGTGATCCAAAGACATATTTTAATCGACGTTAAGTTTCCAAAAATTTTATTAAAAGCGGTAAATATTTTTCAATTTTCACTATAGGATGACATGTATTAATATCAGATTGTAAGCTATTTATAATAGTTTAAGCGATAGTGCTAGAACCACGGAATCTGAGGATGCCTAAAACCTTCCCTCGGGTTAACAAAATTCCTTACTCAAGAATTTTTGGTTCGCAGATTTCATTCGGAAAGTCAAAACCTTCCTCGATTTGGGATTCAAGATAAACCGGTGACTTAGGACACCAAAAACCAAACCTATCGCAAGTGGCGACACTGAATAAATAAATAATATCATTTCAAATAATATCACTTTAAATGAGAAAACTCCCGTATATATTTAACCCTTCGGGGTAGGTGTCTAAAAAGAAAGGTGTGACAGTTAATATCCCCTATGTAGGTCTCTCTGTCCTCTATTTATTATACTTTAAATTTCTAAAGCAGATTTTCCTTTTATTTTCTCTTAAATGTTAACTTTATTAGTGTTTATCACATGAACTTCGAATAGTGAAAGAGTAAATAAATTATCTGCTTAATATTTTAAGTGTTATGAACAGATGGTTGGCATATTTCTCTTCCTTTCTTTTATGTATCACCAACTTGTTGAGCCCTCTCGTTTTATTTGGAAATTTTCTTGGTCCTCTAGGATGAAGGGACTTTAAGAACTCATTTTAGAAATATTCTTCATCATAAAGATACCTTGTTAATAACCTCCGGGAGATTCTATAAAGACCACACTGTTATAAAATATTCTATTTAAGGTGAATGTTCATATTTAGAGAGATCCTAGGGTTTACTACTTGGTGGCTAAGTCACCACCTCCCATTAAATAAAGGGGTTCTCTCCCATTGTAAATCATCCCAAAGTATCAATAAGAATACTCCGCTCTCTACTTTTCTCTATATTGTTCTTGTTCTTGTATTATTGTTCTTGTTTTTATATTATTTCATAACACGTTATCAGCACGAGTCTCTAACCAATTGAATTTGATTTCTTCCTTCTTCCAGAATTTCTATACAGAAAAATAGAAGAGGAAAGACAACGAAAAAAAAAGGAAACGGAAAAGAAGAATAGAAGGAAAAGAGAGGAGGAAAAAGAAAGAAAAGAAGAACAGAAGGAAAGAAGCCAGAAGACAAGCCGCTGTATTTTCTGTTCAAGTTCAGGCGGGTTTTCATTGTTGGGGTCCATCTGGCGCCGATTCAGCCGTTGTAATTTCACTGGAGAATTTCTATACGGAAAAATAGAAGAGATGGTATCATCATAAAGTAATGCAACGGGATGGAAACTCAAGAGGTATATTTGATATCACAACATTTATTGGTATGCCTTAAAGGTAAGTAATTTACTTTTCCCTTACAAATTCTTGATATTCTACGGTTTGATTTCATATACAAACATAGACAACAAAGTTTGATTATAACTCTAATGGAGTTTGTAAGGAATTATAACCACGTGAAGTGGTAAAAGTTCTATGTCTTGCCATGATTAAATTCATGTATGATTGTGGGCAAAGAATTGAAAATCCGTCCCATTGAATTTGCTTCATTCTCATTCCTTTAGTGAATGTGATAGCAGTATGTGATAAGTCTGAATGAAGACAAAATTATTACCGTGAAGGTATCAATGGATGTGGACGTGGCAATAGACGGAATTATAATCGTCATCATTGTGATAATGACAATAATAAAGATTCTCAAAATAATCTTTCACTTTATGAAAGTAATATTTTACATGAGATTGTATATAGCACATACAGATGATTATGATCCATTCTCTGAAGTGAATGTGATAATTGTAATAAAGCCCGTAAGTATGGACACGCTCTTGATGTAATTTTGTTTTATGTCTGACATTATGAAAAGAAAGTTCGTTGCTCTTGAAATTTCGGGAAAGAACTATATGACATGGGCGTTGGATGCTGAAATCCATTTGGATGCAATGGGTCTTGGAGACGCCATTAAAGACAGAAATAATGCATCCACCCAAGACTATGCTAAGGCCTTGATTTTCTTGCGCCATCACCTTGATGAAGGTTTGAAACTGTGCTAAGGCCTTGATTTTCTTGCACCATCACCTTGATGAAGGTTTGAAACTGTGCTAAGGCCTTGATTTTCTTGCGCCATCACCTTGATGAAGGTTTGAAAATTGAATATATCACAGTCAAAGATCCACCTATCTTGTGGAATGGCTTAAAGGATAGATATGACAACCTGAAGTTGGTCACTCTGCCACAAACACGATGCGATGAGAATCCAAAAGCAAATAGTTCATAAACTATATATTATCGTTGCGGTGGAAAAGGGCACTGCCGAAAATTTGCCGTGTACCAAGACATTTGGTTGAGCTTTATCAAGCATGTCTAAAAGGTAAATGCCCTGAAACCAATTCATTCTCTGACGACAATTTTGACATCACCCACTTGGATGTGGCAGACTTCTTTAAGCACCCTGAGGGGAAAATAGACCACTTAATTGGTGATGGATCTGTGATGAAGGAAGATGGAATTGTTTGATTTTATTTTACTTATTTGTATTAGTTAGTGAATAAACTAATAGTCATTAGTATCAGCTCGTATTAGTTAGCTTATGATATAATGTTAGTATTAGTTCTTTAGAATGTTTCAATATGCTTAAATTTAAAAGATATTTTTATTTTCCAGTAGAGTTAATCGACTAACCTAACAGTTAGTCGATTATCTAATATTTCGCATTAAAACTGGATTTTTCCGCAAACTAAGTTAGTCGACTATCTGATTTAGATAGTCGACTAACCTGATGACTGTTTACTAAGTTAGTCGACTATCAACTTAGTTAGTCGACTAAATAATATTTCGCATTAAAACTGGACTTTTCCGCAAGACAAGATAGTCGACTATCTGATTTAGTTAGTCGACTAACCTAATGACTGCTTCCCAAGTTAGTCGACTATTAACTAAGTTAATCGATTAACCTCAGCAGATTTTGAAAATATTGTTTAATTATGAAGCAACGGATTAAATTTGTTTATTCTCATGTTCGTATATCTCTTTTGATTAATTGATTCATGTACCACACATACGATATTCAAAGAGAAGAAATATTACTCTCATTTAAGTATGTGTAAGGCAGATGTTACTACAATTTCTGGTAGTAGTAAATTGATTAAAGGCTCCGGAAGAGCAACTATAACTCTGCCTAAAGGAACAACATTTTAGAGAATGCAATGTTCTCCTCCAAGTCTAAAAGGAACTTGTTGAGTTTTAAAGATATCATTCAAAATGGATATCATATTGAGACAATAGATGAGAATAATCTTGAATTCCTCATTTACTCATGAAAACGAGGCCGCCCACTTCGGTTTGGGGTCACGCCATTTTGCATGCAGCAATGCTAGTTCGTCTCAGAACGACGAATTATCACAAATATTCCCCGTTGCAATGAGTTTTGGGTCATGAACCTAATATATCCCACTTAAGAATTTTTGGATGTGCAGTATATGTGCCTGTAGCACCGCCATATTGCACCAAAATGGGTCTGCAAAGAAGGTTAGGAATATATGTTGAGTTTGAATCGCCCTCCATTATTTGCTATCTCGAAACATTGACAGGGGATTTGTTCACTGCACGATTTGCAGACTGTCAATTCGATGAGACACTTTTCCCAAAATTAGGGGGAGAAGTTGGTGAAACCAAACGGGAAATTTTGTGGAAAAATGCATCATTATCTCATCTTGATCCACATTTCTATTTGTGAAAAAGAGGTGCAAAATATTATCCATTTGCAAAGAATAGCAAATCGAATGCCAGACGCATTTAAAGATTTGAAAAGGATAACAAAATCACATACCCCTGCAGTGAATGTGACAACATCTGATTCACGAATACATATTCATTATTGGAAGAATATGAACATGAAATTGGTATTGAATATACCACACTCACCCCTAGAAGGAGGTTTGAGATGATATATGAAAATAATGTCATTGTTATGGCATGAATAGTCATTGGTCATGTACCTATTGTACGCCACAATAATTTGTCAATGTGATTATCAAAGGACAATAATAATGCAAGAAACATATCTTGCATATAATTTTGACATGACCATAATGGTATAACTTTCTCTTTAACAGAGATATTCACCACATGGATGTTGATGAATTTGTGGTAGTACAAAATTAATTGAGAGCTCTAGAAGAGCCAATTATTACTATGTTGGAGAAACACAATTGATTACCAATAAGTATTGTGTTGTAGTAAGTCTCAAAGAAACTTATTCAGTTTCCAAAGTATATGCGAAAGCGATTGATTATATTGAGACTATAAATGAAGGAAAGATTTGATATCTTCTATTACTACAACTTGTAGCGGGATAATCTGTATGTGAAAAACTACCCGTTTTATTCTCTAGTTTGTACTATACAAGAATACCACAGTAAAGTGGACGTTTATTGATATAAAAACCCATGTCATAATAAACTTGAAGTTTATTGATAATTGCACATGTCATGGTGTAAATTTGAAGTTTATCAATATTGATAATTTATTCAGTTGGAATTCGGGTTAGCCATATCATTTTAAGAATGATGTGCAGTAATAGAGAATTCACATGGGTAAATATTAATGAACTAGAAAGTTCTTTACGAATTCTCTTGTATTACTTGTTCTCATTAATTAATTGACCAACTAAAGAGTTCGGGTGAATCCCATAAATTCTGGAAATATCAAAGGTGAATATGGGCCCATTCACCTGCCATGTATACCACATATGATACATCTATGATATGGTTACATGTGTGATTGTTATTAACCCGCAGCCTGGCCGGTGCTTGCGAGGTAAATTGCTCAGTAATATAACTTCGAGCATAATTTCCAGATTTTCTATTCAAGATAGTTCATCTTGATAAGTTGATTTATATCATAGTTGGTTTAGCAAGATAATTATTGAGTGCCTCCACTTAATAGCTAAAATGTTTCTTATGAGAAGAAAGTTATATATATCAGTTTGATATACGTTGTATACGAGAGTATATTATATTCTCCCCTCACAAGTGGTTTAGGGTCAGGAACCAAATAATTTCATCTTACTATTATTGATGTGCGGTGTATATTTTCATTAACACCATAATGCAAAAAGATGGACTCTCAAAGTTGAGGAAACAAGTTAGCTTTTCTAACATGAGGGGGAGACATGATAAACACTTGAGAAAAGATTACATGGGATGAATTATCATTTATATATATAGATCCTCGAATATCATAATGTGAACCTGAAGTTCATAAAAGGATAATTAAATTGCAACATATTGCAAAGCATGTTATACGCATTTGCTGACCCAAAGAAAGTAACTACATTCTCGCTGCAAATGCTCATATTAAATCCCAGAAGGACAAAGTCTTTGATACGCTTAAAGCGTATAGACAAATCGGTTTCAAAATAACTTCTTAATAAAGAAGATGAGCAAATGATCAAAGTGATCATAATGGGGAGGCAAGTGATCTAGAAGATCACATGACATAACACTTCATAAAATCTCATGAGAGATTCAGGTACCTGAATATATGAATAAAGAGATCTCCATGTTATGTCTTTATGAAAATTTACTGGAACCGATATAAAATGTTCGTCGAGTACATCTATGATAGAGCTAAATATCGATGAGGATCTTATGTTTGTCGAATACAAAAAAAAATATTGGCTAAATGGAAGAGATACAATTCAAGCAGAATTGATTCCATATGAAAGACATGTAGTTTTGGACATGTAGTTCAAATACTTGAAAGTATAAAGTCAATGATATGTGTAATCAGTTTTCGATATCTTATTTGTTTAGCATGACATGAAAACTTGATATGCATCTAAAGTCTATTATATGGCTTATATGACTTAACTTATATGTCAATCCATGAAAGATTGAAGTTGCTTGAAGCATATACAATTCTTGGTCCTGAAGTACCACATCCTAAGTGCAACTTGTGTACATATGTATCCTGCTATAACTATAAGCAAGATGGCATCGAGAATACCTCTATGGAGATATTGAAGAGTCATTCCACGACATTATATGAAGATGTTCATATCTATCAAGAATGATAATTTCAAGGTGCGGAATATTTATTCAAATCAATATGGCTGATTTTTTTATCAAATCTCTACAAAAGATCGTTTTGAAGATGATGCACAAGATTGGAATGCAAATGCTCAAGGATGTGAATTGATGCTCTTTTCAGGGGGAGTTAATGCGCGTTGCACTCTTTTTCCCTAACAAGGCTTTGTCCCGCTGTGTTTTCCTTGCAAGATTTTTAACGAGGCAACCAATAGGCGCATATTCAAACATGTGTACTCTTTTTCCTTTTCTATAATTTTTTCCCATTGGGTTTTGTTTTAGTTAAGGTTTTAACGAAGCACATTATTGAATAGACATTCAAGGGGGAGTGTTATAAAATATTCTATTTAAGGTGAATGTCCATATTTAGAGAGATCCTAGGGTTTACTACTTGGTGGCTAAGTCACCACCTCCCATAAATAAAGGGGTTCTCTCCCATTGTAAATCATCCCAAAGTATCAATAAGAATACTCCTCTCTCTACTTTTATCAATATTGTTCTTGTTCTTGTATTATTATTCTTGTTCTTATATTATTTCATAACAACATCTTTTTTTCTCCTCTTCCCATATTTTTTGTTTGATCTTATACCTAGCAAGAATGCTTTTATTGATAGTAGATAAATCAGTGTTTATCAAACTTACATTTTACTAAATATATAATTCGTACTCATTTTCTTTTTAGATATAACCCTTATTCAATCATCATTTGAAAGAATCTTCGCAAAATTTTGGTTAGTATATTACTACATTTTGTTAAATCACTTATTTATGGTGTTATATGTAAGGATATTTATTTATCTAAGATATTTTTGGTGAATAATATGGTCTGTCACATGATAATTAATTGTGAGGTCAGGGAAAAGAAAATGAAGGTGACATTTGCAGAAAAGAGATGGAAGAGGCTTTTCCAAATGAGACAACATTATTGAAATTCTTGTTTTCTATCTTATTTTGTTAGAATACAACTTAGAAGTAGGCACATGACTCTAATTACTCTATCTATTGCAATGGATCTTGTAAACTCCTTATGTTCAGATGCCTTTTATTAGCCATTTATATGATAAAATATTTATAGGCTTGTTGAGATACTGGATGGTTTTGACAACTTAATTTGTAACTTTTTTTATTTAGAGTATCGTGATGTTTTTAGGTATTTCATTTATTTTATCACATGATATGTCAACAATATAGTTTAATTATCTTACAACAGTTCTGTAATATATATAAATGGTTACTTGTAGTAATGCAGAATATATTAGGTGTAGTATGCCTCTACCCTGATAGATACTTACGACTTTAGTAATCAGTCTTAATGATAAAGTGTCTCGCAAGTAGGTAGGGCCTTTATTTTTGAATTACAGTGACCAAGTCTAGAAGCTCCCTTTTATACAAAGAAATAATTTTGTTCTTATTAGATATTCCTTTGCTAAAGAAAGCAATAGGTCCACTATCATAAGCTTAAATAGCTCCAATACCCTCCCCTGAAATATCAATCTCCCATGAAAACTCATTCGAGAAGTCTAAAAAGGCAAGAAAACCCCTTAATCCCTTAAGTGTAGTGGGCCGAGACCAATTTAACACTATCTTCACATTTTATTTCACAGCTGACGTATTATGTTGGACTCTATATGATATAAGTCCATATATAAACTGTTCATATCTAAACAATATGAAATTTTTTAGCGGCAAGTGTTCCTTGGGTTCAACTAAATTTTAATATGATTTTTTGGTTTTATATTTTTTAAAGTTAGATATAGAATTTGAATCAAATGAGTATGGTTTTAATTTGATTTCTTTCATTTGTAGGTCATATGAACTTCATAATAGAATTTCATAATTGGGATTTGTAAGGTATTTGGATTGCGATTTTTGTTATCTTTATACGTATAGACTCGTGGCAAGATAAGGAATCTGTTGACGTTAAATTTTCTGGAATTTTAGAAGTGGGCCCGGGGCTCAGGTTTGGGCTAATGTTCAGATTTTTGCTATTTTTTGGTTGTTTTAGATTGCGTATTGTTCCATTGGCATATTGTGACGTATTCGTTGTAGTTTTGATCAGATTCGATGCGCGAGGAGGTTGACTTGAAAGGCAAAGGCATAACGAGCTAGGATTTTGGTCGGCTTGAGGTGAGTAATAGATGTAAATGTTGTCCTGAAGATTTGAAACCCCAATTTCACTCATTGTAGTGCTATATATTGAGGTGACTTGCATGCTGGGTAGCGAGCGTGGGGTAGAGCATCATTGGGAATTGTGACTTAGTCCGTCCCAGTAGATGAATATACTGTGCATTTAACTGAAATTCCTCGTTATTATTATAAATTGAGCTGATTGATATATTTGAGTTTCATGCCAATTGATTGGATCCTTCAAAGATTGCTATTATTGATTTCTTACCATTTTTACCAATCGATATGGCCTTTGCCAATCGGCCTAAATCTATAGCTTCAGATATGGGATTTTTACATATGCATACCATATAGCAAACCTTATTACCACCCATGTTTAAGGTTTATGTTTATTACATTTAAGTATACCACCTTTCAATTTATATACCAAAATTCTATGTAAAGTTTAATTATCAACTTATTAATTATAGGCTTGATTTGTGGAACTGAAAATCTTTTTAGATTTTATTGTACACGCTTCTTCTCTCTCTCTCTTACAAATAAAACCCACGATTTTCTCCCCTTTTTTAATTACCCTCCCCCCACGTTTTTTTACCAAAACCGATCTCTCTCTCTCTCTGCTTGAATTTCATCCGCCATTGTCGAAGCTTGAACAGTTTCAGATCGAGAAGTTCTTCCAATCCACCATACTTTCAGTCCATAGAATTGTATCAAAGCCAGAAACCCTCTACAAAACCGATTTCTCTCTCTATCTTCTATAAAGTCGGATAACATGTCAGTTTGTATGCCTTTGGCGTGTAAACAGTCTTAGGATCACAATACTTTGGAACGACAATGCTACCAACTATTGTTGCAGTACATTTGCGCTGTATGAATGTTTCATCCATTCGGCAGCATGTCTGTTGTCAGCTAAAACATCTTATCTTGAACAATGGAATCATGAATTGACGTTTCCTTGAAATGCCATTTGCAGTTCTCAGCTACACATACAAGCCAGTAGCTACAAAAAAATCCAATTTTCAGACATATTTATTAAAAACTATAGTTAACTACAAATTGACTACAATTAACTACAAACTGACTACAATTAACAACAAACTGACTACAATTAAATCAAAACTGACTACAAGTAACTACAAACGGACTACAATTAACTACAAATAAATAACTACAAACTGACTACAAGTAACTACAAACTGACTACAATTAAATTCAAACTGACTACAAGTAAGTACAAACGGACTATAATTAACTACAAACTGACTACAATTTGTATAAACAAACCTAGCTTCAATAATCTGGAATCTGGAAGAACTACAATTTGATTGACTATCACGCTGTAAAAACTGATTTTCGGTATTTGATGTAGAAGAATGAGAGATTTTCGAAACTGAAATCTGGAAGAACTAAAATTTGATTGACTATCACACTGTAAATTCTGATTTTCGGTATTGGATGTAGAAGAATGAGAGATTTTCGAAACTGATGGCTACGTATGAGAGATTCACGCAGAGAGATTTGCGCTTGGATTAGATCTTTTAAGGTTTTAAAAAGATCATTTAATTAAGACAGAATCAAACATTAATTGGGATACTTAAAATCTGGCGCTATTTTAGGCTATAAAATCAGCCAGATATGGTTTGGTACATTTTTGGTAACGAAAACATGGAATATGCGGGTAATAACCAAACAAGGCACAATAATGATAATAAGGTTTGCTATATGGCATATTTAGGTAAAAATTCCTTCAGAGATTATAGGATACAATTATGCAATATTTGGGCTTGTCCTTATGGGCCGTACTGGCGAGAGATTAGGAAGATAGCCACGATTGAGTTTCTTTCGACTAGGCAAATTGAGATGTCTAGTCACATCAGAGAATTTGAAGTAAAATCAGCTATCAAAGAGATATATGAATACTGGTTGAAGAGCAAGATTAGTAGTTTAAATGGTGCTGTGAAGATGGAGATGAAGGAATGGTTTGGGAACTTAATTATGAAATTTGTGGTTCCGCCACTGCCCGCAGATATTAAATTCCTGATCCGCATCTTATAGGTAAGGAAGAAGATGAAAGAGGTAGAGCTCACAAAGCAATAAGAAGATTTTTTGAATTGATGGGAGTATCAGCCGTGGCTGAACTTTTACCATATTTAAGATGGCTGGATATAGGAGGTCATGAGAAAGCCATGAAAGAGATTACAAATGAAATGGACAGTCTTGTTGAAGAATGGTTAGCAGAGCACAGAAAACAGGGGGAATTAAGAGGAATAAAATATGGTGATGAAGAAGATTTAATGGATGTTATGTTGTCCATTTGTGAAGACAGAGATCTTCCTGGTTTTGATGCTGATACCATTATTAAAGCTACATGTTTGGTACGGTCTTCGTTGTCTTCTACATATTACAGCTAACTCAGTCCAAAATTTTTCTGCTTTTCCACTTAAAAACCAATTACGTGAAAGATAAAATCATGTTAAAATGATATTGTATATCCGCTTTCAAAATAATAGGTTATATATATATATATATATATGTATATGTATAAAAATTATATAAAATTTTACATTTTTTGGCAACCGAACATTAATAGTATTTAGTGCGGGCTAAAAATGAGAAAAATCATAAAATGATTAAGAAAGTAATCTAGAGCTATATGCAATAATCAGTTCAAATTTATCAGCTACAGCGTACAACATATGTTGTGCATACTCTCCAAAATGTTGTTGCACATAGATCAATCCTTCAAAACTATACTTTTGGAGGACATACATATTTAGCATACAACATATAATAATTTAAATCTTTTGATAGGTCATTAATCTGTTATTCTCTAATTCATTATTCTGTTATT
This sequence comes from Nicotiana benthamiana, assembly GCA_034376525.1. Classification (NCBI taxonomy): domain Eukaryota; kingdom Viridiplantae; phylum Streptophyta; class Magnoliopsida; order Solanales; family Solanaceae; genus Nicotiana; species Nicotiana benthamiana. The sequence continues at coordinate 48,084,336 of CM067326.1, forward strand.
TATTGTTCTGACTATAAATAGATGTCCATGTATATGTTTTTCCTGGTTGTTTTCATACTGCTGTGTTTGGTGCGGTAGGCTCTGCAATCAGCAGGTACCGATAGTGGCGAAGACAGAAATGGAGACCAAAGATGCTCAAACTTGAAAAAAAGAAAAACAAAATCACCATATTTCTAAAACCTAATATTTTACTTATATACTCAATGACCACCTTTACTGGAGTGTAGCTTCACCCCTGGGTATCGACACCACGATTCGTCACACTGAAACACGTTTCTTTTGCTCTAAACTGTTTCCCTTTCTCTACTTAAAGTCTCAATAAGATTTGCTTAGTAAGTAATCGTTAGATTGGTATCTTATAATATGAGATAGTTAAACTAATTGTACTTATAAACTTGGTTACAATATGTCAGTGCATATAAATAAGATGTTTTTAATTAGTAATCTTACTATTTTGGAATGTGGAGCTGATTCCTGAAATGGTTTGGCTTTGTTAGGCTCTGCAATCTGCAGGAACAGACACCACGATCGTAACACTGACATAGACTTTATCTTTGCTCCTAAACAACTACCAAACACTGAAAAAAGCCCAAGATGAATTAGATGTTCATGTTGGGAAGCATAGATGGTCCAAGAATCAGATATCAAGAACTTAGTTTATCTTCAAGCTATTGTTAAAGAAGCAATACGTTTATATCCAGCTGCACCACTCTTACTACCCCACGAGTGTATAGAAGATTGTGTTCTTAGTGGTTACGATATACCAAAAGGCACTCGCTTACTAGTGAACATATGGAAGATTCATTACGATCCAGATTTATGGCTAAATCCTGACGAGTTTAAGCCAGAGAGGTTTTCGACGACACATAAGGATGTCGATGTGAGAGGAAATCACTTTGAGTTGATTCCATTTGGAAGCGGAAGAAGAATGTGCCCCGGAATTTCTATGGATCTTCAGGTTGTGCAATATGTATTAGCTGTGCTGCTACAAGGGTTTGAAATGAAGAGGCCTTTAGATGAACCAATTGATATGAGTGAGAGCTTTGGATTGACAATCCTTAAAGCTTCTCCTCTCCAAGTTCTCCTTACTCCTCGCTTGGCCTATAGTCTTTACAGGAATGTAGGTGTAAAGTGGTCTATATATATCTCTGTCTTCCTCCCATAATTTGTTATTGAAAATACATAAATGGACAGTTCAAGTTGTCATGAACATACAATTAGATAAACACCTTGACTTAGACATCTCTGGCTCGTGGACAAGCTTTAAAAAAATACAGCTATTGTCATTTTCTAGCACATGTATTGTCATGAGGTGATTCAAGCCACTTTTCAAAATATCATCAAACATATATATTGTTTTTATCATTTGTAGCTATATTTTTAGCAAATTTATGATTTGTAGCTATATTTGAATTTTATAGCAAATTCATGAAATAAGAGATTGATTATTTTGAACTTAAACAAGATAAACAAGCCCTCATAGCTCAGTTGGTTAAAGCGCTCGGTTAATTATTGGAGATCTTGAGTTTGACTCTCAACAAGAGCCTATTATTTATCTGTATAACTTATTGTATCCTTTGTATCTATGAAAATTGCCAAGTCCATAATAATATAGAATGGAATAATCATATCTTATAATTGGATTTATTTTGGGTGGGGCGGTTGTGAATAATGAAGAAAAGATTGATTGAACATGAGAGAACTCCATATAACACTGAAAATTTGGCACTTAAATAATTTACTACGTTTTTGGACTTATAGTTAATAATAATTATGGCTTCATATTTTATACAAACTTGGGGACAGCCTTGGAGCAACAAAAACCTCAAGTGGGGTAGCTTTAACGTTTGACATAACAAAGCTCTCAGACATGTCAATTGGTTCATCTGCTGGTCTTCTAATTTCAAACGCATGTAACACATTAGCTAAAATCAAGTGCAACATCACAAGTGTTGGCGGAAATACCAGGGCACATTCTTCTTCCACTACCAAATGGAATCAACTCAAACCGATTTCCTCTAACATCGATATCCTTATGTGCCGTCAAGAACCTCTCTGGCTTGAATATTTCGGGTTCCGGCCAAACGGACGGGTCCCGTCGAATCCTACACAGATTGAAAAATACTCAAGTATCTTTTGAAATATTGTAGCCACCAACAATGCAGTTTTCTATAGATTCATGTGGTGCAGATAATGATCGGGGTGGATATAAACGTAACGACTCTTTAACTATGGCTTGAAGATAGACCAAGTTCTTTACATGTGACTCGTCAACTAGTATATTTCATTCAACATAAATGTCTAGTTCTTCTTTGGTCTTTTCCATTACGTGAAGATTGTTAAGTAATAAACAGAGCGTCCAAGTTAGTGTTACAAGAAGTGAGGTAGCTGAGAGCACTGAAAAGGTGGAGATGTCCAAGAAGTGGCCATGCACCAGCAACTTCGGGAGGTCTTCTGCTGTTTACATTGCTTTTTTTGTTACTGATTTTTAAAAGCATGTAAATGAAGTAGAGAAAAATAAATGTACAGGCACAAGTAATGGATAGAGAGAAATCCATCGAATTGGACATGAGATGATGATGTAATGTTTTTGCAAAGCTTAACCCAATAAAGAGAGAGAGCAAAGAGAAGAAAGGAGAGGTAGAAGAGAAAAGGAAGAGGATAAGGTTTAATTTCACTCAGCATATCCAAAATGAAGAACGTTACATGCTGAATAGCTGATTCATAATAGCCTCTACTACAAAATGACAAATGACAATTGGAAATGACTAACTAAACTTCCGTCGACTTATTTGAAAAGAAATGGAGTAGAATTATTAGGGACTAAATAAACATAATAAAACAATTTTACAAAGACAATCTATGCGAACAAACAAAGAAAGAAAATGTATTGGGAAAAATTGAGTTTATATTTATTGAAATATTTCAGGATGACATGTCATGACATGAAGGTTAGTCAAACAATAATGATTAGGAAAGAAGTTCGAGTTGCAATAAATACGAGCACTGGCACGGACAAATGTACGAGCAGAGACACGAGTAGACTCAACGCTCATATCTATTTAAATCCAAGAATTCAGGAGAATGAGCCTGACAGTACAAGGAACTACAAATACAATATTTAATGAGCATTAAATATTGAAAACTTTAGAAAGTTTGTATTAAATACAATGATTATGTAACGTAGCATTTAATGTATTTAATTATCTATATTGACCTTATTATGAAAAAGACAAAATGCACATCTCCAAGACGTTATAAAAGGGAGAGAATGGATCAATTGTAAGGGAACGAAATACTATCTGAATATACTTGTTTACTTTCTTTTTCTGATTATTTCATTATTGGCAAAATCATTCTCCTTTATTCATTCTTTGATTATCAAAAATCCGAGTTCTTCTAAATTATCCCTTTAATCAAAATTCTATTTTTTTGGTTAAACAAATTGGTTTCCTTACCAGAAATATAATAATATATTCTTTTTAGCTTAACATTCCTTGTTACATCAACCATGTCGAACAATATAGAATGTGAGCATGTGATTTTTACCCTACATGAATTACTCCTATAAATTCAAACAAAATTATTTCTTTTATTTGTTTGTAATTTTTTAAATTTTCGTGACATTTCTGCTAATTGTTTGCATTTTGTGTCCATTAATTTAACACATATTCATCAAAAATATAAAAATATGTCGTATGTGCATGTAAAAGTAGTTACGATATTTCCAAGCATTAGTAAATAATTGGTCATTTTACAAACGGAAAAATCAGAATAAGTTCTATTTGCTCTTTTAGTTTTAATTTTGAGTTTCTTTAAGGAAATTTTTTCCTTTAATTTTGTTTTAATAACAATTATAAATATTAGTTTAACTTTTTTGTAGGAATTTATAACTTAACTAAGGATTTTAATAATTTTAGAAAATAAAAAGAAAAATAAAAAAATAATTTAAAGAAAATTTTAAAAATTGATTCAATATAATTGAAAGAAGGAATCCAAATTGAGCCATTTTTAAACTAAAATTCATCCCAAAAACCCATAACCTGACCTAACATAAACGCACCCTTGAGCCGGACCAACACAACCCTCAAAACGGTCCAGCTTTTTTTTGAAAACACAAAACGACGTCGTTTTATATTGGATCAATCAGAACCGTCTATGTTTGTTAAATCTGACGGTTGTGAAGTAGGGATCAAATGGAATATAAGAGAATGAAACACCCACCCCACCCACCAAACCTACCCCGTCTCTCACCTCCAGTAGCCCCAGAGACCGTCCTTTCTTTCCGCCGCGCGCTGCCGGCGGTGGCATTGTTCCAAACCCCACCAAAACAACACGAGCTCTTCCCTTCAACCTCCTCTATCCGAATCCATGAATAGTTTCCCGCGAATCCTTCCCCATCAGCTTGAATATTAGTCGAAAATTTCGACTCCACCACCGTGTACGGCGGCGCCGCCTCTGCTCCACTCCAAATCGATACCAAACAACCTCTATGCCTCCCTCATGCCAAATCCATACTCAATATTACTCAAACACTTCCACAATCACTCAAAACCCAAATCTATGATTTTTCAGTTTCTCTAATGGTGCATGAAGACCTTGACTCGTGTTCAGAGTCTGATTCAACTAAAGCTAAGTCTTATATATTCTTTGTCTTATTTTATATTCTCTTCACATCATCTCTTGTTCCATTAATCTTGTTATTTTATGGAAAATCCTGGGTTTATGTTTAATTGGGGTGGTATCAATTCTATTTTTGTTGAATTAGTTAGATAAGTTAATTAGGGTCGTGTTGTCAAGAATGCATCAAAATAGTTCCTGAGTTAAATCAATTTTTGTGATTCGCTTCCATGTTTAGTCCTAAGTATTGAATTAAATTTCGTGTTAAAACCTGAGGTCATTGTTGAACGTTGGTTCCTTATAACAATTTGGTTTTCCATTTTCCTTGAGATTATGTATTTTTTTAGAACTTCGATAATTTGATCAGTTTGGATTGGTTTTATTGGCTTAAACTTGTTAAAGAACTCAGAATTTAGTCCAACAGGCTAAATGAAAGTCAAAAGAAAAGGTAGAGACTAATTTACAGGATATTTGAGGGTAATTTAGGTATATGGCCAAGGGAATCTTTTAAATAACTGAATTGAGAAGCTTCTAGCATGCGACCTTAGTGAAATTTCAGATTGTAGTTGTTTAGCTTGACAAACAAGCCAATAAGTCAGGGTTATCTAAGCTAAAAGGAAAACTGGAAAGGGGCAAGGGGTAATAACCAATTCTGAAAGATTGCCCTATTTTGCTTGTCTATAAGGCACCATTCCTGGCCTTAAAGAAAAAAAACATTGGTTTAGAAAAAAAAGATCTATAAAGGGCTACTGTTCCATTGAGAGTTTTATTTTTCTTTCATTATAAATTTACCTTGAAATACTCAGAAGCCGAGAAATGAGTTGATTGTCTGAATGTTGGTTTCAATTGACTTATTTCTGTGATAATTGTTCTCTATTCACATCACTTGGTTTCGAGTTTGGGTTCAATTGGATTTCTCTTGGCCTGTTCTGGGAACTGTTGTTTACTTAACACTGCATCTGCTGCTGTTAAACTCTACTTTTGATTTACTGCTCCTGTTGTTATTTAAGCTCATATGCTTATTTGTTCACTGCTGTAATAAGGTACATGCCCTTGAACCTTGATGGTTGTAATTTCATAATGAAGATGCAATGATAACTTGAAATAGGAACCAAGACTGCCTTGCTTTTCTTTTACTTCTTTCTTGATGCTCGTATACTCAATCATCATCTACTTTAATGTGACCTAGTTATTTTCAGTTAGATTAGATAGATTTTTGCATTGCAATGGATCCATAGACTGTTATTGTTATTGGATAAGATGTAATTGAACCATGGAATGTTATAGTGTGGGACTATTAGAAATGTTCAGCAATATATCTCTTCACAGGATATCTCAACTTTAAAGTGGTTATATTCATGTGTGTCTTTCTGCTCGGAAAAATCTTGTTGCTGACTATACGTTTAATCATGCTGAAATACGTGATAAATTGTTAAGTATAGATGAGTTGTGAAGTAATCATGTGTTCATGGCTGCTATATGTAGATTTAGTTGGCAGTTGTTAATTTCATTTATATACAAGGCTTCCCTGACTTATTTCCTTGTTCGAGCCCCTTATATCCAGGGCGGAAACTAGCCTAAGAATATGATAGAAGTGATGGTCTTGTTCTTTGCATATTGGAGAGCCTTTGAGAGGGTCCAATCGCGAGTCTTCAGTTCGCAACATTGGACTTATCAGTAGTTGGGCCCAACTTGGGCCTGAATTTTCATTTAGAGGAATATATCTCAACTTCTGAATAAATGTTACGGTATTTGCTGGGCTGTAATCAGGACTTGTAGCTTTAAAATATGATAATACGTTATAAATTTAGCTCAGTCTTGCAGGTATCATGCAGTGTCCAATCCGATAGAAATAGAATCTGGTTCACAAATGGAAAAAAAAGGGTCTATCAGCCTTGTTGTTTAGTTTTGAGCTGGACTGAAGTCCATCCTTTATATCCTCCTTAGTTCCATTAACTTTATCAACCTCCCAATAATTTGCGTAGTCTTTCCTTGCAATCACCACGAAATAGTTTAGGAGATAGCTTCAAAACATCTTTAGTTTGCTTCAATGGAGTGGACCCCTCTTGAATAAATTGAGGCATGCCATGTCAAATGAACACTCCCATTGCGGCCCCTGTTAATAATTAACTCAAAACTCAATGTGCCATTTAAAAAATTTTCATGTCCCCCGCAAACATGCGAAATGTGTATCAATTTAGGCACACTAGTTAAACAATTTATCTTCCTAAATACTTGTGTGAATTTATGTGACCCAAATCAAAATCTCAATGTTAGGTAAATTGTGTTGCGAGCTACGGGTGCATTTATGTGACATGGTTCGAGACGCGTTTTAACAACATCGAAATCTTCTAAAAATAAAATAAAAGCGATTTAAAGGAAAAATTGGCACATAGGCACACAATGCAATAAAATAAGATAATCGAGCCGAATGTAACCGTTGAGCGACCGTGCTAAAACCACGGAATTCGGGAATGCTTAACACCTTCTCCCGGGTTAACATAATTCCTTACCGGGATTTCTTGTTCGTAGACTATTAAACAGAGTCAACCCCTTCCTTGATTCGGGAATTAAACCTATGACTTGGAACACCATAAATTATCCCAAGTGGCGACTCTGAAATCTCCTAAATAATTAAATCCCGCTTTGATTGTCCTTTAATTGGAAAAACTCCCTTATCTACGCCCTTCGCCTTGTACTCAACATCCGCGAACTGAATTGAAAGACCATTTAAATGGCAGAAGCCAAAACTCTAAAACATATATCAACAATTTGATTCTTTGAAATATTTCTGAGAAATGAAATATTGGTTAGAGAAAAAAAAGTACCTTGAGAATTATGGGGTGTTCTTGGAATTGTCTTGGCCACTCTTCCAACGGGGTCGTAGATGTTTAAAAGGAGGTGTCACAATGACAACATTCAAGGAAATGAAGGAAACCAATAACTTCAGAGAAATCTACAGGATATTCACACCCCGTTCCTTCTCCATAAAGCTTTCTTCGACGATCTCGAGAAGGCACTCCTGATGGATCTATATATGGAAACGCTCAATTTTAAAATGTTGAAGCAATCGATGAAGCTTTGCAAAAACTAATTGCTGTACAGGTCAAGAAAGATCTTGAAGCATTCGCTAGTCAGTTAACTGCTGCACCACTCACACCCACTCCAAATAACAACACTTTGGAGAATCCTCGTTCTGGGCTTGTTAATTCTAGAAGTGGTGGAACCCCCAGTGAGTTCCAAGAAGATGTACCACGTAATTTAGTCAATTCAAATTTACAAATTTAGAGCTGACATTGCAACAATATCTGAAGGAGCGAAGTGCTCGCATAGAGCAAATACTTGAGGTGCCACCCGCAATTAAAGGGATAGATATGGATAAATATTCACAGCAATTCTGGAAGACAAGTGGTGCTCCCATCCCAATTCCAAAGAAATTCAAAATTCCTGATATTCCAAAATACGATAGAACAACGGATCCACAAGACAATGTGACTACATTCACAACAGGTGTCAAAGGCAATAACTTGACCAAATAGGAGATTGAATCAGTATTGGTCAAGAAATTGGATGAAACACTCACTAAGGGTGCATTAACATGGTATTCTCTTTTACCCAAAAATTCTATAAATTATTTTGCCGAGCTTGCAGATTCTTCATTAAAGCACACTCGGGAGCTCATAAAGTCGAAAAAAGAATGAAGGATATTTTCAAAAATCAAAAAAGGGGACTCGGAATTGCTCATAGAATTCATAGACAGGTTCCAGCATGAAAGAATGACATTACCGTGTGTGCTTGACAATTGGGCAGCTATAGACAAGTTACTTGAATTAAAAAAGCTCAGAAGCTATGAGGGGAACTTAAGGAGAATCTTCATGAATTCCCAGCAATAACATGGAATGACATTTATAACAGTTATAGCACAAAGCTGAAGATTGAAGAAGATATTAATTCACAATATCAAAAAGAAGAAAAGATAAGTTTGAGATGGGTAGAAATCGAAAAACGGTCCGGTAAAAATAGGTAGGAACCATACTTGGGACCCGCGAGAAAAAACTCACGGTCAAAACAGGATAATAAGAGATACGACCACAGATCGAGGAGTAGAGAATGGGGCTCGTCATCAAGATTAAGGAATGATCAGAACACACATGAGTCTCGAGATAATGATAGAAACTTAAAGGCGAGGTTTGACGGTTATAATTTCAATGTGATCACTTCCGAACTGGTAGTTATTTTTAGAAGCATGGGTAATAAGGTACGATGGTCAAAAGAGATAAAAGCGGACCCAAACAGGCACAACCCTAATCATCGGTATGAATTTCATAATGATCACGGGCATAAAGTAACTGACTATGCATTTTTATAAAGTGAAGTTGATCATTTATTAAAACTGGGGTATCTTGACCGAGTTATTTAGTGAGAAAGGTAAGAGAGCATACATGAAAAATAGGCAGGAGCCCCCTAAACCACCTTCTCCCAAAAGGACCGTCAACGTTATAAGCGGGGGTGAAGACATCAATAGTGTGACATACACCGCAGCTAATAAGATTTCCAAAATCACAATTACTCAAGGGAAATAGATCCGGCATGTCGTAGAAGAGGAAAGCATTACGTTTAATGATGCAGATGCAGATAGCGTATTATCTCCTCATAATGATGCTCTGGTAGTATCTTTACTTGTACATGAAACTAATGTAAAACGAGTTTTGGTTGATCCAGGTAGTTCTGTGAATATTATTTTGTTGAGGGTATTACGCAAGATGCAAGTTGAAGATATATTAATACCAAAGGCGTATACCTTATCTGGATTTGAAAATTCCATTGTTGTCATGAAATGAGAGGTAATACTCAATACATTCGCAGAAGGAGTTGTCAAAGATATAAAGTTTCAAGAAGTAGATATGGAAATGGCTTACAATATGATTCTTGGGAGACCATGGATCCACGAAATTGATGTTGTTCCATCATCCTTGCATCAAGTTATTAAATTTCCATCACCATGGGGAATATGTCAAATATGTGAAGATCAACATACATCTAAGAACATTAACTCTGTAGTAGATGCAAGTATGAAAAACGAAGAAAAATAGAATGACAGAAGCTAGTCGAGGGCACCACAACACAAACCTCAACTAAACAAAGGCAGACAGATGTATACTCAAGGCATGATACCATTCAAGAGCCAAAGGAAAACGAAAATATGAAAACAACAATTGAAGAACTGGAGGCCATTATTCGCATAATGGCCTGACAAGAAAGTCTACATAGGGGCTAATCTAAGCCAAGATATGAAAGATAAGTTAATTGAATTTTTAAAATCTAACGTAGACCATTTTGCTTGATCCCACTCTGATATGAAAGGAATACCACCGGAGGTAATGACTCACAAATTAAATGAAGACCCATTGTATCCTCATGTCAACCAAAAGAAGAGAAAGCAAGGAACTTTCCAAAAATCAGGTGATTCAAGAAAAAGTTCAAAAGTTACTAAAGATTGGGTCTATTCGTGAGATAAAGTATCCTAATTGGTTAGCTAATGCTGTTGTAGTGCTAAAGAAGAATGGTAAGTGGCAAGTTTCTGTAGATTACATAGATCTCAACAAAATTTGTCCTAAAGATTCTTTTCCACTACCACATATGGATCAACTAATTGATGCACTGCAGGACATGAACTATTAAGTTTTTTAGATGCGTATTCAGGATACAATCAATTTAAAATGGATCTGATAGATGAGGAAAAAACTTCATTCATAACAAACACGGGAACTTACTATTATAAAGTAATGCCTTTTGGTCTCAAAAATGTTGGTGCAACATAGCAAAGGCTAGTGACTAACATGTTTCAAGAACATCAGGGAAAAAACATGGAGGTCTATATAGACGATATGCTTACTAAAACCATGCATTCAAAAGATCATATATCACACTTGTCTGATACATTTCACATTTTGTGCAAATTTAATATGAAATTAAATCTGGAAAAATGTGCATTTGATGTTGCATCAGGTAAGTTTTTGGATTTTCTTGTTTCTAACCATCGTATTGAAGTGAATCCCGCACAGATTAAGGCCATTGAAGAAATCCCTGATGTGCTTTCAAGTAAAAAAAGTGCAAAGATTGATAGGAAGAATTGTAGCCTTTGGAAGATTCATTTCTAAATCATCAGAAAGTGCGTCAAGTTCTTTTCATCTCTCAAAAAACAAGATCATTTTGAATGGAATGAGGAATGTCAGAGGGAACTCAAAAATTTGAAGACTTATTTATAAAATCCACCATTGCTCGCGAAACCAAAGGCTGGAGAAAGATTGCTCATCTAACTTGCTGTTTCAGAAGTAGCGGTAAGTGTTGTTTTAGTTTCTGAGGACCAAGGTAAGCAATCTCCGATCTATTATGTCAGCAAATCTTTATTAGATGCGGAGACACTATATCCTCAACTAGAAAAGCTTGAACTTGCATTAATCATGGCATCTAGAAAATTAAGACCTTATTTTCAATGTCATCTTATTGCCATAATAAGTGATTATCTATTACGCAGTATTTTACATAAGCATGAGTTATCATGAAGGTTAGCTAAGTGGGCTATAGAGTTAATTGAATACGATATCACACACCAACCTAGAATTGCTATAAAATCTCAAGTGTTAGCTGATTTTGTGGCTGATTTTAGCCAAGGAATGCAGTTAGAAGCAGAAAAAGAGTTCCAGATGTTCAATTGAGCTAACCCAAGAACTTGGACCTTATTTACTGACGGTTCATCTAACGTAAAAAGTGCAAGATTAGGGATTGTTTTTGTACCATCTGCGGGTGAAACCATTCGACAAGCTTTTTGTAACTAACAATGAGGCATGAGGTTATGATTGTAGATTTGAACTGGCACGAGTACTTGACGTAAATCAGAATATAATCAAAAGTGATTCACAACTCGTAGTTAATCAAATGTTGGGGACTTATACGGCCAGGGAAGCAAGGATGCAACAATACTTTGAAAAGGTACTGGAGTTGATAAAACAGTTTCAAAGCTGGAAAGTTACGCAAATATCAAGGGATGAAAATGTTGAAATAGACGCCCTAGCTAATCTCGCATCTACGGCAGATGTGGCAAGCGATGGACATGTTTCAGTTATTCATTTATTTCATTCAGTTCTCGACCCCTATAAAAATGAGATAAATATTAATAACTTAACTTGAGATTAGAGGAACGAGATTGTTGCTTTTTTTGCAGTAGTGTACTATCCCTAAAGATAAGAAAAAAACTCATGCGCTTCGGTAAAAGGCAGCTCCGTATTGTTTAAAGCAAGGCAATCCTTACCGAAAAATGTTTGGTGGTCCCTTTGCAAGATGTCTTGGACCTTCTCAGAGAGAATACGTAATGAGAGAAATATACGAGGGGAATTATAGGAATCACGTAGGAGAAAGGTCAATGGTAAGAACCCCAATTAGGGTAGATTATTATTGGCCTAAAATGGAAGAAGAAACGGAGAATGGTACGATATAATATGCATAGACCTACGGAGTTACTACATTCAGTCATTGCACTGTGGCCATTTATGAAATGGAGAATGGATAGTGTGGGTCTACTACTACAAGCAAAAGGACATGTAAAATTTTTATTCGTACTCACTGATTTTTTTACTAAATAAGTGGAGATAGGAGCATTTAAACAGGTGCGAGAAAATGAGGTTAGAAATTTTATTTGGCGGAATATCATATACCAATTTGGTGTGCCAAAGGAATCGTGTCTGATAATGGCACTCATTTTATAGGCGCTCAAATCACAGAATTCTTTTAAAGTTTGTAAATCAAAAGGATTACATCCACACTTTATCATCCGGTGGGTAATGGGCAAGTTGAGTCAACAAACAAAGTCATTATCAACATTTTAAATAAGTGTTTCGAGGAGTCCAAAGGAAATTGGCCAGAAGTATTACCTGGTATTTTATGGGCATACCGCACAACAACGAAAATAAGTCAAGGAGAAACACCATTTTTATTGGTTTGTGGAGCTGAAGCTTTGATTCCATTTGAGATAGGAGAGCTGAGTACGAGGTTCACATGTGCGTCAAAAGAGTCGAATGACAAAGAAATGCTTGTAAATCTTGATTTACTTGAGGGAAGAAGAGAAGCTGCTCTAATAAGAATGGCAACTCAAAAGCAGGTCATAGAACGATACTATAACCTAAGAGCACGCCTCAGGTTCTTCAAAATTGGGGACTTCATGCTCAAAAATGTTTTTTTTAATCTACAAAGGCAGCTAATGCAGGAAAATTAAGTCCAACATGGGAAGGACATTATAGAACTCATGATATTGCAGGAAAAGGAGCATACAGCTGGAAACAACGGATGGCAAGATACTACCTTCACATTGGAATGCTACTCATCTGAAGAAATAATATTTCTAAGGTATACCAACGGTCATGTATCCATATTTTTGAATTTAATTTTTGAATTGTTAAAATTTTACTAATGATTTTAGATGATAGGCAAAAAGCTAAGCCGTACTAAATGATGAGTCATGACTTGCAAGGCAAATGGAATAAATTAAGCTTTCTGGCCTAGGGTTACAATTATTCTGATAGATATTCAAATGGGTTACAGTCTGCATCTATAATCGTACCTACGAGTCCCGTGTGTTTTTCCTTTTCAAGGAAAAGACCAAATGAGAGAAACAATCAAGTGCTCGAGGCTTCATACTTCAATGCTCAAACACTTGGGGGACTATATAATATGCATGACCATGTGTATAAAGAAGGCAAAGAAGAATGGGAAACAATCAAAGATCAAGCCTGAAACATTCACTCATTAAATGAGTCAAGTGCAGAGCAATGTCATGAGCAAAGGCCAAAGAAAAATCTTATCATAGTTAGGGTGAAGGCAATATACTTAAACAGGTTATAAATAAAAACCTCGTGTTTATTTATATATTTTTAAAATTTGGTTACAAGAAAAATAGTTACGAGAAAGTTATAGATGTAATTCAAATACGTGTAAAGTGTCATCCAAAACTAGACAAAGTTCAAACAAATACATGTCAAAATTTATTTCAAAGAAACATGTGTATTCCTATTTCTTTCATCCTATGCTAATACCATTATCAAGTTGAGATGTCTTCTTCATTAAGTGTCGAATGTAAAAGGGCTCTCTTTTAAAAAAAATTAATGATTAATTAGAATATTCATGAAGTTAATACAAGCATTTTTCTTTAAGAATAAAAAATGCAAATTATTCTTTCAGTCCTTCGAAATAAGGGCAAGAATAAATAAAATGAAAGTTCAATGAAGAAACTTCTTAATATAAAAGAGCTTAAACTAAGTATGAACTTAGTCTTAAAATTGTTTATACATGTACACCGTAAAAGGTCTGGGGACTTGAGTTTCCAAAACAAACCCCTAAATGAGACCAAGAGTTTTGACCACAATTGTCCAAAAAACAACACAAAGAAATTTAAACAACTTAAACTTGTCACTAGGAAGACGAAGGAACTGAAGTAGGTATATCGACAGCAACATGCTCATATTTGCTTACAGCAGTGGGCTCAACTTGACTTGAAGGACTGGGAATACCCGTATCAATTTCAACATTTTAGAAGTTTCAGCTACTAGGGAGAAAGAACTTGGTTCTGTTGAGTTTTTTCGTTAGTTTCTTTAATCATGGCTAACTCAGATTCCAAGTCAAAATTCTCGCTATATTTAACGAGGGTATCATAGAGAGAATTTAGGAATGCCCAACTCACTTCTACGGCAGACTTATCCTCAAGGATTTCATAATCTCTTTCCTAGTCAGCAATTTCATTCTTTAACTTTTTATTTTTAGCCAAGGCAGGCGTGTAAGAAGCTTGAAGAGATGCATGAGAACTTTCTAAGGCGCAAACCTTATTAGAAGAAGCTCGGAGGTCTTCTTGGGCTTAAGTTAAACTATGCACGAGCTCACCATCATAAGCTTCTTCCTCACCCAAGAGAGCCTTCAATTCTCTAATCTCTTCACTTCAAGTAAAGGGGCATGTATCCTTTTTTTGTAAAGAAATAGGGCTACTTCACGAGCCATTACTAATAATCGAAAAGGTTCACAGCTAGTTCAGTCAATAGTGACAAAGGGAACGTTTATGCTGGACGGGTTTGTCTACATGGAAAAAGTATTCACTACTGCTTACAACGCCTTCATTAACCCGTCTTGCTACTTTGGAACTGTTCACTGGACACGTGCCTTGGACAATTGCTCGAAAAAAGAAGTTTCTAGATGAGCCTTTTCTTTGTCTGCGTGAGTTGAGAAAGTCTTTGCAACTGACAATTCCATAGTCAAGGCCTGAACCTACTGCTCCAAGGTACTCTTGCTTTCTTCTAAGTAATCCACATCAATCCTAAGACTTTCATACTGTTCCTTCCAATTGTACGTCTCTAGTTGAGAATCACACACTAATTGCTCAAAGAGGGTAATCCTTATGAACCCCATGCCGATGAGATTGGTCTAACTACACACGAAAGGAAAGGAAAGCAAATGAGAATCCTAAAGATAGAAAAATGACAAAGTTAAAGTTTAAAAAGATAAGGGAGAATACCTTTAAAGAAACATGCACAATGTCATTCATCAATGGCAAGGAATTATGGCTCTCTAGATTAGCTTTGGGCTTTAGAGTATCTGCTTGACCTGATTTCCCTAAAAGACTACCCTCAGCGGGGACTTTAATGATTACTTGCCTCACGACACGACTTCCACTTGAGGAGCCAACCTCTGCACGGTGAGAAACTAAAAGGAGAATTGTCAAAGGAGGAAAAGTAGAATAGTAATGATAACAGACCGGAGAGGAGTGGAAACAGCCGAGATCGACAAAGAAGGAGTTACAGACACGGGAATAGAAAAGGAAACTAGGGGCGCTTCATAAAAAGCCGGGCCTAGGCTTTCACTACCAAAACCCCTGATAAAAAGTTGCTCAACGGAGTCATGAGCAGCAACAAGAGCAATATCGTTGTTAGGAATTACAACCGGGGCCTCAACATATGTGATAAGAGGAATGAAATGAAGAGGGGATTCTTCCTTATCATCATCGGAGATGATGCGTCTGCGAGATGTGGCCTTGCTACCAAAGAGCCCCCATCTTCTTCCTCTTCAGAATCTTGGCCATCAACGGCTTTTATTTTTGATAAGGAACCAAATATTATTTCTTAGGACCTTTCCAAAGGATATGAGAAGTCGCGACCTCCTTTGTAGTAACTCCTCGACAACAAATCGTGATAAAAAAAAAGGATTGAAATAAGTACAGAAGATCTCCGGAAAAGGATTTTCCAAGACCTACCATCCATTGGTGCAATATTCAAACGATTTTCTACTCAAGCATGGAAATTGGAAACATCTTCCACAACTCCCATGGTTGCTAGAAAAGAAAAGTAAAATTAGAAAAATTAATAATTGGAGAAAAAGGTACGAGAGAGTTGAAGACTCACGTGCAAAATTCCACTTCTTAGGGAAGGGAACATTCTCTTCACCCACTAAACCAATAGTGGGGACAGCAACAAACCGAGTGTACCGGCCACGATCTCTGTCTTCTTCAGGGCTAACTAAAACTCTTTTGATCCTAACTACTAGAGTAAGAACACCATTAAGAAAAAGTCTATGGGAGTAAAGATCAATTAGATGGGAAAAAACCCTGGCTAAATTGGTCAAATGCCTCAAATCCGCAATAGTCCTCCATATTATATGGCCGATTTGACCTAAGAAAAAATTTTAAAAAAATGACAAAACTCGAGAATAACTTGATAAATAAAATCTAGTTTAGAAAGAAGCAATTCTCTGATTCAGGTTAGTAATAAGGATAGGGAAGTCATGACTTCAGTGGGAGTCTCAAAGAACTAAAGAAATCAAACCTTCCATAATTTGAGTGGGGTAAATAGCGGCATGATCTAAAGAAGATATACTTAATTTCTAAGAGACTCTCAATCGTTAAAGAAAAATAGTTCCGCATGAACTATCTCCTCTACTGAAGGTTCACGAAAAGGTTCAGAAGAATCTTCATCCCTAGTAGAAGATCCTTGCGAGAGAGAACCTCTAGTTCTAGAAGAGGGGCCAGAACTACGTGAAGGAATAGACGAACCTCGTGCAGATGAAGATCCTAAATTAATGTGTTTACCTCCTCTTATGCTCCTACTGGGAGCGTTAGGGAAGTTATCGACTATGGGGACCCTTCTAGGGTTAGGATTTGATGAAGACGTGATAATACAAGGAAGAAGCAAACGATGATTTGAGAAATTGAATGTTCAGGAAACTTTATGTGGTAAAGACAAAGAAGAAAACTATGCTTATACTAGGAAGCAATCCTCAAAGGAAATGGCACAATGATGGAAAGGTCATAATAAAAATTTTTGCTTTGTAATTGGTGAAGCCATAGAAAAGCCTTAAAAGGCGATGTAAAGTCTCAGAGCCAACAAAGAGATGCCACGTGTACTAAGGATTAAATGAAAGTGATAATTGAAGCATTGATTCTATGGTAAACGTTAATGGCGTGAAGGTTAATCAAAGAATGGTGATTAGCAAAGAGGTACGAGTTGCAACAAATATGAGCACTGGCACGAACAAAGGTACAAGCAGAGGCACGAGTATATACACGAGTAGAGGCACGAGTAGACTCAACACTCGTATCTATTTAAATTCAAGAATACTGGAGAATGAACCTGACACTATAAGGAAGTATATATACAATATTTAATGAGAATTAATTATTGAAAACGTTTACAGTGATTATGTAATGTAACATTTAATATCTTTAATTGTCTATAATGGCCTTATTATGAAAAATGCATAACACATATCTCTCGGATGGCTATAAAATGGAGAGAATGGATAAATTGTAAGGGGATGAAATACTATCTGAATATACTTATTTACTTTCTTTTTCTGACTATTTCATTATTGGCAAAATCATTCTCCTTTATTCATTCTTTGATTATCAGTAACCCGAGTTCTTCTAAATTATCACTTTAATAAAAATTCTATTTTTTGGTTAAACATAAAAAGCTTGAGAAAGAAAGAAAAAGTAAGAAGAACAATGCTCCTAGATACATGATTTTATTTTATGTACATACCTTTCTTAAGTAAGAAGGAAAATTCCACTTGCGAAATTTGGAAATATGTCATGAGTACAACTTTAAAAATCAAAAGTGTTACATGCCAAAATTAGAAGAACAAGTGCCAAAACTTATCCTATTCACGAGCTTGCAAGTCTCCAAATTGGAAGGTGCAGCTTTCCAAATCAAAGAGAAAATGCTTTTGAGACAAGCTTATGAATAGTACTCCGTTGAGCTGCTTTGAGGACCCCAAATGGAGAGGATCTAAGAGAAATATTTGAAATCAATTCTTGCAGAGAGCTTTTTCTTTTCCTTTTCTTTTTATAGCCATTATTCTGACTTTAAGTTTAGTTTCGAACAACTGTAGTACCGAAAATTACTTTAGTTCTTGTTAATAGGAAATTATTCTTCTTGAGTTTTCTTTTTTTAAAATTTTAGTGGAAAAAATCATTTACGGCCACCTAAACTTGTCCCCATTTTCCTTCGAAACAACTTATCTAAGATATGTTCTGATTGAACACTTCATGTAATACATATTTGTTCCAAATATAATTTTGCTTGACATGGCACATTAAGTGTAATGCACCTCTCTTGGGCGTGTGAAGGGATAAAATTTTGCTGACTGTTGACTCACCCAACATTGTTAATGTCAACTAGCCCAATGGATTTATCCATTCCAAAATGAAATTGGAACTCTAAGTTCTCTATCTGAGACTCATTTGTCTCTTTTTTCATCTTTTTCTTTCATTCTTCGTTACTCTTCTTTCTTTTCTCTGTACATCATGTTTCATTTTCTTGTATCTCTCTCATATCTTAATCTTCTCTATCTCGTTTTCTCCTCCCCCATTTGAAAAATATTCAAATATCAAAAAATTTGCAAAAATTCAGTGTACGAAGAGGACCTCGATTTATATTCTAGCGGTGTTTATGCTAGGTTGAAGACTTCGACCACCCCAACAAACCTAGGTTGCCGATTTTGTGGTTGTAAAATTTTCAAGAGTGAGTAACTAGTTTCATAGATTATGAAATTTTTACTTTTTGTTTCTTATTAATCAGTAATGTGAATGCATTTATTGTTAGGAAAATGGTGGATGTAATTAATTTAGATGGTTTGATATAGTCCATATACAGATCCATCAGAGAGGGAGCACCTACCAAGTCGGACAATATTGTGTTTAATGAGTGATCGACTAAGAGTGTAAGTAAAAGAACTTGAAGAAGAAAAGGATAAATTAAAATAGAAATTGAAGGATGCTAAAGTGCAAATGGAGTCTCTAACATTGAATTGCAAGGAGGTTGAACAACAGAGGGATTGAGCAAGAGCCAAATTCAAGATGCTTATGTTTTTGTGTATTCATGTGTATAGTCTGCATTATGGTCGTGTAGTTCCGTGTAGTTTTATGCACGGCTAAACTCGTAGTGGACCGGATAATAATCGTATGTATTGTAGTAGTAGAACAAGTTGTTAGTTATTTGACTGTTGCTTTTTTGTTGAAACTTTATATTCAATTAATTTATTAAATCATCCTTTTTTTCTCCCAAAAATTTATGGAGTTTTGAAGGCTGCTACTATTTTTAAAAGAATCTGTGATACACCAAAAATATTTTAGCACATCATAAAATCAATTTTTTTTTTTAGAATGAGCATCTTAGCACATCCTTAAAGTCAATCTTTTAGCTGAGTATGTCTTATTTTGTTCTCAAGTGGATACATAGAAATGAAACATCATAGAATGAACATCCTAGCACGTCTTAGACTGAACATCTTAGCACATATTAAAGCCAATAAGGATTATTATTAAGCTGTTCTCAATTGAGCTCGAATGTACTGCTATAACTCCAACAAAATGGTAACATAAGCACAATTGCTTCATAAGTTTGGTAGCATCAACATATCGACAAAAAGACCTAAATTAACATCATCCCTAGATATCAATATTGTTCCATTTTACATAGACAAAAAACTAAAACAGTTTACTCAGATTTTTTTATTTGGTTATTGATGATGAAGTATTCACTTTATTCCTTTTGTTGGCGTTCATTTGTTGCAATTATGAGGCGGTGACTGTATTTTTTCCTTCCATATCAGGCTCCAGGGAATAAAACTAATATCAATATTATTTGGTGAGGCACTCTTTACAGTTGAATATTCTTGTAGAACTCTCTCACTTGAGGTATCAGGCTGAAATAAAAATAGTGCAAAAGAATTATTAATCTTAGATCAAATATAGTAATTACTTGTTCAATATGAAGAGAAAAAAAGAAATGAATATACATTAATTATGTTGGAAAATTTGATAATTATGGAGTGTAAATTTTAGCTTGAGGCGTGTCAAAGGAATTGTTTTATAAGAATATTTCGCCAACATCATGATTAATTATTATTTAGCGTATATTCCAGGATTCAACAAAGGCTTCTACAATAATTAGGAGCAGAAAAAGCAAAGATTGTATAAAAAAACCCAATAAAAAAGAAAAAGGAAGAAAAGTTTCCAACTTTGTTATTTTCACTACTATCAAACTATGAAAAACAATAAAGCAGATATATATATATATATATGTATAGTCCAAACCTTCACAATCTGATGAAAATAATACGTTAACCATCACAGCAATCCATTAAAAAGTTTTTTGCTACAAAAGTAATCATAAAGACAATATGATAGACTATAACATAGTAATACCTATCATTAACTATCAGATTTCAAAATCTGTTACAAAAGTAATCCATACAATAATGTGATAAAAACGTATACAGATAACGTATAATAACTAGTATCACTTAATTGTCAGATGTCAAAAAATGAATTCAAACTTAATAAATTAGTGTTACAAATATATTAAAGTAATTACTATAATAATGACTTATTAATATAATGGTGTCATAATGAATTTAGACGGAATATTTTTTTTGAGATATCAAAAGTATTTTTATATCAATCCCCTATATATCTCAAAAAGAATATTAAATAAATAGTAAAATAATAAAATAATTTGCTAGATTTCACAAATGAGCATAATGTGCTGAATTTGATGTCTCTTGAACTATGAACCAGACTTAGAAAAAATAAGATTAAACTTAAAGAACATTTGGCAAGGTTCAAAATTTCTATGAACCAAGAATTCTTTTGTAACTTTAGTGTCATATCTATCACATTACACCCGCACACACTTTATTGTTTATTGCGATTTTGCGCTGATAGGCCATGCGTGCGCTAGGTTTTCAGGAGTGCTCTAGAAACTTTTTTGCCTTAAATTTCACAATAGCGGCCCCACTCCACATTCATATTGGTCCATGCATCAAGTGTATTCTTCAACACAATACGCCACCTATCAAAGGTTATGGATTATTAGATGAAGAGTTTAATAACTTAACCTTCTATTCCTTGCATTTTTGCACTATATATATATACACACACACCATAGGAAGAAATATAGTTAATAGTGCACATTTGATCAACTAATGACTTGTTATTACCCATATAAACCCACTTCGTGGGATCTGCAATCACATAGGTTGGGTTAGCATCATTATTGATATAACTCAAAGTGGCAATGAACTTTCATTCCCCTTGATGTTTCAGATATTAATTTTCTTCCTAAATATTTAGTTAGAGGATCGGCCAAATTTACTTATGACTTCACATAATCTATGGAAATAATTCCATCTGTCAGCAGCTGCTTTATTGCATTATGTCTCAATCAGATATGTCTACTATTTCCATTAATGTATTTATTTTTGGCAATTGCTATTGCAGCTTAGCAATCAAAATGCATTGACATAGAAGGTACTGGTTTAATTCCTAGTGGAATACTCGCCAAAAGGTTCTTTCACCACTATGCCTCATTGCCAGCTAATTCCAGTGCCACAAACTTATACTTCATGATAAATCTAGATATTATTGTTTGTTTAGCTGATTTCCATGCCACAGCACCCCCATCGAGGGTGAACACATAACCACTAGTGGATTTTGTCTCAACTGAATAAGATATCCAATTAGCATCGCTGTATCCTTCTAGTACATTGGGAAATCTACTATATTTAATACCATAGTTCGTGGTACCTCTCAAACATGTCATTACTCTTACTAATGCATTCCAATGATTATAACTCGGGTTTCGAATATATCTACTCAATCTACATACATCATATGCAATATCAAGTCTAGTAAATTCATCAAATGCATTAGACTACTAATAACTTGATCATATTTATTGTGATTTATAACATCTCCCTTATTCTTTTTTAATTGACTACATGTATCATAAGGAGTGCTTACAGGTAACGCATCAAAATTATCAAATTTTTCATGAATTCTTTCAACATAATGTTCTTGAGTCAGCATTAAACTATTTCCATCTGTTATAATTTTCATGCGTAAATAACACTAGCTTCTCCCATGTCTTTTATCTCAACATTAGAAGACAAGAAAATTTTAATTTTATGTACCAAATCAAGG
Organism: Nicotiana benthamiana; assembly: GCA_034376525.1. Lineage (NCBI taxonomy): Eukaryota > Viridiplantae > Streptophyta > Magnoliopsida > Solanales > Solanaceae > Nicotiana > Nicotiana benthamiana. The sequence continues at coordinate 48,106,471 of CM067326.1, forward strand.
CTAAAACTAATTCTTTAGTTTTTGCTCCTCTAAAGGGAAACATTTTGTTTAAACTCAATCTCCATTACATTGTTGTTTTTCTTTATAACTTCGTGTCGAAGTAAAGGCAAAGAAAGGATGGTAAAACTGATCACAGGTGTAAGAGAAATTGTGCGCGATTTGGTAGTTTGAGTTTATAAGTAGCTTTGTAATACGTGTATCGACTTGTGTGCATGGTTGAATTCAGTTAACTAATGATTCAGAGTCGGATTGGAAGAAGAAAATTAGTTTTGGAAGCTTAAACAGTGAGAATTTGAACGGAATTAGACTTTTGAGTAAAAGGCCCCAAAATGGTTGTGGGTGATCTCGACAGCTTCGTATGGTAATTTTGGACTTAGGTGCGCATCTGGATCAAGATTTGGAGGCCCGTAGGGTAATTTGAGGCGTTTCAGTTGAAGTTGGAAAAATTGAAGTTTTGAAATTGAAGAAGTTTGACCCATAGTTTTCTTTCTTGATATCGGGGTGAGAAAGCGATTTCGAGAGTTGGAATATCTCCGTTATGTGATTTTGGACTTGTCTGTAAAATTTGGCATCATTCCGGGATGATTTGATTGGTTTCGTCACGAATTTTAGAAGTTGGATGGTTTCAAAGTTCCTAAGTTCTATTCCTGGTGTGATTCATTTTTTCGGCATTTTTTATGTGATTTGAGACCTTGAGCGAGTCAGTGTTAGGTTATATGACTTGTTTGTGTGATTAGATAGGGTTGTGGGGGACCTCGAGTGTGTTCTTGGTGGGCTTTTGGGTCATTTTCCCATTGTTTGGGTTGTTGCTTTCCTCTTCTAGTATTTCTTATCCGCAATTGCGGATATCCTTTCGCATTCATGATGTGTTGTTGCTAGCTACCTCAAAATCCTTCTTTGCATTCGCATTTATGCTCTCACGTTCGTGAAGTTCCGCCCTTTCCCTTCTTCGTGTTCGTGGCTATCCCATCGCGTTCGTAGGTTCCGCTTTTTATTCTTCGTATTCGCGGACCTTTTCTCACATTCGCGTAAGGTCATCTTTGCAGCCTTAATTTTTCTTCTTCTCGAATGCGTCCACCCTTCTGCGTTCTCGATGCTTTATGACCTGGCCAGAATAAACAGTACTCTATTTCGAGGGTTTTCCATTTTCACCATTTTTGGAGTTCTAGAGCTCGGTTATGGTTATTCTTTGTAAGTTTTTGTGATGACCTGGCCAGTTGTCTAATACGTTACTGCTCCATTTCCCCTGTTTCTCCTTCATTATGCTCGTTATCCGTGTTTTGTGGTATCGGGTTGGTCGGATCGAGTCCAAAATACTTTTGGTAAGGTTTGAGACACTTAGTCTCTTTTATGAAAGTTTAAGCTAATAAAGTCAATCGGATGTTGACTTATGTGTCAGAGGGCACGGATGTGAGTTTCGATGGATCGATTAGCTTTAGGAGGTGATTTGTGACTTAGGAGTGTGATCGTAATGGATTTTGGAGGTCTGGAGTAGATTTAGGCTTGAATTGGTGAAGTTGATATTCTGGCGATTTCTGGTTGGTAGGTGAGATTTTCAAATAGTGCTAGGAATGGAATTCCGAGAGTTGCAGTGGCTTCGTTATATCATTTGGGATGTGTATGCTACATTTCATGTCATTCGGACGTGGTTTGGTTAGGTTTTTTATTAAAAATGAAATTTTGAAGATCTTTAGAAACTTACGCTTCAATCTGATGTGTTTTTGTTGATTTGGTGTTGTTCGAAGTGTTTTGATGATTGGAGGAGGTTGACTATGGTATTAGGATATGTTTGTGCCTTTGGTTGAGGTCCCGGGGCCTCGGGTGAGTTTTGGATGTTCATTCAGAACATGTTGGAGTGGAGAAGATAGCTGAAATTGCAGGTTCAGATGTTGCAGAGATTTCTTCTCTGCAATCGCGTAGGGATTCCTCCGATTGCACAAATATTTTGTGGGGTAGTCCGTTTTTGTGCTATGCGATTGCATAGTAGGAGTTGCGATCGCATAATATGATGAAATTATTGATCGCGAACGCATAGTGACGGTCGCGTTCGCAAAAATTAAATTGGACCTGAGTCTTAGTTGGAATTTTTTCATTGCGAACGCGGATGGTTGTCCTCGATCGCATAGAAGTAATACGGCAGAGCATTGCGTTTGCAGGGATGTTATTTAGTTTGCATAAGATTAATTTTGATAGCTGAGTTTTTGTGCTTCGCCATCGCGAAGGTTCTCCCATGATCGCATAGAAGAAAATTAGACCTGGGCAGAATGTTTTAAACTTCTCTTGTCTGTGATTTTGAGGCTCATTTCCTCCATAGTTAATCATTTTGGGAGTTCTTTGAAGGAGATTGATGAGGAATTCAAGGGAGAAGCGTTTGGAGGCAAGATTCTTGGTCTAGAGCTCGCTTATTATGTGATTTCCACCTAGAAAATCAAGAAAACTAAGCCTATAATTTAAGAACTAAGGCTTGAGAAATTAGACTTTTGATTTGGGATTTGAAGGACCATTTGGGGTCGGATCGGAAAAACTTTTGTATGTATGAACTCGTAAAGAGACGAAGAATCTATTAATGTGAAAATTTCTGAATTTCGAGATGTGGGGCCCGGGAGTCGGGTTTTGGTAATTTCAGAAGTTGTGCCTTTTATTGATTATTTTTTCTTGGGCTTTGTTCCCTTAGTATATTTTGATGCCCTCATTTTGATTTTGGATAGATTCGACGCGCGTGGAGTCTAATTCGAGAGGAAAAGGTGTCGCGAGTTAGAGATTTAGCTGGTTCGAGGTGAGTAATGATTGTAAATGATATAATGAGGTTTTAAAACCCCGAATTGCAAATCATAGTTCTATATTGAGGTGAGGCACACGTGAGATAACGAGTGTGGGTTGTGCACTGTTGGGGATTTGCGACTTGGTCCGTCCCAATTGATGATTTTACCGCGTGTTTTATTGAAGATTATTTGCTATCATTATTTATTGAGTTGAATGCCATATTGGCCTCATGCCAACTATCTGAACCCCTCAGAACTTTTATTTGATATTTCCTTACTGTTTCACTTATTACTTGAACTCAGTCATTGTTATTTTTCTATTATTTTACTACTTAGCTATTTTTACTCAATTTTGAGACTTACATGATATTTTAAATGATGTTTGGACTGTGAAACACTATTTTACTATTTTCTGAGGGGCTTGTGATGATTTTTGAGTGAGAGGGGCTGAGGTCCTGTATTTTGAGGAAACACTGATATTGATTTGAGGTCGAGGGCCTAATATTTGTATGCCACGAGGTAGCTTGATTGATATTAGGCAAAGGGCTTAGATTTGATGCTACGAGATGGCTTGTTATTGTGGTTAGGCCGTAAGGGGACCCATCAGGAGACTGCATACCCCCGGTGAGCGCAGGTACATATTGTGATGTGAGATTGAACTCGAGGGGCTGTTATTGTTCAAAGATATTGCCCGAGGGGCGGAACTGGGCCTGAGGGGCGAACTCTTACTTGTTTACTTTACCTTAATTACTTTTTTTACTTGTCGATAGAGGATTTTTACTTGATTTTTCACAAGTTTACTATTGTCAAATGATTTTTCTACTTCATTATAGAATGCCTTGTGCGTTGCATGTTTTCTTACTTTTCGTCGTTATTTACGTTTGTTACTTACGGAGATGGAGTACTCACTTATCCACTGCACCCTCTGTGCAGATTCAAGCATAGCTGGTTCCGCTCCCAAGTGTTAATTCCTCTAGCTTCACACGGGCTTTAAGAGAATATGAGGTAGCTATTGACATTCAAAACCCCGTGTCTCTACTCCTCTATTAATGCTATTTCTTTATGACATTGTATTAGTCTATAGATTCTTATTGGATTTTATTCTTACTTATAGATGTTCATGACTAGTGACACCCCGGTTAGGGCTGTGTATGGGTATTTTTTCCGTTTATTATGTTATTATCGGTTATTTCCGACTTACTCTTATCATTTTTACCCTACTCTTATATGCTTAAGTGGTAGTCACTGGAAATTCAAAGTGTCGGCTGGCCTTATCTTCATGAGAGGCGCCATCACCAGCAGGTTCAGGTTTTGGGTCGTGACAAGTTGGTATTAGAGCCTAGGTTACCTAGGTCTCATGAGTCATGAGTAAGTTTAGTAGAGTCTCGCGGGTCAGTACAGAGCTCTATTTATCCTCGAGAGACTGCAGAACCTTTAGGAAATACTTTATATTCTTGAAATTTTTGTCGTGTGAACTTGTTGATCTGAGTACTAAACTTCTGGTATTCTATTCTCTCACAGATGGTGATGACACGTGCTACCGAATAAGATGGATGACCACCAATGCCACCATCTATGGCCACTAGGGGCCGAGGATGCGGTCGTCGTTGTGGTCATGGTAGAGGTAAAACACCGAGGGCAACACCTGAAGATACACCAGCTGCCCCATTTTAGGACCAGGTCCTAGCCGTGGACGCTCCAGCAGCACCATCTTAGGCACCAGTTGCACCCATCATGATTCTGGGTCTTCAAGATGCTTTAGCTCAGATCTTATTAATTTGCACTTGTCTAGCTCAGACGATTTCAGCCACTACAGTCGCAACTACATCTCAACTTAGGGGAGGTAGTCTAACTCCCACTGCTCGCACACCTGAGCAGGTCGTGCAGGGACTTCAGACATCGGGGGCACACCCCGCCCAGCCGCTTGTAGCTGCTTAGGACTATGTAGTTCCTTGCTTTCCAGAGGATTAGCAGCGTAGGTTGAAGAAAAGGCTTCAACCTCTGTCATTCAGTAGTGTAGAGGGCAAGGATGCCCAGGGCTTTCTGGATAAGTGGTAGAGGATGTTTCGTACTGCCGGTATTATGGAGACAATCAGGGTCTCTTTTACTACCTATTAGTTTTCAGGACCTTCTTTCACTTGGTGGGAGGATTTTTAGAAGCGTAGGCCTGTTGGTGCAGCATTCTTACCTGGCAGCATTCTCTATTCTCTTTTTGGAGAAGTATGTGCCGTAGTCTGGCAGAAAGGAGGTGCATAGGCAGTTTGAGTGGTTGTGTCATAGGGAGATAACTGTGTCGCAATATGATTTAAGGTTTTCTGAGTTGGCTCGTTATGCCATCTGGTTGGTTTCGACAGATCGAGATAGGATCACGAGGTTTGTTGATGGTCTTACTTATCAACTCCTTATTTTTATGACTAGGGACCGGGTATTTGGTGCAACATTCGAGGAAGTTGTGGATATTGCCAGAGAGATTGAGTCTATTCGACGTCAGGAGCGAGAGGAGAGGGAGGCCAAGAGGCCTCGAGAATCTGGCAACTATAGTGGTACTCTTTTGAGGGGCTAGCTTTAGCATAGTAGAGGTCGTTCATTCAGGCCTGCTCAGTTACCTCGACCAGGTGATCATGGGGCATCTTCGAGTCGTGATTATCAGTTATCTCAATAGGGCCAATCATCACTCAGCGCCCTGCTATCTTGAAGTTTATCCCATGCTTCATTAGTTCAGGGGTCTTCTATGCCGAGTGCATCTACTACTCACTTTGGTGCGAGGGGTTCCCTTCAGTCATCTTTTCCAGCACCTAGGAGTTATCATGAGTGTGGCGAGATTGTCCATATATGGAGGAAGTGTCTTCGTCGTGTTACTAGTTCATCCCAGTAGAGGGGTCAAACATCGGCTTCAGCACCAGTTGCTTCACCACTACCCACCCAGCCATCTAGGGGTGGAGGTCTGTTAGCCAGGAGTTGTCCTAGAGGGGAAGGTCTATCGAGGGACAGTCAAGCTCATTTTTATGCTCTTCGAGGCAGACCCAATTCTATTGCTTCAAATGCTATTATTATAGGTATTATTTTTAGTGTGCCACAGAGATGCCTCTATATTATTCTATCCCAGATCCACCTTTTCATACGTGTCATCATACTTTGCTCTTTATTTGGGTACGTCCTATGAGTTTCTTTCTTTACTTGTTCATGTATCTACCCTGGTGGGCGATCTTGTTGTTGTGGACCGTGCGTACCGGTCGTGTGTGGTGACTATTCTGAGTCTGGAGACCCGAGATGATATTTTATTATTGAGTATGCTGAATTCCGATGTCATTTTGGGCATGGACTGGTCTCTGTGTAGTGCTATTCTAGACTGTCATGCTAATACAGTCACTTTGTCTATGCCGGGTGTGCCACGGATTGAGTGGCGAGGTGTGAATGATATTGTTCCTGGTAGAGTAATATCTTTCTTAAAGGCCCAAAGTATGGGTGGGAAGGGTTGTCTTTTGTATCTTGCCTTAGTGAGGAATGTTGGAGCTGATACTCCTAGTATTGGTTCTGTTCCAGTTGTGAGGAATTCCCCTGATGTATTTCCTGCAGACTTTCTGGGCATGCCACCAGATAAGGATATTGACTTTGGCATTGACCTGGTGCCAGGCACTCTGCGCATTTCCATTCTATCGTATCGTATGGCAGGAGGGGAGTTAAAGGAGCAGCTTCAGGAACTCCTAGATAAGTGTTCATTCGGCCTAGTGTGTCACCTTGGGGTGCGCCGGTTCTGTTTGTGAAGAAAAAGGATAGAACAATGAGAATGTGCATTGATTATAGGCAATTGAACAAGGTAACAATTAAGAACAAATATCCTTTACCTCGCATTGATGATTTATTCGATCAGTTTCAGGGAGCGTGGGTATTCAATAAGATTGATCTCCGTTGAGGTTATCACTAGCTGAAGATCAGGGATTTGGATATTCTTAAGACGACCTTCAATACCAGATATGGTCATTATGAGTTCCTAATTATGTCTTTTGGGCTGACCAATGCCCAAACAGTGTTCATGCATTTGATGAACAACATGTTCTTGCCTTATCTTGATTCATTCGTTATTGTCTTCATTGATGATATTCTATTATATTCGCGTAGTCAGGAGGAGCATGCGGAGCATTTGATGGTAGTGTTGCAGAGATTGAGGGAGAAGAAGCTTCATACAAAGTTTTCCAAGTATGAGTTTTGGCTCAGATCAGTGGCATTCTTGGGACACGTGCTATCCAGTGAGGGTATTCAGGTTGATTCAAAGAAGATATAGGGGGTGTAGAGTTGGACCAGACCATCCTTAGCTACAGAGATCATACTTTTCTAGGTTTGGCAGGCTATTAATGCCGATCTGTTAATGGATTCTCATCTATCGCGTCGCCCTTGACCAAGTTAACTTAGAAGGGTTCTTTATTTGTATGGTTGGACGAGTGTGAGGAGAGCTTTCAGAAGCTCAAGACAGCTTTGACAACAACTCCAGTGTTGGTTTTTCCATCAGCTTCAGGTTCATATATCGTGTATTGTGATGCTTCGAAAGTAGGAATTGGTTGCGTCTTGATATGGGAGGGTAGGGTTATTACTTATGCTTCTCGTCAGTTGAAGCCCCATGAGAAGAACTAGCCCGTTCATGATTTGGAGTTTGCTGCCATAGTTCACGCATTGAAGATTTTGAGGCATTACTTGTATAGCGTATCTTGTGAGGCATTCACTGATCAACATAGTCTTTAGAATTTGTTCAAGTAAAAGGATCTTAATTTGAGGCAATATAGATGGTTGGAGTTGCTTAAGTTTATGACATCACTATATTGTACTATCAGGAAAGGCCAATGTGGTGGACGATGTTTTGAGCTGAAAGGCAGTGAGTATGGAAAGTTTAGCATATATTCCATTGGGGGATAGACCTCTTGCGGTTGATGTTCAGGCTTTGGCCAGTCGGTTAGTGAAGTTGATTATTTCGAAGCCTTGTTAGGTATTGGCTTGTCGATTTTCTCGGTCATCCTTATATGATCACATCAGAGAGCGCCAATATGATGACTCGCATTTTCTTTTCCTTAGGTACAGATTCCAGCATGATGATGCTAGAGATGTGACCATTGGTGATAATGGAGTGTTGAGGATGCAGGGCCGGATTTGTGTGCCCAATGTAGATGGGCTTTGGGAGCTGATTCTAGAGGAGGCCCATAGCTCTCGGTATTCTATTCATCCAGGAGCCACGAAGATGTATTAGGATCGGAGGCAACATTATGGAGGAGAATGAATAAAGATATTGTGGGATTTGTAGCTCGGTGTCTCAATTGTCAACAGGTGAAATATGAGCATTAGAGACCAAGTGGCTTGCTTCAGAAGATGGTTATTCTGGAGTGGAAGTGGAGCGAATCACTATGGACATTGTAGTAGGGCTTCCACGGACTATGAAGAAGTTCGATGTTATTTGGGTGAAGGTGGATCGGCTGAACAAGTCTGCGCATTTCATTCCTATCTGTACTACTTATTCTTTCGAGTGCTTAGCAGAGATATATATCTGGGAGATTGTTCGGTTGCATGGTGTCCCAGTTTCTATAATTTTTGATCAGGGCACTCAGTATATCTCACAGTTTTGGAGGTCTGTGCAGCGCGAGTTGGGTACTCAGGTTAAGTTGAGCATAGTTTTCATCCTCAGACGGACGGGCAGTCAGAGCGTACTATTCACATATTGGAGGAACATGTTACGTGCTTGTGTTATTGACTTTGGAGGGTCATAGGATTAGTTTCTACCGCTTGCATAGTTTTTTTGTAATAATAGCTACCAGTCGAGTATTTGGATGACTCCATATGAGGCTTTATATGGTAGGTAGTGTAGATCTCCAGTTGGTTGGTTTGAGCCCGATGAGGCTAGGCTATTGGGGACAGATTTGGTATTGGATGCGTTGGAGGAGGTAAAGGATATTCAGTAGAGGCTCCGTACAGCACAATCGAGGCAAAAGAGTTATGCTGACAACAAGCTTCGAGATATGTCCTACACGGTTGGTGAGAAGGTCCTATTGAAGGTTTCTCCCACGAAGGGTGTTATGAGATTTGGAAAGAAAAGGAAGTTGAGTATGCTGTTCATTAGGCCTTTTGAGGTACTTTGATGGATCGGGGAGGTGGCTTATGAGCTTGCCTTGCCACCCATCTTGTCGAGTGTGCATCCACTATTCCATGTTTCTATGCTTCGAAAGTATATGAGATCCATCTCACGTTCAAGAGTTCAACACGGTTCAGTTGGATGGTAATTTGACTTTTGATGTGGAGCGAGTAGCTATTTTGGAGCGTCAGGTTTGGAAGTTGAGGTCAAAGGACATAGCTTCAATGAAAGTGCAGTAGAAAAGTCGGCCCATGGAGGAGGCTACTTGGGAGACCGCGCGGGAGTTATGGAGCAGATATCCTCACCTATTCGAGGCTTCATATATGTTTCTTGACTCGTTCGAGGACGAATGTTTGTTTATGTTGCGAAGGATGTGACAACCCGACCAGTTGATATTTTGGCGATTTCCGGTTAATAGGTGAGATTTTGATATACGAGTCGGAATGGAAATACGAAAGTTTTTGTAGCTTTGTTATGTCATTTGGGATGTGTGTGCAATATTTCAGGTCATTCAGACTTGGTTTGGTTAGATTATTGATCAAAAGCAGAATTTGGAAGAGTTTTAGAAACTTAGGCTTGAATCCGATGTGTTGTGGTTGATTTGGTGTTGTTTGAAGTGTTATGAGGATTGGAGGAAGTTTGAATAAGGTATTATGATATGTTTGTGCCTTTGGTTGAGGTCCCGGTGGCCTTGGGTGAGTTTTGGGTGGTCACTCAGTTCATTTTGGAGTTGAGAAGATAGCTGAAATTGTAGGTTCAGATGTTGCAGAGATTTCTTCTCTTTGATCGAGTAGGGATTCCTGCGATCACATAGAGATTTTGTGGGGCACTCTAAATGTCTTTTATGCGATCGCAGAGTATGAGTTGAGATCGCATAGTGTCGTGAAATTGTTGATCGCGAACGCGTAGTGAAGATCGCGTTTGCATAAAGTAAATTGTACCTGGAGTATTAGTTGGAATTGTTCATTGCAAACACGGATAGTTGTCCGTGATCGCGTAGAAGTAAAATAGAAGAGCATTGCTTTCGCATGGATATTATTTTGTTGGCATAAAGTTAATTTTGAGAGTTGTGTTTTTGTGCTTCGCGATCTCGAAGGTTCTCCCGCGATCACAGAAGAAAATTAGACTTGAGCAAAACTTTTTAAACTCGTATTGTCCGTGATTTTGAGGCTTATTTCCTCCATAGGTTATCATTTTGGGAGCTTTTTGAAGAAAATTGAAGAGAGATTCAAGGGGGAAACATTTGGACGTAAGATTCTTGGTTAAGAACTTTATTATTATGTGATTTTCACCTAGAAATTCATGAAAATTATGCCTAAAATTTAAGAACTAGGGCTTGAGAAATTGGACATCTGATTTGGGATTTGAAGGACCATTTGGGGTCGAATTGGAGACCTTTTGGTATGTATGAACTCGTGGGGAGACGAGGAATCTATAGATGTGAAAATTTCTGAATTTTGACACATGGACCCAGGGTTCTGGTTTTGGTAATTTCAGGAATGTGATCTTTTTTGATTTTTTTTTTGCTTGGGCTTTGTTACCTTAGCATATTTTGATGCCCTCGTTCTGATTTTTTATAAATTCGACTTGCGTGGAGGCCGGTTCGAGGGGCAAAGGTATCGTGAGTTAGAGGTTTAGTCTATTCGAGGTGAATAATTATTGTAAGTGATATTATGACGGTTCGAAGCCCCTGATTGGATATCATAGTGCTATATTAAGGTGAGGCACATGCGGGATGACGAGCGTGGGGCCATGCACTATAGGGAATTGTCACTTGGTCCGTCACGATTGATGATTCTATTGCGTGTTTGATTGAAAATTATTTGCTATCATCAATTATTTGGTTGAATGCCATGTTTGGGTTTCTTGCCAACTATTTGAACCCTTCGGGACTTTTATTTGATATTTCCTCACAGTTTTGACTTATTACTTGAACTCAGTGATGTTATTTTTCCACTGTATTACTACACAACCATTTTTACGTAGGTTTGACACAAAAATGATATTTAATATGATGTTTGGGCTGCGAAACACTGTTTTACTATCACCCGAGGGACTTGTGATGATTTTTGACTGAGAAGGGCCACATGCCTGAATTATGAAGAAATACTAAGGTTGATTTGAGCCAAAGGATCTAAGATATGTACGCCACGAGGTAGCTTGATTGATATAAGGCCGAGGGCCTAGATTTGATGCCACGAAATGGCTAGTTATTGCGCTTGGGTCATAAAGGGCCTCTCCAGGAGTCTGCATACCCCCTAATGAGCAGGGGTACCCGTTCTATGTGAGATTGAGCCCGATGGGCTGTGATTGTTCTGATATGTTGCCCAATGGGCGGATGTGGTGATATTGTGCCAAAGGGGAGAACTCCTACTTGCTTACGTTACCTTAATTACCTTTATATTACTAGTTTTACTTGTCGACAGAGGATTTTACTTGATCTTTCACAGGTTACTGTTTTCATTTGATTTTACTGCTTCATTATTGAATGCCTTGTGCCTTGCGTGTTTTCTTACTTACAGTCTTTATTTACATTTATTAGTCACAGAGTTGGAGTATTCTCTTTACTCCCAACACCATGTGTGCATATTCAGGTGAGCTAGTTTCACTCCCGAGTGTTGATTCCTCCAGCTTCAAGCAGGCTTTCGGAGATTACGAGGTAGCTATTGACGTTTGCAGCCCCTTGTCTCTATTGCTCTATTACTTCTTTTTCTTTAAGACATTCTTATAGTTTACAAATTCTTATCGTGATTTTATTCTGACTTATTGATGCTCATGACTAGTGACAACCCGATTAGGGCTGTGTAAAGGTATTTCTTCTGCGTATCTATGTTATTATCGGTTACTTAGGACTTATTCTTATGATGTTTGACCTGTTCTTATATGCTTATCTGGTAGTAATTTGAAATAGAAAGTGTCGGCTGGCCTTGTCTACACGAGCGGCGCCATCACAACCGGGGTTAGGATTTTGGTCGTGACAACTTTTCAAACAAAACGATTGGGTAGGTGTTCTTCACCTAGAACTGACAATATTCCACGATTTTGTCTTCATTTTTATCATTTAATTTGTCATTTAGGTTGAGGAAAATGTTGGTTTTTGAATAAAATTCCTAAAATGAAAAATCATGATATAAGGGGCCAAATGGTATCGAAATTTAATAAACTTGGTATGGTTGAACTCATATTGGAATGGGTATTTGGTTTTTGTATAATTTGCCGGGTTCCGAGGTGCAGGCCCTGGGGTCGACTTTTGGACAGTTTTTTGTATTTTATTAAAAATTGAGACTTTATTATCCGAACTAGTTTCTTATGTGTTTTATTTGTGCTCTAATATTGATTTTTGTTTGATTTGAGCCGCCCGGAGCTCTTTTAACCCAAGGAGTGCATTTTAGAGTATCAGTTTTTCATATTTGAGGTATGTATTTTTCCTAACCTTTTATGGGACTTTCCCTTAGGATTAAAGTCTTCTATGCTAATTGTAGTTTGTGCACGGGGATGACGAGTGTGTGCTCGAACTTATTTATGGAAAATTGTCCTATAGGGATGTTAGGTCCTTATGTTCATTATGTGGAAAGTATTATGTTATGATTGAGCTTCCTAGTTACTTAAATTACCTCTATATGCTCCATATAATGTTGTTAGCTTTCCTCTAATTATTACTTGTTACTTGACACTAAATTGCCTTAATTGAATTGATTGCCTTCCTTATTGTTTTGATACTTCTTGATTGTGAGTTCATCTATGACTTCAACTATGACTTCGTGCAAATATGCTATATGAACAATTTTGTGGTTACCGGTGTTGTTATCCCATGTTTATTATGTCTTGTTGTTCTGTTAAAGTTAATATGATTAGTGGATTTTCCATGATCCTCATTATGCACTATTCATGCTTAAATTGGCGATTATATATGAGGAACAAGACTTATGATATTGTCTCAATATTTGACCATTGTTGAATATTGACTCAAGTTGAGAACTATATTGCGAAGCTAGCAGTTGAAACAAGATTCATTATGGTTGATTCCCTTGCCGGGATGTTATTGTTTCTATTATTCATTCCTTTGTCAGGATGTTATTGTTTCTATTGTTGATTCCCTTACCGGGATGTTATCGTTTCTATTATTCATATGAGGAAAACCGTAGAGCATGAAGGTTGATACCGTGCGTGATATTATGAGTGCGTGATGTCGTGCCAATATTGTGAGTGTTAATGCACGAAGCGTGATGCCGTGCCACATTATTGAGAGTAAAAGCACGAAGGGTGATGTCATGCCATGATTATGAGAGAGTGAAGTACAAAGGGTGATGCCATGCACTTTCTGTTTGTTTTTTTATTTGTGATTATCAATTCAAGTGTTTTTCCTGTTCAGATTCCTCTACAGCTATTATCCTTTGTGATGGAATCCCATAGTGTTTTCAATACTTTGTCGTATATATATATATATATATATATATATATATATATATATATATATATATATATATATATATATATATATATATATATATATTTGAGTACTTCAAATTTCAATAATTGTTTCATGTTTAATTTAATTAGTTACTCAATTAAGTTCCTTTATACCGTCTAAGGTTGTATTTTATTTAAAAAAGGAATTTCTACTAAGTTAACTTATTAAATCCATGTTAAAGGTAATAATTCATTCCATATAGTATTTTAATTGAAAATGGTACTTTCTTTATTCAAATGATTTCTAATAATAAATTCATCTTTTCTTGTTGAGTTCTTAATTGGCTTAGAATATTTACTCTACTTTATGATATATAAATGAGACTCCTTGAACATCTTATTTGTATTGGTTATGGACCCTATCTAACGAGTAATATGAGAACGTTGTTGTCTAAAGAGATATACAAATATGTGGCCACAAGGTGCCAGATGTGCTGAAGGTTTGGTAATTGAGGTTATGACATGAGACATTGACATTGAGATGGTTGGAATTGTGAATCATAAATGATATGATTTATTGAGCTGACACCGCCTTCCTTGTTTGAGTACATTTTTACTTGTCCGTGTTCCAGCTACGTTGGTGTAAATTTATTTGGTTATCTTTTGTTTCCATATGTGTTTCCCTTTATTGTTTAAACTGACTGTAAATTTGTTCTTTCCCTCTTGTTGATATTACTTTGTCATCTTTAGGTTAATAGTTTATTATCAATCCTATTCAATTTACTTGACTAGTAGGTGTCTAGACCCTTCCTCGTCATTACCCCACCGAGGTTAGTCTTGATACTTACTGGGCATCGTTGTGGTGTGCTCATACTACACTTCTGTACATTTTTGTGTACAGATTCTGGTGTTTGATCGGTAGCAGTTGTGCGGGTCGTTGCGGCCGAGAGTCAAAGTAAACCTGATGCAGCGTTCACATGCCTCAGAGTCATCTTTAGCTGTTCTTATTTTCATTTGTTTCTTTTATTTCGATACATTGATGTTTTTATTTTGTATAACTACTCTTAGAAAGTCTTATGACTTGTACCATCAGTTTTGGGAGTTGTATTTTGTTAGGAGTTATTTAAATTACAATTAGCAAATATAAATGCGATCTTAGTTAATGCTAGGCTTACCAAGTTTAGAGACTAGGTGCCATCACGAATCCTTCAGAGGGATTTTGGGTCATGACAAGCTTGTAATCACAAATCTAGGTTCATAGGTGCTACGAGTCAGAAGAAGGTTTAGTAGATTCTTGCGGATCGGTACGGAGACATTTGTACTTATCTTCTAGAGGCTACAAAACTGTTAGTAAAATCCACTTCTTTCTATCCTTATCTTGTGATATTTATTCAGCTCGAAGTGCATACTTATGTTCCTATACATCAACTCCAGGATAATATACGATCTCAGTGTCCGATTTCCGCTAGTGGTTAGTGATGTTACAGGCAGGCTACGAATGAGTCAGAGATGCTCAGGCATTGTCTCAACATGTCGTCCAGACCGAAGAAATAAATGTATTAAGAGGTTGTTAAGTTGTTCGTATGGAGGCGCAACGATTTTTGGCATTTAGTAGACGAGTGCTAGCTTGGAAAGGTATAATTGGTTGACTATTCATCGCGATTGTGGAATTGTCACGAGGTGGGTATTGATTGAGAATAGTTTCTGGTATCGGAGTACCTAGTGATTTGTGTTGTACAATCTATGAAGGTTAGTTTTATGGATCATCATACATTGTTCATATGGCTTTGAGCCAAGTGAAGGAGTCCAATAGCAACATTCAGATTGCAGAGTCAAATTTAAATCAGTTTTAGCCTGAGGTATGTGTATATGTGATATTGGTAGGTTCCTGAATTTAGGGTATGACCAAGGTCTGAGATCTTACACAGGATGATAATAGGGTTTATAGTATTTCAACATCATTAATGGATGTGCATTTTAGCATCATGGGGAGTTGGAGTAACAACTCCAGATTCCCAGAAGGTCTATTCAGTATAGATGTCGTGGTTGCAGCATGACATGGTGCTTTAGAGGAAATGCAATAGTTTATGAGTTTCTGAGCTAAGAGGTTCATGCAAGCATCATATTGTATATGGGGCTTTGATGGGAATTATTGTATATGGACCTTCCAAAGAAATGAGTCAGTTAGAAGTGTTGGGTCAGCATAGCAATGGAAGTAAATGGTTCTTTAAAGGGTGAATTCTATACTGTCATTTATGGCAGTACTATTGGATTGGACGGTTTGTGTGACTTGATTGAGTTAGGGAGGTGCAGTTCTGATGGCTTAGTTACATATCGGTGGATCTCTGGGAGTTCTTGATGGTTTGGGCAATGGTGTAGTCGGCTGGCGACTTTGATCACAAGGGATATGTTGTACATTATGGATTTCTCCTACATAGGTATCAGAAATTAATAGGGTGTCGGCATTGTTGGCTATCATATATGAAGAGTGTGCACCTTTGGAAAAGACCTTTAGTATTGGTTTGCAGTGCGTGGCTGGTAGCATGGTGATTATTGGGTTTTGAGGCTTTCGAGGTTCATGTTTGTTACACGGCCAGAAACGCTATATGAGTGCTTCAGTAGAGTGATAGGTGTAACTGATATATCATATATTTAATATACGTAGTTGAGTTTGAGTATGGAAAATTTGATATTCTTGAGGTTTTGGGGCTAGATAGTATCAAATGGGGACTGCGGATTGTGATGAAATGTTAAGGATGATATAGTTAATAACATGCATGATTGATAGGTCGTTGTGGATATTTGAAAAGGATATTTACCTAATTGGGAATAATAAGGATTTGGTTAGGGGCTATTTTAATGTATAACAATAATATGTATCTTGTATTAGGTCCAGTTATATGCTCTTATGAGATCGTCATTGTGGTTATGTTATCAGGTAGAGTGGATATTATTTGTTCCTCTAGCCTATGATATGTGTTACTCTTTTATATTATGTTAGGGGATGAGGATGTTGATTATACCCCACGCATGTTGTAATTCTAGTCAGGTCTTATGCCGTTGCCGGCGAGATAACACTCATGATATTGATTTTCTCATTGCACTATAGTTGTGCTTGTTTCTTTCCTGTTTTAGAACCTTCATTCATATACCCACAGTATTATTGTGCACTCTGTTGTACTTGATATTTGCAGTTATATGATCAGTGAGCTGGAGCATTTTGGCTCGATGAGCATTGTGAACGGGCTGCACGCCGCAACGGATGTTATGTGGGATACCCTTTCGTTGGGTTTATTTTGAGTTGTGTTTTCCCTCTGGGGGAAAGTTTGATGAAAACTACACCTTTGTTGTTACACATGTTGTACTCGTTAGATAATTCTTATACTTGTCTTTTCCTTATGTATGTTCCATAATTGAGTTATTATTGGTTTGATGTACGAATTGTATAATGTGAGAATTTGTGTGGTTTAGTGATAAGATGTTAGTTGCGTTTCTTGAATTAGCTGAGATTAGGTTCTTCGAGGTGAGATTATTACTATGGTATTGGAGGTAAGGAGTGTTTTGAAGTGTGAGTGTGTTTCTGCTAAGATTTAGGTAATGGCCCTTGGCGGACGAGAGAGCTTCTCAACTTGTTAGTCATGGGTGGCTATGAATTCCCGCATGTTTCTTTATCATGAGAAGCGATGTGGAGGTCCATAACAAGTTTATATTTAATGTGAAGTGTATTATCGGCATCTAGGATGTTATTTGAGCATCTATGATGGTCTGAGGTTATTGCTTCGTGCATTTGAGTTGTGTGGAGTAGCATGTGCTTGTATTCTAGATTAGGATTTTGGATCTATTCCGCCTTTTAAGGTTCATGTAGTGTGATGGCATGGTATTCAGATCCTACGATGAATTTCAGATGTTGAGGTTTGGGTTATGTTCTAAGGTTATGGGCTAAGGAGATGAAACCTTCAGTTAAGTTACATTCTCAAATCTGCTTAGGTTGGGTGATGGGGAATCACCCCCAGGTGTATGTATGGTGAGCTCATGCAGCGGTTCGACGGCTTTGGAATGACTCGGAGCACAATAGAGAATGAACGTATGTTTAAGTGGAGGAGGATGTAACGACCCGACAGGTCATTTTGAGCAGTTGCGTCCAGTTCGACAATTTGAGGTCACGAGTAGCTTCATAATATGTGCATCGACTCGTATGCATGGTTGAATTCAATTAATGGATGATTCAGAATCAAATTAGAAGAAGGAAACTAGTTTTGGAAGTTTAAACGGTGAGAAATTGACCGAAATTGGACTTTTGATTAAACGGACTCGAAATGGGTTATGGGTGATCTCAACAGCTTTATATGGTGATTTTGGACTTAGGCACACATCTGAATTCAGATTAGAAGGTCTGTAGGGTAACTTGAGGCGTTTCGGGAGAGGTTGAAAAAATTGATGTTTGTAAAGTGGAGAAGTTTGACCCATAATTGACTTTTGTGATGTCAGGGTTGGAAAGAGATTCAGAGATTTGGAAGAGCTCCATTATGTAATTTTTGGCTTCTCTGCTAACATTGGCCTCATTCCGGGTTGATTTGATAAGTTTAGACACGAGTTCTAGAAGTTGGAAGGTTTTAAAGTTCCTAAGTTCAATTCATGGTATGATTTGTTGTTTTGGCATTGTTAAATGTAATTTGAGACCTCGAGCGAGTATGTGTTAGGTTATATGACTTGTTTGTGTGTTTAGACGGGGTCTCAGGGGCCTCGAGTGTGTTCCGAGCGGATTAGGGGTCATTTTCCCATTTTTAGGTCTGTTGTTTTACGCTTCTAGTATTTCCTACTCAGGATTGCGAATAGCATTTTGCGTTTGCATGTGTTGTTGCTGGCTATCTCGAAATCCTTCTTCATGTTCGCATTCATCCTCTCATATTCGCGAAGTTTTGCCCTTTCCTTTCTTCGCGTTGACGGTTGTCCCATCGCGTCCGCATAGTAGAAAATCGAAGTAGGGCACTTCTGATCATTTTCGATGCCAACTTTTCGCATTTCCGAAGTTCTGCCTTTCCTTTCTGCATTTTCGATGCTTTATGACCTGGGAAAAATAAATAGTACTCTATTATGAGGGTTTGCCATTTTCACCATTTTTGGAGTTCTAAAGCTCAGTTTTTGGCGATTCTTCAAGGGGTTTTTAAGCAAAACAATTGGGCAATTGTTCTTCACCTAGAATTGATTATATTCCTTATTTTTTTCTTTATTTATTACTTTATTTGTTATTTGGGTTGAGAAAAATGTTGGTTTTTGAAAAAAATTCCTAAAAAGATCGTGATTTGAGGGTCGAAATGGTATCAGAATTTAATAATTTGGTATGATTGAACTAATATTGGTGTTGATACCCATTAGCATCAATGGGTATTCCCATAATTTGTACATCCTTAAATTAATTTATTTCAAAATTTTCTTCATATAAAATATTGTAAAATTAACTCACAAATGAATTTAGAATATGTCTTGATTTAACATTACTATTATGGTCCTATTGAGTCCAAATTATTTCATAAATAGCTAAATTGGTACCATTAGGCAATAGTTGAAATAACTTTGCAATTATAGCCCATGCGCACATTTCTTGTATTATTTTTACCAAAAAGTAGTCATTCGTATTTTCGAATACTTAATAGCCATTTTAAAAATATTTCTATACATGAAATTCATTTTTAATAATTAATCAATATTTTACAAATTAATTTTAATCAATTGTTTGGGGTATTTATAACTAGGCTCATTCATTTCAGTCATGTCCTAAAATTAACCATCACAATAACCCGTTATAGACCAAGCCAAAAGATTCCAGGCCCAAAACCCACCTACCCGACCTGAAACCCCCATCAAATCATGGTCGTTGATCCTTTAGATCAACGGTCCACAGTAAAACATATGGCCCACATTAAGACTTACCTTTTTTAATCAAACGACCCCCCTAAACCCTAACCATTCTCACCAAACAACCACCCTGAAATCCCTAATCCTCTCCGACTCTCTAAGATCTAACCTTAACCCTATCCTCGACTACCCAAAACTAGCCCTAATCCCTCTGAATCCTATTATATTTATGGATTTCCATGGTTGTACGAGGCCTCTACTTGTTTACTATTTCCCCTGGTTGCTCGATTTTGAGTTTCGTGGAAGGACCTCAGAGATATCTGGTCTAAATCTCATTCAAAATTCATCAAGAGTTTGTCTATGGTATATGAGTGCTTTCTATCAAAGTTTTATGACTCAAATCTTTGATTTAAAGGCCATATTCTCTTTACCCTTTCTCTTTTGTTTTTCAAGAAACCAAACATTTGGACTTGAATCGGTTCAGATTTTTGTAGAATCTTTGTGTATCTGAAGTGTTTTCAAATTCAGGATTTCGTTTCTTGTTGTTTGTTGGTCAAATCTTTGTGTATCTGAAGTGTTTTCAAAATCCCATGGTTGTTCTTCAAGGTTATTTTATTTCTTTACTACTAACCTATTTTTTAGCACTACGCTACTTTAGATTTATGACTTCTCTGACTTCTGTTGTTCGAATCCCTGTATGTTTGAAGTGTTTTTTTTCCATGGTTGTTTTCTTTAAGGGTGTTCTTTGACATCTATACTGTCAATCAACTTTAAGTGTTTTCAAAATAGGGTTCTTGCCAGACTTATCTTTAGGAGTTTTTCTACTTTCAAATTTTTAATCCAGTCATCTCTTTACGTGTTTGGTTAATTTTCGTGTTTATGCTCGAACCCTAGATGTTCTGGTTGTAACATTGATTCCTTCTATTGTGTTTATTTCTATGAACTAGTCGCATTAACTGACTTTATTTATTGTTTTGAGTGATTTTCCTGGTAAATCCAAAATTCTTTGGGATTTTGTTGCTTAATTGATTTTTATTTTAGGGAATTTTATAAATTATTTCCTAGTTGAAATCAATATTTTATGGAATTTTTACTTGCTTCCCTATTGTGACTAATTGCACTTGCCTTAATTAGACTCAGTAGTTTAGGGATTTGATGGATTCCTTATATGGTGTGGTATTGATTTATTACCTTACATGAGTCCCAATTCTCACAGTTAATTGATTTCCCCCAATTAAGGGGTCTATTCCGGACTCCTCTATGTTAATTGATTCTGTGACTGATTAATTAATCCTAATTGATTGAACTTTGATTCGTTTACTTTATTTTCATTCACCCCTTAAGTGCTATATTGGCACTCTCATTATATTCCTTCAGAACCACGAACATTAGTTCACTACTACACTTGCACTCCAAAAACTCTCTCTGTGTTCTTCTTTGTTACTTGTAATATTCATTGGCCTAGCTGCAAGCCAAGGCCAACTATTGCACCATATCTGCTCTATTCTCGGTATTCTCTCTCCTTAACTTGTGTCGTGGGCCCTTTTTTCACCTCCTCGCGGAGATAGAGTTCCGGGTTTTGACATTCCATGGGTTGTGATAGCTCATTTCCTTATGGAAATTGGGTATTTTGAAGAGTCACCACCTAACGCGGTATGGTGCGTTAGGAAACCTAGAGTCATTAACTCTTGGGTTGGTTTGCATTACCAAATATTAGAGTAACGGCTCGAAATAACCTCGAGGGGAAGGTGCTATTCCTCCCTTTGGGTCCACAATTATGGGTCCCGACCGAACTTATATTCACAAATTAGTCCATAAAAATAAATAGTTGAATCAATTAGGTTCCATGTAAAGCACGTTGGGTAACTCAAGTAATAAAATAAAGATATTTTGAACAAAGTTGTAAAAAAAGGTTTTAAATAGAAATTTTTTTTTGGTAAAGTAGAAGTCCTAGGTTGGTTAGCCAATAGATCACACCGCACAACGTTAGGTAAACATTTCTCAATGAGGGGCTACTCGTGACATTAGCGCATAGTCATCATATGCCATATCTACCGTTACCATCCCCTTAGTGGTCATGCAAAGCAAGTGTTTGGTTAGCGATCTCTATTGCCTGTTGTTACCCATCCCTTCCTAATGGTCCTGGAGGAATTTAGGATCTCTAACTATAGGTGGTTCTGGACAGACCCCTAAGATATTAAAGGTTAACATTCTAAGGCGACATGCAAGACAATTAGGACTTTTAACACATAAGATAAAAAGGAGCAATTAGAGGCTCAAAGTTTCCTCTTCAAAAAGGCATATAAACAACAGGACTCAAACACAGTTAAGTTCGTCCTATTAAACAGTATCCTAAGGTAGGATGTCAAGCTGATTATGCAGAAGACAAGCAATTTATTTTTTATAAGATCAGGAGTAGTGAACCTAGCAGTTGCCTATTGGCTTTCTGAAAAATAAAAAAATCCTATTAGGATCAGAAAAGACATTAAGCAATAGAAAAATTTTTAGAATTGCAGGTTTTGAAAATGCCCTACAAGCTTGCCTATATGAGGAGTACTAATGATTATATTCTTATAGTGAGACAAGGTAGGTTTGAAAATAAACTTCTTTAATACCTATAGGGATGTTGTCTAATGTTAGATTAAGGAAGTTCTATAGAACTTGTTTCAGGAAATATAAACTACTTAATTAAACCAATCTAGAAGTGAACAAAGGTTGGACCAAGTTGATTTATTTAGACTAGTTTAGGTTGATAGGCTAAATTTCGAGTATGATTTCCATTGGAATGATACATAACTTTGATACTGAGTTTAAGGAATGGCAAGCATGATGACACATGGAAACATACATAAATACTTATCGTAACAGGATTGAGGTTAAGTTACATCCTATTGGCATGGCATCTATTTGTTAAGCTGATTTTAAGACTTGTAGACATGATTTCTATTATGGAATTACTAGAAACCTATAGGCATGGTTATTAGCACGGTGAGGCGACAAGATATAAAGACTAATAAGCATGATTTCTACTTGGTAATGAAATTCGATTTAAACGCAAAGTCCTATGAATGTGATTTCTACTTGGTAAAGAAATTAGATTTAAATGCAAAGTCCTATGAGCATGATTTTTACCTGTATTAACCCATAAACACGTATCTACCCATCCCTTTCAATAATAACCCTAGTATTTGTTTACAAGTTATTATAGACTATATGAATGAATTACCTAAGTGAATAAGAAAATAAGAAGCTATTCCATAGGGAACCTTCAATTAGGTCCAGATTTCCAAAACCTCCAACAGCCTCAAATGCCTCAATCCCATAGACAATGTCATAGTCTAGGTGCATTAAAGTTCCCTAAGAATCTCAGGATCCTGGACAGTGCTTACACCTAGTGCTTGTAACCAAAATTGAATAAGAGCACTATGGGAGGGTCAGTCTCTTTATGCCAGAGTTCATAGGGTTCTTTAGAGGATCCCAAGGCAGTATACATAGGGGAGAGGGCAAACTTATTGACTTAGGATTAGAGTAAAAGTGATTGACACAAGTTGAAAGGTTTTAATGAAAAAAACTGTATTAAAAGGATGTTTTTGTGAAAATACTTTAGTGAAACAATAAACGCAGTTTAAAAAGAGACCGGGGTAGTGAATAACAGCCCAAACACAGAACCTTTAAGAGTAGTTCATACACAGCCAAGAGTCACAGAACCAAAGCAAGTTCAGCTGCCAAAACAAGGGTAAATGGATTTAGGGACACATAGAACACCTTATTGTAAACATTTAATTTAAGCAAATATCTAGGAATTGGTATAGACATACTCAGAAATAGCTGATCAGACATAGTAACAAAACCAGACATAAAGAACTAACTTACATACATAGGTAATAGGGATTTGGGGATACATAGAGCACGTGGTGGTAAACACATAACATGTGGAGATAATTGGTGCAGACATGTTCAGAAACAACATAGAGGGGTAATATACTGATCTTAAGGAAGGGGAGTAAATAAAATGCTAATAATGTAAACTTCGAGTACAAGCTTCACAAAAAACCCATAAATAGAAGCAAACTAGTAACAAGATGAACTGAAGCAATAAAAGAATCATATTGATGTTGGAACTTTGAATTGAAACTAGAACATAACGGTAAAAAAAGACAGTAAGCAAAGTGAAAGAACATGAGAACACAATGGTTAGCCTTAGCTTGCAGCCGACTAACTTAGAGCAGTAGCAGGTAGCACAAAAAAGAGCAGAAAGATTTAAGCATGAGAGATAGTTTTTGAACCAAGAGTGTTTGTGTCTTTCTGCTAAGAGAGTGTGTATATATAGTTGAAAGCTTGTAGCAAAATAAGGTAAAAATCAAAGTCCATCAGTAATTATGGAACTCAGAATCAGTCAGTCGGGAAATCAAGGAATGTACTCCCTTTAATTGAGGAGTTAACTTCAAATGGTAATAGACATATGACAAATAAGTAAGGGAATCCAATAAGACTGAACATGAAAAATAAGAAAATGTTTTCTACATAGTACAAGTGCACAACAGTGTAATAGAGGCTAGATTCAACATATTTCAATCAAGGAAAGACTTAATAAATCAAGAATAAGGTAAGAAATATATTACATGATAAAAAATAGTAGAGATATCATGTGGAATCAGTGAAAGATCAATCACAAAGATTCAAGGATTCAAAAGTAAGAGATAGCACTGATTTCGCACCACTAAGCACATGGTATGCCAAAACCAGAACCGTAAGGGGTCGAGTAGGACAAGAACCATATAAGAAATTAGTGATTCAGATAGAGCATAGTCTTAATTAGTAAGCTAAGAATGATACCTGTATGAGAAGTAAAGAATCAGAAATATTGGTGAACAAAATATGGCAGAATTACACAATAGGCAGGGATAACCATAATTAGGACCCCTAACAAGAAAACATAGGGAAAAATCACAGAATCATAGAAACATATAGATTAACTGAGCACGTTGTCAAACAGAACTCAGAAACCCAAGATTGGAACTAATAAAATTAGTGTTTTTAGCATAGACGAGTTGAAAAGGGAGTAAAATCATAAAATCAGTCTAAATATGCAAGAGATAGAAGTTTTAAACATAAAGAATTCGTTTTACAAAGTGTAGAAGAAGTTCCAAAAATACTAACATATGAAGAAGATGAAAACAACTTGAAATTGATGATTCTTGAAAAAGATATTCAAGAAAAGTGTAAAACATCAAAGGAACAGACTCGAATCGTTTAAAAATAGTATAGATCTTGGAGATGTAAGCAAAAATTAGAGTTTAAGAAGAAACCCAAGTAGATTTGATAAAACCTATTTAGAAACTTAAAGATCGTAACAAATATAACATGATTTTCCGTATTTTATGGTCCTATATGTTCTTTGCTTGTCGCTTAGATTTTTCCTTTTAAACACCTTAGGCTGTCTAGAACTGCCCGGATTCAGAGGTCGTAAATTCCCCTAGGACCACAAGGAAGGGATACGTAGCAGCACGCTTAGAGGTCGTTAATTAAACTTGCTTATATAAAGGGGAGGGTAATGGGTAGTAAAAGGATATGATGACCTATGCATTATTGTCACGTGTATCCCCTCTTGTTGAGGAGGATTACCAGGAATTGCACAGATTGATCTTGTAAGCTAATAACCATATGACTTGCTTCTCCCAATTCTTATGTCTGTTTAAATTATATAAATTTCCTTTTTCTTTGCATATATGTGCTTAAGCTATCTAAACCTCTCTCTTACTTTCATTATCTGAATTTCCTTGATCATATATGTATTTGGAATGTTAAAACTACCTTTATTTGCAAATAGTTTACCATTGTTAAAATTATTTACTTGTTAAAATGACTAAATTCACATAGTTTAAGTTTGGCCGGGACCCACTGTTGTAGACTGGGAGGGTTTCTTAACACCTTCCCCTCAAGGTTATTTTGATCCCTTGCCCTAATATCTGGTAACGCAAACTAGTTACTTAAGTTAGTTACTCTAAGTTCCCTAACGCACCATAATCTGTTAGGTGGCGACTCTTCAAATACCAATTTCCAAAAAGAAAATAAGTTGTTCCCCCATGAATGTCGAAACTTGGACACCCAAAGGAAAAAAAAGAGGGTGCGACAACATGGTGACTCTGTTGGGGATATTCTAGGCTCTTACCATAGCGAATTTATTTTTGTGAATTAGTCAAAGCAAGTTTTATCCCGAGTACCCTTTCCCCTTTATTTGGATTTAACTACTCATTTATGATTTCATTATTTTTGTTATGACCCGACTGGTCGTCTTAAGAATAAATGCCCCGATCACCCTACTAACGATTTCCCCCCAAGTTTATTCCTGCTAATGTGATTGCCGGGATGTTTGATTTTGAGTTTTTGGAGAGTTTTGGGACACTTAGTCCCTAAATGAGAGGTTAAGAGTTGGAAAATTGACCACAGCCAGAACAACATGAAGACGACATCAAAATGGAAATCTAGTGGTTATGTTAGCTTTGTTAGGTGATTTCTGGGTTAGGATCATGATCGGAATGTATTTTGGAGGTCCCTAGCTAATTTAGGCTTGAAATGCCGGAAATTGAATTTTTGAAGTTTCTGGTCTGATAATGAGATTTTGATCTGAGGATGGAAATGGAATTTCGAAAGTTGGAGTAGCTCCATAGTGTTAAACATGACATGTGTGCAAAATTTCAGGTCATTCGGACGAGGTTTGATAGACGTTTTGATCGAAATGTGTTTTTAGAGTTTTCGAAATTCTTAAGGTTAAATCCAACGAATAGTAGGTGTTTTGATGTTGTTTATAGCGTTTTGAAGGTTGGAAAGAGTTTGAATGATGTTATGGGATATGTTAGTAGGTTTGATTGAGGATCCGTAGGCCTCTGGTGTGTTTCGGATGCTCAACGGGTCATTCTTGGAACTTAGGAAATTGTAGAAAATGTTGTAGAATTCAGTTCTGCTTTCCTTTTTGCGTTTGTGAGTGGGTCCTCGCGTTCGCAAAGAGGAGTCAGGGCTTGAGAAGAGTTTGGCTTTCGCATTCTTGAGAGGGCCCTCCGTGTTCAGGAAGAGGCTGGGTGGTTGTGCTACACATTCGCAATTGGGCTTCGCATCCGCGTAAGAGGTTTTGGCCTAGTGGAGTTTCGTGCATGTCGCGTTTGCCAAGGTACATTTATGCAAACAATCACATTCGTGGTATAGAGAAAACGTTCACAAATAATAAAAAATGGTCAAGGTTATTTCGTGCTTCAAGATTGCGAGGCATTGACTGCGTTCGCGAAGAAGAAAATTAAATAGCTGGGCAGAATGTTTAAAAGGGTGCATTTCGCAAATTTTTGTCAAGTTTCTTCCATTCTAGGCGATTGTCAAGTATTTTGGAGTGGTTGAAAGAGGGATTCAAGGGGAATCACTTGGAGGTAATATTTTTCACTTCATAACCCATTTTTATGGGATTATACACCTAATTAGTGGTCAGAAAATTGAGAAAAAATGGGTAATTAGGTCTTGATTTTAAGTGGCCATTAAATGAAGATTTGAGGGGTTATTTGAACTCCGATTTCATTGTTTTGTTATGTATAGTCTCCTGAGAGTGCAAGGTTTCTGGATATATAAATTTTACTCGATTCTGAGACATGGGCCTGAGGGATATTTTAGTTATTTTACATAATTTCGCATATTAGCTTAGAATTTAATTGTAGAAACAGCTTCTTGAAGTATTATTTATATTACGAAATGGAATTGAATAGATTTGGGCCATTTGGAGTTGGATACTCGTGACAAGTACGTGGTTTCTAGTTGATTTTGAGCCAGTTCAAGGTAAGTGACTTGTCTAACCTTGTGTGGGGGACCTTCCCCTTAGGATTGGTGTATTTGGTAACTGAATTGCCTTGTGTGTGAGGTGACGAGCGTGTACTTGTGCAAATTATTGAAAAATCTGATTTTTCTTAAAGTATTCCTTAGCATGTTTCTTTTCCTGCTTTAGTGTATTTGCAAACTTAGTCTGTTATTAGTTAGAAGAGCATGTTTAGTTGACTTAAAATGCCTTAATTGAATTACGTGAAGCATGTTAGGCTAGAACTAATTGTTACTTATACGAAGTTGGCATTTAATTTAATATCTTGTATTGTTGTTGTGTATTTTAAATTGGGATTATGGGACGGCTTCCCGGGAGGTCCCTAGTATGAAATTTCATTTCGAACTGAGGTGCGGGATACCAAGAGATCCCTGGCACATATTGAGGATACAAAGAGATCTTCAGGATACAAGAGATTCCTATCATAAATTGAGGATACCAATAGATCCTCGGGATACCAAGAGATCCCTAGCATATATTGAGGATACCAAGAGATCCTCGGGATACAGAGAGATCCCTTGCATATACTGAGGATACCAAGAGATCGTCTGGATACCAAGAGATCCTTATCATAAATTCAGGATACCAAATTATCCTTAGGATACCAAGAGATCCCTATCATACATCAAGGATACCAAGAGATCCTCGGGATACCAAGATATCCCTAGCATATATTGCGGATACGAACACATCCTCGGGATACCAAGAGATCCCTCGCATATATTGAGGATACCAAGAGATAGTCTCGATACCAAGAGATCCTTATCATACATTAAGGATACCATAAGATCCTCAGGATACAAAGAGATCCCTATCATGCATTGAGGATACCAAGAGATCCATGGTACGTATATTAAGGATATTAAGAAATCCTTGGTTACCAAGAGATCCCTGGCATGCATATTGAGGATATTAAGAGATCCTTGGGATACCAAAAGATCCTTGGTTATTATCCCTGTTGTGAGTGCTGTTACCTTCTGATTTGTCTTTATATTATGTTTATGTTATTGTACTCTTATTATCATGTATAGACTCTTACTGTAGATTCTCATTTATATTGTTTATCTTAACCTGTCACTATTATTATTATTTACCTCATAAGGGCTTTAACCTTCCTCGTCACTACCCGACCGAGGCTAGGCTTGGCACTTACTGAGTACCGTATGGTGTACTCATGCTTCTTATGCACATGTTTTTCATGTGCAGATCTAGGTACTTCTTCTTAGGCTGGTCATCCTTGAGGGAGGCGACTAATTAGAGACTTTGAGGTACATCTACCATGTCCGTAGACCGAGGAGCCCCTTTCCATTCTTTTCTTTTTGTATTTGAGCCCTTCTGTATTGTTTGTTCTTATTGGACAAAATTCCAAAGTTAGAACTACGTAGTATTTATCTTTCCTATCTTGTGATTCGTAGGTTTTCACGTCTTCCATTGGATACTGGTCTTGATATATGGTGTATGCAGAATGACACATTTAACACTATTATTGCTTTATTTCTATTCTTAAACCATTTTATTTTCCATATGATTGGTTATCTTCTACAATTTAGGCTTACCTAGTCGTAGAGACTTGGTGCCGTCACAATGGTTCACGGATAACGAACCGGGGTCGTGACATATTAGTATCAGAGCTCTAGGTTTATAGGAGTCATGATTACTAGCTAGTTTATTAGAGTCTCGCTGATTGGTACAGAGACGTCTGTACTTATCTACGAGAGGCTATGAAACCGTTAGTAAAATTTCACTTCATTTGATTTCCCGGTCGTACGAGATTGTGACATCAAAATCCTGAACTTCTATCTTCTATTTCTCTCACAAATGGTGAGGACATATACTACTAGAGATGGTCAAACACCTGCTCCCCTGTGAGAGCCGTCGGAGGTTAGGGCCGTAGTAAAGGCCAAGGACAGGCATGCTGTGCAGCCACAGCTCCCACGTGAGCTACAACCGAGGAGCCACCAGTAGTTCCAGCTAGAGCCCAGGCATCAGACACGCCTGCTACTACTACTACTCTAGCACTTTAGGATATATTAGCATAGTTCCTAAGCATGTTTGGTACATTAATTCATGCGGGATTGATTCAGGTTGCCCAAACTACTTCACATGTCGGGGAGGGACACAGACTCCCACCGCCCCCACTCTAGAGCAACGATTTTCCATTGGTCAAGTTCCAGGTGTCATAGCAACATAATATGTGCTCCCAATTCAGCTGTATGTGAGAACCTCTCACCTGGCAGAGGACAGGTGGGTCCAGGAGAGAGAAAGGATAGACGAGGTCAGGAGAGAGAGTATAGGGAAGTAAGGAGACCTCATAGATTGGAGAGACCCACTGGTCCTTGTAAGCATGCGATTTTTTCCCTACACGAATTACTCCTATAAATTCAAACAAAATAATTTCCGATATTTGTTTGCTATTTGTGGATTTTGTGGCATTTTTCGTTAATTATTTTTATTTTTTGCATTTTAATTAGTCAAAAATAGAAAAATAGGTTTTATATGCAATTAGGAGTTAATTTCACATTTAAGAATTATTTAGTAATTAAGTTTTTTATAAAAAAGGAAAAAATAAAAAAATATAGCTTAATTTGCTTTTCAAATTTTAATTTTTTGGGTGATTTTGCTTTTTATTTCATTTTAATTAGTTGTGATAATAATTATAGAGGATTTTTAGCATTTAAATTTGGGATTTATAATTAATTTATGATTTTTAGTAATTTCAAAAAATGAAAAGAAAAGAAAAAAATATGAAAAGATCAAAATAAAAAAGAACTTTTAAAATAAATAATTGGGTCATTTTAAATTAAACTTCAGCCCAAATAAACCACCCGAACCGGTCCAGCCTAACCCAAAAACCGTTCAGCCGCTCCCCATACTAAACGACATCGTTTTGAGTAAATCAATCAGGACCATTGAGATTCTTCAATCTAACGGTCTTGAGTCCGGGTTCATTTAGTAAATTAATGTCCAAGCGACCCCCTCCCCCATCCCCCACCCCCAAACACACCGTCTCCAACATTTCTCACTCGAAACCCTAGCGCCATCGTCCTCCACCACGCGCCGTTGGCTGGAAATCACCTCTAGCGGTGGCGAAACTCCGATCAACCCCAAAATTTACACCATTTATTCTCCTCACCCTCCTTTATCAAAATCTATAGCCCCTTGCCCTCGAATCTTAGCCAAACACTTCTATTATCGAGTTGAAGCTCTGACTCTGCCGTCGTGTCCCGCGGTGCCACCCAAATCAACACCAAAAAACCACCACACTCTCCCCTTTTCAAATCCCGAGTCAGTTCCCTTTGTATGAGGACAGAACCCATCGAATCTCAAATTTAGTGTTCGAGTTTAGAAGCCAAATCGAAGGTTATGCATGCAAGTTTAGTCCTCCGCATTTCTTGAGTGTCCGGAGCCTGTTTCGCCTCAGAATGGTGTTATTCACCAAGAATCGGCAAGTTGCACCATGTTGAGGATAAATCAGAATCGTTCGATATTTTCGAGTCTAAATAAGTAAGTTTTTTTTTCTTTATTCGTTTTTGTTCGTCTCTCTTCCCCCCCCCCCCCTTTCTTTCTCTTCTTTCTCTAGCATATTCTGAGTGAAATCAGTGTCAATAATAGTTATCTTTTGGAGATAGTATATTCTGTGTGTGCTTGCATAGTTTGTTCTCATATTTTTTCCTTTTCTGCTCTTCTTTAGAAATTTTAGCCAAGTGTCCTTTTTTATCTTCTTGGTTTCTTGTTAATTTTTTCTGCTAACAATTTAGGTTAGATTGTTAATTAATTGGTTAATCAGTGTTGTTGTAAATGTCGTTTGTTTTAACTTTTGTGCCATGTTTGTTTGGGAATCAATTATGTTCCTATTGTTAACTTAGTTCTCATGACTTGTAGGGTTGGACCTGCGCTTGAGGAGAGGATTCAGCCCAGGTCTTGCAAGAATTAACTTGGTGGAACCTTTGGGGTCCAACCAAACCCATTTTGGGCTAGTAGTACAAAGATATTTTAGAGTTTGGGATGGTAATTTAGGAAATGTAGGGGGAATCTTTTAGTAACTGATATGGAAGCTTCCGGTAAGGGGCCTTAGTAAAATATTAGATGTGTAGTTATTAAAACCTGGGTATCAAGTCCGTAATCTACGGTCACCTAAGCTAAAATAAATTTCAAAAGTTGGCAAAGGGTAAAAAACCAAAATATGAGCGCTGCGTTATTTGCTTGCCTATAAAGGCACCATTGCTTGCCTTAGAAGGCAGATTTTGAGAGCTAAAAAAAACCCAATAAAATTAGAGAGATATCAGAGGATAAAGAGATTTTATAGGATAAAAAAAATTCAAAGACTTTGAGTAGTAATAAATCTGAAAAAGGGGACTCTAAGAGAGACTAAAAGATAAAAAAAGGTAGAAAACAAAATACTGCGAAAATGTTACTGTTCCATTGAATATTTTGATATTGTAGAGGTTTGCATTTCAGAAATCGTTCCAGAATAATCATAGGTTACAAATGATTTGAACCTGTTGGCTTAAAGCGTTTGGCTCGAGTTTTGGCTACATTTGGTTATTAGGTATCACTTGATTCTTCTGCTGGTTGAAATTGGTTGTAAAACTAGTTTTTCCTTGGTTATCCTGGGTTATTTCTGATCCTGATCTCTATTGATCCTTGCCTATTGCTGCTGCTCACTTCTAACCCATGCTTCTCTTAACCTTCATGTACATACTCTTGATCTTTAAAGCATGTAAGTATTGTTTCATGTAGTGTTTGTTTTGGAAGAGAAATGAAGAGGGTGTAATTAGATGGTTTTTTTGTTGTTTTTTTTCTTTCTTTCAGTGTGTCTTATGCTCATGTTAATACTATAACAACACTTTTATATAGTGTGGGTTGATTTGCTTTTATTCAACTCCTGGATCATGTTAGTGTAGAATAACAACTGCTCTTTCTAATTCTGATTGTCTGAACCAGTGGCAGTAGTGAATATCCTTCAAGTTATATTGCCTTGATAAGTAATGGATGTTAGATAAAGCTATTTTGTGTAACTTTAATATAGTAGTTGATATTAATATACTATTAGAGTTGTTTATATTAAAGATAATGTTTTGTTGTTGAAGTGAGTATGAAATCGTGGAAGATGTCTTTTTTGGTAATTGATATTGAAAACTAAGGTAGCATGACACCAGAGAATGATTCAACATTGAATTATATTTTCAGTTGTGATGTCTTTGAAATGGTTAAGTGTGATATTGGGGCCTCGTATAGCAGGCTATGTGTTCTTTAGCCTCCATTGGGCTTATGTTTGAGCCCAGCAGCCTTTTGCTTGTAATATATAGAAATACAACATACCATTTGGGCTAAAGACCGGCATGAGCCTAAAGCAATGAAAAATGTATAATAAAATTGGTAGTCTAGTTCAATCCCCTTTTTACAAATACAGTCAAGGTGTGCCAATGCCAAATTAAATTGAATAATGGCATTGTCTAATCAAATTCGAACCCTTAGAATTCAGGGTGCACCACTTAGTGAATTTTTGTTGCCCTCACAAATTTAAACATACGAAATTGTTTTAGGCGCGCTAGTTAAATAATATATTTTCCTAAATACGGGTGCGCATTTATGTGACCCAAATCCAAATTCCAACGATTTTGAAATATTTCAAAAACCACGGGTGCATTTATGCTACATGGTTCAAGACACGTATTAACAACGTTGCAAACATTCCCAAAACCAAATAAAAGCAGTAAAAAGTTAAAATAGGCACATAGTCACAAAAATGCATTAAAATCAGATAATCAAGCAAAATATAAAAGTTGAGAGACCGTGCTAGAACCATGGAACTCGGGAATGCCTAATACCTTCTCCTAGTTTAAAAGAATTCCTTACCTGGATTTCTGGCTCGCAAACTATATACAGAGTCAAACCTTCCTCGATTCGAGATTTAAACCGGCGACTTGTGACACTATTAAATATCCCAAGTGGCGACTATGAAATTATTCAATAAATGAATCCAATTTTGATTGTCATTTAATTGGAAAAACTACTTAGCTACGCCCTCCTCGGAGTTGTAGTGTAAAAACGTGGTGTGAAAACTCTGGCGACTCTGGGGAGCGAACCTAGAATCTCTGATCCAGGGTTCAAGAATTCGAGCTTTAAATAATTGTAGTATCTCGTTCTTATTATTATCTGATTTGATTGCATAATTGTGCCCAATGTGATAAATGTTATTTTTATTGTTTTAACATTATTTGAATTGTATATAAACTACAGTGAAACCATTCTCTTCTCACATTCGGGGATGTGTTCGCTGCTTGAGACTCCCTATTCTATTAGTGTCATAACTTGAAATAAGAAAGAGACTCGGACAAGTTATATAGCCGGATGGCCTTTTGGTTCCCTGTACGTAGCCCCCTCCTCGACTCGGATTGTCCGCTCGGGTAAACAATCTAGACTCCCTACCCAGGTTTTGAACCTAGAGTAACTTAAATTCATGTCAGATCCCTAGTAGGAACGCGTATTTGCATCATGCATTTGACCAAGGGGACTCAATATAGGGTTGGGTCTGTCTAGGACAGGCGCACCTCAAATAATGGACCATCCTGATGCATTTTGCTTGCTACTTGTGCACTTATTTCGGATTTGCATGTCGACCGGCTTTTGACAAAAGAGTAAAAAGAGAGAAAAAGAGGAGAAAAAAACAAAAAGAGAAAAACAAAAGAGAGGAGAATTTGATAGTGTGAGGGGTGAGAAAGTAATTTATCTGTGTCAAAAATCGATATTAAAATGATGCCGAATGTTTGAAAAGAAAAATAAAACAAAAAAAAGGAGCCTGTTTTCCAAAAAAAAAAGAAAAAGAAAAGGATTTTGATTTTCGGAAAAACAAAAAGAGAAAAAAAAATAAAAAATAGAAGTTGGTTTTTAATTCTGTCAAATAGCCCGAAATACGCCAGTTTGATTTTCACTAGGCATGCGATACGTAGGCAACCCCCATCCGGCCCAACTTCATTTTTGAAAAAATAGCCAAAGAAGAACCCGATTTTGTTTATGATGAATAAATGAAGCGATTTTGTCAAAATTTTCCGAGTGTCCCTAAAAGAGCACCTGAAGGCTATTTTTGCAAGAATAACGGCATTGAATTATTTTCTAAATTTTGGCCGGTAGCAGGCGCAGCCTTAAAACCTCCCCACGGAAGTGCTGAAAGGCCATATTTACAAGGCCGAGATTTTGTTTTTCTCGATTTGGGATTAAAATAAACCAGTGACTTGAGACACCAGAAAGCAAACTATCCCATATGGCGACTCTGAACAAAATCGAATAAATGATCCCACTTCGACACTACTAGGGATCCAAACCGAGAACTTTGGTTCAGGGTTCAAGAATTTGAGCTTAGAATAGCTGTTATGATTAGCTTTGTCTATTATCTGATTTATAAACATGTTTGAGCCTAATGTGCTAAATGTTTTACCTCTTTGATATTTTCTGAACTGTATATATTAACTACTTGAAAACCCTTCTTCTCTCCGAGTCTTCTAAATCATCTGGGAAGTTTTCACTTCGTGTAATTTCTTTTCTGTTAGAGTCTTATCCCATATTTTAGAACGAGGTTCGGACAAGCTGCAAAGCTAGTGAAGATTCTTTATTCCCGGTAGGCTCCCCCCGGCTCGAGCTGTCCGCTCGGGTAAGCCAGGTCTAGAACAATAAAACCAGATTTTAAACCTAGTATAACAAAACATCATGCTGGATCGCTAGTAGGAATGTTTGTTTGCATCACGTGCATTTGACTTAGGAGACTCAACACAGGTGTTGGTCCTGTCTAGGATAGGTGTACCTGAAATGAAAAGACAATCCTGATGTATCGTACTTCTACTTGTGCATTTATTTGCTTTGGATTTGCATGTTGGCCGGCTTATGAATAATAGAAGAAAATTGGGAAAAGAAAAAAACAGTGTGAGGGTTAAGAGAGATTATTATCCGTTTTTTGGAAAAACCAATGTCCAAAAGGTACTCAAACTGTGCCGAATTTTTGGAAAAAAGAGGAATTTTTTTTTTTAAAAATAGTTGTTTTTGTTCAAATTGCTTGAACTATGCCAGTTTGATTCTCACTGGATATGGAATACGTAGGCAACGCCAGTCGGGTCGAACTTCCCTTTTGTAAAAATAGCCCAAAAAGAACAAAAAATTTATTTTTTATCCCAAATAAGCAGGTGATGCCATTCTTGTTTAAAATAAGCCGAATGTCCCCAAAAGGGCACCGAAAGGCTGTCTTGCAAGAATAGCCACCTTGGGTCATTTTTTTTATTTTTGGCCAGTTAGCAGGCACAGCCTTAAAATCTTCTTCCCCGAAGTGCTGAAAGGACGTATTTGAAAATTTGGATTTTCTTTTGAAACAAAATTTTGAAAAATAGTGTTACCCTTTTGTTTTGAGTCAAAATAAGTTATTAAACAACCATAAAAAATGTGCAGGATGAGCACAAATGAAAATGAACCTTTCGCAACTCTTAAGAGATCCCCTTACGACTCCACATGTGGTGGAATGATCTAGGAAAAAGTAGTAGAGAAACTGTGGTTAAAGTTCTAGGGGTCTCATCGGACTTTTGGACATCAAGCCGAGGTTGGACATGATTGAAGCCATATTACCCTTTTGGGATCAAACTCGCAATGTGTTCTATTTTTTTGTCTTTGAGCTCACACCCATGCTAGAGGAAGTTACGGGTTATGCTGGCCTTAACAGAAACCTAGGAAGTCGGTACCTAGTGACCAGTATCTCCCCAAAAATTTCTGGATCTGCTAAGTATTAGCCGGGATATTCCAGATGGAAATTGATATGAAGGGTATTACACTTTCCAGTTCCTATATCGACACTATGGTGACCATTAAGGTTTTAAAGCACCGAGTACTGGTTTGACCCATTCCGGAAATAAAGATAAATAGGAAGAAAGGCGGGGTCTGGATTTTGTAGCAACATTCTTGGGTATTGTAATATTTCCGCGAGAAGATGGTAACATCGAAGTGGGTCTCGTGGGAATGGTCGATGTTGAACTCAAGAAAACTAGTGGCGCTTTGGTTCCCTTTGATTTTATCTGAAATTTATCGAGCCTTAACCATCTGTTAAGAGGGGGGAAAATTCTTCCAATGCTACCATCTGTTACTACAATTATGGATACAAGAGTATCTCTACCACCGGGTTGGGTGTATGAATTATAGTATGAATGGCTTGAGTTGCATTAAAGAAATTGAAAGGTGAGTGGTGGGTGTTGAGTTCCCCGAGGGTACCGAGGCTTGGTTTGCAGACTTGAGCTCTTTGACTGCCGATAAAATTTAGTAGGCGTTCGGATAGCTTCCTATCACTGAAGCAGTATACATGTCAGTCGAAGTGTGTTATCTCCTCTTGATGGGCATCCGGAGCATCCAGCCATACACTTCTCAGAGCGTTTTGCACCAATCATGTAGATTTCAAACCATTCCCCATGACGAAGATCTGAGCAGACATGTCGTTGAATTGGGCCCAAAAGCTGTATTCCCGGAAGGAAGAATTCACCAAGTGTGGTAGACCCTAATTACATTTTTTTGTTTGGTAAAAGGTTTCAGATTCCTGAGATACCTACAAAAAGAGCCGACGTTCAACAATTCACTAACGATTCGCAAGAGCAGTGGGGCCGGTTGGCAAAAGAACAAAGTTACATGGCCAAAAAGGTTAAGTTAGAAGGACAAATCAGGGATCTGGAGTTTGGAAGTATCCAAGTTGTCGCAGATGAAGGGGAAAGAAAAAGCTAACTCAGGAAAACAAGCCCTCAAATCTCAAATCCAAAAAATGAGAATAGCAGCTACAAACCCAGATAGAAGCAATCTGAGGAAGAAAGCACTAGAGAGTCATGATGATTTAGAAAAATCTGAAGCCAATCTAGCAAAAGTCTGGGCCCAATTAGCAAAGAACATAGAAGGGAGGACACAATTTGTGCAACAAATTAAGAAAAAGTATGAAGGGACAATTACCAATCTGAGAAGAAAGTTAACCACCCTTGAGAATGAGGCGGCTAAGCAAGCCGAACACTTTAAAACTGATACGGAACATTGTTACACTCTGATGGCTCATATGGAGGAGGAAATGCAACACCTGCAAAATCAAAACCATCACAACACTTAGGTGTTAGAAGCAAAGAATCAACAAATTGGGTGGGTACATCGTCGGAAAATACCAAGCATGTGAGGATATGACCCAAACCCCTTTCTTCGTTGCAGTGATGACGTTTGTCCGCCAGATAATGAGTTATTTGGAACGGATACAAGGGGATCTCGCATGTAGGCCCGGGGCGAGGCCGAATGACACCCCGCGGGCCCTAGGAAATGTGGGACGCTTGGGAAAATAGAAGAGAGGCACACAACACAATTCCGGGAGTCGCTAAACTCTTTCCTAGGGCAAGTGGTACCTCCAATGTTCCAATCAGCCACCCAAATACACCGCTAGGATACCCGACTATCTCAGCCCATTTTGTTTGGACGCCTTCCGAGTTTCAACCACAAGTGTTAATGTCTGGTGTGTTAGAAACTACGCTTTACGCTAGAGGGGGGTGAATAGCGTATTAATAGAATTTAGCGTTTTCTTGCGGAATTTAAACTTTGCAGGAAGTAAAATAAATGCAGAAAAATAAACTTACACAAAGATGTATACTGGTTGGCCACCAACGTGGTTAGTCCAGTCCCCGAGAGACACTCTCGAGATTTTCACTATCTTGTTAAGCTTAAGGGTGCTCAACAAACCGTTACACACTTGAGGACGCAAGCCTCAAACAGTTGCTCGGAGATCGCAATCTCAAAGACTTCACCCAAGGAAACGCAAGTTCCTTGAAACAAGAGAATCGCAATTCTCTTACAAGTATATCAAATACTTGGACACTCACTCAACTAAAGTACTCCTTATTGAGTAGATATGAGTAATAGAATATGTTCAAGATCACAACAACTTTAAGCAATAATATGGCTCTCAAAAGCTTTATGAAATGAGTAGAAAATGAAGAACAATTGAATGAAAGCTTATAGCAATGTAATGATCAGTTTGTGTATGTTGTTATTATTAAAACACTGAAATGAAGCTGTATTTATAGTTGAAAAAGTTGGTTCAACCGTTGTCTAATTGCCAATTAAGAGTTGCTGAAATTACTCAGTGATAATCGATTATTAAGACAAAACAATCGATTATCTGCCAATCAGTTTAAAAATCAATCCCAGATTTAACGCTTCACAATCGATTATACATAATCTATAATCGATTACTGGCAATATTCAAAATCAGATAATCGATTACACTAAGTTCATAATCGATTACTTTAGCAACATTCTAAAAATCATTTCCGGATTTCAAGCAAAACATCGATTATATAAAATCTATAATCGATTACTTCAGCAATATTCTAAAAATCATTTCCAGATTTTAAGTAAAACATCGATTATATAAAATCAATAATCGATTACCTTATGGTATTTGAAAATCATTTGACAACGGACAGCTTCAACAATCGATTGTCCTTTGCAAAAATCGATTAGTTGTTATTTTCTGAAAATCATAAAACTTACTGTCTCAGTGATAATCGATTATCTAAAGACATAATCGATTACTTAATTAAATTTAAAATCACTGGAAGACATCAACTCAACACAATCGATAACCATTAGTTCATAATCGATTATTTTGAGTATTGAAAAACTTTACCTCAACAACAATCGATTGTCATTTGTTCACAATCGATTATCATGCAGATTTGGAAAAACCTGATGTTCACTGTCTTACTCACAATCGATTACCATTAATTCATAATCGATTGTCATGCAGTCTTGGCTCAGAAACAATCGATTATCATAAGTACATAATCGATTATGTTAGCCCAGATTTTTGAGGCATGTTTAGAAAACACTTTGTCTAATGTAAATATGCATGATTTAAAATCTTTTTGACACAGAATTAAATATGCATGATTTTGGAAAATAGTTTTATGAGAGAGGACATACTATGAGTCAAGTTATAGGATCGAGATTACAATTTAGAACAACTCAATAACAATTAAAAGCTATATCTTGAACTTCAATCTTATTCGCAACCATTGTGCGCTTGTACTTGAATTCCGTCATATATCAATTTTTGCTTCGTTTGTCATTCATCAAAACCTACAAAAGAGT
Source organism: Nicotiana benthamiana (assembly GCA_034376525.1). Classification (NCBI taxonomy): domain Eukaryota; kingdom Viridiplantae; phylum Streptophyta; class Magnoliopsida; order Solanales; family Solanaceae; genus Nicotiana; species Nicotiana benthamiana. Next base: position 48,145,610 of record CM067326.1, read on the forward strand.
ATACGTTTAGTATATTGCATTGAGAACGTGTTTCTAACAATTTCCCCCTTTTTGATAATGGCAAACATTAAGCGAGATATGCAATTTAGGCAAAAGATATTGACAATTCAAGACAAGTAACAATTATGCAATTTTGTTCTTGTTCCCCCTCAATTTAAGAGTTCCCCCTCAATTTTAGCTTATAAGCAATCAATGAATTAAGAGGTGGTGCATACCCGATATCCCGTTTTCTTCCCCCTTTTGCCATTAGCAAAAAAATAGTAAGGAAAGATCCAAAAAGATGAAATAAACAAGGTTTATTTATTGGAAAAAAAAATTTGAGGGTACATCAATGGGAACCAAAGAGAACAACAGCAAAAACCACAAAAAAAAATATTTATTCATTTCCGTCGTTGTCCGCCTCGTTATCCGGCGCTGCTTCAAAAGGAACGAGAGCTGCATATGGATAATTGACATGATCAAAGTATCCATGGATCTCATGAGTGAGTTGAGCAAGCTGGTCGGATATGGTTTGGAGAGTAGGCTCTTGGGACGAACGAGCACGACGGGGTGGACGACTTGAAGAAGGAGCTGGAGCATGATCACCATCATGATGGAAAGAAGACTCCGAGATTTCCCAAATTTTGGTACTCCTTTTGAGAGGACCATTTTCCGTGACAAATCCGGATGCTTCAAGGAAGTTCATAATGAGGAGGGCATGAGGAAGAGGCATGTCATCACCGATGGCATCGAGCATATGAATTTTGATGAGCCGACACAAATTTATTTTGGCTCCGGTGACAATGGCATGCAGAAGTTTGGTATCCTCCTGGGAGATGGTGGTGTGATTGTGCCGTCTAGGCTTGAGGACTCGGGTGATGAAGTAAAGAATCAACCGGTAGTTTGGATCCATTCCCGTTATGGTAGGACGACAGGTAGAGATAGATGGATCATAGGAGGTTATACCGGCTTGGTGGGGAAGGATGGTTTCATCAAAGAGAGCCCCGGCCTTATCAATATACCGGTAAAGGTCTTCACCTTCATTTGGAAGGCGGGCAATGGTGTGGAGATTCTCTTCAGAGAGAAGAATTTGAACCCTATTAATGGAGGTGACAAGTTCGCCATCTTCATCTTTATGGAGGTTTGAGTAAAAAGCTTGAACGAGAGTTTTGTTTATGTGAGGATGAGTGAGAAGCAAGAAGTCATATAGTTGACACTCCTTTAACATATTTGCGGCAGGGGTGAAAGGCTCAAGGAGTTTACTATTTGAGAACCGAGGAGGAAGAATGGTGCGTTTCTCAAATTTTGATAGGAACCTTGTGAGTTCATTTTCAGTTTCAAAGAACAAGACGGAACCGTCTTGGTATGGAAAATTTAAAGAAGGAGGGGCGGTTGAGGCTGATGCGCCATGTTTGGATCGGGAACGTTTTGAAGATCGTCCAGACATGTTAGGAGAAAGACTGCTGGAATTTGGCAAAGAAAATAGAAGAGATTTAGCTTTTGAATACTAGAGATAGTGCTTGAGTGGGTGAATGTGAGCTCTTATGATGCCTATTTATAGAGGAAAGGATTATCAAGCATTGAATGGAGACATTTGCTGAGATTTTGGTTTAGGAGCAGTCAGAAAAACGGTAAGAATTAAAATTACTGACCGTTAGATAATCGATTATTGAACTGAAATAATCGATTGTATTTACTGTTTGATTGAGATTTTGAATCTAACAAATCGATTCTTGAGTCAAACGGTAAAAAATTTGAATGAAATAATCGATTGTTAAATTTTGGTAATCGGTTATGGAGCATTTAAGACCTGACAGGAATCGATTGAGGAGCCAAACGGTAACAAAAAATTAATATGAAGTAATCGATTGTCAATTCTTGGTAATCGATTATTTAGGGAACTAATTTGATACAGTGAACTTGGAGAATATCAGAATTTGTCAAATAATCGATTGTATGAAAAAATAATCGATTGTTGTAGAAAGCATTGCTGAATGACTGAGGCGGAAATCGATTATGCAATTTAGGAAGTAAAAAATTAAACACAGATGCATAATAGTAATAATCAGTCATAAACAATCGATTATTGATACTGATAATCGATGTACTGCACAGAAAATAATCGATTAGTGGCTTGAAATAGTCGATTATTTTGTGCTAAAACTTCATAATTCCCCCTACCTTTGGGGTGGTACCTGCAAAATAGATTTAAACGTCTCCGACGCTCAAGTTAGTAACTTATATCGAAATTAATAAATTACACTAGTGTTAACAAGTAATGCCGTGAACTCTTAAGAATTGTGTCCTAGAGTGTTCTTAAGAGAGTTTCGGGTACTTACCTTTTCTCCAACATCGCCAATTACCTGTTCGAGAGGATGATCCTTGATCGTTCTCCACTCGTTAGGCGTATTTATTCCTTTTTCTAATTGTGGCGCTTCTTCCGTTGGTTGTTCCCCAATTTCATTTTTGTTTTCCTTTGAAGGTTCTTCTTGGATTTTATCTTTCAAGCTATCCAAGATACCTGCAAGATCAAAACCGGATTCCTTTCTCGCCAAGCGAGTATTATCTTCGGAAAACACAACATGAGGGGATTCCTCCACAATTTGGGTTCTTTTGTTAAAGATCCTATATGCTTTGCTATGTGAGGAATAACCAATGAAAATACCTTCATCCGATTTAGCATCAAACTTACCCAATTGGTCCTTCCCATTATTATGAACAAAACATTTACAACCAAAAACACGTAAATGAGAAATGTTGGGTTTTATACCCTTATAAATTTCATATGGGTTTTTCATGAGTATCGGCCGAATTGCTACTCTATTTAAAACATAGCAAGCGGTACTCACGGCGTCCGCCCAAAAGTATTTGGGAATCTTAGCTTCGTCGAGCATGGTTCTAGCCATCTCTTCGAGACACCTATTTTTCCTTTCCACCACCCCATGTTGTTGTGGTGTCCGTGGAGCGGAAAAGGTGTGTTCGATTCCGAGTTCGTCACAAAAATCCGCAAAGAGATTGTGATCAAACTCTCCCCCATGATCACTTCTAATCGAAGTGACGGTCGATTCCTTTTCGTTTTGAACACGCTTAAGGAAATACTTGAAATTTTGAAAAGCATCACTTTGATTTGCAAGAAATAGAGTCCAAGTAAATCTAGAAAAGTCATCAACAATTACAAAAACATATTTATTTTTACCAAGACTTTCAATACGAGAGGGACCAAATAAATCCATGTGAAGTAATTGCAAAGGTCTAGACGTTGAAACAATATTCTTGGATTTAAAAGATGCTTTGGTTTGCTTCCCTTTTTGACAAGAATCGCAAATAGAATCATTTTCAAACTTTAAACTGGGAAGACCAACTACTAAGTTTTGAAAAAGAAGCTTGTCCAAAAGATGCATGTTCATGTGTGCTACTCTACGATGCCATAGCCAAGAGTTATCCTCTTTGCTTACTAAACAATCAACATATTCGCGTGAGGAGTTTGCAAGATCAACCATATAGATATTATCAATTCTAAAACCACAAAGTATGATCTTGAAATTACTATGTCTAAATACAAGGCATTCATCCGAATTAAATAGAGCAAAATTTCCCTTGTCACATAATTGGCTTATGCTCAAGAGATTATGCTTCAAACCTTTCACAAGTAGTATATGTTTAATAGAGGAGTTTTCGTCCTTACCGACCGAACCAATGCCGATGATTTTTCCTTTATTGTTATCACCAAATGTGACACTTCCTCCTTCTTTGTGCTCTAGTTGAAGGAATTTGGATTCATCTCCCGTCATGTGTTTGGAGCATCCACTATCAAGGTACCATAGTACACTTGATCCCTTCAAGCACACCTACAAAACAAATTAATGTTTTTTAGGTACCCATGCCATCTTGGGTCCTTGAGGGTTAGGCATGTTATAATGATGCAATTGATTTATATGTCTATAACGAGTAAAGCAAGTGGGAGCAATATGACCAATACGTCTACAATAATGACAAGTCACGTTGGGATTATGCATTTTTCTAGGTACATAGTAACTAGATGAATGAAGGTTGCTTACTCTACTTTGAACACCATTGTTTCTCCTATTATGAGCTCTAGGAGGTTCACAAGTTTGTCTAAAATATGCATCATTTCTAGAATATCTATTTCTAGGTGGAGGGTCATTTCTTGGTCTTCTAAATTGTTGAAGATTTGGCCTAAAATATGCATCATTTCTAGGTCTTCTAGCATTTTCACTATTTGGTCTAACATGCCAGTTATTTCTAGGATTTCTACTTCTAGGATAAGCATTTTGGTTATTAGTCCTAGGTTGAGCTCTAGGTTGTTGTGGTTTAGCACCAACCTTTTCTTCATTCTTGAATCCTATTCCATGTTTAGTTGATTTTAGATTAACAAGCACATCATTCAAGTTTTTATGCGAAGAATTAAACTTATCTAATGTGCCTTTAAGTCTAGCTACTTCATTCTTAAGAAGCACACAAGAAGAACAGTTTCTAGTAGAACCTTCAGGTTTATCAGCACTTCTTTTTCCATAAAACTTGTTTTCCTCTTTTAGCTTCTTATTTTCGAAAACCAGTTTTTCTAATTCTTTTTCTTTTAATGAAAGCTGTGTTTGAAAATCTTTTTCTTTTAGAGAAGCGTTTTCTTTAACACTTTTGACAGTTTTTGAAGCTTTGATAAATTCAGCATATAGTTCATCAAAAGCATTTCTCATTTCACCAAGAGTAAAGAAATTTTGAGAAGAGATTTGACTTACCTCGTCTTTGCCGTCTTCTTGAGTCATGAGACATAAATTTGCTGCTTCATCGTCTTCTTCTTCGCTTGCTTCATCTCCGGAATCTCCTCCCCAAGAGATGTGTGCACGTTGCTTTTTGAAGGGTTTCTTCTCCTTTTTGATGTTAGGGCAATTTGATTTTATGTGCCCGGTTTCTCCGCATTCATAGCATTTAAGTTGATCGCCTTGATTTTTGTTCTTGCGTTCATACTCTTTGCGCATGAATTTTTGAAACCTTTTGATAACGAGTCCAAACTCGTTGTCACCTTCCTCATCAATTTGTGGTTGGCTAGCCTTTAGAGCAATCCTTTGCCTTCTTTGATCATCAACAAACGGGTTAAGTATAGTTGATTCATAGGTTTTGAGATTACCTCTTAATGCGTCAATTGTGACATTTGTGATGCCAATGGATTCTTGGATTGCATCGGCCTTTGATCGCCATGTCGGAGTGAGACTTCTGAGGATCTTCCGGACAAGTTCTCTATCCGTAAACGTCTTTTTGAGGGCGTGTAGATCATTCACGATCATTGAGAATCGCTCAAACATTTCGTCTACTTTCTCTCCTTCCTTCATGTGGAATAGTTCATAAGAGTGAGTTAAGAAATCAATTTTAGCTTCTCGTACCTGGTCGGTTCCTTCGTATGTCACTTCAAGCTTATCCCACATTTCTTTTGCTGTTTTGCAGCATGATATCTTCCTGTAGTCGTTAGCATTAACAGCATAATATAATAAATTTATAGCTTTGGCATTATTTTGAACCTTACGAATATCCTCCGCGGTATATTCCTCTTCGGTCTTTGGAACCCATTCGTCTTCCACCTTCTTGGTTGGAATTTGGTTTCCATTGGTAAATACTTTCCACAAATGAAAGCTATTTGATTGCACAAAGATTTGCATCCTCTCCTTCCAGTATGAGTAGTTTGTGCCGTTGAATAGAGGAGGTCGTGTAGAGCATTGTCCTTCTTCAATTCCTGCAAAAGAGTCAAGAGTAGAAGCCATGGATGGTTCTCTCAAACGGTTAAGTTTTCAGAGAGTTGGGCTCTGATACCAATTGTTAGAAACTACGCTTTACGCTAGAGGGGGGGTGAATAGCGTATTAATAGAATTTAGCGTTTTCTTGCGGAATTTAAACTCTGCAGGAAGTAAAATAAATGCAGAAAAATAAACTTACACAAAGATGTATACTAGTTGGCCACCAACGTGGTTAGTCCAGTCCCCGAGAGACTCTCTCGAGATTTTTCACTATCTTGTTAAGATTAAGGGTGCTCAACAAACCGTTACACACTTGAGGACGCAAGCCTCAAACAGTTGCTCGGAGATCGCAATCTCAAAGACTTCACCCAAGGAAACGCAAGTTCCTTGAAACAAGAGAATCGCAATTCTCTTACAAGTATATCAAATACTTGGACACTCACTCAACTAAAGTACTCCTTATTGAGTAGATATGAGTAAAAGAATATGTTCAAGATCACAACAACTTTAAGCAATAATATGGCTCTCAAAAGCTTTATGAAATGAGTAGAAAATGAAGAACAATTGAATGAAAGCTTATAGCAATGTAATGATCAGTTTGTGTATGTTGTTGTTATTAAAACACTGAAATGAAGCTGTATTTATAGTTGAAAAAGTTGGTTCAACCGTTGTCTAATTGCCAATTAAGAGTTGCTGAAATTACTCAGTGATAATCGATTATTAAGACCAAACAATCGATTATCTACCAATCAGTTTAAAAATCAATCCCAGATTTAACGCTTCACAATCGATTATACATAATCTATAATCGATTACTGGCAATATTCAAAATCAGATAATCGATTACACTAAGTTCATAATCGATTACTTTAGCAACGTTCTAAAAATCATTTCCGGATTTTAAGCAAAACATCGATTATATAAAATCTATAATCGATTACTTCAGCAACGTTCTTAAAATCATTTCCAGATTTTAAGCAAAACATCAATTATATAAAATCAATAATAGATTACCTTATGGTATTTGAAAATCATTTGACAACGGACAGCTTCAACAATCGATTGTCCTTTGCAACAATCGATTAGTTGTTATTTTCTGAAAATCATAAAACTTACTGTCTCACTGATAATCGATTATCTAAAGACATAATCGATTACTTAATTAAATTTAAAATCAGTGGAAGACATCAACTCAACACAATCGATCACCATTAGTTCATAATCGATTATTTTGAGTATTGAAAAACTTTACCTCAACAACAATCGATTGTCATTTGTTCACAATCGATTATCATGCAGATTTGGAAAAACCTGATGTTCACTGTCTTACTCACAATCGATTACCATTAATTCATAATCGATTGTCATGCAGTCTTGGCTCAGAAACAATCGATTATCATAAGTACATAATCGATTATGTTAGCCCAGATTTTTGAGGCATGTTTAGAAAACATTTTGTCTAATGTAAATATGCATGATTTAAAATCTTTTTGACACAGAATTAAATATGCATGATTTTGGAAAATAGTTTTATGAGAGAGGCCATACTATGAGTCAAGTTATAGGATCGAGATTACAATTTAGAACAACTCAATAACAATTAAAAGCTATATCTTGAACTTCAATCTTATTCGCAACCATTGTGCGCTTGTACTTGAATTCCGTCATATATCAATTTTTGCTTCGTTTGTCATTCATCAAAACCTACAAAAGAGTATACGTTTAGTATATTGCATTGAGAACGTGTTTCAAACATGGTGCAGTTTCAAATATATTTGCTTCTCTACCTTGGTCGGCCATGGCACAACCTATACTGCTCCGGCCCTGTTTTGACCCATCATCATCCACCTTCCAAACACCCTCCTTCCCAATAGAACCCATATAGTTTCTCACCCATATAATTTCCGCAATGGGTAAGTCGTTTGCTGAAATCATTAAGATTGGTGAAATGGTTTATAATGGGTTGATACAGGTTAAATTTTGAGCCAATATACTTTAAGAGCTACCTCACAAGACATCCAGGGTGGTTCTAGAGAAGTAGCAAATAGAAAGGAAAAGGAAGAAACAACAACGGCACGGTAATGAATGCTCAACCTTATGTCCGGCTACAACAACAAGCCAATCAAAACCAAGCACCATTTCCTAGAAACCAACCTCCTTACCAAACTCACTAAAACCCCCGGCCCCCACAACATAATTTCCACACATATGAACCACCAAAGAGGCCATATTTCACTCCCATCAGTGAATCCTACTCCAGCCTATTATCAAAACTTGTTCAAATGGGTTTGCTGCAGCCTATTCCCCAAACCATGAAAAATCCCGGCATCACCTGCTAACAGAGCTGGTGCCCTATGTACTTACCACTCTAGGGCAGAAGGGCATAACACAGATGATTGTTGGACTCTAAAGAGGGCCGTAGAGAAGTTGATAGAACAAAGGAAAATAGTGCTGAGGGACAAAGATATTCACAATGTAACCAACAACCCACTAGCGACACACAACAACGGGCCGATAAGTGGAATGATTTGTGAGGATAAGTAATTTGACGCAGCGTTGAAGGCCAACATTGCCATAGCTAACATAGAAAATAAACCAACGGCTACCCCGAAGCAAGTCAAGGGGGAGAAAAAGAAAAAAAACACCCCTCTGAAGTCGAAGAAGAAAATGGAAGATGAAATTGGGGCTACGCCCCCAAAAGATATTGTTCTCTATGTCCCTTGAGGCTGCAAAAAAAGTAGATGTCATTGAGTCCTCCCAAGAGATCTGAGCTGAATAAGACAACCCAAATGTATGTGCCCAAGGGAGCTTGCGTGATGCCGGGGCCAATAAATCCACCAAGACTAAGTGAGTCTGTGGTTATTGGTCGTGCACTACTAAAGCCCATGACAGATCCTGCCGACGTGCCTTGGAACTATAACAAATCAGCAATGACTTACAAAGGCAAAGAAATCTCTGGAGAAGTGCAAGAAAGTAAGCCTGCTGAGAGGTATTTCAATTTAGAAGAGGTGAACAATGCCACGAGAAAGCGTTTCCCGCCTAAGAAGCCGGTAAGTGTCGAAGAAGCCAAGGCTTTCTTTCAAAAGATGAAAATGGCAGATTATGAAATAATGAAGTGGCTTCAAAAGTCTCTTGCACAAATATCTATTTTATCTTTGTTGATGAGCTCCACTGAACATCAAAATGTATTGATCAAGACTCTCAACGAAGCATATGTGCATGTTAAAACCTCTATAGAGCAGTTGGAGAGAATGGAAGAAAGATTTATCGCAGTCAACCAAATTACCTTTAGCAAAATCATTTTACCCTAGAAGGGGCCGCACAAAACAAAGCCCTTCACCTGACAATCAAATGCAAAATGTACTACATGAAAAGTGTTATGTTGGATGGTGATTCTGGGATAGATATTTGCCCACTTTCAACCCTGCAACATATGGAAATTAGTACTGAAAGAATCGGACCCAACAATGTTTGTGTATGTGACTTTGATGGCATCAAAGGGACATAATAGGAGAAATTGGTCTGATCCTAACTATCGGCCCAGTAGACTTTGAATTAACCTTCTAGGTTTTGGACATGGACAATTCCTACAACTTTCTTTTGGGGAGGTCGTTGATTCATGCAGCGGGGCTTGTTCCTTCTACTCTCCGCTAGATGGTGAATTTGAGAATAAGGATCAAGAGATTATGGTCCACGGGGAAGGTGAGCAGTTAATTTAACGAGACCCGTCGGTCCTGTGTCTTGAAGCAAGACAGGGGAGTGAACACATAGTCTATCAGGCTTATTAGATTGTGGCCGCAGACCAGTGCGAAAAAGGAAACCCTTGCCCCCAACCTTTCATGTCAAATGCATCAACCATGGTTGCCAAGGAAATGATCAACCATGGCTTCAAACATGGGAAGGGGCTCGGAAAATCATTGTAAGGAATAACTGAACCTGTTACCCTGACTGCCAATGAAAAGTTCTTTGGGGTAGTGTGAGCACGTGATTTTTGCCATATATATGTATAATTCCCAAAAATTCAAAAAAATAATTTTTTTCTTTATGTTTACAATTTATGTGAATTTTGTTGTCATTTTGCGTTAATTGTTTGCATTTTTATTTGGGCATGTTAATTCATATGAAAATACAAAAAATACTCATTTGCATTTAGGGTTTAATTTCATATTTTAGCATTAATTAGTGGTTAATTATCTTTTGAACAAAATAAGAAGAAAATAACAAAAATAGTTTATTTTTTGCATTTTTATTTTATTAATTATGAAATTGACGCAAAAGAGTTTTCGAAGTAATTTTGGGCGCTAATTAGATTAGTTTGATGTTTATTATTATTTTTGAAACCTTTATAAACTGACACAAAAATATAAAATACAAAAGAAATTTATATGAACAAAAAACAATTTAGAAGAAAATAAAGAAATACAAAATGGAGCAACTTTAGTATTAAGCCAAATTTGGGCAATTTTTGCGCCTAATCCCAGCCCAAACCCTACACAATAGCCTGGCCCAAACGTTCACCAACACGGTCCAAGACCCCACCCTCAAAACGACGTCGTTCGGTGTCGATTAATCTGGAGCGTCAAAGTTAATAGATCCAACGGTCCATAAGCCTAGGTTCACCGACCCCCTACCCTCACTGTCTCCCTCGTCACACCCCATTCTCTCAGAAAACCTAATCCTGCAGCCACCAAACCCCAACGCCCTAGGGTGGCGGCGCAACCTCCAAACACGACAAAAATAACACTGTTTGCTCTCCTCACTCTCCTCTTTCAAACCATGCAACAATCTTCCTTCGAATCTAACCCCAGCCCTTCAAATATCAAGTCAAAGGTTAGAGCCAAGTCATTATATTACACAAATCGGCTCAAATTCACCCCACATAGTCCCCGTGACCCCCTCACTTTGATTTACAAGACAATAGTTCTCTAATCTTCCCAGGCTTGCATGAGTTTTAAATCTAGTGTTACTTGTTCGAAGTATAGATATTTTGATGGTTTTGATTAATGTTATAGGGTTATTTTGACCAAAATAAACCTATAACATTAACCGAGAATCATTTCTAAGTCAGATTATTTAAGAGCGTACTTCAATAAGTTTCTCCCCTTTATTGTCTTCAATATTTAGTTTAATTCATTATTTTGTTGGGGCCAATTATCAGTACTTCGTTCGCATGAATGATTTAATATCTAGGTCGATTTTATTTTATTTGTTTATATGCTGATTTGATGTTGGTTAGTTTAAATGATTAAATGGTAGTCGTAGTTTAATTTGTTTTTATTCTCCTGTTGCTGTTGATGGGGCTTCAACTTACGTTTTTTCATATCCTTCTGATAAAGTTCTTAGTTCATTAGCATCAAGGTAAAAGTGCTTTTAATCCGTTCAAATAATATTTAGCTTTGTTCTTGTTGGTTTTTGCCTATTTGTTTTTTGGAAATAAAAAGAGTTAATTTCGGTTTAGGATTTGATTGGTTAGTTGGCAATTCAATTAAGTTAATAGGTTTTGATTATTGCAAAGTTTAATTAGATTCAAGTTTTGATATAGCTGTTTAGTTCCTTTATTAGATAACCTTAGTTGAATTTAATTTGGATGAGAGGTTTGGGTTCAGTTAATTCAGGCTGTAATTTTATGATTGATAGAATGGTAGTTTGGGCATGGAAAAGGGTAGTATATTGAAAAAAAAGTAATTGTAAGGATAGTTTAAAGGATATCTTAGGAATTGTATAGCTGAAAGAGCAACCTAGAAGCTTCTAGAATAGGGCTTTAGTACACATTTCTGAAAACTTAGGGAATAACTTGAGGAACAAGTTAGAAAATTAGGGGTTAAAGTGTAAATAATGAGGGACTAATGAGAAAACCCTAAAATCTGATCCTTTTACCCTCTAGTACCTATATATTGGCTTTTTGATGCCTTGTAAAGGGGTTCTTCTTTTCATCCCCAAAATTTCACTAGGTGATAGCTAGTTTAGCTCAAAAAATTTTCCCTTTTAGTTCCAGATTCAGATAGAAGCTAAAGTTCAAAAAATCAAAAAAACAACAATAAAAAAACCAACAAAAAAATTCGAAAATAAAAAAAAATCACTGTTTCATTAGAAGTAGTAGTCTAATTTTGATATTATGATTATCAACTACAATTTTTCTGGTTCTCTTCTTGTTGTTGAAGTTTCTCTGTTATGCATAGTTGAGTTCAAACAATTTCTGGGTTATTCAGCCTGCTTGGGTTATTTTTTTGTTGTTTGCTGCTGGGTTTTTCAAGCTCTTGGGTAGATTTCAAGTATATTAGAGGCTTATTTTGGTTGAGTTTGCTCATTCCTGGGCCGTGTTCTTGTTTTTGCTTGTCAGTGTTGACTGTGCTGCTGCTGATTCTTTTCCTCTCCTCTTTGTATTGTATTCCCAGGTACACTACCCTAAACCATATTGATGTAAGCTAGTTGAAGTTTTAAATTAAATATTCGAGGGGTTTATTGTTTAACTGAAGACTGCCTGCATTTAATTTGTAGTAGTTGCCTGGTTTCTTGTTATATAGATGTTTATTAAGTGTATAATTAAAAATGGGTTATCTGTTAAATGTGGCATAGTGTTGAAGTGTGGCATTGGATCCTTGGTATAGCTTGAAGTGTAGTCAGCACACTGGGTTCGTTTAATTTGGGTTTTGAATCAATTCAAAGGTTCATATGAACTTAGCGATCACCAATGGTATTGGAGCTAGGTAAATATCATGTTAAAAGGGCAATGACTCTGTAGTAGTATTTCAACTCACAAACATTAGATTTCGAGTAGCTTTATCACGGATCATCTAGTGTAATGTTGTTGGTAAATTGTCTTTGAAGTCAGTTAAAGGTTAGGAAGAAAAAAAGCGTATCCATAGCGAATCAGCTCATTAAAATCAGTAATCCATAATAGATAAATAGTCAGATAAATTAGTTTAGAATTTTTGGAGTTCATGTCTAGCAATTAAAATGAAGGTATGTATGGTCATTACGGTGCGTCGTTGCTGTTGCGTGAGTTTTTGCAATTGGATTCAGGATTATCATTGTTGGGACTCGATCTCTTGACCACTTTCATGAGGTCTAGCTTATTTCATTTGGCCTAGTCTTATCTTGGGCCCAACGTGTGCGTTACTGGGGAATTCTGTACAAGCCTGCCATTCTCGTGTGGATCAGGCTATTTAGGCCCAAGGCCAGGAAGACATCTAATTCGGTGTTGCCTAATTGACAACTTTTCAATAATAATCAACTAGATTTCCTTCTTCTATTACGTGTAAAGACAAATCAGAAATATGAAGTTGTAGTCACTCTGTTAGGTTGGCCTTTTAATAAATAATGAGATGATCCTTGCCAAACAAAACAAATGCGGGGCCCTCGATTAATTTCTAAGAATTAATTTAGAATATGGGAGGGTCATTTAGCGAATTTCACGGCCTTCTCCAAATTATATTTTGACAGAATCTTTAGGCGCGTTTCAATTAAATTACTTTCTAAATTCGGGTGTGCATTGATGACACCCCAATCCAAATCTCGGCGAAGTCGAAATATGTTAATAACCATGGGTGCCTTGATGGCGACGGGGTTAGAAACACATTTTCACGATGTCGTAATTCTTATTATAGAAATAATGATCAAATTGGTTAAAAAATGGAGACGAGCCTCACCGAACAAGAATAAATGCGAGGCCCTCTATTACTGATTACTAAAAATGATTAGAATTCGGAGGGTCCGTTTAGTGAATTTCAACGGCCTTTCCCAAACAATATTACGCTAGAACCTTAAAGTGTGATTTAATTAAATTATTTCCTTAAACTCAACATGGGTTCCTTCATGGCGACGTGGTCGAAGAATTCACGACGTCGCAAGTCATTTGAAATAAATATTTGTAAATGCGGTATATAAATAAAAGGGCACATAAGTTAGCATGTATTAAAATCAGATAAAATGAAATACAACAGTTAAGCGACCTTTCTAGATTCACGGAATCCGGGAATGCCTGACACCTTATCCCGGGTTAACAGAATTCCTTACTCGGATTTCTGGTTCGCAAACTGTAACAGATTGATAATCTTCCTCGGTTCGGGATTCAAATTGGTGACTTGGGACACAAATAATCTCCCAAGTGTGACTCTGAATAATTAATAACCCAATCCCATCCAATTGTTTTAAGTGGAAAAACTCCTTTAAGCCGTTTTGCGGGGGTGTATAAGCGAAAAAAGGAGGTGTGATAGCTCTGTCGACTCTTTTGGGGAAGAGAACCCAGAGTCTCATGTTCAGGGTTTAGAATTCGAGCTTAGATAAATTGTTGTATTTTGTTATACCTGATTTTTGTACATGCTACTTGCTTAACGTGCTAATTGTCACCGCTTTGAAATTATTTGAACTGTATATAAACTGTGCCGACACCCTTCTCTCTTCACCTCCGGGGATGTGCTTACTGGTAGAGACTCCATATTCTGTTAGTATCATACCCTGAAATAAGAAAGAGACGGGAAAATTTGCTAAGCCGCCTGACCCCGCAGGTCACCGGTAAGTTTCCCCCTCCTCGATTCGAGGTGTCCGCTCGGGTACACTGTCTAGAACATCGACCCAGGTTTTAAACATAGAATAACTTGACTTCATGCCAGATCTCTAGTAGGAATACTTATTTGCATCATGCTGCATTGACTTAGGGGACTCAACACAGGGGTTGGGTCCGTCTAGGGCTAGCAACCTGAAATGAAAAAGATCATCATGGTGCGTCCTACTTGTTCTGTGCATTTATTTGTTCGAACCTGCATATTGACAGGTTTTGACTCATTGAATGTCGGAATTTGAGAAAAGTCAAAAAACAAAAAATGAGAGAAATAACAGTTAGGGAGCTAATATTTAGATAAAATCTAATGCCCAAATACTATTGAAATTTTGTCGAAATTTTGTAAATGACAGAAAAAGAAAATGTTTTTTAGTTTGTTTAATTAAAAGCAAATGAAAAAAAAAAAGAAGTTTTTATTTTTGGAAAGCTGTTTGTTAAAAAAGAAAAATAAAAAGAGTTTTGGAAAGTTGTTTGTTCAAAAAGAAAATGAAAACGAGTCTTTTGTTTTTGGAAAAATAAAATGAAAAGAGTCTTTATTTTTGTTGGGAAAAATAGGTCGTTTTATTGTTTGTTGAAAAGAAAAAGAAAAAAAGAGAGTCGTTATTTCTTCTTATTTTCAAAAATAGAAAAAGAAAAATAGTTTGTCTTGACATGAAAATGAAAAAAAGAAGAGTCCTGTTTTAAAATAGTTCGGTTAATTTGCCCGAACTACGTATGGTTTGATTCTCACAGGGTGTGGGATACGTAGGCAATAGTCATCGGGTTCAACCTTTCTTTTGCAAAAATAGCTAAAATGTGTCAAAATTTTCAATTTTGTGTCATAAAGATTTTAGGTGATACCGTTTTGCAAAATAGCCGAATGTTCCCAAACGGAACGCCAGAAGGCTTACATTGCATAAATAGCCACCTTCTATCATGTTTTGATTTTTGACCCCCGCATCCTTAACTCTTTCGTCCTCGAGGCGATGAAAGGCCGTGTTTTACAATGACGGGTCAGTTATTTTGGGAAAAGAGTCATAAAATTGGGTGATGTCGTTTTTGCGAGAATAGCCAAATCTCTCAAAACGGGACACCGAAAGGCTGACTTTGCATAAATAGCCACCTTTGGTCGTATTTTGAATTTTGGACCCTTACAGCCTTAAAATCAACATCCCCGAGGCGATGAAAGGCCGTGTTTACAATGCCTGGTCGTTTATTCTTAAATTTAAAAAGGAAAAAGTCATACAAATCGGAGGCCGTGTTTTGAAAACTAAATTTTCCTTTAAATTTTGGGAAAAGAGTCTAGATGTTTTGGTTTGTTTTCTTTGAGTCGAATATAATTTTTTATTCTTTTAATCACCTTAATAAATGTGCAGGACACAATGGAAAATGAACTTTTTTCAATATTAACAAAAGTCCCGTTCGAGTTGAAATTATGGTGAAATGACTTGGATGAAGAGGGGCTGGATGAGGTGAAGAAACATCTGAAAGGTCTCATGGGTTTATTACACATCAGTCCTCGAGGTGACATCATCAGAGCATTGGTTACTTTATGGGACCCGGCACATAATGGCTTTCGCTTCTCGTATTTTTAGTTAACTCCAACGTTGGAAGAGATAGCTGGGTATATCAGACATGATGAGATTTCACTAATCCAAGAGCTATCACAGTGCAACGTTATTTAGATATGTTGAATATACCCAGGACAGCCCACAATCCAGATTTGGCCCAGGGTTTCTGCACTCCTCGATTCCTATACGATAGATACTGCCATGTGGGAGGGTTTAACAACAAAGATATCCAACTATGCAGTAAGAATAACAGGCAGAAGTGGGATGAGCACCAGAGAGTGGCCTTTATGATAACCTTTTTGGGCATCCTAGTGTTCCCACGGAAATATGTGAATATTGATACAAAGGTGGCCTCGATTATTAGTGCTTTGCTTAGCAAAGGTGGGAGTACTGTTGCACCTATGATTGTTCTAACATATTCAGAGCCCTTACTACTTGTTAAGCCGGTGGCACGTCTTTTGAAGGGTGTATTATGTTGTTACAAATGTGGATGATCGAGCATATGTGCTACCGTTCCCAGTTTTTGGGCTATGGTTCGCCCAGTGAAACTTGTATTGGGGAGTTTTACTCCAAAGTCGAGAGGGTCAGTTTTCCTGAAGGTGCAAAAGCCTGAGTATCGTACTTCCGGACGCTAAAGGCCAATCAGATACAGTGGACTTTGGAATGGTTACCCGTAGGAAAGATCATATACATGTCAGCCGCTTGATCACTTTTCCTTCTGACGGGGTTGCATAGCATACAGCCTTATGCTCCTTATCGGGTTCTGAGAAAACTCGGGATATACCAAATAATTCCACCCGAGGAGGATTTGAGCACCTGAGTGACTGAGATTAGCCGGGATGGACAATTTCCTGAAGCAAAAGTTCGCCAATTATGGAATGAAGGTCAATGCTTACAAGAAAATACTTGTGTGCCGGATCGGGTCAGGGGTGAATTGGCACCAAATTACCTCATGTGGTACAAGAAAGAGCTTGAACATCAGAGACCAGCCAAAAGACCTCACGTCCAAGATTTTCATGAAATATCGCGAGAGCAGTGGTTAGAAAAAGAAGAGAGTTACCCCGCTGAGATTGGGGAGGTAAAGCAGCAAGTAGAAAGTATGAAATTCGGAAATAGCGTGCAAGTCGGTGTGGACCAAGGGGAAAAGAATAAGTTTGTTCACGAAAATGAGATGCTCAAAGCCCAAATCCAACAAATGAAGGCAGCCGGCAAGAATCAACAGAAGAGTGTATCAGATGAAAAACTCATAAAAGGTTTGAAAAACGAGATCAATGAGTGTCGAGGCAAGTTGGAAAGGTCGGAGAACATCAGGGCAGAACTCAAGGTACAATGGGCTAAAAAATCAAAAGAGCGGCATCAATACCTCCAGCAACTGAAAAAGGATCATGCAAAAGTTGTAGCTAACTTACAAGGAGAAATAGTGGCCATTGAAAATAAAGTCGTAAAACAGGCTAAAAGCTTTGAGATTGAGAGCGGGCATTGTTACGCTTGCAGCCCAAATGGATGTAGAGGTGCAACAGTTTCAAGATCAACACCTCCAAGACTCCCAGGCAGTGAATACATGTAGTGACCACATAAAGTGTTTCATTATGGAGAAAAGGCAAACGAGTAACAGGATAAGGGCCGTTGGTCACGCCATTTCTAGGAGATGCCAGGCATGCGAAGATATGTCCCTGTCTACTTTCGTCCAAGCAGTGATGATATATGTGAAAAGAACTATGAATGATTTTTAACAACTTGAAAGAGAATTGGCACCTAGGTACGCGGTGAGGCTGAACGACGCCCTACGGACACCTAGGTTTGAAGCACTAGAATATGCCTAGTTAGTATATTCATTTTCCTATTTTTGAGTCTGTTTGTCCATCGTTTATTTTATTAAGTCTGTATTTTTGGAGTTTGTAGTTGGTCTTAGTAGGGGTCTTTCCTTTTGAAAAGTGTTAGTGGTTTGTGTTATTAATGAAATATTGAAAATTCCCAAAATGTATTTATTTTTACCTTCGCATTTATTTTCACGAACTACGCCTGGTCTGATTCGTATGGTGTCACGATGCGTAGGCAGTCAACATAGGATTCGATCTTAACCAAATAAAAAGAGAAAAAGAAAAGAACCAAAAAACAAAGGAAAGAGAGAAGAAACAAAATGGGGCAAAAACAAAGTTGAAAAGAAAAGAGCGGAAAAACAAGTAAAAGAAAGAAATAAGAGGCAAGACTGAAATGAGAGAAAAACAAAGAAAAGAGAGAGAAAATAGGAAGAAAAAGAAAGAGAGAAAGTTTGCAATCAAAATGAGAAAGTGCTGGGATAACGCATGTGATAGCAAATGCATAATAGATATGAGTAACTGCTTAGTTGCATTAATTCCCTAAATGTGAGATTACCTACGTGTTAAATGCCCTAACGCTAACACGACGGCTTCTTTTTCGCATGCCAATCCAGAAAGGTGGTTGGTTGTGGTTTTACGGTAACACTCTTCTTCAATACAAAGGCAAAAACAATGACAGAGAATAACAAGAACCGAGTGGGTTGGTACCAATTCCCAAAAGCAGCCAGTTGGACAGGTCAATGGGTTGGTAGAAGAGGTAAAAGTTTTGAGACAGCACCTGTCATCCATGTACCAAGCACGGGCGACTGGAAAGCACTACTCTTACCACCACCCGGCTTCCTAGACGCTGTCCTCACCCAAACACCAAACACAAGGCTTGCTGATCCTCCACAATCTCTAGATTTACCCGCTTATAACAGCTTTCCTAACCACTCCAGCAGCCCCACTACTCGTCACCCAACCATCTTTTCCCAAAAGTTCTTTTGTCACATCCATTGTTATCAACCGTGAAAACCCACCCAAAACTCATAAATATTACGCCTCTAAGGTTGGTCACAAGGTTTTAAACTCGCGAAAGCAGGGCATGCAAAATAAGCCTTACATTAAAAATGGAAAGTTCATCGGAAGGGAGTGGGGACATGGGGCACCCCGAAAGCTGAAAGAACTGTGTCTGACCCCTTACAGTCACTTACCCATAGGGTTTAAAGTGCCAAAGTTCATGTTGTATGATGCGTTTGGAGATCCAATGGCTCACTTGAAGGTTTATTGTAGTGAAATGAGAAGTGTGGGAGAGAAAGATGACTTGATGATAGCACATTATAGTAAGATCCTGACTGGGGCAACTTCGGACTGGCATGCTCGCCAAGGTATTAATAAGTGGGGTACATTGGGTGACATGGCTCGAGACTTTGTTCGATACTTTCAGTGCAAATCAAGGTTTACTCCAGAGTGGTCCTCCCTCTCTAAGATGGAAAAGAGGCGTGAGGAAAGCTTTAGGGAATTTGGGCTCAGATGGAGGGAGCAAGCTACTCGAGTGAGTACCCTGATCAACGAAGAAGTGATGGTCGATCTTTTCCTACAAATCCTGGAGCCTGTCTACTTCAATCATTTGATCCCGGTAATGGGTAGACCTTTAGATGAGGTATTAGGAGTGGGAAAGTTAGTAGAAATGGGAATCAAGTCAGGCAAAATCGTGGATTGGTCAAAATACATTCAGAACACCCTGGCAAACTTGGGAGGGGGAGGCAAAAGCAGAAGAGATAATCTGATAAGTTCTCCTATTCCCAGCCCCGAAATTGTCCCCATGGATATTCTCGCGCACCAGGTGACCCGATGCTACATCCCTGGATTAGGTTTTCGGCCAAATCAGGCATTCAGGAATGAGAAGTTGCAGAAAAAGAAAGCCTACACTCCTTTGGGAGAGTCATACGCCAATCTGTTCCAGAGGCTAAGGAGTTCGGGCGTCTTCAAGCCTACTCAGATAAAAATACCAAACACCCTGCCAAAGAAGTTTGATTTTTCCCGAAGGTGCGCTTATTGCTCAAATGCCCTGGGACATAACACAGAAAAGTGTTTGAAGCCGAAGAAAGTAATTCAGGAGCTCATTGATACAGGCGACATTGTCGTGCCAAATCTAGATGCAGGTGATACTAGCCAAAGTCCACTGCCTGTGCAAAATGAGACACATATGGCGGATATGATTTCCTTGGAAAAGTTATTAGAATGACTCGATATTGGTGATGCGGAACTTAGTGGCTAAGATGCCGAGCTTGGTAATTTGAAAGGTGCTTCATCTCTTGGCCAGCTGGAAAGAAGTCTTGGTGGTTTATTTCGTTGTCATTTCTGTTGTCCGGGTTATTTTCAGGGTTGTAATCCGGATATTGTCTTGTGATTCAAACCCTTATATCCTTTTATGTGTCTAGTTCCTTTAGTCCTTATATCATATGTAGTGTTATCTAGGTCTGTATTAGTATTGTATCCCATTTTGTATTGCTTGTTTTGTTGTTAAACCCTTCCACTATCTGTTTAATACAATTCTCTATTTTCTGTCATTGCTAGTCATTTTTTTTGTTCTTTTTTTAGTTCTACAATTCTTATCCCGTTGTCTCTAGTGACATGACATGCACGCATAATTCTCGGTCTGATCATTAAAACCATTTTGAAGACGATGAGGGCATTTGAGGAAATAAGAATAGATTTGAGCGTTATGAGATTGTTTGGAGCCCGAACCATGTGAAACTGGGTCAAAAAGAACAAGTCGGCCAAATTGATAGAGGGTCGGGCGTGGTAATAAGAGTAGCAGTGTTGCCCAATGGCACATTATGTCTGACAGATGTATAAGAAAATATATGGAATTGGCCATCAATTCTGATGCGGTCAAGAGATGATGTGTATGGTTTCTGTATTCTGATTGCACTTGTTTGTATTTGGCATATTTGAAGTCTTAAATTACGAGGGCATTTTGTTCTGCTATCTAAACACATTACCCTTTTGTTACTCTCTTCGAGTCTTATTCGTTTTCTTTCATACCCCTCTTTCGGAATCAATGGCACAATCAAAGAAACGCAAGTGCCGGAAATAAGTAAATGGAAAAAGAAGGAAAAAGAAAAGGAAAGAAGAGAAAAGTAGAAAGAAAGGAAGGAAAAGAAAAGGATAAAAAAGAGAAGGAAAAAAAAGAAAAGAAAAGAAAAGAAAAGAAAAGAAAAAAAAGAAGAAAGAAGAAAAAAAATGAAGAAAAGAAAGGAAAAAGCAAGAAAAACAGAAAGAAAATAAGAGAAACAAAATCACAACAACGTAGTTTTTATGACGTGAACTACGTTTGACTTGATCTTGAAAGGGAATGTAGGCAGCCTCGCTGAGGTTCAGCCATACCAAAATAAAAGTCAGAAAAATCCCAAGCAAGAAATTGAGGCAGAAGATGTGGTTGTTGTGAGATATCTGGTTCCGAAAGTTTTAGTTTTTAACCCATTTAATTGCTTTGAGCCTTTTATACCCCCTCTTTCAAATCTTGTCCAAAAGCCAAATTACGGCCAAAGAAAGACCTTCTGATCAGTCTTTAAGAGATTCCAAGTCAAGCAAGTAGAGGTGATTCATGTCAAGGGCAACACTCTGGTCCAAGCAGGAAAGATAAATGAAAAATGAGAGAGTTTTACTAATAAAAATATCCACGGGTTCCTCAAGGCGATGAAAGCTAAGAGAAATGAAAAATGGGAGAGTCTTATTAGTGAAAACCTTCACGGGCACCTTGAGGCAACGATAAGTTGAGAGAAAAAACAAAATGAGAGAGGCTTCATCGGGAAAACCCTTCAGGCACTACAAGTCGAATAAGGATTATGAATCAGAATAGTTAAGTGGGAGCATTGAAGCCCAGTTTCACGGAAAAAAGGTGCAACAAAAGCTGAACATCAGATTTGTTTAACAGAATAGGTCGTTGGTGCATTTCAAGGTCATTAGAGTGGTTGTCCACATTCGATAGGTTTCTACTTTGTAGCTTTCTTGTAAGGAATCATCTCTATCTATTTTCCTTTACTCTATTCCTTGGGTCTTGGTTATTTCCTCTTCCTGAGTCTGTTTGGCCAAAACAAGTGATAAATGACTTCAAAATTTGTCACTAGCTTCCTAATTGCACAAGACAAGATCTGGCTAGTACATCAAAGTGTGATAAGTCAAGAAAGAGTAGCAAACGCACTGAGTTGGTAACAAACAAACTTCTTTAGGATTCGTGTAAAGTACAAGGGTTTGGTAAATGTCGGTTTATGAGCAATACAACATATAGAGGATATTGGGTCTGAATGGAGAAGAGGTATTTTTAGTGATAAAGATGATAATGAAAAATGAACTAGCAAAGTCTTTGAATGGAAATCTGTTATCATGGCAAGTGAATGAGCAATAGACCTCAAGGCCAAGGCCGGTGGTTTAAGTCAAGAAAGAACAACATGCGCAATGAGTGGGTGGCAATTGTCTTACTTGGAGATTCATGTGAAACACAAAGGTTTGGCAGATATCGGTTCATGAGCAATGCAACAGAAGGAGGATATTGGGTTTGAAAGGCGAAGTGGTATTTTTGTGATAAGGGTGAGAGATAAAGAGATTATTTAAGGAACATGCAAGGTCTTTCAAGGTGAAATCAATGTTATCATGGCATGTGCAGGAGCAATTGCAGCATAGTTAAGGCCACAAACTAACCACCATTTTCAATCTCACAAGTTTTATTTGTCTGAAACAGGGACGGGAGCTATGTTCATGTCAAAGCTTGGTAGGTTGATATATTCAGGTGTGATGCCCCAATTCTGCTTACGCAAAGGCTATTGAAAAGATCACACATCACCACTAGGAGAAGCACTTCCTAGTCTTGTTTCTAAAGTTATATTTTATTTTAGGAGACGCACTTCCTAAAATTTAACCCATATGAGACAAACTTCCTAGTTTGAATCATGAAAGTTCCACCCCTAGGAGACGCATTTCACGGTCTGGGTATTTTCAGGCTATATTTAATTTTAGGAGATGCACTTCCTAAATTTTAAATTCACCCATAGGTGACGCACTATCTAAGTTGAGTTACACCCATAGGAGACGCACTTCCTAATTTGATAGTTCATTCATAGGAGAAGCACTTCCTAGTTTAAATCATTGAAATTTGACCTCTAGAAGACGCACTTCCTAGTCTGGTTCATTGAATTTTTACCCATAGGAGACACACTTCCTAAATTTTAAATTCATCCATAGGAGATGCACTACCTAGTTTAAATCATTGAAGTTTCATCCCTAGGATACGCACTTCCTAGTATGGTTTAGTAAAGTTTTACCTCTAGGAGACATACTTCCTAATCAAAGTCTTTTAAGTTATTCTTATAGGAGACGGACTTCCTAAATTGAGAGTGCATTCATAGGAGACGCACTTCCTCGTTTTATTCACTGAAGTATTCACCCCTAGAAGACGCATTTCCTAGTTTGGTTCATTCAGGTTTTATTTTAGCACACACATTTGCTAGTCAAAGATTTTGGTTTTACTCATAGGAGACGCACATCCTAGCCTAGTCGTTAATTTACTCTCATCATTGCAATCAATAGTATAAGAGGTTTTCAATTTTTGTAACAACTCACAAATCTTTCTAGTGCAAATTGGGGCAGAAAATTTCATTTATTGGTTTGTTTTGATTGCAGGATCCCACATGAAAAAAAAGATAACACAGAAAGTTTTAGTAGTCAGGAGTACGCCTAGATAACAAAGACATACATTTAGAACTTTTGAAGTCAGGAGCCCTCCTGAAGAACGGAGGTGATACAATTCAAATTTTAGTTTTCAATTAATTTCATAGAATTCAAGTTTCAGCAATCAGGAGCCCGCCTGCAGAACAGAGGTGATACAATTCAAATTTTAGTCGATTTCTTTGTCTTTTTGAAGTCAGGAGCCCACCTGAAGAATAGAGGTATACAATTTAGGTTTTATAAATTAGGATCCCGCCTGTATAATAGAGGTATTTCAAGTCAAGTTTTAGTCATATTCGTATTAGTATCCAGTAACAATGCCCAGTTTTCCAAACAGGGGCAGAAAGTTTTCTTTGTTTCGTCTATTTTATGAAGTCAGTAGCCCTTCCGATGAACAGAGGAATACATTCAAGTTAAGAAATTTGGAGGGAAGGAACAACATCTCATTGCACGATTTTAAGTAATAACAATGAGTTTCACCAAAGAAAATACAAGGCAACAAGCAACAAGAAAGGAAACAAGACAACAACACAACAAGGAAGTACAAGAACAAGTTTGAAAATTTTAGATAGGATCTTCGTAATTCATAGTTCATAGCTTAGGTTAGCTTCTTTTATTTGGACATGATGTAATAAGTAAGGTCAAGGAGCAGTAGCAGCAACCGCAACCGTAGTAAAATCACAGCTCCTGATAGTCCCATCTACCAGACATTCCCGAACTACCCTGACCTGAATAGTTTTTACCCCAGGATATGTAGGGAACCTCCAAAGCAGGGTGCGGCCAAAAACTTTTCAAAATGCTTCACAACGGAGTATTTTAATGGGCAAAAATCACTCGCATTTGCTCATGTATCTTTGCCGAAAACATTTCATATTTCCGAGCATAGAGGGGTAGTTGCGAGCATGTGATTTTGTCCTATGTATGAATATTTCCCAACTATTCAAACAAAATAATTTTTTTCTTTATTTTTACAATTTATGTGAATTTTGGTGTCATTTTGTGTTAATTGTTTGCATTTTTGTTTGTGCATGTTAATTCATATGAAAATACAAAAAATACTCATTTGCAATTAGGGTTTAATTCCACGTATTAGCATTAATTAGGGGTTAATTCTCTTTAGAACAAAAAAAGAAGAAAATAACAAAAATAGTTTACTTTTTTAATTTTTATTGTTTTAATTGTGAAATTGTCGCAAAATAGTTTTTGAAGTAATTTTGGGTTCTAATTAGATTAGTTTGATGTTAATTTTTATTTCTGCAACCTTTATAAAATTACACAAAAATATAAAATATAAAATGAAAAATACAAAAGCAATTTAAAAAAAGAGAAAACAATTAATAAAAAACTAAAGAAATACAAAAGGAAGTAGCTTTAATATCAGGTTAAATTTGGGCAAGTTTTGCGCCTAATCCCATCCCAAGAGCCACACAACAACCTGGCCGAAAAGTTCCCCAACCCAGTCCAAGACCCCACCCTAAAAATGATGTCATTCCGTGTTGTTTAATCTGGACCATCTAGGTTAATAGATCTAACGGTCCAGAAGCCTAGGTTCATTAATATAAATCTGTCCTAACCGACCCCCTACCTCTCATCACCTCCCTCATCACACCCCATCCTTTCAGAAACCCTAATCTCGCCGCCACCAAACCCCACTGTCGTAGGGTGGCGGCGCCACCTCTAAACCCGACCAAAATAACACTGTTTTCTCTCCTCACTCTCCTCTTTCCAACCATGACACCATCTTCCTTCGTATCTAACCCCAGCCCTTCGAATATCAAGTCAAATGTTCGAGCCAAGTCATAATCTTTCCTAAATCGGCTCAAATTCACCCCACATAGTCCCTGTGACCACCTCACTTTGATTCACAAGACAAAAGTTCTCGAATCTTCCCAGGCTTGTATGAATGTTGATTCTAGTGTGAAATGTTCAAAGTTACAAATATTCTGATGGTTTTGATTTTTTTTATAGAGTTATTTTGACCAAAACAAACCTATAACATTAATCGAGAGTCATTCCGAAGTCAGTTGATTGAAGAGCGTACTTCAGTAAGTTTATCCCCTTTCTTGTCTTCAATTTTTAGTTTAATTCATTATTTTGTTGGGACCAATTATCAGTACTTCGTTCGCATGGATGTAAATGTCTAGGTCGATTTTCTTTTCTTTGTTCATATGCTGATTTGATGTTGCTTTTTCTGGAAATAAATTGAGTCAATTTTAGTTTTTGATTTAATTTGTTAGTTGGCTTTTTATTCAATTAAAACAATTTATTTTGAGTATTGCAAAGTTTAATTAGATTCAAGTTTGGATATAGTTGTTTAGTTCCTTTATTAGATAATCTTAGTTAAATTTTAATTGGGGTGAGAGGATTGGGTTCAATTAATTCAGGCTGTAATTTTCATATTGATAGAAGGGTAGTTTAGGAATGGAAAAGGCATTATATTGAAAAAAATGTAATTGTAAAGATAGCTTAAAGGGTAGCATATGAATTGTACCGCTCAAACAACACCCTAGAAGCTGCTAGAATAGGGCTTTAGTACACATTTCTGAAAATTTAGGGAATAACGTGAGGAACAAGTTAGAAAATTAGGGGTTAATGTGTAAATAATTAGGGACTAATGAGAAAACCCTAAAGTTTGATCCTTTTACCCGCTAGTGCCTATATATTGGCATTTTGATGCCTTGTAAAGGGGTTCTTCTTTTCACCCCCAAAATTTCACTAGGTCATAGCTAGTTTAGCTCAAACCTTTCCCCTTTTAGTTCCAGATTCAGAGTAGAAGCTAAAGTTCAAAAAATCAAAAATACAACAACAAAAAAAAAACCCAAAAAAAACCTTGAAAATAAAAGAAAAATCACTGTTTCATTAAAAGTAGTAGTTAAGTTTTGATATTCTGAATATGAACTTCCTTTTTTGTGGTTCTCTTCTCGTTGCTGAAGTTTCTCTGTTATGCATAGTAGAGATCAAACAATTTCTGGGTTATTTAGTCTGCTTGGGTTTTTTTTTGTTGTTTGATGCTTGGTTTTTCAAGCTCTTGGGTAGATTTCAAGTATATTAGAGGCTTATTTTGGTTGAATTTGCTCATTCCTGGGCTGTGTTCAGGTTTTTGCTCGTCACTGTTGACTGTGCTACTGCTGATTCTTTTCCTCTCCTCTTTTCATTGTATTCCCATCTACACTACACTGAACCATATTGACGTAAGCTTGTTGATGTTTGGAATGAAATGTTCGAGGGGTTTATTATTCAACTGAGGACTGCCTGCATTTAATTTGTAGTAATTGTCTGTTTTCCTGTTATATAGATGTTGATTAAGTGATTAATAAAAATGGGTTATTTGTTAAATGTGGTATAGTGTTGAATTGTTGCATTGGATTCTTGGTATAGCTTGAAGTGTAGTCAGTTAGGTGGGTTTGTTTAATTGGGTTGTTGAATCAACTCAAAGGGTCATATGAACTTATTGGTCACCTGTGGAATTGGAGCTAGGTAAATATCATGTTAAAAAGGTAATGACTTTGTAGTAGTATTTCAATTCATAAACTGTAGATTGCTAGTAGCTTTATCATGGATCATGCTAGTGCAATGTTGTTGGCAAATTGGCTTTGAAGTCAGTTAAAGGTCAGGAAGACAACAACTTATCCATAGGGAATCAGCTCATTAAAATCAGTAATCCATAATAGATAAATAGTCTAATAGATTAGTTTAGATGTTTTGGAGTTCATGTCTAGCAATTATAAAGAAGGTACGTATTGTCATTATGGTGCGTCGTTGCTGTTGCTTGAGTTGTTGCAATTGGAGTCAGGATTATCATTGCTGGGACTCAATTTCTTGACCTCTTTCATGAGGTCTAGCTTATTTCATTTGGCCTAGTCTTATCTTGGGCCCAACGTGTGCGTTACTGGGGAATTCTGTACAAGCCTGCCATTCTCGTGTGGATCAGGCTATTTAGGCCCAAGGCCAGGAAGACATCTAATTCGGTGTTGCCTAATTGACAAGTTTTCAATAATAATCAACTAGATTTCCTTCTTCTATTACGTGTCAAGACAAATAAGAAATATGAAGTTGTAGTCACTCTGTTAGGTTGGCTTTTTAATAAATAATGAGACGAGACTCGCGAAACAAAACAAATGCGGGGCCCTCGATTAATTTCTAAGAATTAATTAAGAATATGGGAGTGTCGTTTAGAGAATTTCACGGCCTTCTCCAAATAATATTGCGATAGAATCTTTACGCGCATTTAAATTAAATTACTTTCCTCAATTCGGATGTGCATTGATGCAACCCAAATCCAAATCTCGGCGAAGTCGAAATGTGTTAATAACCACGGGTGCCTTGATGGCGACGGGGTTATAAGAACATTTTCATGATTTCGTAATTATTATAAAATAAATAATGATCAAAATTGGTTCAAAAATGGAGACGAGCCTCACCGAACAAGAATAAATGCGGGACCCTCAATAATTTATTACTAAAAATAATTAGAACTCGGAGGGGCAGTTTAAATTTCAACGATATTTCCCAAATGATATTATGATTGAACCTTTAAGTGTGATTTAATAAAATTATTTCCTTAAACTCGAGTGCGCATTGATGAGACCCAAATCCAAATCTCGATGAAGTCGAAATGTGCTAGCGAACATGGGTGCCTTGATTGCGACGTGGTCGGAGACGCGTTTTCACGACGTTGCAAGTCTTTTAAAATAAATAATGGCAAAAGCGGTATATAAATAAAAGGGCACATAAGATAGCATGTATTAAAATCAGATAAAATCAAATACAACAGTTAAGCGACCGTGCTAGAACCAAGGAATTCCTTACTCGGATTTCTGGTTCGCAGACTATAACAGAGTCATAATCTTTCTCAGTTCGGGATTCAAATCGGTGACTTGGGACACCATTAATATCCCAAGTGGCGACTCTGAATAATTAATAACCCAATCCTATTCTGATTGTCCTTTAAGTGGAAAAACTCCTATACGCTCTTTTGCTGGGGTGTATAAGCGAAAAAAGAAGGCGTGACAGGTAGGCTTCCGACCCACAATAGCTGATATTAAATGGGTGGATGGTAGAAAGAATGATGGATGGGTCTTGCCTCAGCAAGTACCACATCTATATAGAATATTTGTCAAGCCCAAATACAATGAGGAAGAAGATTATGAGGCCTTTACGATCGAAGAAATTGAAGAGATCTATGGGGAAATGAGGAAGATATTGTACGAAAACCACATGGTCAAGGCAGGGGAAGGCTCAAGCACCACTGAGGTTCTATTCATGGAACCTGAGGCCAAAATGCAAAATTAGAAGGCTACACCATTCCTAATCAGATGGAGTCCCAATAGACATGTCGTGCCATTTTTTCTGCATCACGAGTTATTCCAAGGTGTAACTCGGATGTTTTCTTTAGTTTCATGTCTTTTAATTAGTAATGTTAACCCAGTTATATTCAAAATTAAATGAAATTAAACCAATATCTCATCGTCCATCTTTCTTTATCCCTGCTTATTTTTGTTATGTTTTTATTTCTTCTTTGAGTTCTAATAATGCGGCTTTAAATAACATGACATGCTTATGAAGTTCATGCCCAGATCCAAACACGCTGTCTAACTGTGAAACAATGAACCAAGTACCAGAACATGATGAACAAGAGGCTTTTAGGGAAACAAATCAACAATTGAAACAATTTGAGAAAAAACCTATACCGAGCTTAGATGACACTTAGCTGGTTAGTTTGGGTAAGAAATCAAGGGAGTCAAGATAAGCATTCAGACAGACGAAAAAATCCGAGATGCATTAATAAAACTTTTGTTTAAGTTAAAATATGTGTATGCTTGGTCATATAATGACATGCCAGGAGTAAGTGTCGATTGGTGGTTCATAAGTTTCCAACTTACCCCGATTACCCCCTATCCAGCAAAAGCAAAGAAAGTTTAAAACTGATGTTAGTGACAACATGAAAAAAGAAAGTAATGATACAGTTGAAAGTATGGGTGATCTGAGTGGTCCGGTACACCACATGCCTAGCCAATGTACTTCCAGTGCCAAATAGAGATGGAAAAACCCGAGTGTGTGTGGAATATAGAGATCTAAATAAGGCGAGTCCCAAAGATAACTTCCCTTGGCCAAACATCTACATCCTTGTTTATAACTGCTTCAAACATGAGATACAGTTTTTCGTGGATTGTTACGTAGGATGTCACCAGATGTTGATGGATGAAGAACATGTAGAAAAGACAGCTTTTACCACAGCTTGGGGTGCATACTATTACAAGCTCATGCCGTTTGGTCTGAAGAATGATGGGGCAACCGACATGAGGGCCATGACTGCCATTTTCATGATGTGATGCACCAAGAAATAGACATGTACGTGGACAATGTGATAATCAAATAAAAAACCCAAGATAATTACATTAGGGACTTGAGGAAATTCTTCGATAGATTGTGTAAATATGATTTGAAGATAAACCCAACCAAATGTGCATTTGGGGTTCCATCAGGCAAGCTCTTGGGCTTTATAGTTAGTCCGAGAGGTATTGAGTTAGATCCAAAATAGATGAAGTCTATTCGGGATTTGCCTCCTCCGAAAACCAAGAAATATATAATGATATTATTGGTCAGATTGAACTATATCAGCCGATTCATCACTCAATTGACAATTACCTATGAACCTATATTCAAATTGCTGAAGAAAGGTATGGCAATCAATTGGACGGATGAATGTCAAGAAGCTTTTGATAAAATCAAAAAGTATCTATCTAACCCACCAGTCCTGGTCCCACCTGAACAAGGGAGGCCTCTGTTCTTATATTTGACAGTCTCGGAAAATTCTTTTGGCTGTCTTCTCGGGCAACATGATGTAACTGGAAAGAAAGAGCAGGAAATCTACTATCCAAGTAAAAACTTTACCAGTAATAAAGCTAAGTATACTTTGCTAGAGAGAACATGTTGTGATTTAACTTGGGTTTCTCAGAAGTTGAGACATTATTAGCAAGACTACACTACTTACCTCATAACCAGGTTGGATCCTTTGAAGTACATATTCCAAAAAACCAATGCCGACGGGAAGGATAGCAAAATGGCACTCAATGAAAGCCTACGCGCTGGCGGATAATTTGGCTAAAAAACCCGGCTGATGATAAAATACCAACTTTTGAACACTTACTTCCCGGATGAAGAAGTAAACTCAGTCAAGGTAATATTCGAAGATACCATCGCTTGGAAAATGTTCTTTAATAGAGCAGTAAATGCAAATGGTGTGGGACTTGGGATGTTTTGATCTCACCCATTGGGCAGCATTATCCAGCCATAGCCCGGCTTCGGTTTTTCTGTACAAACAACACTGCTGAATATGGAGCTTGCATTATGGGTATAAACATGGCGATCGACCAGGGTGTCAAAGAATTTTTTAATCATGGAGGATTTGGATCTGATTATCTGGCACGCCCAGAGAGAATATGGAACTCGGTATGTTAAGCTTATCCCATACAGGAAACAAATGGAAGATCTTAGCAGGTGATTTAAGTCGATGGAGTTTAGGAACCCAAGATGTGACTGCTAATTTGGCCTCGATGATGTCGTACCCATGCAATGCTCACATAGATCCCTTGGAAATCCAAAGCCAGGAAAGGCATGGTTATTGAAAATAGTTGAGGCAGAACCAGAGTCAACCATGATCTCTTCACATCAAAAGGTTTCTGAAAATGAAAGAATACCTCGAGTAAGCTAGTGGAGACCAAAATAGAACCATTAGATGGCACGCAAGTGCTTTCTGTATTAGTGGTGACGTCTTGTACAAAAGAACTCCGGACCTCAACTTGTTAAGATGTGTTGATGCAGAGGAGGCTGAAAGTATCATGTATGAAGTACACGCGGGGGTATGTAGACCTCGCATGAACGGGTATGTTTTGGCAATGAAAAGACTTCGAGCAGGCTATCACTAGATAACCATGAAAAAGAAGTGTTTCAGCTTTGTCCGAAAATGTCATCAATGTTAGGTGCATGTCGATTTGATTCATGCACCGCCCACAAAACTGCATCCCATGTCAAATCCTTGACCATTTGTTTCTTGGGGCATGGACGTCAATGGACCAATCGAGCCGAAATCCTCAAATGTACACAGATTCATATTGGTCTCCATTGACTACTTCATGAAATGGGTTTATGCCATCACTCTCCAATCTGTCACCAAGAAAGTTATGGTAGATTTCGTGAACTCCAATCTTATCTGCCGTTTTGTTATTCCTGCAACTATCATCACAAATAATGCAGTGAACATGAACAGCCATTTGATAGAGGAGATATGCGAATGATTTAAAATAACGCATCGAAACTCCACTCATTATCGGCCTAAAGCCAATGGTGTCGTTGAAGCAGCAAAGAAGAACATCAAAAGAAGTTTGAGAAAAATGATTCAAAGCTCAAGTAAATGGCATGAAAAGTTTCCTTTTGCATTGTTGGGATATCGCACTACGGTGCGCACATCGGTTGGAGCAACCCCATACCTATTGGTCTATGTCACTGAAGCCGTAGTACTCGTGAAGGAGTAAATCCCTTATCTCCAGATCATTATGGATGTTGAAATTAAAGACACTGAGTGGGTCAAGACCTGACTTGAACAGTTAACCCTAATTGATGAATAACGAATGGCTGCAGTCCGCCACGGGCAGTAGTACCAATAAAGAATGGACCGTGCCTATAGCAAAAAAGTGCAGCACAAGAATTTCAAAGTGGGGCAACTCATGTTAAGGCGCATTCTTCCCTATCACCAGGAAACGAAAGGAAAATTTGATCCTAATTGGAAAGGCATGTATATCATCAGAAAGATATTGCCAAGAGGGATATTATACTTGGGATATGTTGAAGCAAATGATCCCAAAGTAGCTGTGAATGCGGATGCAGTGAAAATGTACTACATTTAGCCTTTCTACAGAAACAACATTATCTTAATGGGATGACGATTACTTTCATTCTCGCTACTCAAAAACCAACAACCTTTTGCAAACTCTTTGAGCCGGTTATTCTTTTTTGGTTACCCTATTTGGAACATGAAAGTATTGTTGAAAAAGAAAAGAAAAGAAAAGAAACGAAAACGCAAGCAAAAAAAGAAAAATGAAAAAAAAAACAAAGCAAAGGAGAAAAACAAAAGAAAAACAAAACAAAATGTTTTCTTGAACTACATTCGACTTGATTCAAAAAGGATACAAAGGTAGGCTTTCTCCTAGGTTCAGTCACAACAAAATAAAAATCCAATTTTCCCCAAAAGTGAAACCGGGGTAGATGATATAATGGTTCGGCGATGATCAAGCCCAAGAGTTCTAACGTTGTAATTCACTCCAAATTCTATTACCCAAACCTTGTTGAACTCCTTCCGATCCTTTGGCAAAGGTCGTCGAAATCATAGAATACAGTTTCTTCGATCCTATACAATTAAAATGAGATAAATAAAATAAGAGAGTCTTATTGGTGAAAACCTACAGGCATCATAAGGCAATAGTGACCAGAGAGATTGAAAATGAGAGAGCCTGGTTAGTGAAAACTCGAAAAGAGCATTATAAGGGGGCGGTGAGAAGAGAAATGAGAAAGGTCGATAGGCGAAAACCCGCAAAGGGTGTCGTCGACCAAAAAGAAGACACCTGTCACAACCATTAGAGTCGTGGAAAGGATTCTCGGTTTGGAAGTGTGGGTCGCAATGAGTTTATGAGAAGTTGGGATGGTTGTGCGGATCGGGCATCCAGTCCAAGAAGCATGTCATGTTTATTGAACTCTGCATGCACCCCAGAAAATTCATTTCGTCTTCCCTAAAAGGGACACTTCTTTTTGAAGTCATATTCTTGCCTCCAGTATACTTTTCCTTGAATCCCTTTCGGTCTAACTCTGTTTTTGAAACTTATACAAAACAAGATTGTAGGATTGGTTTTACATGTTTTTTCCTACCAAAATCCAAAGAGAAGTACCCAGACTCAGCGGATGCATCAAGTCGATCCCGACTATCCATGATGGCCGTTGCTTTGAAAGCGAACTTACGGAAAATAAAAAAAAAATCCGAAGTCAGAAGCTCTTAGAGGCATAATGAAGTGAAAAGCACAATTCTTTTGCAATGTAAAGATCGCAGGATTGGTTTTACCGGTTTCTGCCTAACAAAATCCGAAGAAAGGTGCCCAGCCTCAGCAGATGCATCAAGTCGATCCCGACTATCCATGATGACTGTTGCTTGGAAAGCGAAGTTATAGAAAATAAAAAAATCCGAAGTCTAAATCCCTTAGAGGCAGAATAAAGTGAAAAAGACAATTCCTTTGCAATGTAAATATGGCAGTATTGGTTTTACAGGTTTCTGCCTAACAAAATCCAAAGAAAAGTGCCAAGCCTCAGCGGATGCATCAAGTCGATCCCGACTATCCATGATGGCTGATGCTCTGAAAGCAAAGTTACGGAAAATAAAAAAAATCTGAAGTTAAAAGTCGTTAGAGGCAGAATGAAGTGAAAAGGCAATTCATTTGCAATGTCCTGCTATTCTCAGAACTGGATTATACACTTCCTTTGCAATGTCCTACTGTTTGAGCTATATCTGGGAATGATAATCATGATGCTCAGAGTCAATTATTTCAAATATTAACAAGTCTTACAGATGGTGAGGTTGCGCAGCACACAGTTCGACAAGATATCTCTCATCAGCCTGATGTGGTTAAACTAGGCAGTGTGATCTCGTTGACTGATACAACAGCTGCAGTTTCTAATGAAGCCTTATTTCAACGTGGGTTGGATTTAGAGCCTACTGAAGCTACTCAACAAACAATTGAAGCCGATCAACATACTGCAAATTACTGGTCATCGATGTCCAACAGAAAAGCAACTCCAAAAACCTAAAATAAAATGCACATCGATGATAAGAGTCTAGCTATACATACAAATTCAAACTCATTTGTTGCACTAACCAATGTCAATATTGAGGATGGAATCTTGACTTGAGAGAACTTGCAGATGGCCAAGGATCATATTTCTCCAACCATACATTCCTCCACTACACATGTGGAGACGATTATCAAAGATTATGGAGATCCATCAACCTCCACTGGAAATAACAAAGAAGTAATTCAAGATAAGACGAGGGACATGGTCATTAAATCAAAACTGTGGAAAGATCAATGAGATTTTGACAATGAGGAGGGCTGGGGAGAAGGACTTGCTAGTTATTCATCTTTAGATGATGACCAAGAGTTTGATGATGACAGTGCAGGAGAGGACATTGATGCTCAGTTCAAGCCAAAATTTCAAAGGAAATCAGCGACGATCAATTGTCCTACAAATCTTCAACCTGCAGCAAACACACACAACAACTTGAACCATAATGCTCCAGTATTTGTTCCAAGAAATACTAAAAAACAAGCGAAGCATCAATTGTTGATCCAAACGCAACAATAGTGCCATCATCTGCCCAAGAATCAGATTGTACCAATAAAATCAATCACTACTTTGGAGGAGAGGAAAAAGTCAGATGCGATGACTAATTTTCCTTCTGTCGATAACAAAACAGTAAAATTTTCACAGACGGGGCATCACCACCTTGTATCAACTGCTCCATAAATCACTCTACAGGACAGAAACTACTGGATGCGAGGGAAGGAAGACATATATATGAAGAAGGGGAGGAAGAGGATATCTTAATGCAATACCGGGCAGATGCGTCAAGAAAAGTTGATTTGTCACCAATGCATAGTAAAACAAGTAAGAAGTCTCGTGAAAGGGATAGAAGTTAGGACAGTAGGGTGTTTGAAGACGCAAACATAAGGAGACCCGTAATGAGAAATGCAAAACAAAAACAGGTCACTAAAACAATTCTTACAAAGCCTAATCGATCGAGGAACAAAGCATGAATTTTGAAGCCATATTGAGAAATATTGAGGACGAAGACATTAATGTACAAATTGAATTTTTCATAAAAGTGGAGAAAAGAGAGCAACAACATGGTTTCTTCAATTTTTTATTTTTCCATCTCATTAGTATTATTCTATGTAATATTATCACTGTGCATGTTATAAACTCTGTGATGATCATACTTTTCTTAGTTCTTGCTACTTCTTTCTTTTTACATGCTTGTTAGATCTTGAAGCTTTTATTGGCCTCAATAGGATTAATAAGGTAAGGTTTACGTCTGTTGTTGTTATATGGGTAACAATACAGGTTCTAGTCCCCCCTTATTTTATTTTTCCTATTTGTTTTAATTTTCAATTTCATATTTTTAATGAAAACTAGCCCTAGGCGCTTGCCTAGTGGATTGCCAAAAAAGTGAAAAGGACAAAGGGCCACACGGGCGAGCCGTCATGAAATTTTTAAAAGTTGAGTTCCTTGATTTTTAGGAGAGAGATCAATCTTCATAAAAAGCCAGCAAGCAGCAGAGGTTGTAACCAAAAGAGTTGAGCCGAGATCAAGAAATCAAAACAATCAAGGCCACAAAACCAACCATCGTTTCAAACTAACAATTGTTTTGTTTGAATATTGAAACAGACGCAGCCCAAACCAACAATGCAAAAGCAGGTGAAACCAAAAGGAGAAGATGCGCAAAAATCTAGAAATGGCTTTGCAGTATGGGTTTGGGATTCATAATAGGAATAATTATAGCATGCTAAAGTAAACATTGAACTAAACACAAACAATAGGCCGACATACAAGTAAAGTTATTAAGTAAACACATTGTTTGTGATTGCTGAAAATCTTAATCAAGACATGCAAGTTTCAAGGAAGCAAAATACAGTAAAAGCAGTAGAAGGACTTGAAAAACAGGCCACAATACAAGTAACAAGAGAGAATGTTTTTTGAATGTGAGTATGAATTTAGAAAACTAAGAGTGTTTGTGTGTTTTGTATAAATGCGAAATTCATGTATTAACAAAATCCCTTTGGTGGAACGATCTAGGTGAATCAGGGAAAAACAAGGTCAATACACATTTGGGAGGACTCACTGGGTTGTTGAAAATTAATACTAGAGGGGACATGATAAAAGCATTGGATACATTCTAGGACTCGACCCACAACATATTTCATTTCCCAAACTTTGAACTCACTCCGACCCTAGAAGAAATAACCGGATATATCAGGATTCCAAAAATTCAACTAAGACATCAGTATCTGATTGCGCCAACGGCTGTCGTTGTACACTAATTCTTGGACTCATTGAAAATAAGCATAGGGGTTCACAATCCAGATCTGTCAGCCGGTTTTTGTAATCTCGAGTTTATATACAAAAGATATGGACATACAGAGGGGTTTAATGACCCAGAAAATAAAATCTATAGCAAAGGAAACCAACTCAAGTGGGAGGAACACCATTTTTTGCATTTATGGTATTCTTCTTAGGCCATTTGGTGTTTCCCCGGACGGACAAAAATATTCACATACGGATAGCAGGGGTTGTCAGCACTTTGCTCACTCAAGCGATGAGCACCCTCGCACCTATTGTACTATCTGAAATTTTGCGTGCCCTCACAGCTTATTAAGTCGTAGGAGATTTCTTCGAAGGATGCAATTTGTTGTTACAGATGTGGATAGTTGAACACTTGTGCCACCAACCTAAATAATTAGTTATGGGTCATCAGGGAATAGCCGCATAAAGGAATTTTACACCAGAGTTGATGTGCCCAGGTTACCATAAAGGGTTAAGGAATTGGTATCATATCTCCGTGTCATAACTGCATGTCGAATAGAGTGAACGTTAATGTGGCTCCCCATTGATGAAATTATATATATGTCAGCTATCGGCCTTCATTTCCTTCCGACGGGTCTTCGGAATACCCAATAGTATACTCCATATAGAGCGCTAAGAAAGTTAGGGAGGTGCTAGATGATTCCCAAGGATGAAGACATTAGTCGCCATGTGGTCGAGATTGGTCCCAATTGTCAGTTTCCCGAAGCATCAGTCTGTCAAAGTTGGAGCGAATGTCAATACTTGACAGTGGACACTCTAGTACGAGACTTATCCAAAGGCGAGGTTGCACCAGGGTACCTTGCTTTGCATAAGAAGGAAATACTGTTTGGAAAGGCTGGATAAAAGACCACATCTTCAAGAGTTTACTGAGGCGTCACAAGAACAATGGAATTGGTTGGCTACGGAAAACGAATACAGGGCAACAATAGGGAAATTTGAAAAGCAAGTCAAAGACCTTCAATTTGAAAATTGTTTGAAAGCTGCGAAAGACGCGGGGAAAAAAAAAGACTAGCTAAAGAAAATGAAGCTTGGCCAGCCCAGATTCAAAAAATGAAAATAGCCGTAGAGAAAATCCCTCCAGAAGTGCGAAGAATGAAAAACTCATAGACAATTTGAGGCGAAAAGTAGGAGAATATGGTTTTGACATGAACAAAGCAGAGGATGACTTGTCCAGAGCCCAGAAACAATTGGCCAAAAATGCAAAAGAGCGGGCATGAATGATTGAACAATTAAAAGAAATGTATGATAACGAGGTTACAGGGTTGAAGAAGAGGGTCATCGTGGTTGAAAACAAAATGGTCAAGCAAGAGAAGGACTTCAAGGCTGAAAGAGAACATTTTTACACAACAATATCAAGACTGGAAGGAGATTTGCAATAATTCCAATAACTAAATCGTGTAGTTGAACAAACTTTGGAAGCCTGGACCTAGCAGATTTGGCGATTGTTGCAAGAAAAGGGTGTTATAAGAGAAATGGTACAGATGATTGCTGATAACATCATCATAAAGTGTAGCCACTGTGAAGATATGACAAGATCTATGTTCTTTGCCACTGGCATGACCGTTGTTCGTCAAGTGATGGAAGACATCCACCATCTCCAAAGGGATTTAGCACATAGGCCTCCAGCGAGACCGAATGATGTCACGCAGGCCCCAGGAGCATTAGAGGCTTTAATGTATTCATGATTTTCAAAATCCCTTGGTCCATACGAGAGTTTGTATTTTATTTATTTAAGTTTGTAATAGGTTGTCAAGTAAGTTATATTCATTTATGTCAAAGTCTATTGTTTTCGGTCGAGTTGGAGTCTGTTGATTTCTTTTATTGGTTGTAATCAAGTGCTTTACTTTATGAAATTGAAGAAAAAAATTCCTAAATATTTTCTGTATTTATTCGCCAGAACTATGCTCGATCTGATTCATGCGGGGTCATGATACATAGGCAATCTCCATAGGATTCGACCATAACAAATACAAGAAAAAGAGAAAAAAAGAGAGAAAATTTTGAGATAAACAACGGTAAATAAAGGAGTGAGTAATAAAAAAGGTAGGAAAAACAAGTCGAGTAAGAGAGAAGAGAATAAGAAAAGAAAAACAAGAGAGAAAGGTAAAGTGGCATAGGATAAGAGTCGGGATGACGCAAGCGACCGATTCATTATGCATAATAGAAATTGGTAACTGCTTAGTTGCATTCATCCCCAAATATGTGGCTACCTATATGTTGAAGCCTAACCTCTAACAAGTTTTGGTGTTAACGTTTCAAGTCCAGAAAGGTGGTTAGTTTTTGCGGCATTTTGGCAACCCAATCTTGCAACACTCGGTCCAAAAGCAAGGTTATTATGGCCAATCAAGAAATAGATATAAGTATCATTGATCCATTGAAAGAGGTGGAGGATTTGGATATTAATGCAATGAAAGAGGTGGTGTACAAATTGAAGCATCAGATGGCTGAAATATATCATGCATGGGTGAGAGGGAAGCCACCACTAGCTGATCCTGCTGACCCGACCTTCGTCCCACCGCTATCCCATTCCCATGACCATCCTACGAGTCATCCACCCCCAAGCTCCCCATCTACCCACAATACCAAGGTACAACTTCTCAAGCACCCCCAGGTCCACCACCCAAAGTTGTTCCTCATCCTCCTCCGCAAGTTTCTCCCATCTATGAGGCACCTCCTCCCGCCACACTCAACAGATCATCCAGTGAGCCTTTGGTCCAAGATAATGATAACAAGTATTACCCACCAGAACCCGCTTTCAAAGCTCATGAACCTTACTCTTACATTCCCTATTTTGAAATCCCTGTTTAGGCCAAAAACCCAGTCAAAAACCTTGAGCAAGAGGAGGTACTCAGGAAAGTCAAAAGTCTAGATCAATCATTCAGAGATATGCGAGGATTAGGTGGCCAAGTGAGTGTGGCTTACAAAGACCTCTGTTTTTTCCTAGATGTACAACTACCTCCAGGTTGTAAGATGCCCAAGTTTGACTTATATGATGGACATGGTGATCCGGTGGCACACTTAAGGGGTTTCTGTAGCAAGATGAGAGGGGAAGGTGGTATTGATGAATTGTTGATGGAATACTTCAGTAAATGTTTGAGTGGCTCAGTGTTTGAATGGTACATCCGACAGGATCATACTCGATAGTACACATGGAATGATCTAGCATAAGCATTTGCCAGTCATTTTCAGTACAACCATGAAATTATCCCAGACCGTTTGTCTTTGACGAAATTGGAAAAGAAGCACAATGAGAGCTTTAGAGAATATGAATTACATTGGGGCGAACAGGCAGCGAGGGTCGACCCGCCAATGAAGGAAAGTGAAATGGTAGATTATTTATTGCAAGCTTTGGAGTACAAATATTTTTGTCACCTTGTATTAGCAGTGGGTAATTCCTTTAATGAGGTGGTAAAAATCGGGAGTATGGTCAAAGAGGGACTCAAATACAACAGGATCATGAGTTACTCTGCTATTAAAAAAACCAGCCACGCTATCCAAAGAGATTGGAGGAGCAATTGGAAAGAAAA
The DNA here is from genome assembly GCA_034376525.1 of Nicotiana benthamiana. NCBI lineage: Eukaryota > Viridiplantae > Streptophyta > Magnoliopsida > Solanales > Solanaceae > Nicotiana > Nicotiana benthamiana. The sequence continues at coordinate 48,185,687 of CM067326.1, forward strand.
AGAAGGAAGAGGTAGTGGCAGTTGATACAGGAACTTGGTTCGGGCCCGGGGGTCCATCCCATTACAACAAACCCCGACCTCACCACCAAATCGATCCTCACACTCCATATAGCCTACCACAACATTACTACCCACCTCCTGACCCCCGTTTCTCCGTCCATAATACAGAAACATATACCCAACCTCCCGCCCTGGCATGTGCCAACTCCAAAAAATAATTACCCAGCTTGGCAAAATAACTACCTACCTCCAAAAGCCTACAAACAACCCCCGTTACAAACTTTTCTGGCCAACCAAGCTTTCAAAACTTAGAGGATGTACTAGAAGAAAACTTTCACCCCATTAGGAGAATCGTACACCAGCTTATTCCATAGTTTGAGGCATCTAGATATGTTAAGGACAATTGAAGCAAAATTGCCAAACCCTCCTCCTAGAAATTTGGATTATTCTGTCAGTTGTGAGTATTGTTCTGGTGCCCCGTGACATGGCACGGAGAAATGTTGGCATCAGAAGTATGCTATTCAAGAACTCATTGATTCCCATCGGATTGAGGCGCAAACTCCAGAAGCACCCAACATTAATCAAACTCCGCTGCCTGCTCATCAAGAGACAAATCTCATTGAGATAGTGCACAATGATGGAGAGCCCAAAATGCCTTCGCAACCTGTCATGATGATTCGAGCCAATGAGTGGAAGATGGTTGAGAATTAGACAAGCGAGATGTCGACACTCATGTTGAGCGTAGCAAGTAGTGAGACTGTTGTTGTTGTCAAGAAGGAATCCCTAAAAGACGGGATGATGAAATAAGAGAATGCAAAAGCTGTTGTACCATGGATGGCCAGTAAGCATGTGGTTGTCGTGGAAGGCGCTCATTCGGAGCCTGTCAAAATCAAACCTGTAGTTCAACTACCGATGATCAGTAGCAAGGCAGTACCTTGGAATTATGATCGAGTAACAGTGACTTACAAAGGGAAGGGGTCAGAGAAGTAGTTTGTGAGACTCATGGATTGAATCGGCCGAGGAGGTGCTTTGCCCCCGAAAAATTGAGAAAATCAAATCCAAACAAGCATAATTCAATGTTGCTGAAGAAAATTGTATGTGAAGAAGAGGCAGAAGAATTATTGAAGAAGATAAAAATGCAAGATTATTGTATTGGGGAATAGCTGAGAAAGACGCTTGATCAAATCTTATTGTTATCATTGTTGATTCATTCAAATTAACACCGTCGGGCTTTAATGAAGATCCTGAATGAGGCTCACGTTCCTGATAAAATCATAGTCAACCATTTTGAGAAGATAGATTATAAGACTTTTTAGGTAAACAGAGTCACTTTTTCTGAGGATTAACTGCCCATTGAAGGAATCGAGAATAATAGGGCACTTTATCTCACAGTAAAATGCAAAGATTTTGTGGTCACTCGGGTGTTGGTTGATAATGGATCAAGAACAAATATTTTCCTTCTTTCCACGTTGAAAAATTTAAAGATGGAAAATTAAAGAATTCACAAGAACAACATCTGTGAGCGAGGATTTGATGGCAGGGGAAAAGATTAGGTTGGTGACATAGTGCTATTGACAATCTGACCAGTTGATTTTACCATGGAGTTCCAGGTGCTTGATGTGGTTGTATCTTATAACCTGTTGTTGGGACGACCTAGGATCCATGCTGCTAGAGCAGTCCCCTCTACTTTCCATCAAATGTTGAAATTTGAATGGGATCGATAAGAAATAGTTGTGCATGGTGAGGACCATATGCATACTCACAGTGATGCTATCGTACCATTCATTGAGGGAGATGATGATAAGGGGCCCTAGGTGTATAAGATTAATGATTTTGTATCAGTAAGCAAAGTGCCACATGGATAGTGTGTTCCAACACCAAAGTTAGCTACCGCATCAGTCATGGTGGCACATGAGATGTCAAAGAATGGGTTTCTTACCGGAAAGGGTTTGGGGGCTTCACTTCAGGGTATCATACAGCCGGTGTCTCTCCCCAAGAACATAGAAAACTTTGGTTTGGGATTCAAGACTACATGTGCAGATATCAAGAGAGATAGAAAGATGAGAAAGAAAGAATGGGCCCTCCCCAAGATTGTGCCTCATTCTTCAAATTATTTGTAAAGCCTGGCACCAAGAAGTGCCTAACAACAACAAGTTCCAGTGTTGCGGTTGATCCTGATGAGGAATGAATCAAAATGTTCGCAAGGTTGTTTGATGATATGAATATGGTGGAAGCCGGAGATTTTTCTAGCAAGTCAAACATGCAATTTGTCGGGCCCTAGCAAAAGTTAACAATTTGGAAGCTACTCCTCTCCCGACGAGGAATGAATTCTAGTCGTTTGCTTTGAATTTTCTTTCAAATTTCTCTGGATTATTCCAGGGTTGTAATTCAGATTCTATGTTCCGTCCATTTTGATGTGTAAAACCATGTTATATTTTATTTTCAATGAAATGCAATTTCCCTTCTCTTTTGTGCTAATAAATTTCATTATTCTTTGCTTTTCTTTTCCTTATTGTATAATTATTTTTGTGCTAGCTCCAATGATCTGACATGCAAAAGGACTCTTTGGCCCAGTCATAAGAGTCAGTTTAATTCAGATGTAATAACTAAATATATAGAATACAAGGATGAACTGGAATATGATGAGGAAAGGGCACTTGGGCAAATTAGTAAGGAGTTGAGCCATTTTGAGGAAAAACCCAAGCCAAACCTGAGCGATACAGAAGCAGTCAATCTAGGGGACCCAGATAACATTGGAGAAACCAAAATAAGTGTCCATCTTGAGCCAAAGCTTAGGGATGAAATAATTGAAGCGCTGCTTGAGTGCAAAGATGTTTTTGCATGGTCCTATGAAGATATGTCAGGGCTGAGTACTGACTTGGTGTTCACAAATTACCCACCGACCCGGCCTGCCCTCCTGCTAAACAAAAGTTTAGAAATCTTAAAACTGATGTGAGCTTAAAGATGAAAGAGGAAGTTACCAAGAAGTTTGAGGCCAAGGTCATCCGAGTCACCCGATATCCCGCTTGGTTAGCCAATGTCGTGCCTATGCCAATAAAAAGATGGTAACCAAGGTGTGTGTCGACTATCGTGACCTCAATAAAGCAAGCCCAAAAGACAACTTCCCGCTGCCGAACATCCATATAGTGATTAACAATTGTGCAAAGCATGAGATTGGGTCCTTCGTAGATTGTTACGCAGGCTATCACCATATTCTGATGGATGAGGAGCATCCGAAGAGGACAACATTCATCATGTGATAGGGAACATATTGTTGCAGGGTCATGCTCTTTGATCTGAAGAATGCCGGGGCAACCTATATTAGGGCGATGACAACCATGTTCCATGATATGATACATACGGAGATTGAGGTCTATATGGATAATGTAATTGTGAAATCTAGGAAGCAATACGACCATGTGAGAGATTTGAGGAAATTCTTCCAAAGCCTCCGCAGGTATAATCTAAAACTCAATCCTGTGAAATGCGCATTTGGGTTACCCTTAGGGAAGTTGCTAGGGTTCATAGTCAGTGGCCGAGGCATTGAACTAGATCCATCAAAGATCAATGCCATACAAGAATTGCTGCCTCCGAGGAACAAAGTAGATGTAATGAATCTGTTAGGACGGCTGAATTACATCAAGCCCATTTTTATGCTATTGAAAAAGGATGTTCGGTTAAATGGACGTGAGAATTCTAGGAGGCTTTTGATAAAATAAAAGAATACGTATCGAACCCACTGGTATTGGTCCCACTGGAACTAGGTAGGCCTCTGATCTTATATGTGATAGTCCTGGACAATTCATTTGGATGTGTGTTGGGTCAGCACGATGTCACAGGAGGAAAGAGCGAGCCATATACTACCTCAGCAAGAAATTCACAGCCTATGAGGTTAAGTATACTCACTTCGAAAGGACATGTTGTGCCCTAACTTGGGTAGAACAAAATTTGAAACATTACGTGTCATCGTGCACCACTTACCTCATCTCACGCCTGGACCCGTTTAAATACATCTTCCAGAAACCCATGCCCGTGAGGAGGCTTGCGAAGTGGAAAATCCTGCTCACCGAATTTGACATTTTCTACGTGACTAGGACTGTAATGAAGGCACAAGCATTGGCTGATTATCTTGCCGAAATCCGGTGGATGGATAATATAAACCTTTAAAGACATACTTCCTAGACGAAGAGGTAATGCACATTAATGAAATGTAGCAGGGCGAGAAGTCCAGATGGAAATTATTCTTCGATGGGGCCGCCAACATGAATGACATCAGGATAGGAGCAGTACTCATTTATGAAACGGGGCACCATTACCCCGTTACAGCTCAGCTCCGCTTCTATTGCACCAATAACATGGAAGAATATGAGGCATACATTTTGTATTCAAGGTTAGGTACAGATATGGGTGTTTAGGAAGTCTTAGTCTTGAGAGACTCAGACCTTCTGGTACACCAGATTCAGTAGGAGTAGGAAACACGAGATTTGAAACTCATACAATATTGGCAATGCTTGTATGACCTTTGCCAACGATCTGGGTCAGTAGAGTTAAGGAATATCCCAAGAATTCAGAATGAGGTTGTTGATGCCTTGGCTACATTTGTGTCAATGTTATATCATCTAGATAAGGCTTATGTTGACCCGTTGAATATCCAAGTCCATGATCAACATGCGTACTGTGACATGGTGGAAGAAGATTTTGACGGTGAGCCATGGTGTCACGAAATCAAAGAATATATCATGATGGGTGTGTATCCAGTACAAGCCACAAGTGATCAAAAGAGAACAATTCGTCGCCTATCAAGTGGGTTTTTTTCAGTTGAGGGGTTCTCTACAGAAGAATGCCGGATCTTGGGTTACTGAGACGCATAGATGCTATATAGTTTACCGACATCATGATTGAGGTACATTCTGGATTTGCAGACCACACATGAGTGTATCTATTTTCACAAAGAAGATTCTCCGGGCTGAGTATTATTGGCTCACCATGGAGCGATATTGTATCAGCTTTGTGCGCAAATGTCATCAATGTCAGGTACATGGAGACTTGATTCACTCCCCACCATCTGAATTCCATACAATGTCTGAATTGTGGCCCTTCGTTGCCTGGGGCATTGATTTCATCAGATCCATCGAGCCAGCAGCTTCCAGCGGACAAAGGTTCATCTTGGTGGCTATTCAGTATTTCACCTAGTGGGTCCAAGATAAAACTATTAAGACGGTGACCAAGAAAATAATTGTCGACTTTGTGCATTCAAATATCATTGGAAACTTCGGAATCCTAAAAATACTCATTACAGACAATGGAGTGAATCTAAACAACCATTTGATGAAAGAGGTATGTCAACAGTTTAAGATTACATATCGTAATTTCACCCCATAACGCCCCAAGGCGAATGGAGAAGTTGAGGCAACCAATAAGAACATAAAGAAGATACTCCGAAAAATGGTGGAACTGTCTAGGAAATGGCATGAGAAGCTACCCTTTGCTTTGTTAGATTCTCGCACTACTATTCGCACTTCAGTAGGGGCAACTCCATATTTGTTGGTGTATGGCATAGAGGCACTAATATCAGCAGAAATTGAAATCCGACTGGAGCAATTGAGCTTAATTGATGAGAAAAGATTAGCAGCAATATGTCACGGCCAGTTGTATTAACAGAGAATAGCCAAGGCATATAACAACATGGTTAGCCCAAGAAAGTTTGAAGTGGGTCAGTTAGTATTGAAGTGCATCGTCCCTCACCGGGCAGAGGAAAAGGGGAAGTTCTCCCCAAATTTGCAAGGGTCGTTCATCGTTCAAGAGTGTTGTCTGACTGAGCATTATTCCTAACAGATGTGGAGGGCAAGTGCGTAGAAATAACCATCAATTCTGATGCAGTTAATAGATACTATGTGTGATGGTCTTTTATTAAATCATGTTTGTCTATACTTGGCATGTTTGTTTGTACTTGGCATGTCTTAGAGAATGGAATGATGTGTTGGAAACACGTTCTCAAAGCGATATACTAAACGTCTTTTGTAGGTTTTGATGAATGACAAACAAAGCACAAATTGATATATGACGGAGTTCAAGTACAAGAGCACAAATGTTGAGATTGAAGCTCAAGACGTTGTTTTTAATTGTTATTATTAAGTTATTCTTAAATGTGATCTTCATCCTATAACTTGACTCCATAACATGGCTTCTCTCATAAAACTATTTTCCAAAATCATGCATACTTATTTCTGTATCAAATAATTTCAAATGATGCATATTTACATTAGACAAAATGTTTTCTAAACATGCCTCAAAAATCTGGGCTAAAATAATCGATTATGAACTTATGATAATTGATTGTTTCTGAGCCAAGACTGCATGACAATCGATTATGAATTAATGGTAATCGATTGTGAGTAAGACAGTGAACATCAGGTTTTTCCAAATCTGCATGATAATCGATTGTGATCAAATGCCAATCGATTGTTGTTGAGGTAAAGTTTTTCAATACTCAAAATAATCGATTATGAACTAATGGTGATCGATTATGTTGAGACAATGTCTTCCAGTGATTTTAAATTTAATTAAGTAATCGATTATGTCTTTAGATAATCGATTATCACTGAGACAGTAAGTTTCATGATTTTCAGAAAATAACAAGTAATCGATTGTTGCAAAGGACAATCGATTGTTGAAGCTGACCGTTGTCAAATGATTTTCAAATACCTCAAAGTAATCGATTATTGGTTTTCATATAATCGATGTTTTGCTTAAAATCTGGAAATGATTTTTAGAACGTTGCTGAAGTAATCGATTATAGATTTTATATAATCGATGTTTTGCTTAAAATCCGGAAATGATTTTTAGAACGTTGCCTATGTAATCGATTATGGATTTGGTATAATCGATTATCTGTTTTTGAATTTTGCCAGTAATCGATTATGGATTGTAAGTAATCGATTATGAAGCGTAAAATCTGGGATTGATTTTTGATCTGACTGGCAGATAATCGATTGTTCGGTCTTGACAATCGATTGTCACTGAGTAAATTCAGCAATTCTTAATTGGCAATTAGACAACGGTAAGACCAAGTTTTGCACCTATAAATACAGCTTCAACTCAGTGTTTTAAACACAACAACATACACTAACTGATCATTACATTGCTTTAAGCTTTCATTCAATTGTTCATCATTTTCTACTCATTTCATAAAGCTTTTGAGAGCCATATTATTGTTCAAAGTTGTTGTGATATTGAGCGTATTATTTTACTCATATCTACTCATCAAGGAGTACCTTTGTTAAGTGAGTGTTCAAGTATTTCAAATACTTGTAAGAGAATTTTGATTCTCTTGTGTTGAGGAACTTGTGCTTCCTCTTTTGAAGTCTTTGGGATTGTATCCCCGAGCAAGTGAAGTCTTTGGGATTGTATCCCCGAGCAAGTGAAGTCTTTGGGATTGTATCCCCGAGCAAGTGAAGTCTTCGAGGTGAGGAACCTCCGAGCAAGTGAAGTCTTTGAGATTGTATCTCCGAGCAACTGTAAAGGTTTGTTAAGCACCCGTAAGCTTAACAAGTTAGTAGAAAATCTCGAGAGAGTCTCTCGGGGACTAGACTAACCACTGTTGTGGCCAACCAGGATATATCCTTGTGTAAGTTATTTTTATTGCACTTATTTACTTCCTGTAAAATTTTAAATTCCGCAAGAAAACGCTAAATTTCATTAAAACGCTATTCACCCCCCCTCTAGCGTTAAGCGTAGTTTCTAACAATTGGTATCAGAGCCCAACTCCCTGAAAAACTTAACAGTTTGAGAGAACCATCCATGGCTTCTACTCGTGACTTTTTTGCAGGAATAGGTGAAGGTGAATGCAACACGTCGCCTCCAAAATTGGGTGAAAACAACTACTCAGTTTGGAAAGATCGAATGAGAGTTTTTACGCTAGCAAACGTCCTCTATCTATGGCAAATCATCAAGCATGGAAATCAAATGACGACAAAAGTTGGAAAAGCCAAGGTAAGTGAATACAACACAAATGCGATAAATATGTTGTATAAATCCTTGAACCAGGAAATCTGGCGAAAAATCTCCTACTACAAAACTGCTAAGGAAATGTGGGATAAGCTTGAAGAAATTCATGAAAGAACATCTCAAGTGGAAAAATGCTCAAATGATGAATCAAATATCAGGTGCCTGATGGCCGACGACAAAGAAAAAGAGGTAAGCACTTCTAACTCTCTCTCGTTTGAAGAACTTCAAAATGCCTATGAAGATATGTTTGGTAAATATGAAAATGCTGTTAAAATGATTAGAGATTTGAAGAAATCACTTTTCCAGCAAGAAATAGATTTCCAGAAAAATCTCTCTTTAAAAGAAAAGGATTTTGAAGAACGCTTTTTATTGAAAGAAAAAGATTTCGAAAATCAATTCTCTTTAAAACAAAAGGATTTTGAAAATCTGTCTCGTGATAACGAGAATCTTGTAAAAGAAAATCAATTTTTTCAAAATGATAGTGTAGAGCTTAGACAAGTCATTAAGACTATGCATGAAGCTTCTTATATTGGTAAATGCTCTACGTGTACTTCCTGCGACTCTCTGACGTTAGAAAACGCAGAACTTAGGAAAACCTTAGAATCACATAGTGTAGACGTTCCTAAGGTTATTGAAGAAAAGGAAACGTCTAAGAATAATCAATGGCATAAAAACAGAAATTACAATAGAAATCCTACTGCTCCACCTAGAAATAACTCTAGGGCTGTAAACGAGTCTAGGACAAATTCCTTTAGACCACCTAGACACTACGCTAGGATGTATGAAAACAAGTCTAGGGTTAATAATTCTAGAACACCTGGATACAATTCTAGAAATTGGTACAATGAGTCTAGAATTAACCACTTTAGATCACCTAGAAAGAATTCTAGGATGATTGTTAAGGAATCTAGGATAAATCACCCTAGACAACCTAGAAATGATTCTAGAAATTTCAACGCATCTAGGAATGACTATAGATCACCCAGAACGTATTTTGCTCCACCTAGACACAGGCACAATCCGAACGCAACATGTCATTACTGCAATCGTATAGGTCACATTGCACCGATGTGTTTCGCAAAGCATAGAGACTTCTCGTATGACTATAATCATTATTTGTCTAACCCCCAAGGACCCAAGATGGCATGGGTACCTAAAGATTATTAAATTGTTTTGTAGGTGTGCTTGAAGGGATCAAGTGTACTATGGTACCTTGATAGTGGATGCTCCAAACATATGACGGGAGATGAATCCAAATTCCTTCAACTAGAGCACAAAGAAGGAGGAAACGTCATTTTCGGCGACAACAATAAAGGAAAAATAATCGGCATCGGATCGGTTGGTAAGGACGAAAACTCCTCTATTAAACATATATTGCTTGTGAAAGGGTTGAAGCATAATCTCTTGAGCATAAGCCAATTATGTGACAAGGGAAATCTTGCTCTATTTGATTCGGATGAATGTCTTGTGTTTAGACGTAGTGACTTCAAGATCATACTTCGTGGTTTTAGAATTGATAATATCTATATGGTTGATCTTGCAAACTCCTCTCCCGAATATGTTGATTGCTTAATGAGCAAAGAGGATAATACTTGGTTGTGGCATCGTAGATTAGCACACATGAACATGCATCTTTTAAATAAATTGCTTTCTCAAAACTTAGTAGTTGGTCTTCCCAATTTAAAGTTTGAAAATGATTCTATGTGTGATTCTTGTCAAAAAGGGAAGCAAACCAAAGCATCTTTTAAATCCAAAAATATTGTTTCAACTTCTAGACCTTTACAATTACTTCATATGGATTTACTTGGACCTTCTCGTATTGAAAGTCTAGGTAGAAATAAATATGCTTTTGTAATTGTTGATGACTTTTCTAGATTCACATGGACGCCATTTCTTGCAAATAAAAGCGATGCCTTTCAAAATTTCAAGTATTTTCTTAAACGTGTTCAAAATGAAAAGGAATCTACCGTCACTTCAATTAGAAGTGATCATGGGGGAGAGTTTGATCACAATCTCTTTGCGGATTTTTGTGACGAACTCGGAATCGAGCATACCTTTTCCGCTCCACGTACACCACAACAAAATGGGGTGGTGGAAAGGAAAAATAGGTGTCTCGAAGAGATGGCAAGAATCATGCTCGACGAAGCTAAGATTCCCAAACACTTTTGGGCGGACGCCGTGAGTACCGCTTGCTATGTTTTAAATAGAGTAGCAATTCGGCCGATACTCTTGAAAACCCCATATGAACTGTATAAGGGTAGAAAACCCAATATTTCCCACTTACGTGTTTTTGGTTGTAAATGTTTTGTTCATAATAACGGCAAAGACCAATTAGGTAAATTTGATGCAAAATCGGATGAAGCTATTTTTATTGGTTACTCCTCACGTAGTAAAGCATATAGGGTCTTTAACAAAAGAACCCAAATTGTGGAGGAATCCCCACATGTTGTGTTTTCCGAAGATAATGCTCGCTTGGCGAGAAAGGATTGTGGTTTTGATCTTGCAGATATCTTGAGTAATTTGAAAAACAAAATACATGAAGAACCGCCAAAGGAAAACAATGATGAAATTATAGAACAATCAACGGAAGAAGCTCCACAATTGGAAAGTGAAACAAAAGAACAAAAGGAATGGAGGACGATCAAAGATCACCCTCTTGATCAAGTAATCGGCGATATTGGAGGAAAGGTAAGTACTCGAAACTCCCTTAAAAACACCTTAGAACTTACTGCTTTTGTTTCTCAAATTGAACCCAAAACCATCTCTGAAGCAATTGGGGATGAATTTTGGACCTTGGCAATGCAAGAGGAGCTTAACCAATTCGAACGAAATGACGTTTGGGATTTGGTGCCAAGACCCGAAGATCATACCATAGTTGGTACGAAATGGGTTTTTCGCAACAAACTAGATGAAAATGGTATAATCACTAGAAACAAAGCTAGGCTTGTGGCTCAAGGCTACAATCAAGAAGAAGGTATTGATTATGAGGAGACTTATGCTCCAGTAGCTAGATTAGAAGCTATTCGCTTATTGCTTGCTTTCGCTTCCTCTATAAATTTTGTCTTATATCAAATGGATGTGAAAAGTGCGTTTTTAAATGGTTTTATTGAAGAAGAAGTTTATGTCAAACAACCCCCTGGTTTTGAAAACTTTAAATATCCGATCATGTTTTCAAACTCAAAAAGGCTCTCTATGGTTTAAAACAAGCTCCCCGAGCTTGGTATGATAGGTTGAGTAAATTTCTTTTGAAAAATGATTTCATTAGGGGAAAAGTTGACACAACTCTCTTTGTCAAACACAAAAACAATGATATTTTATTAGTTCAAATATATGTAGATGACATTATATTTGGTGCCACTAACAATGCTTTATGCAAGGAATTTTCCAATCTAATGACTAGCGAATTTGAGATGTCTATGATGGGCGAATTAACCTTCTTTTTGGGACTACAAGTAAAACAAATGAAGGAAGGTACATTCATTTTCCAAGCCAAATATTGCAAAGAATTGCTTAAACGCTTTGATATGAACAATGCAAAAGAAATGGCAACTCCCATGAGCACATCCGATCATCTAGACAAAGATGAAAAAGGTAAGGAAGTCGACACCAAAAAGTATCGAGGTATGATTGGCTCTCTACTTTATCTTACTGCTAGTCGTCCGGACATCATGTTTAGCGTGTGCTTATGCGCTCGTTATCAATCATGTTCGAAGGAGTCTCACTTTTCGGCGGTAAAACGAATTTTACGGTATCTTGTTGGTACCTCAAATGTGGGTCTATGGTACCCCAAAGGCTCTTCATGCCAACTCATTGGCTATTCCGATTCTGATTTTGCTGGATGCAAATTGGACCGCAAGAGCACTAGTGGCACTTGCCATTTGCTCGGTAGCTCTCTCGTTTCTTGGTTTAGCAAGAAACAAGTAAGTGTTGCGTTGTCCACAACCGAGGCTGAATATGTAGCCGCGGGGAGTTGTTGCGCTCAAATCCTATGGATGAAACAACAACTCTTGGACTATGGCCTAAGACTTGATCACATTCCTCTTAGATGTGATAACACTAGTGCCATATGCTTGACGAAGAACCCCGTTCTTCATTCGCGAACAAAACACATTGAAGTTAGACATCATTTTATTAGAGATCACGTTCTCAAAGGCGATGTCGAAATTGAATTTGTTGAAACTAAAAGCCAATTGGCAGACATCTTTACAAAGCCTTTGGATAAAGAGTCCTTCTTCCGAATTCGCAATGAACTCGGGATCCTTGACTCCACCTTGATCTAAGTCATGCATTGCATTTCTTCTCCTACACATTTCTAACTTGAGCGTCGGAGGCGTCTAACTTCTTTTTGCAGGTATCGCCCTACAGAAAAAGAAAATTTTATTTGGGCAAACCGCAAATCATCGGACATATAATCGATTATCCCGTATCAATAATCGAATGTCACCTTTCTAATTTTCAATAAATAAACTTTGTTTTATTTCGTCTTTGTGTATCTTTCCTTACTTTTTTTTTGCTAATGGCAAAAGGGGGAAGATAACGGGATAACGGGTATGCACCACCTCTAAATTGCTTAATTGAGGGGGAATTCTTAAGTTGAGGGGGAACAAGAACAAATATGCATACTTGTTACTTGTCTTGAATCGTCAATATTATTTGTCAAAATTGCATATCCCGCTTAATGTTTGCCATTATCAAAAAGGGGGAAATTGTTGGGAACACGTTCTCAATGCGATATACTAAACGTGTATTCTTTTGTAGGTTTTGATGAATGACAAACAAAGCACAAATTGATATATGACGAAGTTCAAGTACAAGAGCACAAATGTTGAGATTGAAGCTCAAGACGTTGTTTTTAATTATTATTATTAAGTTATTCTTAAATGTGATCTTGATCCTATAACTTGACTCCATAACATGGCTTCTCTCATAAAACTATTTTCCAAAATCATGCATACTTATTTCTGTATCAAATAATTTCAAATGATGCATATTTACATTAGACAAAATGTTTTCTAAACATGCCTCAAAAATCTCGGCTAAAATAATCGATTATGAACTTATGATAATCGATTGTTTCTCAGGCAAGACTGCATGACAATCGATTATGAATTAATGGTAATCGATTGTGAGTAAGACAGTGAACATCAGGTTTTTCCAAATCTGCATGATAATCGATTGTGATCAAATGCCAATCGATTGTTGTTGAGGTAAAGTTTTTCAATACTCAAAATAATCGATTATGAACTAGGTGATCGATTATGTTGAGACAATATCTTCCAGTGATTTTAAATTTAATTAAGTAATCGATTATGTCTTTAGATAATCGATTATCACTGAGACAATAAGTTTCATGATTTTCAGAAAATAACAAGTAATCGATTGTTGCAAAGGACAATCGATTGTTGAAGCTGACCGTTGTCAAATGATTTTCAAATACCTCAAAGTAATCGATTATTGGTTTTCATATAATCGACGTTTTGCTTAAAATCTGGAAATGATTTTTAGAACGTTGCTGAAGTAATCGATCATAGATTTTATATAATCGATGTTTTGCTTAAAATCCGGAAATGATTTTTAGAACGTTGCCAATGTAATCGATTATGGATTTGGTATAATCGATTATCTGTTTTTGAATTTTGCCAGTAATCGATTATGGATTGTAAGTAATCGATTATGAAGCGTAAAATCTGGGATTGATTTTTGATCTGACTGGCAGATAATCGATTGTTCGGTCTTGACAATCGATTGTCACTGAGTAAATTCAGCAATTCTTAATTGGCAATTAGACAACGGTAAGACCAAGTTTTGCACCTATAAATACAGCTTCAACTCAGTGTTTTAAACACAACAACATACACTAACTGATCATTACATTGCTTTAAGCTTTCATTCAATTGTTCATCATTTTCTACTCATTTCATAAAGCTTTTGAGAGCCATATTATTGTTCAATGTTGTTGTGATCTTGAGCGTATTATTTTACTCATATCTACTCATCAAGGAGTACCTTTGTTAAGTGAGTGTTCAAGTATTTCAAATACTTGTAAGAGAATTTTGATTCTCTTGTGTTGAGGAACTTGTGCTTCCTCTGTTGAAGTCTTTGGGATTGTATCCCCGAGCAAGTGAAGTCTTTGGGATTGTATCCCGGAGAAAGTGAAGTCTTTGGGATTGTATCCCCGAGCAAGTGAAGTCTTTGAGGTGAGGAACCTCCGAGCAAGTGAAGTCTTTGAGATTGTATCTCCGAGCAACTGTAAAGGTTTGTTAAGCACCCGTAAGCTTAACAAGTTAGTAGAAAATCTCGAGAGAGTCTCTCGGGGACTGGACTAACCACTGTTGTGGCCAACCAGGATATATCCTTGTGTAAGTTATTTTTATTGCACTTATTTACTTCCTGTAAAATTTTAAATTCCGCAAGAAAACGCTAAATTTCATTAAAACGCTATTCACCCCCCCTCTAGCGTTAAGCGTAATTTCTAACATGATGAAGGAATTTTCTTCGGCTATCTCAACACTTTATCCTTCGCTAACCCTTTTGAGCTTTAGTTTTTTTCTTTCATACCCCTCTTTCGAAATCAGTAATAAAAGTCAGAAACGCATGGGAAAGGAAAAGAAAAGGAAAGAAGGAAAAAGAAAAAAGAAAAGAAGGAAAGAGAGGAAAGAAGAAGAAAATAAAGAAAAGACAGAAAGGAAAATGAAAAAAACAACACAACAACAAAACAACAAAACAACAAAAGAAAAAGAAAGAAACGGAATAAGGGAAAAAAAAGGGAAAAGCACCACAACAAAACAAGGAATCTGGATGAACTACGTTTGACCTGATTCCTTTTTAAAAGGATATATTGGCAGCCTAACAGTTTGGTCACATTAAATAAAAATTCAAAGGGCCCTAAGAAAGAAACTGGGGTAGAAGTTGTGGTTGTTGTATGAAACTTTGATTCCGAAAGTTGTAATTTTCGAACCCATTTAGATTATTTTGAGCCTTTAATACCCCTTCATTCTAACTTTATCCAAAAGCCTGCATAACGGTCCAAAGAAAGACCTTTTGATCAATTTTTAAGAGGTGTAAATTCAAGCAAGAAGAGGTGATTCATACCCTGGGGCAACACTCTAGTTCACGCAAGAAAAGATGAAAATGAGAGAGCCTTATTGGTGAAAACCCTCACAGGCACCATAAGCCGACGAGAGCTGAGAGAAAGGAAAATGCAGAGTCTTATTAGTGAAAACCCTCACAGGCACCGTAAGGCGACGAGAGCTGAAAGAAAGTAAAATGAGAGAGACTTATCGGTGAAAACCCTTACCGGCACCATAAGGCGAAGGCAACTCGAGAAAAAAAAAATTGGAAAAGGGCTGTTGGCGAGAATCTATTCATAACACTGCAAGATATGCAAGGTCATGATTAAAGAAATTAGGTTAAGGAAGATCACAACAACAAAGCATGGCAACAGAAAGCCGATCGTTTGGACAGACTGGGTCGACTAAGCCGAAGAGCATGTCATGATCATGGGAACCAGCTTGCCCTCTAGAGATAAGTGTCTTCTATTTTCCCATCAATAATCGCCAAATCCGGAATACATTTATTCCAAAAAAAAACAATCTAGAGTCATTGCGTTTCATTTTGTTTCGGATCTCCATTTCTTCTAATATGTCTCCAAATTCATTTTGTTAAGAAAGCAGGAGAGAAATTTCAAAGCGTACTACCTGATCCCCAGAGGGCAAAGCACTTGCTGGCCACAACATAACAAGGCACTGAAAGTTAAAAGGCAAAAGAGAGAAATCAATGAAAGTTTCATAAAGGAATTGACTTGGTAATTTCAGGAAAAATGCAAAGATTCCAGCAAGAAGGTCAGGAATGTATCACAATGATGGGGGGAATAGAGCTGTCGATTAAGCTAAAAGCCGTAGGATTTAGGGGCCATCCGAGCAAATCTGGCGGCTCATCGTCAGTGCAAGAAATTGGACAGAATGGAAGATGACAGTGGGAAGGCCATTTTCAGCAAGAATGCCGCAATCTAACCACCTTTATTTTCAAACTAACATGATTTTCTTTGAATGAAACAGGGGTAAAAAATTTCGGAGGTCTCGGGAAAATCTTCCATAAAAAGGAAGCACCGGCCAGGTGTGATTCTGAAATTCACAACCCTCCTAGAAAATGGGAACTCTATTTAAAATTCAATGGGAATAATCATCTGGCACAAATAATTCCCCAATAAGAGTTGTCGGGACCTGCCTGAGTAATGTGACGTAAATTTAACTAGCAATCTGCGGCAGAGACAACCGAGAGATAAAAGAGACATTTAATTCGAAATTCTCAGAACCTTCCCGGAAAATGGGAATTATTTAAAAGTTGGAAATAATCATGAATAGAAGAGAGCATAAAGTAACTTGCATGTTGAAATAGGATTCGATTAAGGGTTGTGAGGACCTTCTTGGAAAATGGGAGTAAGATTAATACTCAAATAGGAACGAGTAACATGGTCAGGCACAAATAGTTCCCCAACAAGAGTCGTCAGGACCATCCTGGATAATAGGACGTAATTTTAAAAGATTGTCAGGACCCTCCAGGATAACGGGACGTAGCTCTAAATACTAATCTGCATCATACATGATATGGATATAAAATTGGTCATAATTAAGAGTTATCAAGACCCTCTTAAATAATGGGAGATAGCCGCAATTACTGATCCCTAGCAAATATGACTTAGATAGCAACGCATAGCGGAACCAATAACTTATGAAAACATAGCCTAATCCTAAAGTTGTCGGCAGTCAAGAGTTATCAGGGCCCTCCTACATAATTGGATTTAGATTTTAGAGACACTTGGTAACAGGATTTGATTAACACTCACAGATGGCCCAGCACCAAACTGGGGCAGAAAAAAGTTCTTTTCTTTTGTTTGTTTTGTTGTAATCAGGTTTAAAGGAAGTAGTTTTAAGTTTTTGTAATAAAGCGCCCACCGGGAGAACAAGGGAATACATTTCAAGTTTCAAGTTTTGGTAATCAGGCACCCACCTGGAGAACAAGGTAATACATTTCATGTTTCGAGTATTGGTAATCGAGCACCCATATGGAGAACAAGGGAATACATATCAGGTTATAAGTTTTGGTAATCAGGCGCCCACCTGGAGAACAAGGGAATACATTTCAAGTTTTGGTAATCAGGCGCCCACCTGGAGAACAAGGAAATACATTTCAAGTTTCAAGTCTTGGTAATCAGGCGCGCACCTGGAGAACAAAGGAATACATTTCAAGCTTCAAGTTTTGGAAATCAGCCGCCCACCTAGAGCACACGGGAATACATTTCAAGTTTCAAGTTTTGGTAATCAGGCGCCCACCTAGAGAACAAGGGAATACATTTCAAGTTTCATGTTTTGGCAATCCGGCGCCCACCTGGAGAACAAGTGAATACAATTCGAGTCCAACAATCCGGCATCAACTAGGAGAAAGGGAAATATAGAAACAAAGCAACAAGGAGTTTCACAGTAAGAGAATGCGAGACAACAAGGCAACAAAGATCGAAAGCAAGTTGGATGACATATATGGGTTTTTTTGTAATTCATATGTCATAGCTTAGTCAAGCTTCTTCTTATTTTTTAATCGTTGTAATAAGGGGATCTAGCAAGCTGTAGCAACAGTGAGATTATAGCTTCGATAGTACCAGCTACCAAACACCCTGAACTACACTGACTTGATTCCTGTATAGCCGAGGATATGTAGGCAACCTCTGAAGCAGGGTGCAGTCAAGCTTTTCAAAAAAGCTTCTCACGGAGTATTTAAACAGGGAAAAATCGCTCGTGTTCACTCAATTATCATTGCACGAAAATTCTTTGTGTTTCCGGGCAAAGAGGGACTGTTGTGAGCATGTGATTTTTCCCTATATGAATTACTTCTATAAATTCAAACAAAATAATTTCTGTTATTGGTATTCGATTTTGTGGATTTTGTGGCATTTTTCGTTAATTGTTTGTATTTTGTACATATTAATTAGTCAAAAGTATAAAAATATGTTGCATGTGCAATTAGGAATTCGTTTCACATTTAAGAATTATTCAGTAATTAAGTTGTTTTATACAAAATAAAAAAAAAAATATAGCGTAATTACTATTTTAATTTTAATTTTTGAGTTTTGGTGATTTTGCTTTTAATTTCATATTAATTAGTTGTGATAATAATTATAGAAGATGATTAGAATTTAAATTTAGGATTTATAATTAAATTAGGATTTTTAATTATTTTATAAATGAAAAAAAAAGAAGAAAAGAAATCTAATAAAAATCAAAACAAAAAAGAAGTTTTTAAAAAATAAACCACCCTAACCGGTCCAGTCCAACCCAAAAATCGGTCCAGCCTCTCCCCATACATAAAGGACGTCATTTTTTGTAAATCAATTAGGACCGTCGAGGTTATTCAATCTAATGGTCCTGAAGTCGAGTTCATTTAGGATATTAATGTCCAAACGACCCCCCCCCCAATCCCCCAAACACAGTGTCTCCAAACCCTTCTCACTGGAAACCCTTCTCACCGGAAACCCTTCTCACTGGAAACCCTAACGCCACTGTCCTCCGTCGTTCGCTGCCGGTCAGAAATTGCCTCCGCCGGCTGGTAAACTCTGATCAATACCAAATTTACACCACTGATTCCCCTCACCCTCCTCTATCCTAATCTATAACCCCTTTCTCTCGAATCTTAGCCAAGCGTTTAAAATATCGAATTGAAGCTCTGACTCCGTCGTCATGTCCGGCAGCGCTGCCTCTATCCCACCCAAATCAAAACCAAACAACCACCACACTCTCCCTTTTCAATTCCCAAGCCAGTTTCCTTCGTATGAGGCCAGAACCCGTCAAATCTGAAATTTAGGGTTTGCGTTTAGAAGGCAAATTGGAGATTACGCATGCAAGTTCAGTCCTCCACATTTCTTGAGTCTCCGGAGTTTGTTTCGCCTCGGAATGGCATTATTCACAAAGAATAGGCAAGTTACACCATGTTGAGGCTAAATCAGAGTCGTTCGATGTTTTCGAGTCTACATCAGTAAGTTTTAATTTTCTTTCTTTGTTATTTTTTATCTCTCTCCCCTGGCTTTTCTTTCTCTTCTTTCTCTAGCATATTCTGAGTGAAATTAGTGTCAATTGTAGTTTCCTTTTGGAGATTGTATGTTCCGTGTGTGCATGCATAGTTTGTTCCCATTTTTTTTCCTTCTCTGCTCTTCTTTTAACCAAATGTCCGTTGTTATCTTCTTGGTTTCGTGTTAATTTTTCCTGATCATAGTTTAGGTTAGATTGTTAATTAATTGGTTAATAAGTGTTGTTTTAAATGTCGTTTGTTTTAACTTTTGCGCTGTGTTTGTTTGGGAATAAAATGTGTTCCTATTGTTATCTTAGTTCTAATGACTTGTAGGGTTGGACCTGGGCCTGAGGAGAGGATTAAGCCCAGTTCTTTCCAGAATTAACTTGGGTAGAACCTTTGGGGTCCAACCAAAACCATTTTGGACTAGTAGCACAATGAAAATTTCAGAGGTTGGGAGGGTAATTTAGGAAGTCTAGGGTGGAGTCTTTTACTAACTGATATGGAATCTTCTAGTGAGGGGCCTTTGTAAAATTTCAGATGTGTAGTTATTAAAACTTGGGTAGAAAATCAATAATCTAAGGTCACCAAAGCTAACATTAAATTCAAAGGGGGAAAAGGGAAAAAAACCAAAATCAGCGAGCTGCCCTATTTGCTTGCCTATAAAGGCACTATTTATTGCCTTAGAGGGCAGATTTGGAGAGTTAAAAAAACCTAGTAAAATCAGAGAGATTTCATAGGAAAAAGAGATTTTAGAGGATAAAAAAAATTCAAAGACTTTGAGCAGTAAAAAAATCTGAACATAAAGACCAATTGAGAGACTAAAAGATTAAAAAATGTAGAAAATAAAATACAGAAACAAGTACAACAAAAATGTTACTGTTCCATTGAATATTTTGAGATTTTAGAGGTTTGCATTTCTAAAATGATTCCTGAATAATCATAGGTTAAAAACGATTTGAACATGTTAGTTTTAAATCGTTTGGCTCAAGTTTTGACTGCATTTGGTTATTGGGTATCACCTGATTCTTCTGCTGGTTGAAATTGGTTGTAAAACTGGTTTTTCCTTGGTTATCCTGGGTTAATCTGCTGCTGATCTCTGTTGATCTTTGCCTATTACTGCTGCTCACTTCTAACCCCTATTTCTTTTAACCTTCAGGTGCATACTCTTTATCTTTTAAAGCATGTAAGCATAATGGAGTGTTTGTTTTTGAAAAGAAATGAAAAGGGTGTTATTAGATGTTTTTTTATTGTTGTTGTTGTTTTCTTGTCGTTCTTTTTGTGTGGCTTACGCTCATGTTAATACTATAGCAGGCTTTTATGTAGTGTGGGTTTATTTTCTTTTGTTCAACTCATGGATCGTGTTAGTATATAATTACAACTAATCTTTCCAATTCTGATTGGCAGTAGTGAATATTGTTCAAGTTATATGGCCTTGATAAGTCATGGATGTTAGATAAAGCTATTTTGCGTCACTTTAATACAGTAGTTGATGTTAGTTATACTGTTGGGGTTGTTGATATTAAAGATAATGTTGTGTTTCTGAAGTCAGTATGCAATAGTTGAAGATGTCTTTTTTTGTAGTCGACATTGAAAATTAATGTAGAATGAAACAGAAAAATTATTCAGTGTTGAGTTATATTTTCAATTATGATGTATTTTAAATGGTTAAGTGTGATATTGGGGCCTCGAATAGTAGGCTATGTATTCTTTGGCCTCCATTGGGCTTATGTTTGAGCCCAGCGGCATTTTTCTTGTCAATATAGAAATACCACATACCATTTGGGCCAAAGACCGACCTGTGCCTAAAGCTCTAAAAGATGTACTACAAAGTTTGTAGTGTAGTTCAATCCCTTTTTTACCAATACAGTAAGGTGTGCCAACGCCAAATGAAATTGAATAACTGCATTGCGTAATAAAATTTGAACCCATAGAATCCGAGGTGCACCACTTAGTGAATTTTCGTGGCCCTCACAACTTTAATCATACAGAATTACGTAGACGCCCTAGTTAAATAATCTACATTTCTAAATACGGGTGCATATTTATGTGACTAATCTAAATCCCAACGATGTAAGAATATGTAAAAACCCACGCGTGCATTTATGTGACGTGGTTCAAGACACGTTTTAACAATGTGCAAATATTCTCAAAACCAAATAAAAGTGGTTAAAAGTTAAAATTGGCACATAGGTACAAAATTGCATTAAAGTCAGATAATGAAGCCAAATATAACAGTACAGTGACCGTGCTAGAACTACGGAACTCGGTAATGCCTAACACCTTCTTCCAGGTTAACATAATTCCTTACCCAGATTTCTGGCTCGCAGACTGTAGACAGAGTAAAACCTTCCTCGATTTGGGATTTAATTCGATGACTTGAGGCACCATTAATTATCCCAAGTGGCGACTATTAAATTATTAAATAAATGAATCTCGTTTGGATTGTCCTTTAATTGGAAAAACTCCTTAGCTACGCCCTCCGTGAGGTTGTAGTGTAAAAAAAGGTGTGATAGTCCTTAATTTGGAGGAAGAGTACCGCATGGAAGGTTTTGTGGGTCAGCCAGCTCAGTTTGCATCTCAGATTTCACATAGTGATTCAGGTGTTCAAGGGTCTTTAAGTACCTGTATTGCACAATTCCCATTGTCACGTCCTCCCAAAGCTTGTTTTAAGTGTGGTGACATTCACCATGCCGCGAGGGATTTCCATAGACTTTGAAGGAGTGCACCTCCATAGACTTCTCAATCGCAACAGACTCGACGGGGATCTTAGTCTATGATCACAGCACCAGTTGCTATCCCACCTTCTCAGCCAGCTAGAGGGGAAGGCCAGGCCAGATATCATACCATTCCTGCTCCTACCGAGGATGTTGCCTTCTTTTCTGTCATCATAGGCATTGTCATTCTTTGTCATTGATATGTATCGGTTTTCTATCCAATCTGGGCTCCACTTGTTCTTATGTGTTTCTTATTTTTCTCCATATTTGGGTGTGCCCCGAGATTCATTGAGTTCTTGTTTATGTTTCTACTCTTATGGGAGATTCTCTTATTATGGACCGTATTTATCGGTCGTATTGGTTGCTCTTCATGGTTTTGAGACCAAAACTGATTTATTGTTACTCAGCATGGTTGATTTTGATATTATCTTGGGCATAGAATAATCGCCGCTCCATTATGCTATTCTTGATAGTCACGCCAATATCGTGATGCTGGCTATGCTAGGTGTATTGCGTGTTGAGTGGAGAAGTACCTTATATCACACTCCCACTAGAGTTATTTCTTTCCTCAAGTCCCAATGTATGGTTGAGAAGGGGTATGAGGCATATCTAGCCTATGTGAGATATGTCTGTATTGATACCCTTTCTATTGAATTAGCCCTTGTAGTATGAGACTTTCCCGATGTGTTTCCAGCTTATATTCCAAGCATGCCTCTTGATAGAGATATTGATTTTGGTATCGATTTATTGTCGGGCACTCTGCCCATTCCTATTCATCTATATTGTAAGGCTCCTCCTGAGTTAAAGGAGTTGAAGGGTCAGTTATAGGAAATCCTTGATATGGGCTTTATTCATCCCAATGTACCAGCTTGGGGTGATCCTGTCTTGTTTGTGAAGAAATGGGATGGTTCTATGCGTATATGTATCGATTATTGCCAGTTGAGAAAAGTTATAGTAAAGAACCGTTGTCCTTTGCCTCGTATTAGTGATATGTATGACCAACTTCAGGGTTCACGAGTGTTTTCTATGATTGATTTCTGCTCAGTCTCCATGAAGATTCGGGAGCCAGATATCCCAAAGACTACTTTCAAGACACAATATGGTCATTACGAGTTCCTTGCCATGTCATTTAGGCTGATCAATGCTTCAGCAGGCTTTATGCATTTGATGTACAGTGTGATCCTGCTATACGTAGATTCGTTCGTCATTATATTTTTCGATAATATTTTTGTATACTCCCAGAGTCGGGAAGATCATGAGTAGCACAAGAGGATCGTGCTTTAGACTCCAAGGGAAAAGAAATTATATGCAAAGTTCTCGAAGTGTGAGTCTTGGTTGGAGTTCGTGGCATTCTTGAGTCACATAGTGTCGCGTGAGGGTATACGGGTGAATCAGAGGAAAGTAGAGGAGTGCAGAGTTGTCCCAGACTATTCTCAGCTAGAGAGATCCGCAATTCCTTGTCTTGGCAGCCTACTACCATCATTTTGTGGAGGGATTTTCATCGATTGCAATCCCTATGACCAGGTTGACCAGGAAGGGGTGCTCCATTTTAGTGGACGGAGGAGTGTGGGGAGAGCTTTCAGAAGCTCAAGACCGTCTTGACCACAGCTGTTGATTTTCCATAAGCTTCAGGTTCATATACCGTGTAGGTATGCTTCGAGAGTTGGGATTTGTTTTGTGTTGATGCATAAGGGTAAAGTTTTTGCTTATTCTTCTTGTCAATTAAAGCCCTATGAGAAAAACTACCCTATTCATGATATAGAGTTGGCTGCCATAGTTTATCCATTGAAGATTTGGAGGCATTACTTGTATGGCGTATCTTGTGAGGTGTTCACTGATCATCACAATCTTCAGCCTTGTTCAAGCAAAAGGATCTTAATTTGAGGCAGCGGAGATGATTGGAGTTGCTTAAGGATTATGATATCACTATATTGTATCATCTAAGAAAGGCCAATGAGGTTGTTGATGCTTTGAGCAAAAAATCCAAGGAGTATGGGGAGTTTGGCATATATCCCATTTGGGGAGAGATTGCTTGCAGTTGATGTTCACGCCTTGGCCAATTAGTTTGTGGAGTTAGATATTGTGGAGCCTAGTTGGGTATCGCTTGTGTGGCTTCTCAGTTTTCTTTATTTGATCGCATCAGGAAATGACAATATGATAACCCTCATTTGCTTGTCCTCAAGGACAAGGTTTAGCACGATGATGCCAGAGATGTGACTATGGGAGATGATGGGGTATTGAGGATGCAGGGTCGGATTTGTATGCCTGATGTTCATTGGCTTCGTGAGATAATTATAGATAAGGCCCATAGTTTGCGGTATTCCATCCATCTGGGTGCCGCAAATATGTAGCAGGATTTGAGGCAGCATTATTGGTAGAGGCGGATGAAGAAAGGTATAGTTAGATTTTTAGCTAGATGTCTCAAGTTTCAGCAGAAGAAGTATGAGAACCAGAGACCGGTTGGGTTGCTTCAACAGATAGAGATTCCAGAGTGGAAGTAGGAACAGATCTCCATGGACTTTGTTGTTGGACTTCCACGAACTTTGAAGAAGTTTGATGCTATATGGGTGATTGTGGATCGGCTTGCCAAGTCTGCTCATTTTATTCCTATGTGTACTACCCACTCTTCAGTGCGGTTGATGGAGATTTATATCCACGAAATTGTTCGTCTACATGGTATTCCAGTTTCTATTATTTCAGATTGAGGTACTCAATTTGCATCACGATTTTTGAGGGTCGCTCTATGTGAGTTGGGAACTCGGGTAGATTTGACTACATCATTTCACCCTCAGACATACGGACAGTCCGAGTGCACTACTCATATTCTTGAGGATAAGCTCTGTGAGTGAGTGATTGAGTTTAGAGGGTCATAGGATCAGTTCTTGCCTTTGGCGTAGGTTGCGTACAACAACATCTATCAGTTCAGTATTCAGATGGCACTGTATGATGCCTCATATGGTAGGCAGTGTAGGTCTCCGGTAGGTTGGTTCGAGCCTGGTGAGTCTAGATTATTGGGCACAAACTTGGTTCAGGATGTTAAGGTGATTCAAGATATGACTCCATATAGCTCAGTCCAGACAAAGGAGCTATGTGAACCGGAAGGTTTGTGATTTTTCCTATATGGGGTGAGAGCGAGTTCTGCTTCGAGTTTCGATTATGAAGGGAATTATTAGTTTTGGGAAGAAAGGAAAGTTGATTTTGAGTTTATTAGGCCTTTAGATATATTGAGGCGAGTTGGGGAGGTTTCTTTTGAGCTAGCCTTACCTCTTAGCCTAGCAGGAGGTCATTCGGTATTACATGTTTCGATGCTTTGGAAGTATCATGGTGATCCATCGCACGTGTTGGATTTCAGCTCAGTCTAGTTGGACATGAATCTATATTATGTTGAGGAGGCAGTTGCTACATTGGACCGGCAGGTCAGAAAGTTGAGATCAAAGAACATTGTTTCAGTAAAGGTTCAGTGGCGGGGTCAGCCGGTCGAGGAGGCGACCTGGGAGACCGAGCAGGATATACGCAGTCGTTACCATCATCTTTTCAATACTTAAGGCATGTCTCTATGTGTTGAAACACGTTCTCAAGTCGCTAAAACTAAATGTGTGTTCATTTCTGTAGGTTTTGATAAATGACAAACCGACGCGCATGGAACATCGACTTAT
Source organism: Nicotiana benthamiana (assembly GCA_034376525.1). Classification (NCBI taxonomy): domain Eukaryota; kingdom Viridiplantae; phylum Streptophyta; class Magnoliopsida; order Solanales; family Solanaceae; genus Nicotiana; species Nicotiana benthamiana. The sequence continues at coordinate 48,211,125 of CM067326.1, forward strand.
GCCAAAGTCCAAGAACATGAGAAACAAAGAGCAAGATCAAGAATATCAACAAAGTTATATATGAGTCACTTTATAGTGTGATCTTGATCCGACAACTTATTCAAGTCTTGGCTTCTCTCGTAAAATCATTTTCATGCATCATTGATTTAAACCAAAATGATTTTCAAACATTTTCATTTTAGCCAAAATGATTTTCAAACATGTTTTACAAATATGGACATAAATAATCGATTATGTATTTCTTATAATCGATTATGTTAAGACAGTGTTTACCGAAATTTTCAAGACAGCAATATAATTGATTATGTCTTCCTTATAATCGATTATGTTGAGGCAGTGCATAACCGGATTTTCGAAGCAACGAAATAATCGATTATGTTGAGGCAGTGTATAACCGGATTTTCAAAGCAACGAAATAATCGATTATGTCTCTTCTAATAATCGATTATGTTGAGGCACTGTGTAACCGGATTTTCAAAGCAACGAAATAATCGATTATGTCTTTTAGGTAATCGATTATGTTAAGACCGTTGCCAAAGTATAAAACGCTGAAATATAATCGATTATACACAAGGCTATAATCGATTATGCTTGCACAGAATCTGTTTCCGATTTTTTAACGTTAACTGATAATCGATTATGTAACTTGAATAATCGATTATTATGCTTAAAATCTGCATATGATTTTTAAACGATCTGCAGATAATTGATTATGCAGATCATATAATCGATTATGCAAGCACAAAATCAGCAATCAGTGATTGGCAATTAAGCAACGGTCTTGGTGACTTTGAGCACTATAAATACACCTCAAAATCACTCTTTTAAGTATAACAACTGATTACATTCTTGCTTAAGCTTACATACTCTCATATCAATCATTTTATATTCATTTCATAGCTTTTTGAGAGCCAAACTCTTGATTAAGTTGTTGTGTTCTTGAGCGTATTGTTTTTACTCATATCTACTGTATAAAGAGAGTCTTGTCTTGAGTGCTAAGTGTTTGTACACACTTGAAGGGATAGTCTAATCCCTTGTTGTAAGAAGGAAAGGTAGTTCCTTGGTTTGAAGTCTTGAGGTGCGGTATCCTCGAGCAGGTTGAAGTCTTGTAGAGTGTATATCTACGAGCAAGTTGTGTTCTCTCCTTACTTCTTCATTTACCGCACTTTTTTTACTCCTGCAATTTTAATTCCGCAAATTTACATTGCTTTTTATTATAACGCTATTCACCCCCCCGCCCCCTAGCGTTAAGCGTATATTCTAACAATTGGTATCAGAGCCATATTCTCTGAAAGACTTAACAGTTTGAGAGAAACTTTCCATGGCTTCTACTCGTAGTGTTTATGCAGGACTAGGTGAAGGATAATGCTTCACAAGGCCACCACTATTCGATGGCACAAACTATACTTATTGGAAGGAAAGGATGAGAATATTTATCCAATCAAATAATTTTCTACTATGGAAAATTATCAAGAATGGAGAGCAAATTCCAACCAAAAAGGTAGAAAATGAAATGGTGCCAAAATCAGAAGATGAGTATGACGCAGACGATATTAGAAAGGTGGATAACAACGCAAAAGCGATCAACATGATGTACTGTGCTGTAAATCCTGATGACTATCGGAAAATCTCATGTTGCACCACGGCTAAGCAAATGTGGGATAAATTGGAAATTACCTACGAAGGTACGGACCAGGTAAGAGAAGCTAAAATAGATTTTCTAACCCATGAATATGAACTTTTTCATATGAAGGAAAACGAGAAGATAGATGATATGTTCGAACGATTTTCAAAAATCGTTAATGATCTTCATGCTCTTAAGAAGACTTTCACGGATAGGGAACTTGTCCATAAAATTCTTTGAAGTCTCACTCCGGAATGGCGCTCCAAAGCCGACGCTACTCAAGAGTCAATTGGCATTACAAATGTCACAATCGACGGGCTTAGAGGTAATCTCAAAACCTATGAATCTACTATTCTTAACCCTACTTTGGATGATCAAAGGAAACGAAGAATCGCCCTTAAAGCAAGCACGGCTCAACCTCAAAATAATGAGGATTCAAGCGACGAAGATAACGAGTTCGGACTCGTTATTAAGAAATTTCACAAGTTCATGCAAAAGAAGTATGAACGAAAAGGTAAGCAACAAGGAGACCAATTAAAGTGCTATGGATGCGGAGAAATCGGGCATATCAAATCAAATTGTCCAAAATACCAGAAAGGAGAAGAAACCCGTCAAGAAACAAAGAGCATACATCTCTTGGGGAGGCGACTCCGGAGACGAATCAAGTGATGGAGAAAGAAACGAGACCGCAAACTTGTGTCTTATGGCACACGAAGAATCTCAAAATAAGGTATGTACCACTTCTAAGAACTATTTCACTTTAGAAGAAATGCAAGATGCATTTGATGAGTTGTATAAAGAGTTTATTAGCGCTTCTAAATCTATAAAGGATTTAAGAAAACAAATTTCTTCAAAAGAAAAGGATTTTGAAAAACTAACTCTTGAAAATGAGAAATTAAAAGAGGAAAACAAGTTTTATGGCAAAAGAAGCGTCGATAAACCCGAAAGCTCAAATAAGGATTGTACTTCTTGCAAATCTCTAAAGGAAGAAGTAGAAAGTCTTAGAAGCACTTTGCACAAATTCAATTCTTCACACAAAAATCTCAATGAAGTGCTTGTAAATTTGAAATCCACTAAGCACGGTATAGGCTTTAAACACGAGCCAAAAGAAAGAGTTGAGTCCATTCCTAAACCACCTAAGACTCAACTTAGGCAAAATAAAATAAATGTCAACACTCAACCTAGAAATTTTAATCCTAGAAGTGTAACTCATCCTAGAACAAATGCTAGATGAAATATTGGCATGTATAGACCACCTAGACAAGATTTTCGAAAACCACATCAAAACTATATTCCTAACAATAGAGTTAATACTAGAAGAAATATTGGCATGTATAGACCACCTAGACAAGATTTTCGAAAACTACATCAAAACTATATTCCTAAAAATAGAGTGAATAAATTTAGACCTCCTAATTACTATCATCCTAGAAGAATGCACAATCCGAATGTCATTTGTCATTATTGCAATAAAATTGGACATATTGCTCCCGCATGCTTCACTAGACATAGACATTTCACTGCTGGACAATCACACCAATATGTTGCACCTAACGCACAAGGACCCAAAATGGCTTGGGTACCAAAATCTCATTAATTTGTTTTGTTGGTGTGTTTGAAGGGATCAAGTGTACTTTGGTACCTTGATAGTGGATGCTCCAAACATATGATCGGGGATGCATCAAAATTCCTTCAACTAAAACCCACGGAAGGAGGAAATGTTATTTTTGGAGACAATAACAAAGGAAAGATTATCGGCATTGGATCAGTCGGTAAGGACGAATCCTCCTCCATTAAGCATATTTTGCTAGTTAAAGGTCTTAAACATAATCTCTTGAGCATAAGTCAATTATGTGACAAGGGAAATCTTGTATTGTTTGACTCCGAAGAATGCTTAGTTATCCGTCCTAGTGATTTTAAAATCATTCTTCGTGGTATTAGAATGGATAATATCTATATAGTTGATCTTGAAAACTCTTCATCAAGTTATGTGAATTGTCTTTTGAGTAAAGAAGACAACATGTGGTTATGCCATCGTAGAGTAGCTCATGTAAATATGAATCTTTTAAACAAACTAGTTTCACAAGATTTAGTAATTGGTCTTCCAAACATGAAATTTGAAAAAGATTCTACTTGTGATTCATGTCATAAAAGGAAACAAACAAAAGCCTCTTTTAAATCCAAAAATGTTGTTTCAACCACTAGACCTTTATAACTTCTTCACATGGATCTTTTTGGACCATCTCGTGTTGAAAGTCTTGGTGGAAATCTTTATGCATTTGTAATTGTTGATGACTACTCTAGATTCACATGGACGTTATTTCTTGCTCATAAAAGTGATGCTTTTCATGCTTTTAAAAGTTTTCTTAAACGTGTTCAAAATGAAAAGAACACAGCCATCACTTCCGTAAGAAGTGATCATGGGTGAGAGTTCGATCATAATATCTTCGCGGATTTTTGGGACGAACTCGGTATTGAACATCCCTTTTCGGCTCCACGTACACCACAACAAATTCGAGTGGTAGAACGTAAAAATTGATGTCTCGAAGAGATGGCTAGAACCATGCTCGTTGAGGCCGAAATTCCCAAATATTTTTGGGCAGATGTCGTGAGTACCTCAAGCTATGTTTTAAACAGAGCTATCATTAGACCGATACTCATGAAAACTCCCTATGAACTCTATAAGAGAAGGAAACCAAATCTTTCCCATCTTAGAGTCTTCGGTTGTAAATGTTTTATTCACAACAACGGAAAAGATAATTTGGGAAAATTTGACGCGAAATCTGATGAAGGAATTTTTCTTGGTTACTCATCGCGTAGCAAAGCATATAGAGTTTTCAATAATCGAACCAAAACTGTTGAGGAATCTCCTCATGTAGTATTTTGTGAAAATGATGCTCGCTTGGCGAGAAAGGATTCTTGTGTTGATCTTGCAGATGCTTTAAAGAAAATCAATCTTCAAGACGAGGTAGAAAAGGAGGATCCAAAGGAAGTTCAAGATGAAGTCATGGAACAACCTTCGGAAGAAGTACCACCACAAGAAGAAGAATCGATGATGCCTAAGGCTTGGAGGACGTCTAAAGACCATCCTCTTGACAAGGTAATTGGCAACATCGAGAAAGGGGTAAGTACACGAAATCTTCTTAAAGACACCGTAGGACATATGGCTTTTGTTTCACAAATAGAACCTAAAACCATTTCTGAAGCAATTGGGGATGAGCATTGGACCTTGGCAATGCAAGAGGAGCTTAACCAATTCAAACGTAATGATGTTTGGGAATTGGTGCCAAGACCCGATAATCACACCATAATTGGTACGAAATGGGTTTTTTGGAATAAATTAGATGAAAATGGTATAATCACTAGAAATAAAGCTAAGCTAGTTGCTAAGGGATATAATCAAGAAGAAGGCGTTGATTATGAAGAAACCTATGCACCCGTTGCACGCCTAGAAGCCATTCGTTTATTACTTGCTTTTTCATCATCTATGAATTTCAAATTATTTCAAATGGATGTCAAAAGTGCCTTCCTCAATGAGTTTATTCAAGAGGAAGTGTATGTTGACCAACCCCCGGGCTTTGAAGATTTTACATCTCCCGACCATGTCTTCAAGCTTAAGAAAGCTTTATATGGTCTTATACAAGCTCCTCGAGCTTGGTATGAACGTCTAAGTAAATTTCTTTTAGACAATGAGTTTGAAAGGGGGAAAGTTGACACTACACTGTTTATCAAAAATAAAAACAATGACATTCTATTAGTTCAAATTTATGTCGATGATATTATTTTTGGTGCTACTAATGACTTTTTATGCGAGGAATTTTCTAAGTTAATAACTAGCGAATTCGAAATGTTAATGATGGGTGAGCTAAACTTCTTCTTGGGGCTGCAAGTGAAACAAATGAAAGAGGGAACTTTCATTTGCCAATCCAAATATTGCAAGGAGTTGCTAAATCGTTTTGAAATGAGCAACGCCAAAGCAATGGCCACCCCAATGAGTACATCCGACCATCTTGACAAAGATGAGAAAGGTAAGGAATTAGACATCAAGAAGTATCGAGGTATGATCGGATCCCTTCTCTATCTTACTGCTAGTAGACCGGACATCATGTTTAGCGTGTGTTTATGCGCTAGATATCAATCATGTCCGAAGGAGTCGCACCTAACTGCGGTAAAACTGATAATGAAGTATCTTATTGGAACTATTAATGTGGGACTATGGTATCCCAAAGGTTCTTCTTGCCAACTTGTTGGCTATTCCGATTCCGAATTTGCGGGTTGCAAATTGGACCGCAAGAGCACTAGTGGCACTTGCCATTTGCTCGGTAGCTCTCTAGTTTCTTGGTTTAGCAAGAAACAAGTAGGTGTTACGTTATCCACAACCGAGGCTGACTATGTAGTCGCGGGGAGTTGTTGCGCTCAAATCCTTTGGATGAAACAACAACTCTCGGATTATGGTCTTAGTATTGATCATGTTCCTCTTTGATGTGACAATACTAGCGCCATAAGCTTGACGAAGAATCCTATTCTTCACTCAAGAACGAAACACATAGAAATTAGACATCACTTTATAAGAGATCACGTTCTCAAGGGCGATGTCGAAATTGAATTTGTTGAAACCAAAAATCAATTGGCCGACATCTTCACAAAGCCTTTAGAGAAAGAGTCCTTTTTCCGCATTCGTAGTGAAATCGGAATTCTTGACTCCACGATGATCTAATTCATGCATTGCATTTTTCTTTAAATAATTACTAACTTGAGTGTCGGAGGCGCCTAATTCTTTTTTGCAGGTATTGCCCCAAAGACAGGGGGAATTTTCAGGCACTGGTAACAAATAATCGATTATTGACTCAGCACAATCGATTATTTCTAACATCTCAGTTTGCAGGAATTTGGCAATAATCGATTATCATATATTACTAATCGATTAAGTTGAGATTCAGTGTTACAGGTTTTATAATAATCGATTATTTAGTACTGCATACTCGATTATCTTTTATCGTCTCGGCTTTTCGTCACTTCAATGGACTGAAATAATCGATTATCATATTACCCAAAATCGATTATTCCCCGAGCCCGGATCCTCATTATACTTTCTGTCTTCAAATAATCGATTATCTCCTATCGCCTAATCGATTACTTCTCTGCCTACAATTCAAAATATTGGCAATAATCGATTATTCAGCCTCCATAATCGATTAGCAATGGTCCGTGCTTTTAATTTTGTTACCGTTTTTGACCGTTTGGCTTATGATATCTGCAGCTTTTTTGCTCCATAAATGCCTCACTTCTTCAATTCTATAAATAGGTATGTTCATCCTTCAAATTTCTCACTTCACACTTCACTCTTAGCTTCAAACAATCTTCCAAAGTCTTCAAACTTTTGAAACAACTCCTATTTCTTCATACTAATGGCAAGCAAGCACTCTAAACGCTCTCGTTCCGGCAAACAAATTGCCTCCTCTTCCGCCGCTCCTCCACCCGTTTTCAACTATAAAGACGGCTCTTATTTGCATTTTGATACTCAACCCGAACTTCTTCGATTTATTGAAAAATTTGAGAATCGAGAAATCCTTCCGCCTCGTTTTTCAGCTACTCGATATCTTCGAGATAGCGCACCCCCATCAATAGAAAATATTCTTATACAAAGCCAACTCATTGACTTTCTATATCTTCAAACTCCTTACATTCACCCTGCTCTAATCCGTGCCTTCTATTCAAATCTACAGAAGGATGAAGATAGTGACCTTGTCTCTAACATCAATGGAGTTCCAATCTTTGTAAATGAGGAAAACTTGCAACTCCTCACTAACCTTCCCCGAAATGGTGAAGACATCTCTCTCTACACTAGAGAAGAAGGCGCTTTATTTGATGAGCAACTTCTTTTCCACCAAATTGGTATTGGCGACTATCCGGAGAATCGTCGCCCAACTATTACGCACATGCGCCCAGAATATCGTCTAATATTTTATTTCATCACCCGAGTTCTCAAACCCCGAAAATTCAATCATACAACTCTCTCTCATGAGGATTCAAAACTCTTACATGCAATTATCACCGGGGCTCGCATCAATTGGTGCAAGTTCGTCATGACTCATATGTATGATGCAATTGGGGACGATATGCCACTCCCATATGCCTTTCTCATAATGGCTATCTTTGAAGCCTCCGGTATCGACACCTCCATCGGTCCACACAAAAAGGCAACAAAGCATTGGGAAATTCAAGAATCTTCATTTCCTAATATTGGTGAAAATCCTCCTCCTCCTCCTACACAAATACATCGTCCTCAAGCTCCTACTCTTCAAACCATTTTGGACCAACTTGCTTCTTTGTCAACCTCAGTGGCTCGTATTGATCAAAACGTCACTCGTTTGACTTATGAGCTTCATGGGTACTTTGATCATATCAACTATTCATATGCCCAAATTGTTATACCGGATTGAGTGCCGGATGCCGAGCCGGATATTAATGATGACAATGAATAAAAATTATTATGTATCGTTTGAATTATATTCTGTCTATTTCTTGCTTTCTCATGTATTTTTAATATTTTTTAATGATAGTTCATTATTTTTGCTAATGTCAAAAGGGGGAAGAATAAGGGGCTATGCACACTAATATATATTGGCATAAATTGAGGGGCAACTTATACTTATCTTATGCATATCCCGATATTGGTTTGCCATTCTCAAAAAGGGGGAAATTGTTGAAACACGTTCTCAAGTCGCTAAAACTAAACGTGTGTTTATTTCTGTAGGTTTTGATAAATGACAAACCGACGCCCATGGAACATCGACATATGCCAAATTCCAAGAACATGAGAAACAAAGAGCAAGATCAAGAATATCAACAAAGTTATAAATGAGTCACTTTATAGTGTGATCTTGATCCGACAACTTATTCAAGACTTGGCTTCTCTCGTAAAATCATTTTCATGCATCATTGATTTAAACCAAAATGATTTTCATACATTTTCATTTTAGCCAAAATGATTTTCAGACATGTTTTACAAATCTGGACATAAATAATCGATTATGTATTTCTTATAATCGATTATGTTAAGACAGTGTTAACCGAAATTTTCAAGACAACAATATAATCGATTATGTCTTCCTTATATTTGACTATATTGAGGCAGTGTATAACCGGATTTTCAAAGCAACGAAATAATCGATTCTGTCTCTTCTAATGATCGATTATGTTGAGGCAGTGTATAACCGGATTTTCAAAGCAACGAAATAATCGATTATGTCTCTCTTAATAATCAATTATGTTGAGGCAGTGAGTAACCGGATTTTCAAAGCAACGAAATAATCGATTATGTCTTTTAGGTAATCGATTATGTTAAGACCGTTGCCAAAGTATTTTTAAAACGCTGAAATATAATCGATTATACACAAGGCTATAATCGATTATGCTTGCACAGAATCTGTTTCCGATTTTTTAACGTTAACTGATAATCGATTATGTAACTTGAATAATCGATTATTATGCTTAAAATCCGCATATGATTTTTGAACGATCTGCAGATAATCGATTATGCAGATCATATAATCGATTATGCAAGCACAAAATCAGCAATCAGTGATTGGCAATTAAGCAATGGTCTTGGTGACTTTGAGCACTATAAATACACCTCAAAATCACTCTTTTAAGTACAACAACTGATTACATTCTTGCTTAAGCTTACATACTCTCATATCAATCATTTTATATTCATTTCATAGCTTTTTGAGAGCCAAACTCTTGACTAAGTTGTTGTGTTCTTGAGCGTATTGTTTTTACTCATATCTACTCTATAAAGAGAGTCTTGTCTTGAGTGCTAAGTGTTTGTACACACTTGAAGGGTAGTCTAATCCCTTGTTGTAAGAAGGAAAGGTAGTTCCTTGGTTTTTAGTCTTGAGGTGCGGTATCCTCGAGTAGGTTGAAGTCTTGTAGAGTGTGTATCTACGAGCAAGTGTAACGGTTTGTTAGGCACCCGTAAGCTTAACGAAGTTAGTGTAATACTCGAGAGAGTCTCTCGGGGACTGGACTAACCACACGTTGTGGTGAACCAGGATAAACTTGGTGTGTTCTCTCCTTACTTCTTAATTTACCGCACTTATTTTACTCCTGCAATTTTAATTCTGCAAATTTACATTGCTTTTTATTATAACGCTATTCACCCCCCCCTCTAGCCTTATGCGTATATTCTAACACTATGCTCGTTCGAGGACGAACAAATATTTAAGTGTACGAGGATGTAACAACTCGGCCGGTTGTCTTAAGAATTAACGCCCTGATCCCCCTACTAACTATTTTCTCCCTAGTTTATTCCTACTAATGTGATTACCGGGATGTTTGGTTTTGCGTTTTTGGAGTGTTTTGGGACACTTATTCCCTAAATGAGAGCTTAAGTGTTAGAAAATTGACCATTGTCAGAACAGTGTGAAGACGGCCTCGGAATGGAAATCGGATAGATTCGTCAGATTCGTTAGGTGATTTTGGGGTTAGAAGCTTGATTGGAATGTGTTTTGGATGTCCGTATCTAATTTAGACTTGAAATGCCAAAAGTTGAATTTTTTAAGTTTCTTTTCCGATAGTGAGATTTTGATTCGAGGGCTTGAATGGAATTTGAGAAGTAATAGTAGCTCTGTAGTGTTTAATATAAAGTTTGTGTAAAATTTTAAGTCATTCGAACGAGGTTTGATAGACATTTTGATCGAAAATGTGTTTTAAGGGTTTTTGAAATTCATAATGTTGAATACGATGAAAAGTAGGTGTTTTGATGTTGTTTACAGTGTTATGAAGGTTGGAACAAGCTTGAATGATGTTATGGGATATTCTTGTAGGTTTGATTGAGGTCCTGGGGGCCTGGGGTTGTTTCGTATGCTCAACGAGTCATTCGTGGAACTTAGCAAATTGCAGAAAATGTTGCAACAGTCAATTCTGGTTTCCTTTTTCGCGTTCGCGAGTTGATTTCTGGGCCTGGGAAAGAATTTTTCCTTCTCGTTTACGAGAGGACAACCGCATTAGCGAAGAGGCTGGGTGATTGTGCTACGCATTTGGGATTAGGCTTCGCGTTCACGTAAGAGGTTTTGGCCCAGTGGAGTTTTGTGCATCACGTACGCGTGGTGCACGTCGCGTTCCCAAAGGTACGTTAGTGCGATGCTCGCCTTTTTGGTATATGGGACGTGTTCTCATAGAAGAAAAATGGTCAAGGTTATTTTGGGCTTCGCGAACACGAGTCTTTGACCGCGTTCGTGAAGAGGTAAATTAAATAACTGGGCAAAATGTTTAAAATGGTCGATTTCGCGAATTTTAGTCTAGTTTCCTCCATTGTTAGGCGATTTGGAAACTTTTTGGAGTGGGTTGAAGATGGATTCAAGGGGAATCATTTGGAAGTAACAATTTTTACTTCATAACTCATTTTTATTTGATTAAATACCTAATTAGTGGTGAGAAATCTGGGAATAAAATGGGTTATTAGGGCTTGCGTTTAAGAGGCATTTAAATGAGGATTTGAGGGGCTATTTGAACTCCGATTTAAATGTTTTTGATATGAATAGTCTCATGAGAATGCAAGGTTTCTGGGCCCAAGGGGAATTTTTGTTATTTTACATCATTTCATGTACTAGCTTAGAATTTAATTGTAAAATAATCTTCTTGAAGTATTATTTACATTATGAAACGGAATTGAATAGATTTGAGCCATTTGGAGTGGGATACTCATGGAAAGTACGTGGTTTCTAGTTGATTTTGAGATGGTTCGATGTAAGTGACTTCTCTAACCTTGTGTGGGGGACCTTCACCTTTAGGATGGGTGTATTTGGAAACTGAATTGCCTTGTGCGTTAGGTGACTAGTGTGTAGTTGTGCAAAGTGTTGAAAAATCCGGTTTTTCTTATCGTATTCCTTAGCATGTTTCTTTTCCTGCCTTTGTGTATTTGCTAACTTAGTCTATTATTAGTTAGAAGATCATGTTTAGTTGAGTTAAACTGCCTTAATTGAATTACGTGAAGCATGTTAGGCTAGAATAAATTGTTAATTATATGAAGTTGGCATTTAATTTAATATTATTGTGTTTTTGTTTTGTATTTTCAATTGGGACTACGGGATTACTTCCCGGGAGATTCCCGGTATGAAATTATGTTTTGGACTGAGGTGCGGAATACCAAGAGATCTCTAGCATATATTAAGGATACCAAGAGATCCTCGGATAGCAAGAGATCCCTATCATACATCGATGATACCAAGAGATCCTCGGGATACTAAGAGATCACATTATACATTGAGGATGCCAAGAGATCATCGGATACCAAGAGATCCCTGTCATACATTGAGGATACTAAGAGAGCCTCGGGATTCCAAAAGATCCCTATCATACATCGAGGATACCAAGAGATCTTCAGGATACCAAGAGATCCCTGGCATATATTGTGGATACAAAGAAATCCTTGGGATACCAAGAGATCCCTATCATACATTGAGGATACCAAAAGATCTTTGAGGATACCAAGAGATCCCTTTCATAAATTGAGGATACCAAGAAACCCTCGGAATACCAAGAGATCCCTGGCATGTATATTGAGGATACCAAGAGATCTTCGGGATACCAAGAGATCCCAAGAATTTATATTGAGGGTACCAAGAGATACTTAGGATTCCAAGAGATCCCTGGAACGTATCTTGAGGATGCCAAGAGATCCTCGGGATACCAAGAGATCCCTGGTTATTGTCCCTGTTGTGAGTGGTGTTACCTTGTGATTTGCCTTTATATTCTGTTTCTATTATTGTACTCTTATTATCATGTATAGACTCATACTGTGCATTCTTATTTATATCTTTTATCTTAACCTGTCACTATTAATATTATTCACCTCAGTAGGGCCTTGACCTTCCTAAGCACTACCCGACTGAGGTTAGACCTGGCACTTACTAAGTACCGTTGTGGTGTACTCATGCCTTTTCTGTGCATGTTTTTCATGTGAAGATCCAGGAACTTCTTAGGATGGTCATCCTTGAGGGAGGCGAGGCGACTACTTAGAGACTTCGAGTTACATCTGCTGCGTCCGCAGACTGAGGATTCCCTATCTATTCTGTTTTTTTGTATTTTAGCCCTTCTGTATTGCTTGTTCTTATTAGACAAAATTCCAAAGTTATAGCTATGTACTATTTCTCTGTCCTAGCTTGTTATTACTTGGTTGTATGCCGAGTGGAACATTTAACACTATTATTTATTTATGTTCTTAAATTGTTTTATTTTCCGCAAGTTTTGTTATCTACCACAAATTAGTCTTACTAAGTCGTAAAGATAGGTGTTGTCACGATGGTTCATGGAGGGGGAACCGGGGTCGTGACAATTTTCCTGAAACTGACTTGTCACTTTGTTTTCTTTTTCTGCAACTGTCTTTCGATTATTTAAATACCGTATTTATCATTTTTATTTACGTGCAAATACTTGACAACTTGTTATTTATTATTGCAAAAATCATGCTCAACATCATATTCCACTCGTGCGTAATCAATCCTATAGCAATTCTTGATGAGAGTTATTGCTCTTCCTATATATCACCCTTTAAATTTGGAAAGGCGTATTCGCGGTAAAACTAGTCGATTAGTGGTGCGTCTGACGGTTCTGTGCCTTTCCCTCTTAAGTTGTCCGCTTGATAGTCCCAATCTAGACCTCTATAGTAGCCTTACTCTATTAATTGTGCATGCATCATGGTCAAACTTAGTCGGGTTAATATGTTGTCTGCGTGATAACCCTTTAAGACAACCCTCATCCAAAGGTCCATGGGGTTTTCCACAATCCCAATGGACGTAACCATGATTGTGTGAATTATTTAGAGAAATAAGTGCCAATATGCTAATATATACTCTATAAATATACGAACCTGAAGTGGGAAATGACCTAACTCTCCCTTGTTTTGCAGAAAATGAGGCACGAAATCCCCAGATTCGGTATGGTCAATAGTATTCCTCCACTTTTGATAGATTGGTGTAGATACCTTCCTTCGAGCGAGCAAAATCATATGAAAAGATTAAGGAATTTTCCATCATTATTGAATCTTCAACAAAACAAGATGCTAATCGAGGCTATCACACTATTTGGGATAAGAAAAGGGATGTGTTTTGTTTTGGAGACATAGAAATGTTTACTCCCGTTATAGAAGAAATAGTGGGATTTACCATGTTGCCTTGCGATTGCCCTGGAATGCTAACACCTGAAAATTGCACCACTAGAGAGTTCCATAAGAAGATAGGGATGGAGAAAAATAATGACTTGGAGTGCCTGAAAAACTCCTACATACCTTTTGATTTCATATAAAAAAGATACAACCATGGTATCTCTTACCGTATTTTTGATGATGAGTTCTCAGTCACCATTTTGGAACAGGTTCATCGAATGGTCTTTGTGTTCATTGTGTGTTTCTTTGGCATGATTGTATTACAAATGAAAGGGGATGGAATCCATACTAGACTCGACATGGTAGACAAAACTCTAATGGAAGGGATCGAGTGGCAAACATACACTATTGTCTCTATGATCGTTCCAGACATGTACCGGGCAGTATAATGCTATCAAAAGGGGTTTAAATTCTTTGAGGGTTGCAATTTACTATTACAAGTCTGGCTGTTAGAACATCTCCATACAGTCCAATACCGCCAAGAGTTTCCACGAAGACCATGGAATGACCATATAGCCTTCCATCATCCTAAAAGAATGACTTACATCCAAGACATGTTCAATCAACCTAAGGATGTTGTACGATTGGTGCAGTTTTTCAACAAGTTGACTGAGGTCCAGGTTCAGTGGATGTTGAGTGGTTCCACACCGACGAGTTCATCATAAGATCCAGATATGTCCCACATTTGGTGCTGATCGGGTTACGCAGGATATATACTTGTGCTCACCTCACGGTCATGAGATAGGTAGGAAAGAGATAGGCCATACCACGGGTTGCTACGTTGAGTCACTTTAGAGCTGATTTAAAGGGTGATGCCATCCCATATAATAGAAAAGCACAGCATATGTGGACTTTGAAGATTATTATGGAGAAGGGTACCATCAAGCCGGACCGATACCATGTAGGCCATTCATAATTTTACCCTTCATGGTTGGATGACAATCTATCAAGAGTCTATGAGCCAAGGGTTTGTCCAGGAAATAGGGTCATAGATGAGTTTGTCAAAGCAGATGTGAAATACAACAAGCTGCGGAAAAGAGTTCGAGAGTCTGAAGCTATGAATATGACGCAGTATGAGGCCGATATGAAAATTATTAACGAGTTGAAAGAAAGAGTTGTTAAATCCAGCAAGAGGCTAGAATATCTGGAGTACAGTTTAATGGAATTGGTGGGAAGATAAGAAAAAGGATAACCAACTGCCAAAACACTAAAGGAAATGAAGGAGGGAATCTGGCAAGGGCATTCCAGCTACTGAACCTACGCAAGCTGGGAGAGTTGATTGACAACAGTATCCGGTCTGGACAGGGTCCTTCTAGGACTAAGTAGATTAGATTTAATTGCTTTCCTTTTTAAATGTAATAAGGCCAATTGTCACTAGCAACATTATCTTATTTAGTGTTGTTTTGGGGCATTTATTTTGTTTACATTAATTAAATGAGGCAACTATTGGCATTCAATTTCTCCAAATTTATTTGTCGCTAGTCATACATTGGGCACGACGGGCCTCCCAAATTAGGACGTAAATTTACATTCCCGCAATATTTTTTTAAATACTGAAAGCATTTCAGAATCCTCACTGACTTGTTTACCTTTTGTTTTTCTTAATTATTTAATCCCACCCCCTAAGGTAGGTTCGCACATACTGGCATCATCACCGTATCACACCAGAACAAGAGGCCCTCTACCTCCTCCTCTTCAAAGTAATACAAAGAGCAAAGAGAAAGCCAAAATGAACAATTTAAGTGGTATTCGAAAGGAAAATGCGGAAAATGCAGAAACTTCAGATGGTCGGAGTACTCCAGCACACCAAATGATTGAGTTTTTAGGTTGGAGCAAAAGATACGAAAGATACAGGGAGAACTTGAGCACGTTCGCAACTTGGAAAACCTATCCCACACTCTGAATGTCCCCCACATCACAAAACACCAAAAACCTAGAACCGCTTCAAAATACATTGAACCAACATCCACAAAACCATCATACACCGTATCAACATACAACCTCACCTCAAAATCTCAATCCCTTACTGATACCAACCTCGCTACACCACCATCAACCAATTCATTACCAACCAACCGCCACTTATGCCACTCCCCAGAACACACCGCAACCCATTTCTTATCCTCAAGACTCAACCAACAACCATCGCTACACCCAAGCTCCTGGCACTCACCAAAACAACCCTATATACATGGAAACCATGCCTCACTCTATCCAACCAACTTTCTATACACCAGAATCCACTGAGAAGGACCTACTCATAAAAGATATGGCTGAAGAATTCAAGAAACTAACGAGTAGAGTTTAGGGTGTCGATGGAGGCAATGGGATAGAAGGTTTGAATTATGAATACTTATGCATACAGCCGAATGCATAAGTGCCGGAGGGTTACAAACCTCCCAAGTCCTAGATGTTTGATGGTACTTGTGATCCTAGGGTTCATTTGAGGACTTGTTATTACAAGTTTATCGGGGTCTAAAAGGACGAAATGATCCGGATGAAACTCTTTATGAGAAGTCTTACTAGAGATGCTTTGTCCTGGTACATCAGCCAGGATCCTAAGAAATGGTCCAGCTGGATGAGCATCGCACTAGATTTCATGGACCGATTCAGGTTCAACACAGAAAATGCACCCAGATATTTTCTACATTCAGAATCTCAATAAGAGATCCACTGATACCTTCCGCGACAATACTACTCGTTGGAAGTCGGAAGCAGCCAAAGGAAGGCTATATTTGGATGAGGAACAAACGTACAAGTTCTTCGTCATAGCACAGGATCCACAATATTATGAAAGATTGATGGTTAATGAAAACCATAAATTCTCTGATATAATTAAACATAGGGAATGAATCAAAGCAGGAATCAAAAATGGGATAGTGACAATCTTTGATGCATTATAGGCCACAAACAAGGCATTACAATCAGGCGTCATAACAAAGAACAAAGACATCGAGGTAGTAATGGTGGCTCAAGGCCCGAAATCCCCACTCACATATCAAACACCTCTAATAACATATCAAACACCACCTCCACCCACATACCAAGCACCACAACCTACATATCAACTCCCATCTCTCAAATATTCCCAACTAGCCATTGACTATCATACCTATAATTCCCATCAATCTCATTTCAGTAACCTCCAAGTCGCCCAAATAACCCAAGACCACGACCTAATTTTGACTACAAGCCAACTAGACAATACACCGCTATTGCTGAACCCATCGATCAGCTGTATGAAAGGTTGAAAGACACTGGTTACGTCACCTTTGTTCTTGCTGTGGCATTAGAGAATTCATCACAATGGTTCAATCCAAAAAAACCTTGTACATATCATTCTAATATGAAAGAGAACACCACAAACAAGTGCCGAACATTGAAAGATAAAATACTTATGTTTATTTATAACAAGGTCATACATGCAAAAGAAGTTTCACCCCTATGTCTGCAACAACCCCCTTCCGGATCATAGGGGTTGGGGGATACATGTGATAGAGATGGATGAAGAATGGGATTCTAAGGGGTTAATTGGGCTTATTCGAGAAAGTGATGACATTAAACCCTCAATTCCATTTGAGGTATAAGTAGCTCCATCTGCAACCACCCTATTCCATTTGAAGTGGAAGTGGCGGGGCCATTCACAGTGATGGTATCAACAACACCCCATTTCAATTCAAAAGCAATACCCTAGGATTACATTGCCGAATCTATGCACAATGGAAAGGCGAATATAGAGGAATCTGATGTTGCACAAGGAATCACTAGGACCGGAAGAATCTATACACATCTGAACACATGGGAGGGCCAAGTAAGGATGTGACTACCAAGTAGCCTGCCATTAAAACAGGACTAGATGACCTGTGCACGAAAGTACAGGCGAGGTAGTATTCCGCCATTGATCATTTGAATAAAAATCCAACTCAGATATATTCATACTGTCAATGTTGCAAAATTCAGAGGCGCACAAGAACGCTTTGATGAAGGTGTTGAGTGAAGCTTATATACCCAACAATATCATCGACGGGGAGATGGCCAACATGGTAGGGAAGGTGCTAGAAAGTCACAAAATAATTTTTCATGAGGATGAGCTACCGCCTAAATGGTTGAATCACCACCGAGCATTGCATATCACAATGCAATTTGAAGACAAGTTCATTTCCAGGGTCTTGATTGATGGAGGTTCCAGCCTCAATATTTTTCCATTGGATACTCTGAAAAGACTGGGAAAAATAAATCTAAAAGAGCTATGATTAGGGAGATTAATCTTTGACTACAGATGCGGCCAACTGGTTCGCCATTGAATTCCAGGTGCTCAACATATCAGCCTTGTACAATCTTCTATTGGGTCGACCATGGATGCATGCTGCTAGGGCTGTGGATTCCACATTACATCAAGCTGTGAAATTCGAATGGAACCATCAGGAGGTGATCATTCATGGAGATGGGAGTAACCCCATTTACCCCAGTCAAACTATCCTGGTTATTAGGAACAGAAACAGCCTGGGATGGAAAACCTATCATCACATCGAACGTGTCAATGCCGTTGAGAAAGAGAAATGGTGAAGTAATACCAAACCAATACAGCTCCAGGGTATTACCAATCCAATACAGTTGAAGGTTCATGGTACTACCTTCGGGCTCGGATACCTGTACACATGGCAAGAGTACAATGATTGGTCGCCTCCAAAGCGCATATCGTATTACCCTCTCGAGCAAGCAGTGGCACATCTGGATCAAAATTTTCACCAAGTTGATACCATATGGGGAACTACAGAAGAAGAAGCATTAGCTCTTTATTATACATTATTATATTCTACACCTTTTTCTTTTTACAGTGTTATTATTACTTTTCCTGATGAACTGGTGACTGTGACATATGATGATTCAATGCAATATGAGGATAATAATTCGGATGAGGGAGAAAAAATTCCCGAAGAAGTTATTAAGGAGGTTGAAAACTTTGAGAATAAGCCTAAATCCAACTTGGACGAAACTGAAGCAGTAAACTTGGGGGACACCGAGACCGTCAAGGAGACTCGCATCAGCATTCACTTATCACCAAAAGAGAAAGAAGAGTACATGTTCTTCGTAAAGGAATATGTGGACATATTCGCATGGTCATATAAGAAAATTCGAACCATATGTGAGCCTGAAAATCAAGGGGGAAGTTACTAAGAAGATCAAAGCCAAAGTCCTCAGGGCGGTTGAGTACCCAACTTGGTACGCCAACATCGTGCCAGTTCCAAAGAAAAAAGGGAAAGTGAGAGTATGTGGATACTATATAGACTTAAACAGAGCAACTCTCAAGGACGACTTTCCACTGCCAAATTTACACATCCTGGTCGAAACTTGTGCTAAACATGAACTCCAATTCTTTGTATATTGCTTCATTGGTTATCACCTGATCTTGATGGATGAAGAAGACGTAGAGAAAATAGCTTTTATTACATTATAGGAGGTATACTGCTACTAGATGATGACATTTGGTCTAAAGAATGTTGGGGCTACATACATCAGAGCCATAACAACCATATTCCGTGATATGATACACAAAGAAGTGGAGGTGTATGTGGAATACTTCCATATCAAATCTAAGAGGGCCACGGATCACATAGCGGACTCAAAAAAGTTCTATCACGGGTTTAGGAGGTACAACTTAAAACTGAACCTTGCAAAGTGTGCATTCTGGGTTCACGCAAGAAACTTACTGGTATTTATTGTCAATCCTCGAGGGATCAAGCTGGACCCATCTAAAGTTAAGGCTAATCAGGAGTTACCGCCGCAAGGAGGAAAAAGGACATGATGAGCATCCTAGGACATCTCAACTATACCCATCGCATCATAGCATAGTCCACAGTTATATATGAACCCATATTCAGAATACCGAGGAAAGATACCGAAACAAGATAGACCGAGAATTGTCAGAAAGCTTTAGACAAAATCAAGGAGTACATGTCCACATCACTGGTCTTGGTCCTGCCAGAACCAGGACAGACTTTGCTACTCTAACTATCTATGTTGGATAGAGCCTTTGTATATGTATAAGGGCAACATGACGAGATAGGCAGAAGGAGCAAGCTATATACTACCTAAGTAAGAAATTCACAACTTATGAACTATGATACTCTCTACTGGAACGCACTTGTTGTGCTTTGACCTGGATGGCACAAAAGCTGAGGCATTACTTCTATCCATTTACCAATACCTCATACTCATGATGGAGCCTCTGAAGTACATATTTCAGAAACTCATGCCAATTGGGAAGTTACCCAAGTGGCAGATACTGTTGAGCAAGTTTGATATCATCTACGTGACTTAAAAGGTGGTCAAAGGAGAAGCATTGGCAGAACACCTTGCTGAAAATCCGGTGGGAGGAGAATACGAACCCCTCAAAATGTATTTTCTTGACGAAGAGGTGTTATTCATATGAAAGGACACTACTGAAGGTTACGACAATTGGAGGATGTTCTTCAATGAAGCTGCAAATTTCAAATGAGTGGGCATTAGAGTGGTTTTAGTATCAGAAGCAGGTCAACATTATCAGGTATCTGCTAAACTCAGATTTCCCTACACCAACAGCATGGCAGAGTATGAAGCCAATATATTAGGACTCACATGGTAATCGACATGAATATTCTAGAGCAGCTGGTAATCGGCGATTCAGATTTGCTTGTGCACTAGGTACAATGAGAGTGGCCATTAAGAATTCCAAGATATTTCGATATATGCACCATGTATAAGACTTGATAAAGATGCTCACGAAGATAGAGTCTCGACATATACTCAAAATTCAGAATGAGTTTGCCAATTTCTTGGCCATCTTATCATCTATGACACAACATCTTGATGAGAATTTCATAAATATTATCCCAATGAGAATTCATAATTAGCCAACATATTGTGCCCATGTTGAAGAAGAAATAGATGGAAAACCTTGGTTCCATGATATCAGATAGTTTTTGGCAAAAGGAGAATATCCGGAGCATGCAATCCACACTCAGAAGCGCACACTTCGGAGATTGTCCAAAAAAATTTTCCACAGTGAAGGAACTGGTATAGAATAACTCCTTATTCGGGATTGTTGAGATGTGTCAATGCAAAAGAAGCTTCTAAGCAACTTAAGGAGATACAGGCTGAGACTTGCGGCCCCCATATGATGGTTTTGTCTTGGCCAAGTAGATTCTTAGGGCCGGTTATTTTTGGATGATGATGGAGACAGATTACGTCCAGTATATCCATAAATACTACCAATGCCAACTACATGCCGATATGATAAAGGTGGTGCCAAATAAGCTCAATGTAACAAGTTCACCTTAGCAATTCGCTGCATGGGAATGGATGTCATCGGTGTGATTAAGCCCATTGCTTCAATAGGGACAAAGTTTACCTTGGTAGCTATAAATTACTTCACCAAATGGGTCGAAGCAGCATCATTCAAGTCAATAACCATGAAATTCCTGGCAGCTTTTGTCCTCGACTGAATTGTTTGCCGGTTTGGAGTCCCCGAGTCCATTGTTCCTGATAATGTCGCCAATATCAACTGTTATATATAGAAAGCCATGTGTGAGACTTTCAAAATAAAGCATAGGAACTCCACAGCATACAGACCTCATATGAATAGAGACGTAAAAGCCGCCAACAAAAATATCAAGAAGATACTAAGGAAGATGGTAGAAAACCACAAGTAATGGAATAAGAAGCTACCCTTTGCTTTGTTGGGATACCGCACTACAGTTCGTACATCAACCGGGGAAACTCCCTACATGCTAGCTTATGGTACTGAAGATGTCATCCTAACCGAGGTAGAGGTTCCTTTTTTAAGGATTATACATGAAGTTTAACTCAGTGATGCAGATGGACAAGGAACCGCTACGAACAATTTGCCCTTATAGGCGGAAAACGAATGAACGCAGTATGTCATGGTCAGCTTTATCAGAACAGGATGACTAGAGCAGTCAACGAAATGGTCAAGCTAAGACAGTTATCACTAGGATTGTGCTGAAGAAGATCTTTCCCCATCAAGATAAAGCCAAAGGGAAATTATCTTCCAACTGGAAGGATCCTCACATGGTTCACAAGGTGTTAACAGGACAAGCACTCATACTTACATAAATGGATGGAGAAGTCCTGAAAAAACCAATAAATCCAGATGCAGTCAAAAGATATTATGCTTAGATGTTTCACATTCACATGATATAATTGAACTACGCTTTACCAGATTCCTGTTTAAGAGGGGATACATAGGTGGCCCTGTGTGTTCGGTAATATCATAATAAACATTCCATTTTCTCCAAGATCAGAAACTGAGGTAGAAGTTTGAGGAGGACCGATAAAATTCCATAACAAGTCCATTCCACACCACAAGACGCCCGAAAATCAAAAATCGGTTAAGAAATTGGGGCACAATTTTGAGAAGGATTCTCAAAATTCCAAAGAATGTTTCAATAAGTCTTGTTTCCCATAAACGGAAAGATCATCTACCATAATCGGAAAAAATTTTGAGGAGGGCCCTTAAAATGCTAACACGAGAAAGTTGCAATCTCTTTGAAATGTGTTACAGTCAGTAGTTCATCTGAAATTACTTGATATTTCAATATGTTTTCTAAAATAACTATTTTTTATCAATAATTGCATATTTTTGAAACTCTAATTCCATAGCAGTTAGGTGTTACCGAGGGAAACTCAAAATAGGCCCCTAGAACAGAGCAATGCAACGCCAACGGACAGAGGAACCAACCTCCCCCTAACAAAACTTACAATTTCTTGGGAACACAATCACATTTGACGTAATGGTAACATCTGCACATATATACACGAAGCAAGTTCACTATCAAATGGGTCACCAGACACTAAATATTTACTATTTGTTCTTTAAATGGGACTAAGCCATGTCTCACATCTTGCATAAGGCTAATCCCTTCCTCCATCCTGCATGAGGCTAATCCCTGCCGCAATATTTTCATGAGGCTAAACCCTGCCTCCATATTTATATGAGATTAACCCATACCTCCATATTTTCATGAGGCTAATCCCTGCCTCTATCCTGCATGAGGCTAATACCTTCCTCCATATTTGCATGAGGCTAATTCATGCCTCCATATTTTTATGAGCCAAATCCCTGCCTCCATATTTACATGAGGCTAATCCTTGCCTCCATATTTGCATAAGGCTAAGCACCGCCTTCTCTTTTCATGGGACTTAGACATGTCCCATTACCAAAATGAGGCTAATCCCTGCCTCCATATTTGCATAAGGCTACTCCGTCCATCCATCTTTGCATGAGGCTAATCCCTGCCTCCATCCTGTATGGGGTTAATTCTGGTCTCCATATTTGCATGAGGCTATTACCTGCTTCCATATTTGCATGAGGCTAATCCATGCCTCCATATTTGCATGAAGCTAATCCCTGCCTCCGTATCTGCATGAGGATAATCTCTACCTCCGTTTTGCATGAGGCTAATCCTTGCCTCCATATTTGCATTGGGCTAATCCCTACCTCCATATTTTCATGAGGCTAATACATGCCTCAATATTTGTATGAGGCTAATCGTTGCCACTATTTGCATGAGACTAAGCATTGTCCCTCATTGCATGAATGTTGCTCTATTCCGGCACTATCAATCTGCTGTTCTTTCGGGCTAAGCTCTGCCCTAAATTTTGTATGACTAAGTCTTCTCTTATCAACATATTATTATTGCATCTCATGGACTAAAACATCGCCAATCTATCCAAATTCATCATCCTCATAGCAGGAAGACACTATGATATGGCCTGAGGATCTCTCAAATTTGGATATTATTATTTAAAGGTGTCATGGGTTGGAGACACCATCTTCATGACCCGAGAACATCATTTCATGGCCTGCGAATCCCTCATTGAACAATTCATGGCCTGGGACATCATGGTCTAAAGACATCATCCTTAACTGTTCTAAAACAACTCTCGTGGTCCAAAAAGGAGTCTGCATCGTATTTAAATTCTTGCACAAATACATGTTTGTAGAATCTCTTTATCGATAGGTGACCAGTAAGAAACTGACATCCCAGCATGAGCAACCTCGCTTCAGTTCCTTCAACTATCTCAAAACTGACCATGTATCATAACCGCCTATCCTGAAATCTCATCTCCATTCTTATATTGATTTTATCGGTAAATTCGACTAATTGATCTAGAACTACACATGGTCAGATTCCTATAAATCCAAGGATATTAAGGCAGCTCAAAGACCATAGTCTGGCCTTTATCTTTCAAATCATCCTAGCCGGTCAAAATTGGCCATTATTTATTTACCCGAAAACTCTTTCATCCTTCCTGGTGAGAGAGGTAGCTGTTGATATCCAATTTTACCCCATAATATATTTATAATACATATATACCTTTAAAACTATGCATTCGCATCAATGGATATTTTTTCATAATTTTTACACCCTTAAATTAATTGATTTCAATATTTTTCTTCAAATAAATATTGTAAAATTGCATATAATGAATTTAGAAAATATCTTTACTTATTATTACTGTTATTGTCCTATTGAATCATATTATTTCATGAATAGCCAAATTGGCACATGTTGACTATAATTGCAATACCTTTGGAATTATAGCCCATGTATACATTTCTTGTATTATTTTTACCAGAAACTAGTCCTTCATATTTTTAATACTAAATAACTATATTTGACACATTTCTATGCATGAAATTCATTTTTATAATTAATAATTATTTTATAATTTATTTTTAATCAATTGTTTGGGGTGTTTAATAATTAGCCTCTTTTATTTCAATTTTGTCCAAAAATAACCAGCTCAATACCCCTTATAGACCAATCCAAAAGATCCCAGGCCCAGAATCCACCTACCCGACCCGAAATCCCATCAAATCGTGGTTGTTGATCCTTACTTTTTTAATTAAATGACCTCCCAAACTCAAACCATTCTCACCAAATAGCCACCCTAGAATACCTAATCATCCCTGTCTCTCTAAGATCCAACCTTAACCCTATCCGCCGTTAGCCAAAACCAGCCCTAGTCCTTTGGTTCCTATTCGATCTATGGAATCCCATGGATGTACGAGAACTCTACTTGTCTCATATTTCCCCTTTGATTGATTTTGTGATTTTGTAGAAGGACCTCGGAGATATCTGGTCCAGATATCATTAAAAACTCTTCAAGAGTCTGTCTATAGTTTGTGAGTGCTTTCTATCAAAGTTTTATTGCTCAAATCATTAATTCAAAGGCCATATTCTCTTAATCCTTTCTCTTTTTTTCAAGAAACCTAACTTTTGGACTTGAACCGGTTTAGATCTTTGTAGATTTGGAGTGATTCTGAGTTTGTCGCTGATTTTCCTTAAGGTTCCCTTATTTTCGTTATTGATTAACTGATTTTTGAGAACTTTTTCATATTAGGATTTGGTTTTCTTGTTGTTTGTTGGTCGAATCTCTGTGCATTTGAAGTGTTCTCTAAATTCCATGGTTGTTCTTCAAGGTTCTTTTACTTCTCTACTACTAACTGATTGTTTAGCACTACGCTAATTTAGGTTTTTGACTTCTCTGACTTTTTTTGTTAGAAACCATGTATATTTGAAGTGTTTTCAAGTTTCTATGAATGGTTTATTTAAGGGTGTTCTTTGACCTTTATACAACGAATCAACTGTAAATGTTCTCAAATTAGGGTTCTTCCAAGACTTCCCTTAAAGAGTTTTTCTACTTTCAAATGTTTAATCCAATCATTTCTTTATGTATTTTGTTATTTTTGTATGTATGCTCAAACCCTAGATATGTTATGGTAACATTGATTCATTCTATTGTGTTTATTTATGTGAATCAATCGTATTAACTGACTCTACTTAGTGTTTTGAGTGACTTTCCTATTAAATCCTGTATTCTTGGGATTTTGTTGCTTAATTAATTTTTATTTTAGGGAATTTGTATAATTCTTTCCTGGTTGTAATTAGTATTTCCCGGAATTTTTACTTGTTTCCCTATTGTGACAAATTGCACTTGCCTTAATTTGTTATCAATAGTTTGGGGATTTGATGGACTCTTTACATGGTGTGGTGTTGATATATTACCTTACTTGAGTCCCAGTTCTGACTGTTAATTGATTTTCCCCAATTAAAGGGTCTATTCCGGACTCCTCTATGCGAATTGGTTTTGTGACTGATTAATTACTCCTAATTGATTGAACTGTATTTTTTTACCTAATTCTGATTCACCTCTTAAGTGCTATATAAGCAATCTCATTCTGTTCCCTCAGAGACACGAACATTAGTTCACTATTACACTTGCACTCTAAAAACTCTCTCTCTATTCTTCTCTGTTACTTGAGATATTCATTGGCCTAGCGAAAAGCCAAGGATAACTATTGCACTATATCTGCTCTATACTTTGTATTCTCTCTCTTTAACTAGTATGTACTCATCCAATTCAAACTCCAACACTCTATGTGTTTCAGTGCTGCTCTAGTTTATTAGTTATGATCACCAATGTTGTTTCTTATTTACTAACATGCTGCTCAATATGTAACCAACATGTATAAATCACACTGCCTCACTACTATTTTACGGAACATGTTGGAGTTTTATTCTGTTAGAATCTATGACTAGAATGTTTAACCCACAATGATCTACCTGTTGATTTTTCTAATATTCCGCACCGTATTTTGTTCTATTTGTGATTAGCATTTCTACACTATGAGTGCTTGTGTTGTGCTTGCGTAGTCTGTTCATTTAAGTCTTTGCCTACTCTGCTTTACTAATGACATCATGTTAAATCATCTAGTCACTCAAAGCAAATCTAGTTGTGTATTGGTCATGTCCTAAGTATATGTGTTCTCATCATGTTTCAATTGTAATCTTTGCTCCAAGTCTCAATCATGTACCGTTGTAACTAACTTATTAATTCTACAAACTCTTGAGAATTTTACGCATCTGTTATAAACTAAGGTGTATTCTATGTGTCCCCACCCCTATCTCCCCGTGTGGAATCCGCTTGCCAAGTAAATCTGAATCTGGTTGTTCTATGATTTTTGTTTTGATTCAAAGTGTTTTCATACTTTTCTCAAGCCTTATTACCACCAGAATAGTACTGGTGTTTTAGCAAATCTTCTCACCCCTTAGGGTCTTCTCTATACTTTTTACCAAAACTTTTTCAAATTATGTCAAGCACACTCATTTACTCCTATGTTATTAAGTCCAGCCATTCTGGTAGGTGTACTGCTTAAAAATCCCTTAAGATCTCTCTCAACTCTAGCATATCAAGGTTGGCACTTCCACACAACACATAGTCAGTCTTTATTAGAGAAAGTCCAGGTGTGAGCACTGCCCGGGATCATTAAGGTCCTTAGAAATCTCTGACACACCTGGACACAAATGTGGCGATGAAATCTTGGGCATTTAAGACTACTGGAGGCCTGGTATACTAGTGTTTGCTTTAGGCCTACTTCAGACTCCAAATAGCTTAATTTATATAATTTATTCAATTGCTAGTTTGTAATAATTAATTATAAACAGATTTTGGGGTGACTAGTTAAAAGGGAGGGTAGTTGTATGATGCTAAGGGTAAAAATGGTTAGAAAACATGCCATAGGCTTTATGTGCTGCAAATCTGTATTATAATCAATGTTCTAGTATAGTGTATTCGTTTATGATGATCTCATCCATTAGATAACCTGATTTTAGGACCTTCACGTTTATGGCCTCAGCATACTAAATGTGACACATCACTATTCCGTGCTTTAAATTTGCACAACTATTAAAAATTGTGCTATTAAGCTAATAACCCTGTCGTAATAAAGCTGGCACTCATGTATGCATTAGATACCATGTCGTCTAGGAACTCTATTTGCATTTTGTTGAAAATCTATATTGAAGTAAGTAGATTTCCATGAAAGGGTTTAAAAAAAGACTCACGCATAGGTATCATGCCTCTAAGTAGAATTGATAAGTCGCATGTACCACTTAGATAAACATGCCTAGAGGATAAAAGCAATTCAAACTATTTCCCGAAATTATGACTGCATATACATGCTTAGGCAAGCCATAGGACATTAAATAATTGTGAAACCGGCTATGTTTATGCGTGAAATTATCCAGGCTTAGAGGCTATAAAACCAGTAGGCAATTTGGTTAGATTTTGCCACTTCCCTTAAAACAAATTTTGTATGTTCTATTTTGTGATGTTCGTCCAGATATCATATGCCTAGGCTTTTTGAACTTTTTCAAAATCAATAGTTTGAAATGTGCTGCTTATTTGCTTATGTGCATGTGGAGGTAAACATGAGCCTTAACTGCTTTCCCTATTTGATTGTCGTATATGTTCTTTGTTTATCGCCTAGATTTTCCCTTTTAAACACCTTAGGCTGTCTAGAACTTCCCAGATTTAGAGGTCCTAAACTTGTCCAGGACTACAAGGAAGGGAAGGGTAGCAGCACGCTTACAGGTCGTTAATTAGACTCGCTTATGTAACCTCTAAAATGATATGATGACATGCGCATTAATGTCACTTGTAGCCCTTCTAGTTGATGAGGATTACCGGGCATTGCACAGATTGATCATGTATGCTAATCATCTTAGGACTTCCTTTTCCCAATTACTATTTGTGTTTAAATTATCTAAACTTCCTTTTTTCCATATATGTGTGTTTAAGTTGTCCAAAACTCCCTCTTACTTTCATTATCTGAATTTCTTTGATCATATATGTATTTAGAATGTGAAAACTCCCTTTATTATCAAATGTGTGTTAAAACTATTTACTTGTTAAAATGACTAATTCACATAGTTTAAGTTTGGTTGGGACCCATCATTGTGGACTAGAGGGTTGCCTAACACCTTCCCCTCAAGATTATTTGGAGCCTTTATCCTAATTTCTAGTAATGCAAACTAGTTACACGAGTTCATTACTTTAGGTGCCCTAACGCACCATAATCCGTTAGGTGGAAACTCTTCAAATATCAAATTCCCAAAAAGAAGCGAGTGATTCCTCCTTGAATTTCAAAACCCGGACTTCGCGAGGAGAAGAGGTGGCGCGATAATTCGAATGGGTGTTTGGTTTTTGTAAAAAAAATTGCTTTCCAAGGCGCAGGCCCCAAGGTCAACATTTAGATCATTTGTTTATTTTGTTAAAGATTGAGACTTTATGATCCTTATAGTTTCTTATGTGTTTTATTCGTGATTTGAAGTTAATTTGGTCATATTTGAGCTGTACGAAGGTCTTTTCAGCCGAGGAGTGCATTTTAGAGTATCGGTTTGTCATCTTTGAGGTAAGTATCTTGCCTAACCTTGTATAGGGGACTAACTCTTTGGATTTGAGTCTACCATGCTAATTGTAGTCCGTGCATGTGAGGTGACGCGTGTGTGCTCGGACTTATTTGTAGGAATTAGCCTTTAAGATTCTTAGGTCCTTATGCTCATTATATGGAAAGTATACTGTTATGATTGAGTTTCCTAATTGCTTAAATTACCTCTATGTGCTTCATATGATGTTGTTAGCTTTCCTCTAATTCTTACTTGTTACTTGACCCTAAATTGTCTTAATTGAAGTGATTGCCTTCCTTATTGTTTTGATACTTCTTGATAATAATTTCCTCCATGACTTCGTGCAAATATGTTATAGGACCAATTGTTGTGGTTATCAGTGTAGTTATCACGTGCGTATTATGTCTTGTTGTTTGATGTTATTGTGCTTCTTCGTTTTTCTATGATCCTTATCATGTACTATTCATGCTTATACTGACGATTATATATGTTGAGCAAGACTTATGATATTCTCTCGGTTGTTGAGTATTGACTCAAGTTGAGATCTGTATTGAGAAGCAAGCTGTTGAAACAAGATTGGTTATTGTTGATTCCCTTGCTGGGAGGGTATTGTTTCGATTGTTAATTCCCTTTCCAGGAAGTTATTGTTTCTATTGTTGCTTCCCTTCCCAGAAGGTTATTGTTTCTATTGTTGATTCCCTTGCCTGGATGTTATCATATCTATTGTTTGGATGAGGAAGAGTGCAAAGCGTGAAAGGTGATGTTGTGCATGATATTGTGAGTGAGTGTTAATGCATGAAGGTTGGTGTTGTGCAGATAATGTGATTATTAATACACGAAGGGTGATGCCATGCTGATATTGTGAGTGTTAATGCACAAAGGGTAATGTCGTGCCGATATTGTGAGTGTTAATGCAAGAAGGGTGATACCGTGATACATTATTGAGAGTAAAAGTACAAAGGGTGATGTCATCCCATGATAATGAGAGAGTTGAAGAAAAAAAGTGATGTTGTGCACATTTCTATTTATGCATATGGTGTGGAAGAGTGATAAAGCACGAAAGGTGATACCATGCACTTTCTGCTTCTTGTGTTTATTTGTGGCTATCAATTAAAGTTTTTGAACCAATCAGATTCATTTTCTGTTGTGATCCTTTGTGATGGAATCCCATAGTGTTTTCAGTACTTCATCGTATTTATATGTATATTTCAATATTTCAAATCTCAATGATTGTTTTATTTGTAATCCAACTAGTTACTCAATTAAATTACCTTAATCTGTCCGAGGTTGCATTTTATTTAAAAAGAAATTTCTACTAAGTTAATTTATGAAATCCCAAGTTAAAGGTAATAATTTATTTAATGTTGTATTTTAATTGAAAATGTTAGTTTCTTTATTCAAATGATTTCTAAAAAGAACTTCATCTTTTCTTGTTGAGTTCCTAATTTGCTTAGAAGTTGTACTCTACTTTATATCATGTAAATAAGACTCCTTGAGCATCTCATCTTAATTGCATTGGTTATGGACCATATGTGCTGAGTAACATGAGAATGTTGTTGTGCAAAGAGAGATAGAAATATATGGGCACAAGGTGCCGGATGTGCTAAAGGTTTGGTAATTAAGGTTATGATATGAGATATCGAGTTTGAAATGGCTAATAATATGATTTATTGAGCTGACATCGCCTTCCTTATTTGACTACATTTATACTTGACTGCGTTCTAGCTATGTTGGTATTAATTAATTTGGTTATCTTTTGTTTTCGTATGTGTTTCCCTTTATTGTTTCTACTGATTTTAGTTTGTTCTTTTCCTGCCATTGATATTACTTTGTCATCTTTAGGTTGATAGTTTATTATTATATCCTATTCAATTTATTTTTCCAGTAGGTGGCTGGACTGTTCCTTGTCAATGCCCTACCGAGGTTAGTCTGGATACTTACTGAGCACCGATGTGGTGTGCTCATTCTACACTTCTGTACATTTTTTGTGCAAAGGCCCAGATGTTCGATCCATAGTAGATATGCGTGTCATTGCGGTGAAGACTCAAGTAATACCTTTTGCAGCATTCGCAGGCGTCGCATTCACCTTCATTTGTACTTATTTCCATTTGTTCCTTTTGTTTCAAAATAGTGATGTATTTGTTTTGTATAACTACTCCTACAAAGTCTTATGACTTGTACCACCGGTTTCGAGAGTTGTAATTTATTGAGAGTTATTTAAATAATAGTTAGCAAATGTAAATGTTATCTTAGTTAATGCTAATAGTACCTAGTTTAAAGACTAGGTTCCATCATGACTCCTTCGGAGGGATTTTGGGTCATGACAACAGGGCTCTCATTTGAAGCGAGCGGATACACTTAAAAGTCACCCAGCCTCGGAACAAAGTAGTGCAAAATGGCGATTCCTAAAGGACAAATGTCATCAAAGGTAAGTTTCCTAAAAATCTCCATTTTCCTTTATTTTTAGCATGCATAACTATCATTTATACCTCTCTTTTTTGTTGCTTAACTCGGGAAGAACCTTTTCGCCTAGGAGAATCCAATTCATATTTCGTGGTAGAAATACTCTTTGTTTAGTCTTGTTTTACGTAGCTTAACCCAGGTAGAACATTTCGTCTAGGGGGATGTAGTTTATATTTCCGGGTTGAAGTGCTCTTCACCTAGGCTTGTTTTGTGTAGCTTAACCAATGTAGAACTTTTTCACCTAGGGGAATCTAGCTCATATTTCTAGGTAGAAGTACTTTTCACCTAGGTTTTATTCGTAGCTTAACTCAGGTAGAATATTTTTGCCTAGGGGATCCAGCTCATATTTTCGGGTAGAAGTACTCTTAGCTCAAGTTTCTTTTCTTAGCTTAACCCAAGTACAACCTTTTCTCCTAGGGGGATCTAGTTTGTATTTTCGGGTAGAAGTACTTTTCCCACATGCTTGTTTTTCGTATCTTTACCCATGTAGAACTTTTTCTTGACTAAGGGGACCTAGCTAATAATTTCGGGTGGAAGTATGCTTTGCCCAGGCTTTTTCTCATAGCTTATTCCGGGTAGAACCTTTTCGCCTAGGGGATCAAGCTCATATTTTTGGATATAAATACTCTTCGCCCATGCTTGTTTTAAGTAGCTTAACCCAGGTAGAATTTTTTTGCCTAGGGTGATCTAACTCATATTTCTGGGTAGAGGTACTTTTTTCCCAGGCTTGATTTTTGTAGCTTAATCTAGGTAGACCAATTTCTCCTAGGGGAATCCAACTCATATATCCAGGAAGAACTACTATTTGCTCAAGTTTATCGTATATTAACATAGGTAGAACTTTTTTGCATAGGGGGATCCAACCCATATTTCCCGATGGAAGTACTCTTCGCCCATATTTTTTTTACATAACTTAACCCAAGTAGAATATTTTCTCCTAGGGGGATCGAGCTCATATTTTCGGGAAGAAGTAATTTTCGCTCATGCTTGCTTTTTGTATCTTAACCCACGTAGACCATTTTCGAATAGGGTGATCCAACTCATATATCAAGGTAGAAGTACTCTTCACTCAGGTTATTTTTCATTGCATAACCTAGGTAGAACTACTTTATCCTAGGGGAATTCAACTCATATCAGTAATATAGGGTGCCAACATCTGGTTACATTTCTTTTTAAGTAATACAAGGTGCCTACCCCTGGTTACATTTCTTTTGTTGTGATACAGGGCGCCAACCCCTAGTTACATTTCCTTAGTATCTTTACCAACATAGGGTCTACATTCCCTAGTTGATGTTGTTTTAGTCATAGGGTTTCCACTCTCTAGTTTATTTTGCTTAAGACATAGGGTTTCCACTCTCTATTCTCCTTTCCAACATAGGGTTTCCACTTCCTCATTGATGTGAGGTTACATGTAGGGTACACCACTCCCTTATATCCTTACCAGTATAGGGTACACAAATCCCTATATATGTTTTCCAACATAGGGTACACCACTCCCTAGTTGATTTGATCTTAAACGCAGGGTACACCACTGTCACGCCTCCTTTTGTTTACACTACACCCCACGAATGACGTAGATAAGGTAGTTTTTCCAATTAAAGGACAATCGAAATATGATTTATTTATATAAAGTATTCAGAGTCACCACTTGGGATAACTAATAGTGTCCCAAGTCACCGATTTAAATCCAGAATCGAGGAAAGGGTTGACTTAGTATTACACTCTGCAAACCATAAATCCGAGTAAGGAATTCTGTTAACCCGGAAAAAGGTGTTACGCATTCCCAAGTTCTGTAGTTTTTGCATTGTTGCTCAACTGTTATATTCGACTTAATTATCTCACAGCATTTCATATCAAACGAACTTAATTACTCACATAGCAAGGCTCTAAATACCACTTAGCAAGCAAGAAACTAACCAGACAGGGTAAATTCAGGGCAGTACATTATCAATTTATTATAATATGAGCAATAAGATCTGAATATTCTCCTTCTAACACCAGATTTAACCAGTCCATATTTCAACCATCTCAACAAAATCAAATCAGATTCAACTAAACATATATCATTTATGAAATGTAAGATACAGAGAATGAAAACTAAAAAATATTGTTGACTGAAGCCTAACATCAAAACATCAGAACCCTTGTTCTCATTTCTCAGTTTTCAATTGAGCTTCATATTGTGTGAGTTTCAAAGATGCATACCGGAATAAAAATCAAAGGAAAAGGCGAGGAATACAGTAGTAACAGCAGAACTGAACCTAGATTCGGTAATTAAGAGCAGGGAACTCAGCTCAAAACCCAACAAAATTGTAATATTCAACCAACTTGAACCAAAAACTTTCAGAAAACCCAATATCAATGCCTACATATTCTCAAATAAACCATAAAATATTTCAAGACTTGAAAATCTCAAAAACTCATAAAACAGTAGTGATTTGGCTATCTGAAGTTTTTTTGGATATTTTTTAGCTCTCAAGTCTTATGAAACAGTAGATAATGCAGATTTTATTTTTTTGGGTTTTTCAGCTCTTAGTCTTGCCCTGAAAGGCAAAAATAAATGCCTTTATAGGCAAGGCAAGTAGGGCAACCCTTACAATTAAGGTTTGCATTTTTGTCCCTAATTTTATAACATTTTAACCAAGTTATAGCCTAAAATTTACATGAAGCCCCTACTAGAAGCTCCCCATTCTTGTTACTAAAGATTCATTTGCTAGTATACCTAAACTAACCCCCAGTGACCTTGAATTTACTTTGAGAACCAAATGAACTTGGGCCCTGATACAGTCGAGCCTCTCTGAATTGGGTCACAAATGACTCAAAGGGCCCAAGATATTTTTAAACCAGTCATTTCTTACCCAAGCCATACCAAAACTAATTGACAGAAAAGAGGTAACTAAATCTGACTATTAAATCAACACTTATGAAGTAAAAGCAAAATTAATAGAAACATAATTGAACAAGATTACAGATGAATTCATGTTCTCTAACTTCACTAACTTGGCATATGAAACAAAGTAAAGAAACAAGAGGCAAATTAATGACATAACCATTCTGATTTGACAACAATTAACCTAACTTTACTACCTAAGCAATTGAACTGATAATAAAATGAAAACACAATAATTAAGCTGTTAATCACCAAGGAACAAATAAAACAGGACCAAGGACGGACCAACAAAGGCCATAAGCCAAGCATTTCTAAGAAGAAGCTAAAGGGAAAAGCTGACAAGGCTAGTAATGAAACAAACTCTGGTTCCAAGAGAATATGAAAGAAAAGAACAACACAAAAGGGAAGATGCAAACATACCAAATAAATGCCTATATCCTATGGTAACTCGAACCTCTGATTTTGTCCTCTAATAACATTAGTCAGTTGTTCTTAGTACAACAAACAAATAGCACTATAAGAGGACAGAATCAAACTAGTACTGAGGAAGATTGAGACAAAAACCCAAAAACCTTCTTGCACGGGTCAGACCTTCAAACAAAGATTCGAGCCGTCAGAGGGGTATTCGAAGCAAAATATTTCTGGATTTTTCATGAGGGAGGCATGTGGGTTGCAGAGTGTGAATTTGGGGTGATTTGGAAGCGGCTTCGCCGTGTCCGCTGGAGGAATCAGAACTTCTAGGCGATATTCAAGGAGTTGGGCTAGGTTTTGAGGGAAGACGATGGTGGATTTGGGAAGATGAGTGGGAGGAGAAGTGGTGATGTTATTTTGGCAGTCATCAGAGTTTCGCCCCCGCAGTGGGCAATTTCTGTAGGCAGCAGATGGCGGTGGACGGTAGAGACGGTGGGGGTTCTCTAGGGTTTGCTGGGAGAGTGGTGAGATAGGTTTGGGGGTAGGGGGTCGTTAGGACATATCAATAATTAGGGGTCCCTAGTTCCCAGCTGTTGGATCAAAGATCCTCGACGGCTAAGATTGGATCCTACTTAAACGAGGTCGTTTTGTTTATTGGAAGGATGGACCGGGAAATGGGGTGGGTTTTGGACTGGGTCGGGGCATTTGGGCGGGTAACAGACTTGGGATGGCCTAAATTCTTTAACTCTTTTTTTTTTTCAAGTTCTTTAATTCCAATTTTTTTCTTTTTTACATTAGAAACTCATTTTCTTTACAAATTAAATAAAATCTAATTTATTATCAAACCAAATTAACCGACCAAAAACGCAAATTCATGCTAAATAATCATTTTCACACATAATTAAAATAAAATTGAAAGAAAAATCACGTAAAATCAAAGTTAAAATGTAATGTGAAAATTAAACCATTTTTTATTAAATAACTAATTGCTAATTAATTCTTGAAAATATCAGATTAACCTCTAAATACAGGTGCAACATATTTTTGTATTTTTCACTAATAAAAATGCACAAACAAAAATGCAAACAATTAATATAAAATTCCACAATAATCCACAAGATTGCAAATAATAAAAGGAAATCTATTTGTTTTGAAACTATGGGATCAATTCGTATAGGGCAAAAATCACATGCTCAAAGCTGCCCCCTCTTTGCTCGGAAACACGAAGAGTTTTCATGCAAAGATAAGTGAGCGGATACGAATGATTTTTGCCCGTTTAAATACTCCGTCGGAAGCATGTTGAAAAGCTTGACTGCACCCTGCTTCAGAGGTTGCCTAAATATTCTTGGCTAAAAAGGAATCAGGTTAGTGTAGTTTAGGAGTGTTTGGTAGCTAGGACTCCTGAAGTTGTGATCTAACTGTTGTTGATGCTGCTGCTACTGCTTTCCATATCCCCTTATTGCACCGAGTCAAAAATAAAAAGAAGCTAGACTAAGCTATGACCTATGGATTACAAAAGAACCTATATATGTCTTTAAACTTGCTCTTGATCATTTTTGCCTTCTTGCCTTGTATAGCTTCCTGTGAAACTCCTTCTTGCCTTGTTGACTTTTATTCTCCCGGTGAAACTCCTTGTTGCCTTGTTGACTTGTATTTCTTCCTGTGAAACTCCTTATTTCCTGGTTGCTATGTTTCACTTTCTCTAGGTTGATGCCTGATATGTGAACTTGAATTATATTCCCTTGTTCTCAAGGTGGGAGCCTGATTACAAAAATTTGAATTATATTCCCTTATTCTCCAGGTGGTCGCCGGATTGCTGAACTTTAAATGTATTCCCTTGTTATCCAGGTGGGCGCTTGATTACCAAAACATGAACTACATTCCCTTGTTCTCCATGTGGGCGCTTGATTACTGAAACTTGAATGTATTCCCATATTCTGCAGGTGGGCACCTGATTACCAAAACTTGAAATGTATTCCCTTGTTATCCAGTTGGGTGCCTGATTGCCAAAAGTTGAAATGTATTCCCTTCTTCTCCGGGTGGGTGCCTAATTACCAAAAACTTGAAATGTATTCCTTTGTTCTCCAGGTGTTCGCCTGATTACCAAAACGTGAATTGTATTGCCTTATTATCCAGGTGGGGGCCTGATTACCAAAAACATGAATTATATTCCCTTGTTCTCCATGTGGGTGCCTGAATACCAAAACTTGAATTATTCCCTTGTTCTCCAGGTGGGCGCCTGATTACCAAAACTTCAAATGTGTTCCCTTGTTATTCAGGTGGGCGACTAATTACCAAAACTTGAAATGTATTCCCTTGTTATCCACTTGGGCGCCTGATTACCAAAACTTAAAATGTATTCTTTTGTTATCCAGGTGGGCGCCTGATTACCAAAAACTTGAATTATATTCCCTTGTTCTCCAGGTGGGCTCCTGATCACCAGAACTTGAATTATCCCTTGTTCTCCAGGTGGGCGCCTGATTGCCAAACTTCAAATGTATTCCCTTGTTATCTAGGTGGGCGACTGATTACCAAAACATGAAATATATTACCTTGTTATCCAGGTGGGCGCCTGATTGCCAAAACTTAAAATGTATTCCCTTGTTATCCAGGTGGGCACCTGAATACCAAAAACTCAAAATGTATTCCCTTGTTCTCCAGGTGGGCGCCTGGTTAACAAAACTTGAAATGCATTCCCTTTTTATTCAGGTGGGCACCTGATTACAAAAAACATGAAATGTATTCCCTTGTTATCTAGGTGGGATCCTGATTACCAAGAACTTAAAATGTATTCCCTTGTTATCTAGGTGGACGCCTGATTGCCGATCTTAAATTATATTCCTTAAAAGAAATTTTTTTGCCCCATTTTGGTTCTAGGCACATCTGTGAGTGTTAATTTAATCATGTTACCCGATATTTCTAAAACAATTGAAAGCTAAATCCCATTATCCATGAGGGTCCTAACAATTTTTAATTCAATGCTGATTGAAAAAGCATAATATCTAGTTATCTAAGAAGACAATAAAGTTGCATCCCCATTATCCAAGAGGATCCTATCAATTCTTAACTAACGACAACTCTAAAACTGGGCTATGTCCTTTAAAGGCATTACTTCCACTATGTCTTGTTATCTGAGAAAATAAATCTAAGTTATATCTGCCCAGTGCCAGTAATCAAAGCGACATTCCATTATCCAGGAGATTCCTAACAATCCCGAGTCAATTTAATTGTGTTGTTTTTTTAATGGAAATCTTAAGGCTAAGTATCATTATTCAAGAGGGTCCTGAGAACTCTCAACTAAATGTCAATTTTAACTCTCACTTGTCTCTGCTGGGGATTGCCGATTAAAGTTATGTCCTACTTTCCAAGAGGGTTCTGAAATTTTAAAAAGTAGATCCCATTATCCAGGCGGGTCCTAAAAACTTTTACTATTAAATTCCAATATCCAGGAGGGTCCGGAGAATTATAAGTTAGATCCCACTATCCAGGAGGGTCCTGACAATTCTTTGTGAATCCTATCTCTTGTATTCATTAGGGGAATATTTATGCCAGATTATGTTACTGGTGATTGCTGAATTTTAAACTGAGTCCCATTCTCCAGTAGGGTCCTGACAACTCGTAGTTGAATCCTATTTCAACATGCAAACTCTTAAGTCCATTACGCTCCATTGCTATTCCCGATTATTATGAGCTTTAACTAGGCCCATTTTCTAGGAGGGTCCTAAAGTTCATGGTCATACCTGCTAGGTGCTTTCTTTTCAATGGAGGACTCCCCCGATACCAACGGAATGTCCTGCCCCTGTGTAAAATCAAACAAAATCTTCTCAGTTTGAAATGTGGTTGATAGCTTGCGGCATTCTTATTTAATAGGGCCTCCCCACCGTCATGCTCCGTTGTGGAAAACTTTCCCGACCTGACAATAAGCCGTCTGATTTGTTTTGCTGACCCCTGAACCGTATGGACTTAGATGAAATTAGTGCTTTGTACCCAAACGTTGTGTTACAATCTTGACCCTTTTTCCAGAATCTTTGCATCCTTCCCGAGACTAGCGAATCATTACTGACGAAACTTCCAGTGGTTCTTCATATCCCATTCTAACTTATGCTGCCTTAGTTATGTTTTAGATGCAATGTGCTTAGCCATTTGGGGGCTGGTAGTAAACTTTGAAATTCCTCTCTTGCTTGCTTATACAAAATTGACCTTGAGAACATCT
This sequence comes from Nicotiana benthamiana, assembly GCA_034376525.1. Classification (NCBI taxonomy): domain Eukaryota; kingdom Viridiplantae; phylum Streptophyta; class Magnoliopsida; order Solanales; family Solanaceae; genus Nicotiana; species Nicotiana benthamiana. The sequence goes on from CM067326.1 coordinate 48,250,152, forward strand.
TAAAGGAATGAAGACCCAAAGGAAAATGAAATACAATGACTCTAAGTTGTTTTTGTTTTTATCGAGAAAAAGAATTCCAAATTAAATGACTACAGAAGGGGAAGAAAAGGAACTTATCTTTGGGGGAAAAGCTTGTTCCAATGATCATGACATGCACTTCTGCAGAGTCGACCTAGTCTTTCCAAATGATCGGCTTTCAGTTGCCATGCTTTGTTGTTGTGACCTTCCTTGACCCAGTTTCTTTAACCAAACCTTGACCTTGCTTATCCTACGGTGTTTTGAACAGATTTCCACCAACAATCCTTTTTCCAATTGTTCATTTCTCGACATATCATCGCCTTAAGGTGCCCGTGAAGCTTTTTACCGATAAGACTCTCTCATTTTGATTTCTCGCAGCTAACATCGCCTTAAGGTGCTCGTAAGAGTTTTCACTAATAAGTCTCTCTCATTTTGATTTTCTCTCAACTCATGTCGCCTTACGATGCCTGTAAGGGTTTACCAATAATACTCTCTCATTTTCTTCTTTTCTAGCTCGAACTAGAGTGTTACCCTGGGTATGAATCACTTCTTCTTGCTTGACTTGGCATTTATTAATGACTGATAAGAAGGTCTTTCTTTGGACCATATTGCAGGCTTTTGGATTGGGTTAGAAAGAAAGGGTGCTAAAGGCTCAAAACAATTCAGATGGGTTCAACATTACAACTTTCGGAATCAAATTTCTTACAACAACCAAAACTTCTGCCCCAGTTTTTGCTTGGGGACTTTTGGATCTTTATTTTAATGAGATCGACCCATGAGGTTGCCTACGTATCCTTAAAAGGAATGAGGTCAAACGTAGTTCATGCCACAAGAATTGCTTGTTTTGCTGTGATGTTCTCTTTTCTTTTTTTTTTCTTACTCTTTCTTTTTGTTTCTTCCCTTCTTCTTTTGTTGATTTGTTGTATTGTTTTTCTTTCTCTTTTTCTCTTTTCTCTTTTTTTTATTTCCCTTTTTCTTCTTCTTTTCTTCCCTTTTCTTTTTCTTCTTTCTTTTTTTTTCTTTTTTTTCTTTATTCATCTCTCACGCTTATGTTTCTGATTTTCTCACCGGTTCTTAAAGAGGGATATAATAGAAAATAATTAAAGCTCATAAAAGGTTAATAAAGTATAAAGTGTTTAGATAGACGAAATAAAATACCTTTGTCATTCCAATCTCCAAATCATGCCAAGTACAAAAAATATGATTTAATCAAAGAACAGTCATACATAGTATCTCTTAATTGCATTGGAATTTATGGCCATTTCTATGCACTTGCCTTCCACATCTGTAAGTTATAATGCCCCGTTTGGACAACACTCTTGACACGATGAATGGCCTTTTCCAATTTGGGGTGAACTTGCCTTTTTCCTTCGCTTGGTGAGGGAGGATGTACTTCATTATCAAAATGACCCACTTCAAAACTTCTTGGGCGCACCTTCTTGTTATATGCTTTGGCCATTCTCTGTTGATACAACTAGCCGTGACATATTGCTGCTAATCATTTCTCATCAATCAAACTCAATTTCTCCAAATGGGTTTTGACCCATTCATCATCAACAATTTGTGCCTCGGCGACAATCCAAAGGGACAAGATTTCAATTTCTACCATTATTACTACTTCTACGCCATACACCAACAAATAAAGAGTTTCCCCTACTGAGGTGCAAGCAGTAGTACGATAGCGTAACAATGCAAAGGGTAGCTTTTCATGCCACTGCCTAGACCCTTCAACCATCTTCGAAGTATCTTCTTTATGTTCTTGTTGGCTGCCTCAACTGCTCCATTTGCGTTGGGGCGGTATGGGGAGGAATTTTGATGTGTGATCTTAAACTTCTGACACACCTATTTCATCAAATGACAATTGAGATTTGCTTCGTTGTCAGTGGTGATTATCTTTGGGATTCCAAACATGCACATGATATTTGAATGCATAAAGTCGACTACACTTCTCTTGGTCACCGACTTGAATGTTTTAGCTCCGACCAATTTGGTAAAATAATCAATAGCCACAAGGATAAACCTGTGCCCATTTGTTTTTATTGGCTCGATGGGTCTAACGACATCCATGCCCCTGGCAACGAATGGCCATAGTACGGATATTGTATGTAATTCAGACGATGGGGAGTGAATCAAATCTCCATGCACCTGACATTGATGATATTTGCACACGAAACTGATACAGCCTCGCTCCATGGTGAGCCAATAATAACCTTCATGGAGGATGTTCATTGCAAAAATGTACCCACTCATATGAGGTCCGCAAACTCCAGAATGTACCTCGGTCTTGATGGTCGTGGCATGTCTAGCATCTATGCATCTCAACAAACCAAGCTCTAGCGTTCTTTTGTATAGTACCCCTCCACTGACGAAAAACTCGCTTGATAAGCGACGAATTGTTCTCTGTTTGTCATTTGTGGCTTGTACCACGTACACACCTATCCTGATATATTCTTTGATGTCGTGAAACCAAGGCTACCCATCAATCTCCTCTTCCACCACGTGGTAGTAAGCATGTTGATCATGGACTTGAATATGCAGCGGGTCAACATAAGTCTTGCCTGGATGATGTAACATTGACGACAGAGTAGCCAAGGCATCAGCAACCTTGTTGTGAATTCTTGGGATATGCCTGAACTCTACAGACCGGAATCGTTGATAAAGGTCATGCAGACATTGCCGATATGGTCTGAGCTTGAAATCTCGTGTTTCCCATTCCCCTTGAATCTGATGTACCAGAAGGTCTGAGTACCCCAAGACCAATACTTCTTGGACACGTATGTCTGCAGCTAACCTCAGACCCAAAATGCATGCCTCATATTCTGCCATATTGTTGGTGCAATAGAATCGGAGTCGAGTTGTAACGGGATAAGGGTGCCCCATTTCAGAAATGAGTACTGCTCCTATCCCGATGCCTTTCATGTTGGCAACCCCATGGAATAATATTTTCCATCTGGGCTTCTCGCCCTGTTCCACTTTATCGATATACACCACCTCTTCATCCAGGAAGTATGTCTTTAAATGTTCGTATTCTTCATCCATCGAATCTCAGCCAGATGATCAGCCAATGCCTGCTTATATTACAGTTCTAGTCACGTCGACAATGTCAAACTCGGTGAGCAGGATTTTCATCTTTGCAAGCCTTCCCGTGGACATAAGCTTTTAGTAGATGTACTATTACGGGTCCAGGCATGAGATGAGGTAAGTAGTATATGATGACTTGTAATGTTTCAACTTTTGTGCTACCCAAGTTAGGGCACAGCACGTCCTTTCAAGATGAGTATACTTAACCTCATAAGCTATAAATTTCTTGCTAAGATAGTATATAGCCAGCTCCTTCCTCTCGGTGACATCGTGCCGACCCAACACACATCTGAATGAGTTGTCCAAGACTGTCAGATATAGGATCAAAGGCCTCCATGGTTCTAGTGGGACCAATACTGGTGGGTTAGACAAGTATTATTTTATTTTTCAAAAGCCTCCTAACATTCCTCCATCCATTTGACCGTAGCATCATTTTTCAACAACTTAAAGATGTGCTCACAAGTCATCGTGAGCTGAGCAATAAATCTATTGATGTAATTCAATCTCCCCAATAGACTCATCACCTCTGTTTTGTTCCTCGGAGGCGGCAATTCTTGTATGGCTTTGATCTTTGATGGATCTGGATCAATGGCTCGGTGCCTAACTATGAACCCTAGAAACTTCCATGATGGCACACCAAATGCGCACTTTGCAGGATTGAGCTTGAGGTTTTACCCGCAAAGCCTCTAGATGAATTTTCTCAGATCTCTGACATGGTCGGATTGCTTCCTGGATTTCACAATTACATTATCCACATAGACCTCAATCTCTTTATGTATCATATCGTGCAATGTAGTTGTGATTGACCTCATATAGGTTGCCCCAGCATTCTTCAGACCAAAGGGCATGACCCTGTAGCAATATGTTCCCCAGGGCGTGATGACTGTTGTCTTCTCCGCATCCTCCTCATCCATCAAATCTGGTGATATCCTGCATATCAATCTACCAAAGAACCAATCTCATATTTTGCAAAATTGTCAATCAATAAATAGATGTTCGACAGTGGGAAGTTGTCCTTTGGACTTGCTTTGTCGAGGTCACGATGGTTGACGCACACCCTAGTTTTACCATCCTTCTTTGGAACAGGCACGACATTGGTTAACCAAGTGGGATATCATGTGACTCGGGTGACCTTTGCTTCAAACTACTTGGTAACTTCCTCTTTGATCTTTACGCTCACATTAGTTTTAAACTTCCTCTATTTTTGTTTGATAGGAGGGCAGGCCGGGTCAGTGGGTAATTTGTGAACTACCAAGTCAGATCTCAACCCTGGAACATCGTCGCAGGACCATGCGAAAACAATTTTGTAGTCAAGCAGCGCTTCGATTATGTCTTGCCTAAGTTGCGGCTCAAGATAGACACTTATTTTAATTTCCCTGAAATTATCGAGGTCCCCTAGATTGGATGCTTCTGCATCGCTCAGGTTTGGCTTAGATTTTTCCTCAAAGTGGCTTAATTCTATACTTTATTCCTCAAACGCCCTTTCCTCATCGTATTCTGGTGCATCCTCATATTCTATCCCTAGACTTATTACTTCTGAATTAGAACAGCTTTCAATAATGGGCCGAAGAGTCCATATGCATGTCATATTATTGGAGCCAGCATAAAAATAATTGTACAAGAAGGAAAATAAAAGCAAAGAAAAATAAAAACTATCAACACAAACGAAAAAGGAAATTGTAGTTCATTGAAATTGAAAGATAACAACGTCTACACATCCAAATGAATGAAACATAGACTCTGAATTACAACTCTGGAATAATCCAAAAAAAATGAGAGAAAAATCAAAGCAAACTACCAAAACTCTTTCCTGGTCGGAAGTGGAGTAGCTTCTCAATTGTTGACATTTGAACAAGGCCCAACAAATTGCACATCTGCCTTACTAGAGCCCTCTCCTGCTTCCACCATATTCACATCTTCAAACAAATTTTCGAACCTTTCAAGAAATTCCTTATTAGGATTAACAAAAGAACGGGAACTTGTTCTTGTTGGGAACTTCTTGGTGCCAGGCTTCACAAATGATTTGAAGATACGCGGCAGAGGCTTGGGGAGGACCCATTCTTTTTTTCTCATCCTTCTAGTCCTCTTGAACTCTACACTTGTAGGCTTGAATCCCAAACTAATGGTTTCTATGTTCTTGGGGAGAGATACCAGCTGTATGATACCCTGAAGTAACGCCCCCAAACCCTTTCCTGGAACAAACCCATTCTTCGACATCTCAACAGCCACCATGACTGATGAAGTGGCTAGCTTTGGTATTGGAACACACACCCCTCTGGAACCTTTCTCACTGATACTGTGTCATGAACCCAATACACCCTGGGCCCCTAATCATCCTCCACCTCGAGAAGAATAGCATCACTATAAGCGTGCAGAGTGTCCTCGTTGTTCACAACTATTTCTTGTCGAACCTATTCAAATTTAACCATTTGATGCAAAGTAGAGGGTGTTAGGATTTATGCCCGTCACTAGAGGGGGGGTGAATAGTGCGGCACGAGAATATTGATAAATATTGCGGAATTAAACTTGCAGGAATAAAATAAATTCGGTAATTAAAATAGTAAGGAAAGAACACACCGAATTTATCCTGGTTCATCACAACTTGTGGTTAGCCAGTCCCCGAGAGACTCTCTCGAGATTCCACTAACTCCGTTAAGCTTACGGGTGCCTAACAAACCGTTACACTTGCTCGTAGATGTAAACTCTACAAGACTTCAACTTGCTCGAGGATACCTCACCTCAAGACTTCACCTTGCTCGTGGATACCGCACCACAAGACTTCAACTTGCTCGAGGATACCTCACCTCAAGACTTTACCTTGCTCGTGGATACCGCACCACAAGACTTCACACACTAAGATTGAGGGTACTTAGCAAACCCGACAATCAATGAGAAGATATTGTCTTCTCAAACACCTTTCTCTTTTACAACAAGAACTCTCTCAAAAGAGTAGATAAAGAGATACAATATTAGCTCTATGAACAACTCAAAGTTGTCTCTCAAATGGCTCAACAAAAGCTCTATAATGATGCACAAATGATATCAATATGTATATGAGTAATGAGAGGTGTTGTGTGTTTCAATTCAGCTCAAAAGACCTCTATTTATAGGTGGTAGAAGTAGTATGTCCGTTGCTTAATTGGCAATCAATTATGTTGATTTTATGCCAAGATAATCGATTATCAGATTTGGATAATCGATTATCAGCTTACCGTTACAAAATCGGAAGCTGATTTTATGCAGAATAATCGATTACTGGATTTTGCATAATTGATTATTTTGATACAGTGTTCAAACACTTGGCAACGGATACAAGATAATCGATTATGCACTTCTAATAATCGATTATTTTGCTGTTTTGTAAATTCCGGTTTACACTGTCTTAACATAATCGATTATCACAATAAGCATAATCGATTATTTCTGTCCAGCTTTGAAAGACATGTTTAAAATTCATTTTGGCTAAAATGAAAATTTTTGAAATCATTTTGTTTGAAGTATTTGAAATATGATTTGATAAAATGATTTTATGCATATTTATGATGACCTATGTTGAGCCAAAAGACGAGATAACTTTAAACGTTGCTCTTACATTTGTTCTACCTAACGACCTACGCCTTGGGTCTTCGGTCTTGAACTTTTGAGCTCGTCTTTTGCTTGTCTATGTAATTCCATCATCAATATGCTTCTCGGCATTCAATCTTGATTGTTTGTCATATAATAATATTGTTTGACACTTGACTTCATTGTTTCTCATTCATCGACTTTGTTGTTTGTCATTCATCAAAACCTACACCTGAAAATCATGCTAATACAACCAAAGCACACATATCATGGATAGAATGATTTTGTACAATTTCCCCCTTTTTTATAATGACAAACAACAGGAGATATGCATCTCGGATTCCCCCTAAATTCATGCTATATCTCAACATACAATTTATGCAAACAATTCCCCTTAATGATAATTCCCCCTCAAATAAGGCATACTATAACGTAGATACATTCCCCCTTATTTGAAGCATATCGCCTAAACTCTTCCCCCTTTTGGCATTAGCAAAAAGAGAGTATACAAAGGCTATTTTCCCCTTTCGACACTTCCCCCTTTTGAGTATATCAATTGTTAGCGTCAAGAATAAAAATAGAAAATATAATGAGGACTATATATTGATGATTAAAAATCATGCCAACATAAAATAATACCAAATGTTAGTAAAAACATACCAACTGTTAATTAAATTAAAATAATATTCATCAAAACATGGATCAATCATTAATAATTAATACCAATTGTTAACAAAGATATATTAATTGTTAACACATATCAACTATTACGTTTTTATTAAAAATGTGATAACTAACCGAAATTCCCCCTCAATGCGATAAGGTTCCGTGGTTGGTGCATCTACTACGATATTGTAGTCTTCAAGCACACCTGCAAAAGTACCTAAAAATAGGTTTTCAGTACCCAACTACTTTTGGGTCCTTGGGGGTTAGGCAAATAAGAATCATAGCCAAAAGATAAATCCCTATGTTTTGTAAAACATATGGGTGCTATGTGTCCTACCCGGTTACAATAATGACATATAACATTCAGGTTGTGCATATGTCTTGGTTGAGCCAAATACGTTCTAGGTGATCTAAAGTCGTTATTCCTAGACGTATTGCGATTCCTAGAGTTATTTCTAGGTGGTCTAAAATGATTCATTTTAGACTCATTACCAAAATTCCTAGAGTTGTTTCTAGGTGGTCTAAAATGATTAATTTTAGACTCATTAGTGAAGTTCCTAGAATTATCTCTAGGTGGTCTAACTTCATTTCTATCATCCTTTTTACTTTCTTCAATTGTTTTAGGATTATTAACACTACATTTTTCTAGTGTGTTCCTAAGTTCTATGTTCTCTATTTTCAAAGACTTACAAGAAGAACAATTCGAACTTTGATCAATTGAAGAGGCTTCATTCATCTCCTTAATTTTATTTCTAAGATCAATATTGTCATTTTCCAAAAATTTATTTTTCTCTTCTAAAACTTTAATTTTAGCCTTGGCCTCTTTGGAGATTTTTGAAGTCTTTTTCAATTCACCATATAAGTCATGAAAAGCTTCTTGTAATTCTTCAAAAGAATAAGAGTTAGAATTACTTACCTCTTCTTCCTCGTTGGCCATGAGGCATAATGCGGCGGTTTCATCGCCCGAGCTGTCCGAATCCCATGTCACACGCCTTTGGTGTTTGTTCTTCTTCTTGTCCTTGGATTTTGGACAATGTGATTTGGTGTGGCCAAGTTTTCCACACTTTTGGCATGAAGGACTAGGTTCTTCCTTCTTTATTTCCTTCTTCATAAGCTTATAAAACTTTTCAATTATATCATTGGAAATAATATCATCATCGCTATCCGGATCACTTACCTCTTCTCTTTTAGAGGATGATGCTTTGAAGGCAATATTCGAACTTTTACTTCTAAGATAGGGATTAAGAATTGTGCTTTCATAAGTTTCGAGGTTACCTCTTAGTCCATCAATTGTGACATCCGTGATTCTTATCGACTCTTGGATGGCATTGGCTTTGGAACGCCATTCGGGAGTGAGACTCCGTAGGATTTTTCGAACAAGATCTTTGTTCGTGTACACTTTCCCGAGAGCATGAAGATCGTTGACGATTTTTGAGAATCGTTCGAACATAATACCGATAGGTTCTTTCTCCGTCATTTTAAAGAGTTCATATTCATGTGTTACAAAATCAACTTTAGATTCTCGGACTTGAGACGTACCTTCATAAGTGATCTCGAGTTTATCCTACATCTCCTTGGCGGTTGTGCAGCAAGAAATCTTTCGATAGTCATCCGGGTTCACGGCACAATATAACATATTAACGGCCTTGGCGTTGTTTTCAACTTTCTTGATATCCTCGGCATCATATTCATCTTCTTCCTTTGGAACCGTGGTTTCCCCAACTTTCTTTGTTGGCATTTGTTCACCGTTCTTGATGATTTGCCACAAGCGAAAGTTATTTGATTGGATGAAGATTCTCATCCGCTCTTTCCAATATGTGTAATTTGTTCCGTCAAATAGTGGAGACCTACAGGTGGAGTGTCCTTCGCTCATCATTCCTGCGTTCAATATTCTCAACAAAAAATATATATCGTTCTCTCAACTGGTTAAGGCTTTCAGAGAGTTAGGTTCTCTAGCAGCATGGATCTAGGGTCTTCCCAACAGCAGGTTGTTGGAAACAGCCACATCCAGCACTTGGAATTCCATTGTAAAATCAACCGGTCCGATTGTTAGTTCAAGCATTATGTCATCGACCGAATCTTTTCCCACACCATAAAACCCTCACACACAAATGTTGTTCTTGTGGATTCTTTTATCATCCACCTTCAACTTGTTCAACATTGAAAGAGGGAAAATATTTGCGCTTGAACCATTATCAACCAGCACTCGAGTAACCATAGAATCTTTGCACTTTACCGTGAGATAGAGTGCTATATTACGCTCGATGCCTTCTATGGGCAATTCATTATCGGAAAAGAGACTCTGTTTACCTAAAAAAACTTGTTGGTTATCTTCTCCAAGTGATTAAATGTGATTTTATCAGGGACGTGGGCCTCGTTTAAGATTTTCATAAACGTCCGACGGTGCTTGTCTGAATGCATCAACAATGATATTAGCGACATTTGAGCAAGCGTCTTCCTCAGTTGTTCCACAATAGAATAATCCTGCATTTTCATCTTCTTCAGAAGCTCTTCTGCTTCCTCTTCACTCACACTTTTCTTCACCAGCGCTTAGTTATCCTTGGTCGTTTTGGGTTTTCTCAAATCCTTGGGGGCAAAGCACCTCCCCAATCACGTTAATCCATGGGTCTCACAGACTTCTTCTCTAACCTCTTTCCCTTTGTAAGTCACTGTTACTCGAACATAATTCTAAGGTACGACCTTGATGCTGATCATTGGTAGCTGAGTTACAGGTTTGATAACAAGATGCTCTGTGCAAGCGCCTTCTACGACAACCATAGGCTTGCTGATCGCCCCTGGTACAACCACTTGTGCATTTTCTTGTTTCACCATCCCGTCTTTCGGGGATTCCTTCCTGGCTACAAATAAAAGACATTGCTTTCTCCACTCAAACATAAGTGTCGACATCTCGCTTGTTAAATTCTCAACCGTCTTTCTCTCACTGGCTCAGATCATCATGGCAGTTTATGAAGGCTTTTTGGGCTCTCCCTCTTTGTGCACTATCTCAGTCATATTTTTCTCTTGATGAGATGGCGGCGGGTTTTAATTAATAGTGGGTGCTTTTGAAGCTTGCACCTCAATCCGATATAAGTCGATGAGTTCTTGAATATCACTCTTCAGAAGCCAGCATTTCTTCGATTCATGCCCTGGAGCGCCAGAACAATACTCATAATTGATAGAATGGTCCAGATTTCTTGGAGAAGGATTTGGAAATTTTGCTTCAATCCCTCAACATATGTAGCTGTCTCAACCTGTGGAATAAGCTGGTATATGATTCTTCCAATAAAGTGAAAGTTTTCTTCTTCTGCATTCTCTTAGTTTTTAAACCTTGGTTGGCCCGGAAAGTTGGTCTCAGGGGGTGTTGATAGGCTCTTGGAGGATAGATATTTTGTGGAGCTGGGTAATTATTTTTTAGGGTTGGGGTACTCCATTGCGCGTTGGCGGGAGGTTGAGTATAGGTTTGTGCATGATGGAGGGGAAAACGGGATCATGAGGTGGGTAGTAGTATTGTGGTAGGCTATATGGAGTGTGTGGATAGGTTTGATGATGAGGTTGGGGCTGGCTTAAATGAGATGGACCCCGGGGCCGGAACCAAGTTACTAAGTTAATTGTCGCTACCTCATCCTTCTTCTTCTTTCCGAATGCTCCCCCGGTCACGCTTTTGGATAGCCTGGGTAGTTGCTTTGATTGTTGAACAACTCATAATCTTTTTGGATTTGAGTCTCTCCTCCACCATGCTTCCCATTTTTACTACCTCATTAAAGGATTTACCAACTCGCGATACCAGGAGACCAAAATATATAGGCTCCAAGGCAAGTAGGAAGTAACCTACCATTTCACTTCCTTCATTGGTAGGTCGACCCTTGCTGCATGCTCTCTCGAACGGAAGCCATACTCTCTGAATCTCTCACTGTGCTTCTTTTCAAGTTTCGTCAAAGACAAAAGATCCTGAATAATTTCAAGATTGTATTGAAAATTACAGGGGAATGCTTCGGCTAGATCGTCCCATGTGTACCACCGAGCATGATCCTATCGGGTGTACCATTCCACACTCAAACTTTGACTGAAGTATGCCATCAGTAATTCATCTTTTTTTCCTGCTCTCTCATCTTTCTACAACAACTCGTTAGGTGTGCTACCGGATCACCATGTTTGTCATATAAGTCAAACTTGGGCGTTTTAAAGCTCGCAGGCAATTGTACATCTGGTAACAAACAAAAGTCTTTGTATGACAGACTCACTTGGCCTCCCGACCCTTGCATATCTATTACTGATTGCTCTAGACTTTTTGAATTTCCTGAGCACCTCCTATTGCTCGGGAGTTTTGACTGGTTTTTCAACCTCAACAGGGAATTCAAAATGGGGAGCATAAGAGTCGGGTTCGTGGGCTTTGAAAGTGGGTTCTGGTGGATAATACTGGTTGTCATGAGCTTGGAGCGAAGTGTCACTGGATGATCTGTGGAGTGTGGCGGGAAGAGGTGCCACAAAGATGGGAGCAACTGGTGGAGAAGGGTGTGGAACAACTTTGGGTGGTAGAGCTGGGGATGCTTGGGAAGTTGCACTCTTGTATTGTTTGTAGGTGGGGAAGCTTGGGGTGGATCAGTGGCAGGGTGGTCATGTGACTGGTCTAATAGTGGGATAAAGGTCGGGTTAGCAAGATAAGCTGGTGGTGGCTGCCTCCTTACCCATGCCTGATACATTTCAGCCATGTGATGCATTAGATTTTACATCTCTTCTTTCATTGCGTTGACGTCCAACTCTTCCACCTCTTTTGAGGGATCAATGATACTTGCATTTGGTTTCCTGATTGGCCATAATCAGCCTGCTTTTGGACCAAGTGTTATAGGAGTGGGTTGCCAGAATGCCGCAAAGCTAACCACCTGTCTGAACTGGGATAGACAACATCAAAACTTGTTAGTGGTTAGGCTTCAACACATAGGTAGCCATATATTTTGGGATGGATGCACCTAAGCAGTCACCGCTTTCTATTATGCACAAGGATTGGCTGCTTGCATCATCCCGGCTTTTATCCTATGCCATTTTCCTTTTCTCTCATGTTTTCTTTTTCTTCTTCTCCTTTTCTTTTTCTCGGCTTGTTTTACCTACATTCTTCTATTTTATTATTATCTCCATTATTTTACCATTATTTATCTCATGATTTTCTCTCTTTTCTTTCCCTCTTTTCTTATTTTGGTTATAGTCAAATTCTATGGAGATTGCCTGCGTATCATGACCCCGCATGAATTAGACCGAGCGTAGTTCTGGTATATAAGAATAGAAAATATTGTTGGAATTTTCATTTTCATAAAGTAAAACACTTGATTACAACTACCAATAGACATTAAGAAATGAAATCAACAGACTCTGACTCAAACGATACCAACAGACTCTAACAAAAAGATGAAAATAACTCCCTTGACAACCCACTACAGACTCAAATATTAGGAAAATACAGACTTTGCAAATGGACTAACAGATTTGAGTGAAAGTCATGAATACATTAAGGCCTTTAAGGCTCCTGGGACCTGCGGGATATCATTCGGTCTCGCCACAGGCCTGTGAGCTAAATCCCCTTGGAGATGGTGGAGGTCTTCCATCACTTGACGTATGAAGCTTATTGCAGTGGCAAAAAACATAGATCTTGTCATATATTCATAGTGGCTACACTTTACGGTGATGTAATCATCGATAATCCATACCCTCTCTCTTATAGCACCCTTTTCTTGCAACAATCGCCCAATCTGCTGGGCCCTGGCTTCCAAAGTTTGTTCGGCTACACGATTTAGTTCTTGAAATTGTTGCAAATCTCTCTCCAGTCATGCTATTGATGTGTAACAATACTCTATCTCAGCCTTGAAGTGTTTCACTTGCTTAACCATTTTCATTGAAACCGTGATGACCTCTTCTTCAACCCCGTAGCCTCATTGTCATACTTCTCTTTCAATTGTTTGATCATGCGTACTCGTTCCTCTGCATTTTTTGGCCAATTTGTTTTTAGGCCCTAGCTAGTTCACCCTGTACTTTTTTCAAGTCAAAACCATATTGTCTTACTTTCCGCCTCATATTGTCTATGAGCTTTTCATCCTTCGCACCTTTGGTGGGACTCTCTATTGCTATTTTAATTTTCTGAATATTTCTTGCAAGGCTTCATTTTCTTTGGTTAGTCGTTTCTTTTCTCCCTCGTCTGCCGCGGCTTGCAAACCATTCTTGAATTGAAGGTTTTTGAATTGTTTTTCCAACTTCCCTATTATGGCCATGTATTCGTTTTCCTTGGCCAACCAATTTCATTGTTCTTGTGACGCCTCAGCAAATTCCTGAAGATTTTTGGTCTTTTGGCCGGTCTTCTAAACTTCATTTCCTTTGTATACAAAGCCAAGTACCGTGGTGCAACCTCTCCTTCAAACAAGTCTCGTACTCGAATGTTCACCGTCAACTACTTACACTCGCTCCAAATCTGGCGGACTGCTGCTTTGTGAAACTGACCATTAGGACCAATTTCAACCACATGGTGACTAATGTTTCATCTGTGGGAACCATTTGGCACCTCCCTAAATGTCTTAGCACTCGGTATGGGGCATACAGTTGGATGCTCTGGAGACCCATCAAAAGTAAATTAGGTGTGGTAGCTTGCATATATATGATTTCGTCAGCCGGGAGCCACCGAATGTCCACTCTATTTGACTTGCACTTATGGTCCAGAGATATGATATCCGTTCTGTGACCCCCTCAAGTAATCTGGATCCATCAACTCTGGTATAAAATTCCTCTATGCAGCTCTTTTCACATGACCTATAACTCATGAATTGAGGTCGATGGCATAGGTGTTCAACCGTCCACATCTGTAACAACAAGTTACATCCTTCAAAGAAATCTCCTCCGGCTTTATAGATTATGAAGGCACGGAAGATTTCAGATAATATCATGGGTGCAAGGGTGATCTTGGCCTGAGTGAGCAAGAAACACCAACAACCCCAAGAAAAATACCATAAATTCATAACACATGTGTTCTTCCCATTTGAGTCGGTTTCCCTTGCAACAAATTTTTTTTCCGGGTCATTAAACCTACCTATGTGCCCATACCTCTGGTATATAAACTGTGGAGTGCAAAAACCAGCTGACAGATCTGGATTGTGAACCCCCTGCTTATCTTTAGTGAATCCAAGAATTTGTGTAAAGCGACGCCCCTTGGTACAATCAAATACTGGTGTCTTAGAGGAATTTTGGGGACCCTGATATATCCAGCTATTTCCTCCAGGGTTGGGGTGAGTTCAAAGTTTGGGAAATGAAATACATTGTGGGACGGGTCCTAGAATGTAACCAACGCCTTTATGATATCCCCTCTACGACTAATTTTCAACAACCCGGTAAGTCCTCCCAAGTGCGCATTGGCCTCGTTTTGCCCCGATTCATCTAGATAATTCCACTACATGTGCAGCTGCAAAGGGATCTTGTTCATGACTGTTATAGACAAATTTTGATTCGTACTCATTCTGCATATTTATGTGGGTGATTAAGCAAAAATCATGATTTATTGGACTCAAAAACAAAATTGAAATTTTCGGCAAATTTTCATTTCAAAATAAAATCCTGGCTTTCCAAATATGGCCTTTCAGCACTTCCGTGGAAGATTTTAAGGTTGTGCTTGCTACTGGCCAAAATTTGGAAAATAATCCAGGGCGGCTATTCTTGCAAAACAACCTTCTGGTGCTCTTTTAGGGACACTGGCTAATTTTGACAAGAACTGCATTATTTATTTATCACAAACAAAATCTAGTTCTTTTGAGGCTATTTTTGCAAAAATAAAGTTGGGCCCGACAGGGTTTGCCTACGTATGTCGTGCCCGGTGAGAATCAAACCGACGTAGTTCGAGTAACTCTGACAGAATTAAAATACATATTCTATTTTTCTTTTTTTTTATATTTTTCAAAAAACATCCTTTTCTTTGTTTTTTCTATTTTTGGAAAACAAACTCCTTTTCTTTTATTTCAAAATTTCGGTAACATTTCAGTATCGGTTTTTGAAACTGATAAATTTCTTTCCTCATCCCTCACGCTGCTATTTTCTTTGTCAAATTCTCCTATCTTTTTTTTTCAAAAGTTGTTCGGCATGCAAATTAGGAATAAATGCACAAGTAGCACGCAAGATGCATCAAGATGGTCTGTTATTTTGGGTGCACCTATCCTACACGGACCCAACCCCTGTGTTAAGTCCCCTTAGTCAAATGCATGATGCAAATAAGCGTTCCTACGAGGGATCCGGCATGAGGTTAAGTTATTCTGGGCTCCAATCTTGGGTATATGTTCTAGACTGTGTACCTGAGCGGATAACTCGAATTTAGGATGGGGATACGTACCGGGAACCAAAAGGCCATCCGGCTTTATAACTTGTCCGAGTCTCTTTCTTATTCCAAGGTATGACACTAACAGAATAGAGAGTCTCGACCAGCAAGCACATCCCCGAAGATGAGAAGAGAAGGGTTTCATGGCAGTTTATATACAGTTCAAATAATATTAAAGCGTTAAAGGCAACACTTAACACATTGGGCACAATCATATAATACAATTAGATAATAAATAAAGCCAAACTTAATTACTCTATGCTAGAATTTTGAACCCTGAACTAGAGATTCTGGGTTCGGTACCCAGCAGAGTCACCAGAGCTGTCGCACCTTTTTTTGTACACTACACCCGACGAATGATGTAGATAATGGAGTTTTTCCAATTAAAGGACAATCGAAACGGGAGTTATTTATTTAAAATTTTCAGAGTCGCTACTTGGGACAATTAATGGTGTCCCAAGTCACAGATTTAAATCCCGAATCGAGAAAAATGTTGACTCTATATTATAATCTGCGAACCAGAAATTTGATTAAGGAATTATATTAACCCGGGAGAATGTGTTAGGCATTCCCGAGTACCGTAGTTCTAGCACAATCGATCAACTATTATATTCAGCTTACTTATCTGATTTTAGTACCTTTTAAACCTACATACAATTTTTAGACATTAACCGCTTTATTTATTTTAGGAATAATGCAACGTTATTAAAACACATCTTGAACCACGTCACATAAATGCATCCGCGGTCTTAGACATATTCTAACCTCGTTGGGATTTGAATTTGGGTCATATAAATGCGCACCCGAATTTAGGAAGGTAAATATTTAACTAGTGCGCCGAAGGCAATTGCGTGTTTTCAAATTTGCTAGGGCCACGGAAAATTCGCTAAGTGGCATACCTCATATTCTAAGGATGCCATTATTTAGATTTTTTTGTGGGCACACCCCAATTGTAAATTAAAAGGATTAAATTAACTATACTCGGAGGGCCATAATCAATTTCATATTATCTAGTGGGGCTTACCCTCAACCTAATTGGTGGACTAAATGAATTAATGCAAAATATGGTCATGGGTCCCTAAGGGACATTTATTTAACAACCCAAAAACCACAAAGGGGCCCTCTAGGTGAAGTCTAAGACCGGGCCAGCTGGGCGTTTCATGGGGCGAAATTGCAGCCCAAATCGTGTCCAAAGAAGCTATCAAGCTTGGGCCCAAAATGAGCCGAAATAAAACAAAGTTCCTAATTCGATTCCCTCAGGTCGCCACCCAGATTTGATCTGTTAAATTTCATTTTTTAAAACTTAATTAAAACAAAAAATAAAAGCATCAATATCATGAACACAGCCTTAAACTTTTTTGGAAAGACAACCATGTGTGGAAATGGGCAACCAAGTTAACATGTTACTAAAATCAGCAACCCATGATCTATTTGCACATAAGTAAAACTGAACAAGTGAGGAATGAGAGCGAAGATTAATTCACATTCAATAACCCCTATAAAGTTCAGGCCAGGAATCAAAAGAATTTTATATGAGTTTGAATCCACACCAACATGAATTACCAACACAACTACTCGAAATCTCACAGCATTTCATATCAAACAAACTTAATTACTCACATACCAAGGCTTTAAATACCACTTAGCAAGTAGGAAACTAACCAGACAAGGTAAATTCAGGGCAGCACATTGTCAATTTATTACAATATGAGCAATAAGATCTGAATATTCTCCTTCTAACACTGGATTTAACAAGTCCAGAATTCAACAATCTCAACAAAATCAAATCAGATTCAACTAAACATATATCATTTATGAAATGTAAGATACAGAGAATGAAAAATAAAAATAATTGTTGACTGAAGCCTAGAATCTAAACATCAGAACCCCTATTCTCATTGCTGATTTTTCAATTGAGCTTCACATTGTGTTAGCTTCAAAGATGCATACCTGAATAAAAAACAAAGGAAAAGGATAGAAATGCAGTAGTAACATCAGAGCTGAACCTAGATTCGACAATTTAGAGCAGGGAACTCAGCTCAAAACCCAACAAAATTGTAATATTCAACCAGCTTGAACCAAAAACATTTAGAAACCCCAATATCAATGCCTACTCATTCACAAATGGACCAGAAAATATTTCAGGACTTGAAAATCTCAATAACTCAGAAAACAGTAGTGATTTGGCTATCTAAAGTTTTCTTGGATATCTTTTAGCTCTCAAGTCTTATGAAATAGTAGAAAATGCAGATTTTATTTTTTCTGGGTTTTTCAGCTCTTAGTCTTGCCTTGGAAGGAAGGAATAGATGCCTTTATAGGCAAGGCAAGTAGGGCAACCCTTACAATTCAGGTTTTCATTTTAGTCCCTAATCTTATAACTTGTTAACCAAGTTATAGCCTATAATTTACATGAAGCCCCTACTAGAAGCTCCCCATTCTTGTTACTAAAGATTCCTTTACTAGTTTACCTGAACTAACCCCCAATGACCCTGAAATTACTTTGAGAACCAAATGATCTTGGGCTCAGAAACAGCCGAGCCACTTTGAATTGGGTTACAAAAGACTCAAAGGGCCCAAGATGTTTTTAAACCAGTCATTTCTGACCAAAGCCTTACCAAAACTAATTGACAGAAAAGAGGTAACTAAATCTAACCATTGAATCAACACTTATGAATTAAAATAAAAATTAACGGAAACATAATTGAACAAGATTACTGATGAATTCATTCTCTCTAACTTCACTAACTAGCAAGATGAAACAAAGTAAAGAAACAAGAGGCAAATTAATGACCTAACCATTCTAATTTCACAACAAGGAACCTAACTTTACTACCTAAGCAATTGAACTAATAATAAAATGAAAATACAATAATCAAGCTTTTAATCACCGAGAAATCCAACAAAACAGGATCAAGGGACGGACTAACAAAGACCAAAAAAGCCAAGCATTTCGGAAAGAAAAAGAAGCAAAAGGCAAAAGCTAACAAGTGTAATGACCCGACCATTTGTTTTGAGCTCTAGCACATTGTTCAGCAGACTGAGGCCATGAACAACTTAATTTCAGAAATTATGACTTGTACACGTGTCCAGAATGTAATTTCGAGAAGTTACTGAGTTGGTTTAGAAAGAGAATTCTCATTTTAAAGCTTTAAGCTTGAAGAAGTAGCTAAGACTCGATTTTTGGGTATATGGCATTGGAATTTGGAATCGCAAGGTTCCAACAGGTTCATATGATGATTCCAGACTTGGGCATATGCAAGGATAGGGTGTTGGATAACCCAGGAGCGTTTTGGCGCCTATTATGGAAGTTAGCATTTTGGAAGGATTTTCATAAGTTTGGGTTAAAGTGCATTTCACTGACATCGATGTCTGTTTGGGATCAGAGTTTGGAGCAGCTCCGTATTGTGATTCCGGAGTTAGGATCATGATCGGAAGTGAATGTGGAGGTCCTTACATAATTTTGGCTCCATTTGGCTAAAGATAGAAATTTGAAGGTTTTTGAGAAGTTTGACCTAAAGTAGACTTTTTGATATCGGGGTCCGAATTCAATTCTGAAGGTTCGAGTAGGTCCATAATGTCGAATATGACTAGTGTGTGATATTTGAGTTCAATCGAACGTGATTTAATAATTTTAAACATCAGAGATAGAAGTTGGAAATTTCAAAGTTCATTAAGCTTGGATTTGGGGTTGAATCATAATTTTAGAGTTGTTTGGTGTGATTTAAGGCTTCGAGCGAGTCTGTGTTATGTTTTTGGACTTGTGAGGGTGGTTGGTTTGAAACCCCGGGGCTTGGGTGATATTCTGGATAGCTTCACAGTGATTTGCTAAGAAATAGGATTGTTGATGCTGGTATGATCACATTTGGATTCTTGGGTTGCAAATGCGACCTTGCATTTGCGAGCCTAGGCAACTGCATGGAGGATTGCATTTGCGATTTTCGAGTTTCTCCTTGCATTTGCGAACCTGGGCTGCTGAGTGGGGAATCGCATTTGCAAAGGGGCCATCGCTTTTGTGATGATGTCCTCTTCGCATTTGCGAGGAAATTTGTCACAAATGCGATGTTGTCAGGAAAGGCTAGGCTTCACAATTGTGAAGCTTTTGTCGCAAATACGACATTGCAATTGCCAGCCTAGAGTTGCAAATGCGACTTCGGCGTCTCGAGTTGTGGCTTTTTAATTCGAAACTTAGCTCATTTCCTCATTTCCTGCTTGGCCTTAGGCAATTTTTTAGGGAATTTGAGGAGGGCTTCCATCATCATCAAAAGGGGTAAGTAATTTCTACGCATATTAAGTTAAATACATGGATTATGGATGGATTAACATGTGAAAACTAAGGAAAATCAAGGGGTTTAGATGAAAACCTAGGAAAATTGATGTTCTTGGCATTTGCCCATGACTTTGGCTATGAAATTGATAGTAAACAATATATTTAAGTCTGTGAGGTTATGGATAAACTTATTCTGCAAAGATTTTGGGAAATCTCGGCACATGGGCCCGAGAGCGTTTTCATCAACTTTTTGATCGGGGTTATGAATTGTTGTAAATTGGGTTGTCATGAATAGTTGAGTATATATTAATGGGTTTATATAATTTTTGGCTAGATTTGGTGCTATGTACATCAATTAGAGTCTTCGAAAGGGCGTGGAATGTCGGTTATGGATCTTCGGAGCGAGGTGAGTATCCTTTCTAACCTTGTAAGAGGGAATTGTTCCTATAGGTGAAATAATTGTCTATGTGCTCCTATATGTGGGGCTACGTAAGCACGAGGTGACGAGAGTCCGTGCGTAGCTACTATTATGCTATTGTCCGGGTAGTCTAGGACCCAAAAGCATGCTATACCTGCATTAATTGTAACCTATTGATAGCTCAAATTGCTTAAACTACATCGAATTAATAAATACATTTTTCAAAAAGGATTAAACTTCTTTTCTTAATTTGTTAAAAGAGAATGTGGCTTT
This sequence comes from Nicotiana benthamiana, assembly GCA_034376525.1. Classification (NCBI taxonomy): domain Eukaryota; kingdom Viridiplantae; phylum Streptophyta; class Magnoliopsida; order Solanales; family Solanaceae; genus Nicotiana; species Nicotiana benthamiana. Next base: position 48,270,777 of record CM067326.1, read on the forward strand.
AAATGAATTTAAATATTCCCCGGTAAATTCTTAATTGGCTATCTGAGAATGTATTCGTATGTGCGCCTACGTCGCATGTATGATTCGCGAGCAGGAAGATTGTTTGTTTTATGTTGGCCGCGTCGCAAGGATAGTTCACGAGTGGGGTAATAGATGCATCTAAGCTGTTCGACCCTCGATAATGCACAATTTACTTTTTATGTTGGATCGGATCGTACATCCCACGGTGGTTATTTGCGCATGCTGGTATTACTTCCTTGAACTTACTAAAGATTTTATTGCCTCTTCATGGCTTGAGAATATTTGGAAAATAATGAAAAAAGAATTTTGGTAATTTCCTATAAAAGGAATAATTTTCTACTGTTTCCCGCTATTTGGTAAAAATCATGTTTGTAGAAACTCATGATTTAATGTACTATTGAAATCATTGTTGGGCCACTAGTAAGTGTCGAAGTTGACCATCTCGTCTCTACTTCTTCAAGATTAGACGGGATACTCATTGAGTACACGTGGTTTACGTACTCATACTACACTTCTGTGCATTTTTGTTGCACATGTATATGTAACTCTAGCGGCCTATTGGGCGTAGCAGCATGGATGATTCTGGGACTAGATGAGTTATATTATTCAAGGCAGCCCGCAGCTAGTATTGTCCCTTCCATTGTATTATATTTACTTTCCATCCATTTTATTCCGGACGCGTGTTGTATTTTATTTTCCTACTAGTAGATGCTCATGCACTTGTGACACCGGGTTACGGGATCAACCGTCGGTGCCAAGGTTAACTTCTTTTAAGGCATCAACCGTCGTCTTCACTACTTCTTCAAGTTCAGGCGGAGCATCTTTCGCATCTTCTTCTTCTTGTGGATCCCCATAATTGAAGGATATGTGATAACATGGTGAAACATGCCCCAATTCTGCATTATCCTCCATCGAAGGCGAAACACCATTCTTGTTTTGTACAGTGACATGATACAAAGAATGTATACTTTCTTGATCTTCTTCACGTTCCTTAGTGTAGACCACAATATATGGCTTTAATTTAAGTACTTCTTCACATGAAACCACATGTTTTGTTTGTCGCCTCATTCTAGAAGGAATCAAACTTTTGAAATCTTCAGAGATTTCCTGGATTTTGGGTGAAGCGGTTGTCCTTATGCTTTGAAAATTTCTCCGGAACTTGTTCCCCTTCTTTATTGGACCAAATCTTTCAAACATAGAGGTTTTCGCAGGTGATCTTCCAAGTCGATCAAAGACATAAGGCTTGTTTGAAGCGACTGATTCATCCTCTACAATGATATAATTTCTGCTCTCCCTCCTTATTAAAATGCGCACTGGTGACGGTTGCTTGTATCCCAAACCTTCAAGTGGTTGCCTCGTTGTATCTTCTGATGGAAGTTTACCTAACTTTGACGGTTCGTTGGGATTGTATCCAGCTTTTGCAAATAGCTTGTAAGCATTAGGGTCGAAACCTTCATTTGTTTGCTTTGTAAGGAGTGCCACATTCTAGACGACTTTACTGCCTCAATTCGTTAGACCAGAAGAGTTAACTCCTTTAGCATGTTGGTTTGGATATAGATGAATCGCCCTCTTCTTTCTTCCTTTTAGGGACATATTGGAGTGTGGGACTTATTTTCTTTTCATAGCACACAATGCCCCTTTTATGAGATTTATTCATATTGGCAGGTACCTCCTTTGTAACAGCTTTGTCTTTACCAATGGTCACCTTAGCTCTTTTAGTTATGGGTTCGTCATTCTAGCTTTTCATACAATCATCGACTTTCAACTCCTTCACAATGTGGTTCTTCAAGTAGAATTTTGCATCGGCGAAGTGTGACTCAGCCTGGGTTAATAGCTCATCATCAGCAACTATCGACTTCTCGACTTTACCCTGGTAATATTTTAAACATTGACGGTAGGTAGATGGAATAATTTTATTCTCATGTATCCAAGGCCTCCCAAGCAAAACATTGTACGAAGTCTTCGCGTCGATCACATGCAGCCATGCACTTAATTGCATATCTTCAATAATGATTTCCATCCTGATCACGCCTATGGCTCTTTGCCCCTATTGGTTAAATCCTTGGATCATCACACGAAGTTCTGCGAGTCTATTATGGGAATACCAAGTTCTTTCACGGTGTGGATTGGAAAAATGTTCACTAAGGATCCTCCATCAACCCAAATCCGATTTACCCTTTCATCGCGCATATAGCCAACCAAGTATAATGGGCGGTTATGAAGAGTATCACATGGCAAAAGTTAGTCATTCGTGAACGTGAACTTTTCCTCACAAGCATTAACTTCTTGAGGAGTTGGATCGATAGGCTTTTTTGAAGATGGTGCCAACGGTAGGTCATCACTCTTTTCTTCCCCTTTGTCAGCGTGGTAACAAGAGGCATCAACGCACTCATGGGAAATATTCGTGCGGAACCAACTTGGTTACAATTCCTCCAAGGTTACTGGATTTCATGGCCTTTGAGGGTGGTGCATCTCCACTGGATTTCAAATGCCTAACTGGATTCCTTTTTATTGGTCTTTTACCATCATCTTCCTTGTTGGTTGTTCTACTGATTGTTTTGGTGGGCTCCTTTTGTGGCGCCTACGACAAGTCACCAACGTCTATCCTTCATCATCATCAGGTTGGTTGACTGCAGCTTTGTTGCTATTCAATTATTCTTCATCTTTACTTTCTATAAAACCACATAGTTCATCCGGACTGAATGAGCCAAAGGTGATAGAAACTTGGTTTGCGCTTTCTTTCTCATCTTCAAGAACGATCTTCTTTTTCGCGAGCAAAGTCCATGACTTTATCCTTGAAGACAAAGCACTTCTCCAGAGTGTGGCTTACAAGTCAGTGATATTTGTAGTAATTTGGGTCATTTGTTTTCCAGCTTCATTTGGTCGATTCATCTCTGGAAGCTCAATGAGATTTAACTCGAGGAATTCTTCGAAAATGGCTGGCACATCAGAATCTAATAATGGGTACTCTTTCTCCTGCATTTCTTTTAGAGTTATCTTTCCACTTGGCTTGTCTTAAAAAGAAGTGGGTTTCATACTCTGCTTCTTGATCACCTTCGTCGTGAACTTCATAGGTGATGTATTAACATTCATACCTTCTTTGTTTTCAGACTTAGGTACGAACTTGCCCCACCTTAAGATTTTCTTTCTTTTCATTCCCTTTGCGAGGTTCATAGATGGGTAGTCTTTCATTTCCAGCTGAGGCTATGCTCAATTCCATGTCATGGGCATGAGTTGCAAGTTCTTCAAATGTGCCAAGCTTGATACCTGGCAAGATGTAGCGCAATCCCCAATGCATGCCTTGGATGCACATCTTTATGCCCAAAGCTTCACTAAGACTGTCTTCGCAGTTGAGGCTTGCATTCCTCCAACGATTGATAAAGTTGATAACTAATTCCCCTTTCGTTGACGAGTATTTGTAAGTTCTATCATACTCACAGTACATCTTGTACTATAAAAACGATTGAGGAACTCTTGCTCTAGTTGATCCCAGCTATCGATTGATCCAGCCTCGAGGTCCGTGTACAAGTAAAAAGCATTTCCTTTTAGCGAGCGGACAAACTGCTTAATAAGATAATCTCCATAAGTCCCAGCATTATTTCATATCTCCACGAAGTGCGCCACATGTTGCTTTGGGTTACCTTTACCATCAAACTGTTGAAACTTTGGAGGTTGATATCCAGAAGGCATCTTCAACATATAGACCCTTGAGGTGTACGGCTTTGCATACATAAGGGAGTCTTTGGCAGCAACTTTATATTTTTTTTAATGTTTCCTTCAATGAACTCCTTCAGTTGATCGATTGGAATTATTCCTTCAGATGAGACAGGGATAGCCTTAGTGGATGTTGCTTGTCTCGAGGGAGAGTCACTCTCTAGAACTTATGGGAGCTTGCCGGGTGCATGGGTAGATTCTTCTTCCATCAAGATTCCCACCCTGTCTGTTAGCTTGTCAATTCTAGCCTCTTGATTTTGCATGCATTTGGTCAAGCCAGCGATTGCTTTCGTCAAGTTTGCCAACTGCTCCTCCATAGATGAAGTATTTGATACCATGGCTTGCATGATTGTGTAGACGACGGAGAGTAATATGGATTTTTACACAGATTAATTCTTGATTGGCTCACGCTATGTGGTGTAAGTGGGGAGGATCCATCACTTGAAGCATCATCATCTTCCTTCCCAGCAGAGTGCTTGGAGCCAGAGAGGTCAAGCAGAGCAAGAGTTTTCTTGATCTTTTCAGCAACATCGCTTCCTTCTTCAGATGCGTTTGTGGTAGATCTTGCTCCTTTTGAGGATGAAGATCTGAAAATAGGGGTTGATGCGGATGGCACTTGGGGGTGCTTTTTGTCCCAAAGAGCTTGCTTTTCTCCTCGTAACTAGTCCGAAGCTTCCAAAGGTGATATCGAGGATGCTTTCCACATCAACATAGAACCTGGAGTTAGCAGCCTTGGTGGAAGTTGAAACGGAGTTGATTTTCTTTGAATCCATTTCAATGTTCTTGAACTTTGGTGATTGAAAAGTTGAGATGAGAGGTAGAGATTGTCCCACCGGGCATGCCAAAATTTGTAGACAATAAATTTGCGTCGAGAAAATAAAATCAAGACCGAAAAATATCGCAACAATCGTAGTATTTTATTTCGAATATTTGAGTGTTACAATCTATATGGATCCTCTGATACTTCTTTCCAATAGTAAATAATTTGAAGGGCCTCTGAGCTTGATCTTGAATCTATGTTTGTTCTCGCGAAGATGATCTTGTTCTTGAGCTTGAGCGTGATTGCTTGAACTTGACCTTGTTTTGTTCTTGGTTCTTGAGCTCAAACTTGATTTCTTCTTCATTCTTGAGGTTGAACTTGATTTCTTGAACTTGAACTTGAAGCTTGAAACTTGTGGAGGAATATGCAGCGTTTGATCCACGAGCTCTTTTTTGCTTCTTGTTATAACTTCTGGTGTCTTTTCTGAGTTATGAAGGCCCCCATATATAGTTGTGGGAGGGAAGAGTTATGATAAGAACAAACTCTTTCCGACCAATCAAATTGAAGTGTGACATGGCCGCATTTGATTGGTCAGAACATGTCACTTGCACACGTGGCACAATTTCATTGGCCTTTTAGTGTGACTGGGCATGCGTTGTCATTTTGACACGTAACATGATCTTATTGGCTCTTTCGCTTGACTTGGCGCACCACGTCATTTGACACGTGGCACCAAACTGGGCCTCTAGGAAGATGACATCTTGGGCTTAATGAAATGGGCTCATCACTTTAGCCCAATTAAATGGGCTAGCCCAATGGATGAAGACTTATTTATTTAATCCATAAATGTTGAACTTATATTACAAATCGAATTATATTAGCCCAATAAATTTATTTGAACAAATATATCTTAAATTTAAAATTTAATTCTAATTATTTTACGAATTTAATTCTAATAAAATTTACATGCGTACAAGCTTTTTATTAGGAATGTTGATGACCACCTACTTTGATGGTGGTGTTCTTGTAACACCATTTTCACGTTATTAGTATAAAAGCAGTCCTCCCATAATTTGGCACTGAATAATCGAAGATGAAGTAGAATAACATTCTTCCTTTCAAATAAATAATTTATCAAGAAAGGCACAAAATATAAGGAGACCTCCATTTACCCATAAAATTAGAGATAAGCCAAATTAGCAAGTTTACCGAAAACAGAATCTTGAGAAAGGGTTCTGCAGAACTTTTAAGTTCTCTTTTCTTTTGTTAGTAGGAATATTTTGGGCTGAGAGTTTAGTAGGAACATTGGTTAATGTCATAAAGATATTATTATTAGATACATTGTGTTGAAAAATAGGTAGTGATTGAAATTTTACTGTAAATTAATATGATCTAATATTCTTAAACAAGTCATATCTTAATTTGTATAAGTTTAGTTTGCTTTAATACAGACGTCGCATCGCGAGGGTGTTAATATTTATATAAAACCCTTCAAATGAAAAGTTATCGTCATTACATTTTTCAAAAAATTTGGAATAAATAAGTAGTAACACATCTTAATTTACTAATATTGAACTTTTTATCCAAAAAAAAATATTTTCTAATGAATTTGTAATTAATCATAAGAGCACACACTTAAAAAAATTATGACAAAAGTAAAATACTTAATCAATATATCGAAGAAGCAAAATAGTAATGGTAAATGTAAAGAGCACAAGTTGTTGATAATTTTTGGGTTGTTTAGCAATAGTTTTATACAATTCATCGTTGTTCTTTTAACTGCAACTATTATATACCACTGCAATCCACTCCGATAATAATGTAGTTGAACACATTTGAATATATATTTGTAAAGAATGTATTTTAAGAATTAAAGAAAGAAAATTTCAAACTTCTCGCGCAAAATATGATATTCGGAAAAAATTAAATATTACATCACATAATATTGGGCTCGTATACAGCACGGGCAACACCTCACCTAGTACTATAATAAGGGATTTTTTCTTCATATACTATATATGAAACTTTATTACAAAAAATATGAATAATTTCTAATTTACCCGCCATGTCCATATTTTTCCTATAATTATTATACCAAACAAGGTCCTGAAGCTGGAATACTTCCTTCATTGCCTTTCTCCGGATGCTTCTTTTCAAAAGAATTCTGCTGATATATATCTTTTCAAAAGATTTGGTGGTGGTACGCCTACTTTTCTTCTCTTTTCTATCTGTTTTTTCCATGTGTATATATATATATCCTTCAATTATTTTCTTTTTATATATTTTTTGTCTTTTTTTTATTATATATTTAATGAAGCATCTAAATTTATAAAAAAAGTGTAGATAAATTGTACATTATTTATATTGTAATTGTAGATGCTTTATTTTCTATTTTTACAAACAAAAAGCGACTAAAATTTTTATAAATCTTCTGCAAAAAATTAACTAATGCAAAAATCTCAATTAAACTACAATCAAATTGGAATTGGGATATTAAAATCCAATATACCCAGTTTGTAGATATTTCGTAGATGGATTGTAGATTATTTGTATTCTGATTGTAGATGCTTTATTTTCTGTTTTCACAAATCAAAAACAACTAAGACTTCTACAAATCTTCTGCAAAAAATAATCTACAATTAATCTACAATTTTTCTATAATTTATCTACAATTTTTGCAATAATTCTTCTTCTTCTTCGAGTTTCAATTTGAAATTCAGCCGAAAACAAGTTTAAATCTTCACCAAAACCCCTCAAAATTGAGGTATAAACTCCAAAATATATTCACAATTATTTACAACAACACCCAATTTAAAAAAATTAATTTTTTAAAACCTAAATTTGAATTCAAATCTTTCAAGTTTTTTAATGTCTGTCAATGGTGGAAGCCTGTAAAAAGAACGTGAGTATGGGTAAAAAATATGGGTGAGGCTGAGGGGTTAAGAAAAAGAAACGTAGAATGAGTGGAGATACTGGAATTAAACGAAAATTCTTTATCTAAGGAGTAAAAAATATATTATTATTAATTATATAATTAATTAACTATATTCTTAATTAATACTGGCATTTTGTTTTTGTTATCTTTCACTATCAAGCATCGGCCACCATTGTTTGAATTTCCAATGAAATTTGTCATTTTTTAATTAATTTAATATTGTTTTCTTATAGAGCTGTATGCTAGCTAGGCAGCAATCGAAAAGATAATTTGATTATGTTGTCCTTTATAACTAATTATTAATTATATAAAGTATTTTTTTATTTCGTAATTTTTTAAACTCAATTTTTATAAATTTAAAAATATAAGATTGAGTTTCATAGACAAAAAGAAATTATGTCAGACACAATAAAACCTTTCTGCCAGAGATAGGATAGGACCAATACATCGTTTCCTCGAAAACATCAAAATTTCAACGCTTACGATATGGGAAAACCCTTACAATGATGACTATGAGCCATGGGGCACGATGAAAGGCAAGATCCTCCCTCAAATTAAATATTTTTTATATATTTTTTTAAAAAATTATTTTACTATTATATATTAGTATTCATATTTCATAAAAGTTGGATCATGCGTCTGATGTATACTTAATTATGCATTCAGAGAAATATAAATTATTTTCATTTAATAATTTTTCCTTTTTTTTCAGTGATGCACCCCTATTCTTTATTTTTAGATCCGCCTTTGTCTCTGACATATCAAACACAACAATTGGACGTGGTGGTCATTTTTAGGTAACGTAGAATTGTATTTTAAAAGGCAAAAAGAATATCTATATTGATAGTAACTGATATATTAATTGCATGTAATGCCACGTAGAATTGTAAGCGACCAGGGACAATTCTTCATTATCAATTTGTCATAAGCTCTTTCATTTACAAGTGACATAAGATAAATAAAATTCATTCACTCTTTATTCCAAATTTAGAACTTCAGATCTGAGAAGAAGAGAATTTTCTAGTAATTAGGAGTGATTCCTCCAAGATGAGCCCCAGGCGCAAAAGTAAATTATTTGGACAGTAAATTTGGATTAAAATATCAGATAGTTTAACTTAAAACAACCGCCGTTGTCCTTTCATTGGTTTCCTAATGTTTTCTGAATTACTTAATGGTAGTATATAGGGGTGTACAAAGAAAACCGATAAATCGCACCAACCCGATAATCCGAGTCAACCCAAGAAAAAAGACCTGACTATGGTTTGGTTTGACTTGGTCTGGTGTTGGAAAAAAAAATCTGACCATAATTGGTTTGTTTTGGTTTTAACTAAAGAAAGCCAAATCGAAACCAAACCAACCCGACATTACATATATAGCAATTTTAGATATATTTAATATATAAATATACTTATTGTAATGTAATTTATAAATATTTCTTATAAAATTTCATAATTTTATCTTTTAAGGTATTATTTCAAGGTTTGATTTAGAAGTTTTGGATGCTCCAATAAATTTTATAGCCATTAATATTAGTAAATTAAATAATGCTAGCAATCAATACTAATGCTAACAAAAGACATTCAATTCAATATTTTAAATGGTGCAGTGAAAATGGAGATGAAGGAATGGTTAGGGAATGCAATTTTGAATATTATGGTGAAGATGTTATTTGGAAAAGATGTTGGGCTTCAGCAGCAGTGCCAACCCACTACAAGTAATGGCCCAAGTTAGCAGTGTTAGCAGCAGCCCAAGGGCATCGGTGTATTTAATTTGTGTGTATAATTTTGTATAGAATACAGGGGCACAAATGTAATTACACACACATATTACATTTTTATTACACTTTTGTATATACTGAGTAGAAGTTTCGAGATGACAGATCGATCAATACAATCTTTCATTTCTCACTTTTTCTCTCTTCTCTTTCCTCTCAACTGTTCATCTTCTTCTTCATTTCTTTTCTTCAAATCCGATGAGTTAGATTGTTAACATGGTATCAGAGCAGGTATGTTCTGGTTCTACTCATCGTGAGCGTTCGATCGATGTTACCCTCGACCGTTTCCATCCATGTTTCTGTTGATTCTCAGAAATTAGGGTTTTTCGATTCGGTTAGTTCTTCGTAAATCCTTCATATTTTTTTGTTGTAAAGCTTGTTTCCTGTTGTGTAAACATCATAGAATGTATTTTTTTTGTTTTTGATTAGTTACTGTGATAGTCGTTTTGTTGTAGTTACGATTTGTTTGGTTTGTTGAGTTTTAAACATCATCAGTGGTCAAAATGGTGGAAAATGATGATGATTCTGCCTCTGCACCTACTACTTTTGTTCCTAGTCCCACAAACCCTTTATTCCTCATGTCATATGATGTTCCCGGAATATCCTTGGTTACCAATCCATTCTCAGGGGTTGGTTTTGGGGGATGGAGAAGAAACGTAATAGTTTCCTTGTCCGCTAGAAACAAAATAGGTTTTATCGATGGTTCTGTGCCTAAACCTCCTGAAAATTCTCCCCAATTTAGACAGTGGGATAGGTGCAACAATATGGTCATTTCATGTCTAACAAATTCTCTTACTCCTGAGATAGCAGAGAGTGTCCAATACTCTGACACTGCTCAGAGTATTTGGAGTCAACTCAACAACAGATATGGGTCCGTTAATGGTACAAAACTTTTTGAAGTAAAACAACAACTAGCTCCTACTACTCAGGGCTCCTTAGATATAGCATCTTATTTCAACAAATTGAAGAAACTATGGGATGAGTTGAACTTTATGAGATCCTCAAGGGGTGCTGCTTCTGCTTGTGGTGTTTCATGTAGTGCTAGAATTGAATTTCAGAAAGAAGATGATGAAAATAAACTACATCAATTTCTTATGGGTCTGAATGAGACATACATAGGTGTTAGGAGTAATATCCTCATGATGCAACCCCCACCCTCATTGGATAGTGCATATAATATACTCCTTCAGGATGAGAGGCAGAGACAGGTCACCCATTCACCTTCCCAATTTCACACTGATTCCAGTGCTTTTAGCACCCAATTTATGAAGAAGCCTTATGGCACATATTCAAACCCTAAACAGTTCAATCAGAAAATTAGATTTGATGGTAACAAAACAGACCTAGTGTGTAGATATTGCAAGAAACCAGGTCATGCAATTGAGAAATGCTACAAGCTGCATGGGTTTCCCCCAGACTTCAAGTTTACCAAAGATAAGAGGATTGCTGCAAGTGTTGATGTACAAAAGGGTATAGATCCTGCTGCAAATGCTGGGTTGTCCAATATGGGTGAAAGTGTTCAAGCTAGTTCTACTTCAGATCCTGGTATCCCTGGGTTGACAAAGGAGCAGTACTCACAACTCTTGACTCTTCTTCAACAGACTCAAGCCTCTGAATCTCAGCATCAATCAAATGTGATGAGTTCTGCAAATTTTGCTGGTACATTTTCTTCTTCTATCAAACCTTTAAAAGATGTGTCTTATGGTGCTTGCATGTTAACTAGAGTTAGTGCATGTATTTGGATTATTGATTCTAGTGCCACTGACCATAAGACTTCCAATAAATCCCTTCTCTTTGACATAAAACCTCTAGTTATCCCATACTTAGTTACCCTACCTAATGGTTACAAAGTTAAAGTAACATGTACTGGATCTCTTAAATTTTTTTGTTTCACTTTACATCATGTCCTATACATTCCCAGTTTTCAATACAATCTGATTTCTGTTTCCAAGCTTGTTCAACAGTTGAATTCTATTATCCTATTTACTAAATTTTCTTGTCTAATACAGACCCCTTCTCTGAAGAGGCCACTGGAAATTGGTAAATTGGATGATGGTCTTTACAGGCTTGCACAATCATCTCTTTCTACTCCTTCTCAACCTTACCATTCTCCATTAGCTGTTACTTCTTCTTCTCATTGTACTTTTCATACTGAGTTGAGTAAAATGGAAATTTTGTGGCATAATAGACTTGGACACATTCCCTTTGTTAGAATGAAAGATATATCTTCTATTCCATGTAAATTTGAAAATAAACAACCTTTTATATGTACTATTTGCCCATTGGCAAGGCAGTCTAGGTTGTCCTTCCCTGAAAGTTCTATTAAAACATCTCACCCTTTTCAAATTATTCATTTGGATACATGGGGGCCTTATGCCACCCCTACTCACAATGGTTGCAAGTATTTTTTTACCATAGTTGATGATTATACAAGAGCTACTTGGACTCACCTTATGGGGTCCAAGAGCAATGCTTTTTCCATTATCCAAGCATTTATTGCCATGATAAAAACCCAATTTCAGGCTGTTGTCCAAACCATTCGAAGTGATAATGCACTTGAACTTGGCTCCAGTAATGCTGGAACCAAATTCTTCACTGATAATGGCATTCTTCACCAAACATCTTGCCCACACACTCCACAACAAAATTGTGTTGTTGAGAGAAAACATAGACATCTTTTAGAAACATCCAGAGCTTTGCTTTTTCAGTCCAAACTCCCTCTCAGATTCTGGGGGGATTGTGTCCTTACTGCCACATCTCATCAATAGATTTCCTTCTAAACTTCTTAACAATGTTTCTCCTTATGAATTACTATTTGGAAAGAGTCCATCTTATCTGCATCTTAAGTCCATTGGCTGTCTTTGCTTTGCTTCTGTACCCAAACACCATAGAGATAAGTTTCAACCAATGGCTGATCCTTGTGTATTCCTAGGATACCCACTAGGTAAAAAAGGTTACAAGTTATATAACATAAAAACTAAACTTACACTCATATCCAGGGATGTTGTTTTTCATGAGGATGTTTTTCCTTTTGCATTTCCCTGGAATACTTCTTCTGTTCCATCTTCTATTTCTTGTTCATCCCATGATTATCCTTCTACTCTTGATACATCTGATCCACCTTCTATTCATCCTTCTGATGATATGCCATCAATCAGCCCTTCCTCATCCCCTAATGATTCATCCTCCTCTCCTGCCCCTACTTCAAATTCTACTTCAAATTCACCACCTCCCACTCTCCTACCCTTGTCTACTCCTGTTCACAATTCTCCTTCCTCAAACAACCTGCCTGCTCCTAGGAGGTCTGGCAGGCACCACACTACTCCTGCACATCTCCAACAATACATCTGTGACCTCCCTCCTTCAATTTCTGGCACCAGTTCTTTTTCCACCTGCTGCAATGGCTCTGTTAGCCCTGCACTGATTGAGCCTACATCTTACAACCAAGCAGCCTCTGATCCTGCTTTGCAGGATGCCATGACCAAAGAATTTGAGGCATTGGCAGCCAATAATACATGGTCCTTGGTTCCTCTTCCTCCTGGCAAGAAGCCTATTGGGTGCAAATGGGTTTACAAAATTAAATATAGGGCTGATGGGAGTGTGGAGAGGTATAAAGCTAGATTGGTTGTTCGGGGTGATACTCAAATTGAGAGTGTGGATTACAATGATACATTCTCTCCTGTTGTGAAGTTTTCTACCATCAAATCCTTAGTTGCAGTTGCTGTCAAACAGTCTTGGCCTTTATTTCAATTGGATGTTAATAATGCATTTCTCCATGGTGATCTTAATGAAGAAGTATATATGAGGTTACCTCCTGGTTTATCAGTTGTATCTCCTTCTTCTTCTTCTTCTCCTTCTTCTTCTGCTCCTTTTGTCTGCCTTCTTCAGAAATCATTATATGGTCTAAGACAAGCCTCTAGGCAATGGTATGCCAAACTTTCTCAGGCCTTGTGCTCTAAAGGATATTCTTCCTCTCTCAATGATTATTCTCTCTTTCATAAGAAATCTGGTCACTCCATTGTCCTATTAGCTGTGTATGTTGATGATATTATTCTCACTGGCAATGATCTTGGGGAAATCACTGCATTGAAAGCTTTCTTAGACTCTGCCTTTAGGATAAAGGATCTGGGCATTCTTAACTATTTCCTTGGCATTGAGGTTGCTTATTGTGCTGATGGCCTTCTTCTTCATCAGAAGAAGTTCATCACTGATCTTCTCCTCTCTTATAATTGTTCTGCAGTTTCATCTGTGACTTGTCCCCTTGACCTTTCTGTTAAGCTAAGGCATGACATAGGCACTCCTCTTTCTTCCCCTGAGTCTTACAGAAGCCTAGTTGGCAAGCTTAATTTTCTCACTCATACAAGGCCTGATTTAGCCTTTGCTGTACAACATCTTAGCCAATTTCTTCAAAAACCTACTTCTGTGCACATGAATGCTGCCTTACATACTCTTGGATACCTCAAAGGGACTTCTGATCTTGGAGTTTTTCTCAATAATGCTCCTGATTTTTCTCTGACTGCTTATTGTGATAGTGACTGGGCCTCTTGCCCAGACACTAGAAGATCTGTTTCTGGCTTCAGCATATTCTAGGGAGGTTCTTTGATTGGTTGGAAAGCAAAGAAATAGCCAGTGGTGTCTTTGTCCTCAGCTGAAGCTGAATACAGGGCTATTAGCAAGACAGTTTGGGAGCTTACTTGGCTGATTAGGTTATTTTCTGACTTTTGTATTCCTGTTTCATCTGCTGTGACCAAGCTGCCATACACATCGCAAAAAATCCAGTTTTCCACGAGCGGACTAAACATATTGAAGTTGATTGCCATTTTATTCGTACCAAACTTCAGGATGGTATCATTTCTCTACATCATGTTGCATCTGGTGGCCAGTTAGCTGATATTTTTACTAAGCCATTGACAGGTATTTTGCATCATCATTTCTTGTCCAAGCTGGGTGTTTGTTCACCCTCCAGCTTGAAGGGGGGTGTTGGGCTTCAGCAGCAGTGCCAGCCCACTACAAGTAATGGCCCAAGTTGGCAGTGTTAGCAGCAGCCCAAGGGCATCGGTGTATTTAATTTGTGTGTATAATTTTGTATAGAATACAGGGGCACAAATATAATTACACACACACATTAGATTTTTATTACACTTTTGTATATATTGAGTAGAAGTTTCGAGATGACAGATCGATCAATACAATCTTTCATTTCTCACTTTTTCTCTCTTCTCTTTCCTCTCAACTGTTCATCTTCTTCTTCATTTCTTTTCTTCAAATCCGATGAGTTAGATTGTTAACAAAAGAATGTACTGAAGGAGAAGGAATAAATAAAGCTCATAAAGCAATTAGAAGATTTTTTGATTAGGGGCTACTGTTGTTGCTGATTTTTTACCTTATCTAAGGTAGATAGATATAGGAGGACATGAGAAGGCAATGAAAGAAGTTGCAAAAGAAATTGACTCTGTTGTTGAAGATGGTTAGGAGAGCATAAAAGGAGGAGAGATTCTAAAGGGATTAAATCTGGTGAAGAAGAAGATTTTAAGGATGTAATGTTGTCCATTTGTGAAAACAGAGATTTTCCTGGGTTTGATGCTAATACCTCTATCAAAGCCACATGTATGCTACGTTCTTGATTCATTACCCTCTTAAAACCACTTCGAACTACTAGTTACTCCAAATTTTGTAAACCAACTGTATGACTTAACTTTACTAATAGCCTTGTTGGCCAAGCTTCTCCAAGGTCAAAGAGTACATTTTTGTTTTTTCAAAAAATATTATTTTTTCAAAATTGATGTGTTTAACCAAGCTTTTAAAAGGAAAAAAAAAATATTTTTTGAATAGGAGCAGAAGCAATATTGGAGAAGCAAAAAAAAAAATAGGTTCTCACCAAATGCACTATATTAAAAAATACTTTTAAGAAGAAATACATTTAAAAGCACTTTTTAATGTTTGGTCAAATACATAAACTGTTTTTCACGAAAAATACTTTTGAAAAAATAGACTTAATAAGCCGATTTTAAATGCTTGGCTGAACAGACTATTATAATTTTTGAAATATGCTATAATGACACACATTTGCTTGTGTATTATTCAAAATTGTTCTAAGTTTGTCCGCTGTTGTACGTTTGATTTATTTATACTCTTGTTGTCGTTATGAAATTATCACGTATTTAGCTTGCATTTACGAAGCTCCCTCATGAATTTGTGGAATTCACGTGTTCAAATTCTTTGAGAGAAAATATCAAAATTTACCTGTCAAATTTTGACTATGGTTCAACAATGAGTCTTATTATTAGACCAAAAGTTTAACAGAGAGCATAATTGAGCAATTTCGAACGGTACATGGGCGAATTTGTTCAGCTTCCCCTGTACCAACATCATACAAACTTACTTTTTTTTTTATGTTAGTGTATATAATCTAAGTCGTTTTTCATTCATTAATCATCGGTTCATTGTGTTCTGAGTACGAAAAGAACTTTTATATATACTTGTCATCGATCTCCTTGACGTCTTCTCTATGACAGTCACTTGTTGTGCTCATATGTGGAGCTTATTGCTGAAATTGTTGAGTTTGGTTTGGTAGGCTCTGCTAGCAGCAGGTACGGACACCACAATCGTAACGCTGACATGGACTTTATCTTTACTCCTAAACAACTACCAAGCACTACAAAAGACCCAGGATGAGCTAGATGTTCACATTGGGAAGAACAGATGCGTTCAAGATTCAGATATAAAGAACTTGGTCTATCTTCAAGCTGTTGTTAAAGAAGCATTGCGTTTTTATTCAGCTGCACCGCTCTCAGTACCACACGACTCGATGGAGGATTGTACTATTAGTGGCTATGATACACCAAAAGGCACTCGCTTACTAGTGAACATTTGGAAGATTCATAGTGATCCAGATTTATGGCCAAATCCTCGCGAATTTAAGCCACAGAGGTTTTTGACGACACATAAGGATGTGGATGTTAAAGGAAATCACTTTGAGTTGATACCATTTGGTAGCGGAAGAAGAATGTGCCCTGGAATTTCTTTTGCCCTTCAAGCTGTACCCTTTGTATTAGCTGTGCTGCTACAAGGGTTTGAAATGAAGAGGCCTTTAGAACCAATTGATATGAGTGAGAGCTTTTGATTGACAATCCTCAAAGCTTCTCCTCTCCAAGTTCTCCTTACTCCACGCTTGGCTCCCAATCTTTACGAATAAAAGGTTAACGAAGTTTTGTGCCTCGTGCCAATGGTGTATGCTCAGTTTGTACTAACATTGAAGTGAAGATAATAAGACGACTTCAAAAGTTATACATTTCAAGTGAGATTGTACAACTCTTGACATCATCTTACAACTCCAGAGTCCTGCATTGGAAATTTCAAGTTGTAACTGGGACATTGGGTATACTTCCCAACTTTACTTTGGATCCGTTCAGCTGAATTTGTTTTTCTATGAAGTTTCTGTCGACCTCTTTGCTGTAATTTTCCCTCTAGCGTAATCGCTGTAGTTTATCTATGAACAAAACATTTTGATTAGTTGATACATCAAAAGTCAATGCAAGTTTTCTGCCAATTGTTATACCTGGATGTTAAAGTCCCATGTTTTAATAGCTTAATGACCTTAGTTGACTGTGAAATCTACCATATTGTTTAGTCTATATAAGAAGAACAACCCCTGTGATAACTAATTAGTCATCTAATTAGAGGCTGTTACGTTTATTTTTTTCTCTTCTTCATTTACATGCCTCTAGGGATCAGTAGCAAAAGAGGAAAGGTTAACAGCAGAGTAAAGTTTCGCTGCCTCACAAAATGTTACATGCCCTGAGTACCCTAATTTTTCAAGATAAAAATATTCTAAGTTGTCCTGAAGTTAAGATTACTTAAAATTTTTAGGATAAATTAAATACTGATTATTTCTTAAATAACATTCCTAAAAATAATTATATGTGCACTAGGCTCAAGCTGCCTCACAAAATTTGGGCCTCATGGCAGATAGATGGGCCAATCTTCAGAGTAAAATTTTGGCTCCATCAGATTTTAGTGGTGAAATGATTGGAAGATAACCCAAGGTTGTTTAAGGGAACCATGTAAAAATTGCATGGAGGGTCTTATTATATTCTTTTTTCTAATAATTTTTAATTTGTAGTCATTTTTAAAATAACTTAAACCCCCTTTCTCCCTCATCATTCTCCTCCTTCGTTTTCTTTTTCTTTTTATTCGTTCTTCTGTTGTTGTTGGTACTGCTATGAAACTTCAGTTAATATCTCTACAAAATTAAAAAGTATGAGGTATAAGTTTTTCGAGTTCGATGTATTCCAGTTTAGTCATCTTTTTTCTGGTGAAAGCTCTGGATCAGTTAAGCAAATACATGATATATTATATGCCAAAGAAAAGATGCCTCAAATATAACAATATAATATTTTTAATTAAACAGGTTAATTAAGGAAAAGACGAAAACTTCATAAGATTATCGTGAAAAGCATATCAAGATACTGTATGTCACAATTGGAATCACAAGTCATATTTTCCATTTCCAAGCATCTGGAAATGCTTGGGAACACAAATTAGCTTCAACTTCTGTTAGATATTAATTTATTAATTAATGGCTAAGGCAAAACAAAACTTTAAAACTCTAGAGGTGCAATTTAACAGTTATAAAATAATATTTCAGCTTTAGAGCTAAGTACGAACTTACAAAAAAAAAACTTCAGACTTATCTCCTAGAATACTTAAGTTTACAAAGCGAATAAAACTTAAAATGTAACAAAAAAATAAGTATAAATGCAAATGCTCTATGAATCACTAACGACAAAGGCAGGGCCTTGGCGATTCGACCAAAGCCGCCAGTGATATTGCAGTTT
Organism: Nicotiana benthamiana; assembly: GCA_034376525.1. NCBI lineage: Eukaryota > Viridiplantae > Streptophyta > Magnoliopsida > Solanales > Solanaceae > Nicotiana > Nicotiana benthamiana. The sequence continues at coordinate 48,288,818 of CM067326.1, forward strand.
GTCTAGAAATCAGTACAAACCTTGTCCGTTGAAACCCTGAAAGCAATAATCTTCTAGTTAATGTTAAATATTGTTAATTTTTCATGGATTATAATTTTGAATAAGGTAGTACCTAATGCATTTCTCACTATTAGAAATTTGGATTTTAGCGATCATAAAAAGCGATCAATGTTGATCTGTTTATTCAAAATATCGGCCAAAACTCGTCCAAACAAGCTTGGTCAATATTTTAGTAGTTGCTTTGACCAAAGTTGGTTGCAATAGTAAAAAGACCAACTGTGCAATTTAAAGCACATACCGACCAACTTTGATTACATATTTTAATAATTTAATTTTACCGATCAAAATTGATTGATGTACGTAAATTACGTTATATTATTAATTATTAAAATTTAAAAGTTAGCGACCAAAGTTTGTCGGTTAATGAACAAGGATTACCTAGATTTACATTTATCGACCAACTTTGATCGCAAATTTTTAAATTAATTTTTTTTTAAAAATATATCTTTGGTCGGTAAGTATTAAATTTTTTTTTTAAAATTAAGCGACCAACGTTGGTCGCTAATAAGAAGAATTATTTTTTTAATTAAATACGGATCAACTTTGGTCAGTTTTTTGGGTTTTAATTTTGGTATAAAATGCCTGTTTTGGCAGCTACACCACCTGCCAGCATACCAAAATTTCGAAATAGGAATTTTATGCCAACAACAACGATGACGACAACAACAACAACAACAACAATAATAAACAACAATGACGACAACAACAACACAATAACAACAACAACAACAACAATAACACAATTCAATAAATACATTAAAACTAACAAATTAAAGTTCAATTAAACTAAAAAATTCAAAACCAAGTTAATGCTTATTACAACTAGTTCAGAACCGGTTCTATTTGTCTAGTTCAAAGTATATACAAGTCAATGAGTGTTTTGTACAAATTTATCATCACCGTCTGATGAAATGTTATCTAAAGGACGGTGTCGAAAAGGGTCTTCTGGTCGGTAAATGTAAATCTGGATAATCCTTATTCATCAACCAATCAACTTTGGTTGGTAAGTATTAATTTTTTTTAAGGATTAAGTGACCAACTTTGGTTGCTAATCAGAAGAATATTTTTTTAATTAAATACTGATCAACTTTGGTCGGTTTTATTGGTTTTAATTTTGACATGAAATACCTGTTTTTGAAGCTACACCACCTACCGGTATATCAAATTTCTAAATAGGCATTTTATGCCAACAACAGCAACAACAATGTGATGACCTACCCGTCGTCTCGTGAGTTGCCATCCTATTTTTCCCATTGTTTTTCTTCTTTGTGTTTCATTATCCGTATCTTATGTGATCGAGTTAGTTTGGAGTGGTTTTGATAAGAAATATGACACTTAGTCTCTTTTCATAATGCTTAAGTTGGAAAGGCCAACCGGACATTGACTTATCAGCTAGGGGGCTTGAATGTGAATTTCGATGGTTCAGTTAGATTCGGGGGATGATTTGTGACTTAGGAGTGCGATCGAAATTGGTTTTGAAAGTCAGGAATAGAATTAAGCTTGAATTGGTGAAGTTAGTATTTTGGCGATTTACGGTTGGTCGGTGAGATTTTGATCTGAGGGTCAGAATGGAATTCTGAGAGTTATTGTAGGTTCATTATGTGAGTTTGGATGTGTATGAAAAATTTTAGGTCATTCAGAGGTGATTTGGTTGATTTTCGATCGAATGCGTGTTTTGGAAGTTTTTGAAGAACTTATACTTGAATTTGATGTAATTGGATGGTTTTGGTGTTGTTTCAGGTGTTTTGATGATTGGAACAAGTTTGAATGATTTTTTAAGGTGTGTTGGTACTTTTGGTTGAGGTCTTGGGGCCTCGGGGTATTTTCGGGTGGCTAAACGGGAGGTTTTAGACTTTGAGTTATTGTAGAAATTGCAGCAGCTGTGCAAGGGTAGTTTGGTCATCGCAATCATGAGCCTGGGGCCGCAATCACATAGAAGGATATTAGGAGGCTGGAGTTTTGTTTTAGGTGTTCGCGATAGGGGTTCCGCGATCGCTGAATGTGAATTCTTGGTACTTCGCGTTCGCAGTGAGAAGTTCGCGATCGCGTAAGAGGACCTAGGGACCGAGCATATTTGTCCATTGCATTTGCATAATCTGGACCGCATTCACGTAACTTTAAAAGTCAAGGCATCGCGTCTGCATAGCACATTTTTGGAGGCTTGGGAAATTGCTCTTCGCGGTTGCGTGCTTGGGGTCGCGATCGAATTGAATAAAATTAGAGCTAGGCAGAATAGTTTTTAAAACATTTCCCCCGCGAGCTAAGTCATATTTTCCTCCATTTTTGGGCATTTTGAGAGATATTTTTTGAGAAATTGAAGAGGTTTTCGAAGATGATTGATTGGAGGTAAGTTCTATGAACCAAAAACGTGATTATTAGGTGAAATTAACCTTGAAATTCATGGGAACTTAGCTAAAATTGGAAGAACTAGGGCTTGTGATTTTGAGATTTTAAATTGAGATTTGAAGGGTCATTTGATATCGGATTTGAGAGTTCTTGATATGTATGGACTCGTGGCAAGATAAAGAACCCGTTGATGTGAAATATCTGAGATTCGAGAGGTGGGCCCAGGGCTCGGGTTTTGCTAATTTCGAGATTTTTGATACTTTTCTATTGTTTTCGCTTGGGTTTTGTTCCCTTAGCCTATTATGACGTATTCGTTGTGGGTTTGGTCAGATTCGATGTGCGAGGAGGTCAAATTGAGAGGTAAGGGCATAACGAGCTAGAGTTTGGCCGGCTTGAGGTGAGTAATGAATGTAAATGATGTCCCAAGGGTTTGAAACCCTGGATTTGCACATTCTAGTGCTATATTGATGTGAGACATATGCTTGACGATGAGAGCGAGGTTGTTTGCTATTCGGGATTGTGACTTGGTCCGTCTCGAGTGACGTTTACCGCGTATTTGATTGAAGCTTATTTAATATCATCATTATTTGGACTAACTGTCATGTTTGGGCTTCATGCTAAATACTCGAATCTTTTGGGGTGTTTTTATCACTATATCCTACCTGTATGGATTTACTACTTGAACTCACTCTTATCGTTTTCTACTATTTTACAGCTCAGCCATCTTTACTCAGATTTTTGAAACTAAAAGATATATTAAGTGATGTTTTGGGTTGAGAACCACTATTTTATTATTTCCTATGGCCTATGTGATTTCTAAACTGAGTATGGGATCAGATTGCACGCGGCAGCGATATTATATTTAGATTGATATGAGGCCGAGAGCCTAGTTGATGCCACGAGATGGCTTGATTTTGTGCTTAGACCGCAAGGGGCCCCTCCCAGAGTTTGCACACCCCTAGTGACCGTCGTCGATGATAAATAAATGGATTTGGCTACACGCCGCAGCGGGTACTACAATGTACTGTTCTACGTGTTGCATTCCTTTATTTGGGTGTCATTTATTTGTGTAGCTATTGTAGTATTTCCATATTTCATCTGCATTGGCCATCACATTCATATTATTTGTTAGAACTGCTGATGTATAGGTTACTTTGTGTTTTTCTATGATTTCTTATTCTCACCCATTATTTATGTTTATTAATCACTGGGTCGGAGTACTCAGATTATTCCATGCACCTTGTGTGCAGATCCAGGTGAGGCTGAGTGAGGATTTTCTATTGAGCAGAGGATATCCGGGAGCATCGAGGTAGCTGCATGGCGTCCGTAGCCCTGATTTCTCCCTTCTATCCTTGTTTTTTATTATGTATTCCCTAGATGGACATGTATTAGGTTGATAAACCTGTATTAGAGGCTCATACTTGTGACACCGGATCCTTACGGGCTATACTGTAGGAGTGTTATTTGAGATTCCGCATGTTTAACTCCTATTTCAGACTTCTAAAATTTTGATTTTGTAATATAATTATGCTAGCTAATAATGAATTGTTTGATGAATTGGGTTAAGGTTGTAAATTGGTCGGGCTTTCCTAGCAGTGTGTTGGGCGTCATTATGATCGGGGTTGGGGTCGTGACAAGTTGGTGTCAAAGCCTAGGTTACTTGGTCTCACAAGTCATGAGTCGGTTAGTAGAGTCTTGCGAATCGGTACGGAGACGTCTGTATTTATCCTTGAGAGGCTGTAGAATCTTTAGGAAAAACTTCATATTCTTGAGATTCTTGCCGTGCGATTTTGTTGATCCGAGTGTTAAATTCCTATTATTCTATTCTCTCGCAGATAGTGAGGACTCGCGCTACCGGACGAGGTAGACGACCACCAGTGCCACCCACTGAGGCCACCAGAGGCCGTGGATGCGGTCCTGGCCGTGGCAGAGGCAGAGTAGCGAGGGTAGCACCCGTTGAACCACCAGCTGCCCCAGCTTCGGATCAGGCTCCAGCAACACCAAATCAGGCTCCAGCAACACCATCTCAGGCACCAGTTGTGCCCATCGTGATCCCGTATCTTCATGAGGCCTTGGCACAGATCTTATCAGTTTGCACTTGAATGGCGCAGGCAGTTTCAGCCACTACTACAGCAGCTACTTCACAGGCCGAGTGAGGCAATCAGACCCCCGCGACTCGTTCACCTCAGCAGGTAGGGCAGGGGTAACAGACGCCGGAGGCACCTCGGCTCAGCCGGTTGCACCAGTCCAAGACTTTGTAGTTCCCTATATGCTAGACGATGAGCAATGTCATCTTGAGAGGTTTGGTAGTCTTCAGCCTCCATCATTCAGTGGTGATGAGGGCGAGCATGCCCAGGGTTTTCTTGACAAGTGCCAGCGAATGCTTCGTACAGCAAGGATTCTTGAGTCGAGTGGTGTAGTATTTACCACCTTTGAATTCTCGGGGGCTCGTTTACTTTGTGGAAGGATTTTGAGAGGCATAGGCCAGTTGGTGCAGTACCCCTTACTTGGCAACGGTTCTCCTCTATATTCTTGGAGAAATATGTATCGCAGAGAGAAGTTGCGTAGGCAGTTCGAGTGGTTGACACAGGGGGATATGATCATGACCCAATAGAAGATAAGGTTTTCGTAGTTGGCTCGTCAAGCTATTTGGATGATCCCGGCAGATTGTGAGAGGATCAGGGACTTGTGGATGGCCTTCACTACAATCTCCGTATTCTAATGACTAGAGAGATAGTATTGGGTGCTACGTTCAAGAAGGTGATCGATATTGCTCGTGCGATTGAGACGGGTTGCCATGGGGAGCGAGAGGAGAGGGAGGCCAAGAGGCCTCGAGGATCAGGCAGTTTTAGTGGTGCTCCATCTAGGGTCCAGTTCCAGCGTGGTAGAGGTCGTTCTATTAGGCATGCTCAGTCGGCCCGTCCAGAGTACAGAGGGGAATCTTGAGGCCGTGGTCATCATGGGTTTCAGCAGGGACAATCTTCACTTAATGCCCTCCCAGCTTAGAGTTCATCTTATGCCGCATCAACTCAAGGTTCACGCATCTGCTAGTCACTCCGGTGCGAGGGGTTCCTTTCAGTCCCCTTCTCCACCATCGGGTAGTTGTTACGAGTGCGGAGAGTTTGCGCATATGAGGAGGCAGTGTCATCGACTTCATGGCGGTTAGTCTCAGTAGAGGGATCAACCCTCGACTTTATCTCCAGCTATTTCACCACCTGCCCAGCTAGCTAGGGGTGGGCGTAAGTCAACTAGGGGTCACCCTAGAGGGGGAGGCCGTTCAGGTGGTGGCCAGGCTCGTTTTATGCTCTTCTAGACAGGTCAGATGCTATTTCTTCATATTCTATCATTACAAGTATTATATCAGTCTGCCACATAGATGCCTCCGTATTATTTGATCCTAGTGCCACCTATTCTTATTTGTCCTCATAATTTACTCACCATTTGGATATGACCCGAGAGCTTCTTACTTTGCATGTCATATGTCTACCCCGGTAGGCGACACTATTATTGTAGACCATGTGTACCGGTCATGTATTGTGACTATCGGGGGTCTGGAGACCCGAGTTGATCTATTGCTATTGAGCATGGTGGACTTTGATGTGATTTTGGTCATGGATTGGTTATCTCTATGTCGTTCTATTCTAGACTATCATGATAAGACAGTCACTTTGCCTATGGTGCCGCAGATCGAGGGGCGTGGTGTGAGTGATTATGTTCCCCGTAGAGTTATTTCCATATTAAAGGCCCAACGTGTGGTTGAGAAGGGTTTTCTGTCATCTTTAGCCTTTGTGCGGGATGTTGGAGCTGAGACTCCCAGCATTGATTCATTTCCAGTGAGAGATTTTCCTAATGTATTTCTTGCAGACCTGTCGGGCATGCCAATGGATAGGGATACTGATTTTGGTATTGATCTGGTGCCAGACATTCAACCCATTTCTATTCCACCATATCATATGGCACCAGCAAAGTTTAAAGAATTGAAGGAGAAACTTTAGGAACTCCTAGACAAGGGGTTCATTTGGCCTAGTGTGTCACCGTGGGGTGCGCCGGTGTTGTTGTAAAGAAGAAGGATGGCACAATGATAATGTGCATTGACTACATGCAATTGATCAAAGTAACAATGAAGATGATTTATTTGACCAGCTCCAGGGAGTGATGGTGTTCTCCAAGATTGATCTCTGTTTGGGATATCACCAGTTTAAGATCAGCGTTCAGATATTCCTAAGACTGCTTTCAGGACTAAATATGGTCAATACAAGTTTCTTGTCATGTATTTCGGGCTGGCCAATGCCATAACAATGTTCATGCATCTGATGAACAATGTATTCGGCCTTATCTAGATTCATTCGTTATTGTATTCATTGATGATATTCTGGTGTACTCGCATAGTTAGGAGGAGCAGTGGAGCACTTACGAGTGGCATTGCATAGATTGAGGAAGGAGAGGCTTTATAAAAAGTTCTCAAGGTGTGTGTTTTGGCTCGGATCAGTGGCTTTTTTGGGTTATGTGGTGTCCACTGAGGGTATTACAGTCGACCCAAAGAATATAGAGGTGGTTCTGGGTTTGCCTAGACCGTTCTCAACCACAGAGATTCGTAGTTTCCTTAGCTTGGCAAGTTATTATCGTCGGTTTGTTCAGGGGTTTTCTTCTATCACATCGCCCTTGACCAGGTTGACTCAGAAGGGTGTTTCATTTGTGTGGTCGGACCAGTGTGAGGAGCTTTTAGAAGCTCAAGACAACTCTGACCACAGCTCTAGTATTGGTTCTGCCATCAGATTCCAGTTCATATATTGTATATGGCAATGCTTCAAGAGTTGGGATTGGTTGTGTATTGATTCAGGAGGGTAGAGTTATTGCTTATGCTTCTCGTTAGTTGAAGCCCCATGAGAAGAACTACCATGTTCATCATTTGGAGTTGGCTGCTACAGTTCATGTGTTGAAGATTTGGAGGCACTACTTGTATGGCGTATCTAGTGAGGTATTCACTGATCACTGCAGCCTTCAACATTTGTTCAAACAAAAGGATCTTAATTTGAGGCAGCGGAGGTGGCTAGAGTTACCTAAAGACTATGATATCACTATTCTGTATCATCCGTGGAAGGCCAATGTAGTGGCTGACACTTTGAGCCAAAAGGCAGTGAGTAGGGGAGCTTGGCGTACATTCCAGTTGGGGAGAGGCCATTTGCAGTTGATGTTCAGGCCTTGGCCAATCAGCTTGTGAGATTAGACATTTCGAAACCCAGCCGGGTGTTAGCTTGTGTGATTTATCGATATTCCATATATCATCACATCAGAGAGCGTCTGTATGATGATCCGTATTTGCTTGTCCTTAAGGACAAAATTCATCATGGAGATTCCATGGATGTGACCATTGGTTACGATGGAGTGTTGAGGATGCACGTTCGGATTTGTGTGCCAAATATGGATGAGCTTCGGGAGTTGATACCGGAGGAGGCACATAGCTGGTAGTATTCCATTCATTCTGGTGCCGCAAAGATGCATTAGGATCTTAGACAACATTATTGGTTGTGGAGAATGAAGAAAGATATTGTGGGGTTTGTAGCTCGATGTCTCAATTGTCAGCAGGTGAAATATGAGCATCAGAGACTGGGTGGCTTACTTCAGCAGATAGATATTCCCGAATAGAAGTGGGAGAGGATTACCATGGACTTCGTTGTTGGACTACCTCGGAATTTGAAGACATTTGATGCTATTTGGGTGATTGTTGATCGGCACCAAGTCCGCGCACTTCATTCCTGTGTGTATTACCTATTCTTCAGAGCATCTGGCAAGGATTTATATCTGGGAGATTTTTCGGTTGCATGGTGTTCCTATTTCCATCATCTCAGATAAAGGAACTAAATTTACTTTGCAGTTTTAGAGAATCGTGCAGAGATAATTGGGTACTCAGGTGGAGTTGAGCACAACGTTTCATCCTCAAACATACAGGCAGTCCGAGCGTACCATTCAGATATTGGAGGACATGTTATGTGCTTGTGTCATTGATTTTGGAGGTTCATGGGATGAGTTTTTGCCACTTGCAGAGTTTACCTAGAACAACAGCAATCAATCCAGCATTCAGATAGAATAGTATGAGGCCTTGTATGTGAGACGATATATATCTCCAGTTGGTTGGTTCGATCTCGGTGAGGCTAGGCTATTGGGGACAGAGTTAGTCCAGGATGCCTTAGAGAAGGTGAAAGTGATTCAGGAGAGACTTTTTGCAGCGTAGTCGTGTCAGAAGAGTTATATGAACCGGAAGGTTCGAGATTTGTCCTACATTGTTGGTAAGAAGGTTTTGCTGAAGGTCTCGCCCATGAAGGGTGTTATGAGATTTGGAAAGAAAGAGAAGTTGAGCCCACGGTTCATTGGACCTTTTGATGTGCTTAAAAGGATTGGATAGGTGGCTTATATGATTGCTTTGCCACCTAGTTTGTCGAGTGTGCATCCAGTACTCCATATTTTCATGATCCGGAAGTATATTGGCTCGTCTCATGTTTTAGACTTCAGCATGGTTCAGTTGGAGGATGATTTGACCTATGATGTGGAGCCAATGGCTATTTTGGATCGTCAGGTTCGAAAGTTGAGATCAAAGCATATATAGCTTTAGTGAAGGTGTAGTGGAGAGGTCGACCCATGGAGGAGGCCACCATGGATACCGAGCGGGAGATACAGAGAAGATATCCTCACCTATTTGAGGCTTCAGGTATATTTCTTGTCTCGCTCGAGGACGAGCATTAGTTTATGTTGGGGAGGATGTGACGACCCGACCTGTCGTCTCGTGAGCTCTCATCATATTTTCCCCATTTTCTTCTTCTTTGTGTTTCATTATCTGTATATTTTGTGATCGAGTTGGTTTGGAGTGGTTTTTATAAGAAATGAGACACTTAGTCTCTTTTAAGAATTCTTATGTTGGAAAAGTCAACCAGATGTTGACTTATGAGTTAGAGGCCTCAGATGTTAATTCTGATGGTTCAATTAGCTTCGAGGGATGATTTGTAACTTAGGAGTGTGATTGGAAGTTGTTTTGGAAGTCCGAAAGGAATTAAGCTTGAATAGGCGAAGTTAGTATTTTGGCGATTTCCAGTTTGTAGGTGAGATTTTGATCTGAGGGTTGGAATGGAATTTTGAAAGTTGTTGTAGCTTTGCTATGTGATTTGGGATGTGTGTGCAAAATTTCAGGTCATTCAGAGGTGATTTGATTGGGTTTTCGATCGAATGCGTGTTTCAAAATTTTTTCAAGAACTTAGGTTTGATATGGGTTAAGGTTGTAAATTGGTCAGGCTTGTCTAGCAGTATGTTGGGCGCCATCACGACCGGGGTTGGGGTCGTGACAAATAACAACAATAACAACAACAACAACAATACTAGAACAACAACAACAACAGAATTTAATAAATACATTAATAACAAATTAAAGTTTAATAGAACTAAAAAATCCAAAACCAAGTTAATACTTATTACAACTAGTTCAAAACCGATTCTATTTGTCTAATTCTAAGTATATACAAGTCAAGGAGCATTTTCTGCAAATTCATCATCTTCGTCTGATGAACTTTCATCTAAAAGACGGTGTCGAGAAGGATCTTGTGGTCGGTAAATGTAAATCTGGGTAATACTTGTTCATCAACCTACCAACTTTGATCAGTACATAGTAATTTTTTTTAAATATTAAGCGACCAACTTTGGTCGCTAATCAGAAGAATATTTTTTTTAATTAAATACCGACCAACTTTGGTCGGTCTTCTGGGTTTTATTTTTGGCATAAAATGCCTGTTTTGGCAGCTATACCACCTGCCAGCATACCAAAATTTCTAAACAAGCATTTTATGCCAACAACAACAACTACTACTGCAACAACAACAATAACAACAACAATACAACAACAACAACAACACAATTCAATAAGTACATTAGCAATAAATTAATGTTCAATAGAACAAAAAAAGTCCGAAACCAAGTTAATACTTATTACAACTAGTTTGGAATCGGTTCTATTTGTCTAATTCAAAATATATACAAGTCAAGGAGTGTTTTGTAAAAATTCATCATCATCGTCTGATGAACTTTCATCTATAAGACGGTGTTGAAAAGGGTCTTGTGGAGGACGTGAAGAACGACCATGGGGAGGACGGGAGGAATGATCACCGGGAGGACAGAAGGAACGCTCATGCTCAAGTCGAACCTTTATCGATGACTCACGAGATCGGTGTAACGGAAAAGCTGTAGTAGATCAGAGAATTCTAATCTGAGCTTGTATGCAAAGGATTGATCATCTCTAACCCTTTCTCTTTTCTTGGCCGTTTCTAGCTCCGATGTAAGCTTTGTCACAGTCTCTCGCATAGCAGAAAGGCTCTCCCCATCAAGTTGCTCGCTTTGCGATGAAGTCCCTATTTCTTGCAATACACACTTATAGCGATGGAACATTTTAGTTGGAATACCATATACCTTCCCCCATTTTGGACCTCCAGCAGACTCCATCCATATTCTTTCAACATTCTCGTCCGAAGGTTGGATTGGCTCGCCCGATTCACCAGTTGGCTGAGTGTGGATGAACTCCTCCACGTTTGTCTGGTACGGATCCTACACAAAATTAAATTTGAATTAGTATTTCAAATTTATATAAAAGTAAATTAAAATACTTAAAGAAAAGTGAAATCTTCCATACACAGTCGATGTCGGTCCTGGACCCACCTTTCTTGATCCGTCTTTTTCTTCTTTTTTACAATATGCATCTCCATGAATAGCTTATCATGGTTTAGGTGCCCCAAATTCTTTTCTTGAAAACAAATTAATTTAGTTAATAACCTAAATAGATATACTTTGAAAATTAAAATAATTTAAGCAATTACGTATCAATCTTCTTTTTATTATCCCTAGGCTGACCGCACCTCCAGTGTGCAAGGAGCCTGCTTTCTCAGATGTGTGAGCTTTCTTTCCTTTTCCGCTCTTATCCAAGAACTTTGCAGTAAGTCATTACCTTTGCAAATCTTCCCATATATTTTGAAGTAACCAGTCAGGCTTCTTGTTCTTCTTTCTAGCTTTTGAGAAAGAATGCGACAATCTTTTGCGAGCTTTGTGATTAAAATATGCAGCCACTTCCGCGCTATAGTGGTGTTCCCATGTACACTTGATCTTTATTTCAAAATTTAAATATTAAACAAGAAATATCATAAATATAAATTATTAAGCTGCTTGAAAGAACATTTATACCTTAAATTGATTGAAAATTTGCTCCTTCAGCGAGAATAGGAAATCAGACGAAGGCACATAAGGTCCATCATAAAGATTTTTGATGGCTTTGGTGATTATCCTCATAGTCCTATTACTTGGGATGAACGTGCAATTTTAAAACAAAAACACATTAATATCTTAGTAAAAATTTTAACAAACAATAAACGCAAAAATAACAAAATAACTCTTACCCATCAACCTCAGAGAGTATGATGATCCTTCCATATTGATCATACTGCACCTCCTCCTCCTCATCATCACCGTTGTCTGATCATGTACATCACAGGCATGTGTGGACGATGTAGGGGAGTCAGAGCTACTACCTCGCAGGTGAAGGCCTGAAATAAATGGAGTCGCTGGTGAAGATGGTTGCAATCCCTGTGACTGCAACATAGCTGGATGGACCTCAAGTGGCTGTGATATTGATGGTTGTGACCTCGGTGGTTGTGATCCATGTGGCTGTGATATGGATGGATGCGATCTATGCAATAAAAATGGCTGCAATCCATGTGGTTGTGAGGTAGTTGGACTGTATGGCGGACGTACAATCCTATGGCCTTGTGATGAAAGACCTCGTGTCTATATGAAGGTATAGGGCTCGTGATGTATGGTAGCTTAGTATAGCCGTTGGGTGGAGCATAAGACATAGGCATCTCTAAAGAGGGTGGAAAAGAGGGAGTATCATTAACTACTCTCCTCTTTTCCTTCCTAGATTTTCCTCGACCCCGAGAACCAGTAGGTTCATTGTTACCTTGACCCTTGCGTGTCATCTGCATAATATATTACATATTTAGATTGAAACATATAAGAAACTAGCTATAAAACAAGAGTTATTTAAAACCCCAACTTTTTATAGCTCATCGATGTATTGTTCCTTGTCAGATAATTCTTTGTCCTCACTTGTTTGAGCTTCATCAGTTGATTCTTCGTCCTCATTTTCTATTAGTATTACTTCATTTATATCAACTTCTTCCAACATGTGTTCAGGATGTTACAAATCATTTTCTAGCTGATCGTCCACTATTTGGTGAACACTGGAGATATCGTTAATCATTTTCTAGCTGATCGTCCACTATTTGGTGAACACTGGAGATATCGTTTTGATATGCAACATCTAATACATTCTCTATTTACACCTTACCCACAGGCTTAGATTTTTTACAACCCACCAATCGAACTTGTTCCACCGCAATGGATAAGGAGCATAATACATTTTCCTAACATTACATGTAATTATGAAAGGATCATAGAGATCATACTCCCTCGTATGATTAACCTCAATTATGTTGTATTGATTGTGTACTCTTGTACCTCTTGTTAGATTTAGGTTAAACCACTTGCATCAAAAGAGTATCAATTTCTTAAATGGCCAACCTTTATATTCTAGTTCTAGTATTTCTTTGAGCACACCAAAATAATCAAGATCTCCAACTTGGTTGCCTTCAGAGCCTTAAACCCACACCTTTCTGTTGTTGCTATTTTATTTTTAGAGCAATGTTCTGTATGGAACTTATAACCACTCACTACGTACTTAGACATTGTTGTGACCTCAAGCACAGGTCCCCAAGATATATCTTTCAAAAATTAATTTACACCATTATTTATATTATTTACCTACATAATGTTAAAAAAACTCTTAAGTTAGCATAACTTACAAACATTATTTACCTACATAGTCTTAGAACATTATCAAATAAACTTACAAATTGTTTGAACCACATATCAAATCTCGTATATACAACATCGTGGCCAAATTTACCCACGAAGTGATTGTGAAACATCAAATATTTCTAATAGTTGCATCGATATGTAATAAGTGTAAATTTTATATTTGATAACTAATAAATCAATACTTACTTGAGAAATGGCACAATTTCGGGAAAATTTAGTAACACATGAAATGTAGCTGACTTGTACTCCATATCACTCTAAATTATCTTTCTAACATCCTTAGAACATCAGCCTGGTCGATTGAATATGGACATCGGCGGGTATAATGGATAATTCATACATTCGATCATGCGCTTATTGGGACTATACCTAGAACATTGCACATTGCTCTCGAAATAATAAGAGCAAAAATGAGCAGTTTCTTTTGCAAGATAAGCTTCGCATATAGATCCTTCAATCTTATTCCTCTGCATAACAAATTATTTGCATTTGCCAATTGTCCTACGCAATGTCATGTTAGCCAAGAACATTCAAATAAAATAGAAAATTACATCAAACTTATAATATTACCTCTCAAATGGATACATCCCTCTACATGGAACATCTCCTCCAAGCCGTGCCTCGTGTACAAGGTGGATTGGAAGGTGTTCCATCACATCAAAAAAATCACATGGAAATATCTTTCCATCTTACTAGAAGCTACAGGAATGTTTTGATCAATCCGGAGTAGGTTTTCTTCTCTTAATATGGTAGAACACAAGTCTTTGAAAAACAAACTAATCTCTGTGATGGGTTTTCAGATTCTTTCAGGAAAACCACAAGATGCAACAAATGTCTTCATGAAAATATGACAGTCATGACTTTTCAAATGTCTCAACTTCCCTACCTCCATATCTACTTTTTTCCAAGATTTGACGCATAACCCTCATGCATCTTCAATTTCGTAACCTAATCAAAAATTTGCAGTCTTTCCTCCAAAGTGAATGTGTAACTCGCTTTGGGCTTGAATACCTTACCATTGTTTGTTGTCTGCAAGTATAATTCGGGCCTCCTTCAATATCCTTGTAAGTCCATTCTAGCCTTCGGGTTATCCTTTGTTGTCACGATCCCCGTTCGTCCTCCATGAACTGTCGTGACGGCACCTAGTCCCCACGACTAGATAAACCAAACAAGTGCGGAAATAAATCAAAACTTGCGGAAATATAGATCTAAAACCAAGAATAACTAAAAAGGAACGGTATATAGAGTATCGCTCGGCATGTACAACACAATATCTCAAACTTATACATCACTATCCCAAAACCCGGAAACTCAGGGGAACACAAGCTAGAAGAAATATAGTAAGTGCTCTAATCTCCATAATGTCTACATAAATAGTGTGATAGAAGGGCTAACACTACAAGATAGAATAAAGATGGGGAATCTTGGGTCAGCTGACGCGGCAGATGTACCTTGAAGTCTCCAAAATCTCTCCCTGCCTCAAGGATGGTAAGCCTGTACAGTGGTACCTGGATCTGCACATGAAAAACATGCGCATAAAGGGCATGAGTAAACCACAGCGCTACTCAATAAGTGCCAAGCCTACCTCCGTGTGGTAATGACAAGGAAGGTCAGGGCCCTACTGAGGTTAAACTTACTGTAACGTTTCAACAATATGACATAGACAATATAAATGAGTACTGTGAGCATGTGATTTTTACCCCGTTGAGATGACTCCTACATGTTTCTCAAGTTTAGGATGTTCTCTCTTAAATATTTATTTATTAGAATTTAATTTTAAGATTTAATTGCGCTTGTGAGTTTGTTTTCATTAATGCATGCATAAAATCATAAAAAATAAAATATACAGAATTGTACAAGCATTTAGGATTTAATTTCATGGTTTTGTTAGATTAATTGGTAATTAAGGTTATTTTTGCAAAATATAAAAATAAAAAAATCAAGTAGTATTTCCGGCATTTTAATTGTTTTGCATTTTTGTGGTTAATTTTCATTTGTTGCATTTTTATTCATTTTTTCACAATGGGTAGTTATTAGGTTGATTTAGCTCAAGTAGAATTTTTTTAAATGCAATTAGGAATTAAAATAAATTACAAAACAAAAAAATGGATTTTCTAACAAATCACCTAGGCTGGCCATAATTGGGCCAAACCTTGGTGACCCAAATAAATTAACTCTGTAAAAATTCCCAAAGACCCAACCCAACAGTTGGTCCCCGACCCAGTCCACAAGAGATGCCCCAAAACGACATCGTTTTGGGGCAATTCATCTCAACCGTTGATCATAGGCCATCCAACGGTTCTAAAACTACTCCCCAAGTCACATATATATATCCAAACCCCTTTGTACACTCAGAGACCAATGAACCTTCTTCATCGTACATGTAACCCTGGTGTATCACCACCTCGTCACCGCCATAAGACCACCGTCTACAACCCATCAACCACTCTAACGCCACCATCGGAAATCGCCTCAAGGCGGCGGCCGGTCACCAAACAACCTCAGATTTACACCACCAGACCACCTTGACCCCCAATTTCCCTTCCCATTATTAGTTTCCTTTGAACCATCACCCAACTCCTCGAATATTTGGCAGAACATTCGCGGGCACCACCGTCTCCGGTGACCAAACCCAAAACCAACCTAAAATAACACCTCTGAACCACCTCCCCTCCCTCTTTCCAACCATCTAAACCACACCCTTCGAATCCTAACGGACCGGCTCGAATATCAAATCGAAATTAACCCCAAACCTTAAAACTCACCAGAACCCTGTCAAATTGGTCCCATGTTACCGTCTCCGATCCCTATCCACAACCCTACCACCCACAACCCTCAAATATCACTGGGCGTGACTGAAAATCCAATCTAAATAACCCCACTAGGTCTCAGAACCGGTTGACCCCCTGAAACCCATTTTTCCCTCTTCATTATGAGAGGCAAAGACATTGAAAGGTCCAAGTACCTCAGAAGAGGTAAAAAATCCGAAGATTTGGGAAAACCCTATGTAGCTATAAGCTAAGTCTCTGTGTGCTTGATTCTTTATGTGTGCTTTCGTATTCTAGTTGATTTTATTTGATTTTTTATTCGCTTGAGTTCATAGGTTCATTTTTGAAGTTATATGCCTTCTCCTGATTGTTGATTGTTATTCGTTCTCAATCTCTTCATCTTCAAAACATGTTGGATAGTCATCTAGAGGTACATGTTCTTGAGTTTTAATTTGTTGCAATTGTGATTCCGAACAATTACTATGTGTTCATCTTGGATTCCTTTTAATATTTTTTTTATATATAGCTATTTGTTCATCTTCGGAAACTCTGAGTAGTTGTCCCCAGTTAGAGTCACATACTTGTCCTGACTTTTCTTTATTCACACTTGTTAAGTTCCTTTTGCTTTATTCGATTATTGCTATAATCTCGCAGGTTTTCTCATCTACTTGTTTTTGCTTTGATTTTCATTTGTTCTATGTAATCATGTGTTCATGCTTGCCCCCTTTACTTTTATTGTTGCATTTTCAAGTTCATTAATTCATCTTGTCATCTCTGAGGTACCATACATAGTGGTTTCCATCCAGAGTTACATGTTCATCCTTCTTTTCTTTATATTCCTGATTTTCCAATGGCTGTTATACATTTGTTCTTTTCCTTCTTTGTTTTAATCTTCTCTATTTTTATTTCTATTTTTTTGTGAAAATCTTGGTTAGGTATTGTCATCTAGAGTCATATACTCGCACTGTTTCTCTTTTCTGTTTGATATTAGATTTTCCTTATTTTCATTTATTTAATTTGTTCATCTTTGAAATGTCCTGAGTATTCACCTCCTTGCTTGTGTTTAAGTCTGGATAACTTGTCATGAATGGCCTCCTTCACATTTGAACTCGTAGCCTATTCTTGTTAACATTGTTTGGATTATTGTACTGAGCTTAGAGTTAGTCAAATCTGGTTAGCGCCCAGCATTTCTGGAATTTGTGTTGATTCAATTTTGTATTTTTGCCTGAGTATGAAGGTTGCATTGTTTAAGTCTTGACCCCTGGACGTATGGTTTGCCTAAGTTTGCAATTAAATTAGCCATGACTACACTTTCAGAACATGATCCTAGTTGATGTTGATAATTTTAATATATGAATTGAAAATAACTAACTAGGGTCAATTTCTGGCCAAATGAATGAGAACCAAAGTTAGAAACTCTTACGCCAGTAATTAGGGAAAGGGACAGGGGTATTAAGGACATTCGAATATAGGGAATCTTGTAATAAAATTCCTAGAACATTCTAGTGAGGTGTCTAAGTATAATTTCTGCCTCAAACTTGAGGCACAAGTCAAAAAACCAAGGACCATTTGGGCAAAACTGAAAATTGGATAAGAGACTAAAAGAAAAACAATGAAATGGATATTGCCCTAAGGCTTCAATTATAAAAGAGAACAATCTGATCATTTCAAGAGAGATTTTTATTGGGGAATATTTTCGAGCAGATTTTTGAAAAGGATTAGAGATTTTTCTTCAGGCATTTAGAGAGTTAGAATGGAATACACCTTAGATCTTCATACATTATTCAGAAAAATTTGCTTCGAGTTGTTTCTTCTGAGTGAATTTTCCTTGACAATCGATAAAAGCTCTGGGTTGTTTTAGAGATGTATTGTCAATATTTGCCTCTCAAATTTCGTGAGTTCCTAGGTTTTTGCTGGTTGTGTGGCTGCTGTTTTTACCTGCTATTCTCTTAACCTTACTCATAGGGTCCATTTTTAATGAAATTCCAGGTATCCATCTTCACTCCAAAGCTGAGAAGTAATAGCTATGCAAAAATCGAGATTGATAATGAAGACAATAATACTTTTATTTCAATTTCATATAATGACTGTTATTTACTTTTCAGTAATATTTTTGGTGTTGTAATGAATATGAACGTGTATTAGTTATGGACTGTATCAAGACTCTGCCTTTAATTTGTTTAAGTTCTAGTAGATTTATGAATAGTTTGATCTAAAATTTACTTAGTGTTTGTAATTTGAGTTGTAGTAGAGATTCGACAACTGAATATGCATATACTCTGAATGATGAGTACTTCAAAATTTTCCTTTAAATATTAGGGTTGAAATCCGATTTAGAACCTATTAATGCGAAATCATTCTCAGCATCTTCCTTACTAAATATCTTCGTATACTTTAGAATGACCATTTGTATGGTTTTAATGACTTTAGCATAATCGAAAGAAGGGTTGCTATCATTTTCCTATGATGGACTTATAGTCCAACGCTTCTAGGCCCAATTAGTGGGCCTAATTGCTGTTAGTTTTGACATAGAGAATATATATCTCCTGGGCCCAGCATTAAACAAAGCCCAAGTTACATAACCAGCCATGAATGAGGCTGGAAATATAAATGTTAAAATCCCTTTAAATGCATAACTCGTATGAAATTTTAGGACATTTTTTGATACAAGCATGATAAAAAAACTATAGTATGCATTAGGAGTGTCTTTATAAAATAAAGTGAGCCACACTAACTTAATCAAACACCACGCGAGGCTCCCTAACTTAATAAAATACACCAAAAATTTGAAGTTCCGTTTAGTGAATTTCATGGCCTTTCACGAATTTCTAAATGCGTAGATGCTATAGGCGAAAATTTATTAATAAAATATCTTCCTAAACTCGGGTGCACACTTATGTGACCCAAATCCAAGTCTCAACGATGTTAAAATGTGTCGAGAACCCGGGTGCATATATGTGATGTTGTTCGAGGTGTGTTTTAATGAAGTAATAAATATTCCTAAAAATGATATAAACCGGTTAATAATTTTAAAATGGTACTATTGGTTTGAACATGTATAAAAAATCAGATTTTTAGCCATTTATAATAGTTTAAGCGACCATGCTAGAACCACGGGATCCAAGGGTGCCTAACACCTTCCCTCGGGTCAACAGAATTCCTTACACAAGAATTTCTGGTTCGCAGACTCCAATTGGGCAGTCAAATTTCCTCGATTTGGGATTCTAATAAACCGGTGACTTGGGACACAAAAATACAAACCTATCCCAAGTGCCGACTCTTAAATAAATAAATAATCCCATTTCGAATAATGTCACTTTAATTGGAAAAACTCCCTTATACGTTTATCCTTCGGGGTAGCCGTGAAAAAAAGGGAGGTGTGACAGCTCTGGCGACTCTGCTGGGGACGGAACCCAGAATCTCTGGTTCAGGGTTCAAGAATTCGAGCTTAGAATAACCGTTATATTTGGCTGTTTCTGATTTCATTACATGTTCTGTGCTAAGTGCTAAATGCTTTTACAACTTTGATATTATCTGAACTGTACACATAAATTGCTTCGAAATAATTTACTTCTCACCTCCGGGGATGTGCATACTAGCTAAGACTACCTATTATGCTAGTGTCTTACCCTTAAATAACAAAGAGGGCGGACAAGTTACTAAGCCGAATGGCCTTTTGGTTCCCGGTACGTAGCCCCCTCCTAGACTCGAGTTGTCCGCTCGGGTGCACAGTCTAGACCTTCTACCAAGGTTCTAACTTAGTATAGCAAAACCTCATGCCGAATCCAAGTTGGAACGTTTGTTTGCATCACGTGCATTTGACTTAGGGGACTCAACACATGGGTTGGGTCCGTCTAGGACAGGTGACCTAAAATAAACAACCATCCTGATGCATTTTACGTGCTACTTGTGCATTTATTTGCTTTGGATTCGCATGTTAGCCGGCTTAAGGAGGAAAATAGCAGTGCTAGGATGACCAATTGTAAAACCAATGCTTAAAATAATGCCAAAATGTTGCTGGATCTTTCAACACAAAAAGAAAAATACAAAACAAAAGAAGTTGGGAAAGTTTTTCGACAATATTTTTGGGTTTTTAATAAACTATTTTGCCGGATCTTACCATTCTTTTGCAAAAAATCCAAAACCTCAAACACAAATTTCTTTTTGTTTCAAAATAAATCAGGTGGTGTCCTTACTGCCGGTAATAGACGAACATTACCGCATGGGACGCCGGAAGGCTGATCTTGCACAAATGGCCACCTCTGAGTCTTATTTTGACTGGTAAGCAAGCACAGCCTGAAAAAACATTCTCTCTGAAGTGTTGCAATTTCGTATTCGCTAAGCCGGTCCCTTTTTAAGAAGTAAATTTCATCAAATGTCGGTTTATTTTTTTGATAATACTAATTCACCTTAATAAATGTACAGAATAAGCACGATAATGAACAAAATTCCTTTGGTGTTGCGACTATGGTGGAATGATCTCAGGGAAGCAGGGAAGAAAAGGGTCAATGCACATGTAGGAGGCCTCACTGGTTTATTGAAAATTAGCCCGAGTGGGACATCATAAAGGCCTTAATCACATTCTGGGACCCTGCCCACAATGTCTTCCACTTCTCGGATTTTGATCTCACCCGGACTTTAGAGGAAATGACCGAATATATCGGTACCCATAAAATCTCTTTGAGACACCAATACTTGATTGCACCAAGAGCCCCCCGCTTTGAAAAAATTTCTGGACTCCTTGAAAATCATCATAAAAGTTCACAATCCTGACTTATCGACTAGATTTTACACCTCGCAATTTATATATCAGAGGTATGGCCACATCGGAGGATTCTACAACCCCGAAAATCTCATTTGTAGCAAGGGAAATCAGCTCAAGTGGGAGGAGCATCGATGTTTTGCGTTCAGGTGTCTTTCTTGGATCTCTTAGTATTCCCGCGAAAGGATGGGAATATCGACATATGGATAGTAGGGGTCGTTAGCACTTTAATGACCCATGCCAAAAGTTCCCTCGCTCTAATGATTTTGTCTGACATCTTCCGTGCTCTTACCATCTGTTAAGCGGGAACAGATTTCTTCGAGGGTTATAACTTGCTACTGCAAATATGGATGATCGAGCATATATATCACCGGCCTCGGTTCATGAATTACGGGTCGCCTATAAAGAGTTGCGCAAAAGAATTTTGCGACAGGGTTGATGGGTTTGAACTACCTGAGGGTGTCGCAGAGTGGGTGTCACATCTCTGGGTCATCATTGCAAATCAAATAGAATAGACATTTGATTGGCTCCCTGTGGACGAAATTGTGTATATGCCCGTAACTGGACTCATTTCCTCCTGATAGGCCTCCGAAGCATCCAGCCATATGCGCCGTAGAGTACTAAGACAGTTGGTTATATTAGCCGTCATGTGGTTGAGATAAGCCCGAATGGTCAATTCCCTGAAGCCGTTGTACGCCAAATCTGGAGTGAATGTCAATACTTGACAGCTGATACTCGAGCACGTGACGTATCTAAAGGTGAGGTTGCACCGGGGTATATTGCTTGGTACAAAAGAGACATAGAACCTGGGAGGCCGGCTAAGAGAACACATCTCCAAGAATTTGCCGAGACATCGCAAGAGCAGTGAGATTTGTTAGCTAAAGAAAATGAGTATAGGGCTACTATAGGAAGGCTGGAAAAGCAAATCCAAGAGCTGCAATTTGAAAAACATTTGCAAGCTGCAACAAGTGAGGGAGAAAAGAAGGTATTGACTAAAGAAAACGAGCCCTACGAGCCCAATCCAGAAAATGAAGGCAGCCGCAGAAAATCCTCCGAGGAGTGCAAAAGATTAAAAGCTCATAAAAAATATGCGGCGGAAAGTAACCTAATACGGGTTCGACCTGAATAAGGCGAAGGGTGATATATCTAGGGTTCGGAAGCAATTAAGTAAAAGTGCAGAGGAACGAGCCCGCATACTGGAGCAATTAAAGAAGGAAATGTCAATGAGATTGTCGGTTTAAAATAGAGGGTTGTCATAGCTGAAAACAAAATGGCCAAACAAGCTAGGGTTTTCAAAGCAAAAAAAAGAGCATTGCTATGCGGTAATAGAAGGATTATAAAGGGATTTGCGGCAATTCCAAAAGTTGAATCAAGTAGCCGGACGAACTCTAGAAGCAAGGGCCGAGCAGATTGGGCGTCTATTACAAGAAAAAGGGGTTATCAGGGAAAGGGTGCGGGCAATCGTAGAATATATTACCACAAAGTGCAACCACACTGAAGACATGAAAAAATCTATGTTCTTTGCTGCTGCCATGACATTTGTTCGTCAAGTGATGGAAGATCTCCACTACCTCCAGGGAAGTTTAGCACGCAAGCCTGCGGAAAGGCCGGACAATGCCCCCCAAGCTCCAAAAACACTTGAAGTTTTAATGTACTCATAAATTTGTATTCCCTAAAAAAAGTTTGTCTGTACGTTCTTTTACGCACCTTTCGAGTATGCAAGATTATTGAGTCCTAGTTTGGTAGTTGCCTTTAATTCTGTTAGCTTTTGTTATCAAAGTTTATGTCTTTATAAAAATTGAAAATCCCAAAAAAAATATTTTGTTTTGTATATAACATTTTTTTCATGAACTACGCTCGGTCTGATTCATGCGATGTCATGATATGTAGGCAATATTTATAGGATTCGACCGTATTCTTAAAAAGTGAAAGCTAACAAGGAATAAGAAGTAGGAAAAGGAAATTCGGAATAAGTGCCGGGATGACACATGCGACCATTGCAAGCATATAAAAACATGTTGACTGCATAGGTGGATCATACCCAACATGCGATTCCCTGTTTGTTATCTACCTCAGCCTAACCGTTTTTTAAATTCCAGTGTCCAGCCAGGTGTTTTCAGATCAGTGATTGGTTTGCATTAAGCTGGCTTCGCATGGATACTTTACTAGATCAAAAGGAAGCACAGAGATGTCGACCGAAATGACTCTACCAGCAGTCCCTATCCCAGAGGACAACCAAATTACGTGAATCCCAGCCTCCGAATCTACGACGTTTGAAGAGAATAGGATCCTTCGACTCCGAGTTATGGAGATGTGGACGCTTGGACAAATGGAAAAGAACCTCCAAGCGCTTTCCCTGGATTTCCCGAGATTTTCCCATGGTCAGGGGATACCTCCACCATCCCTATCAGTCACCCAAATATCCTCGTGGGGAAGCCCACCGTATCAACTAACTTTTTCGGATCGCCTTTTCAAAACCTGCCCTCCGATGTTCACTTATGGTCCAGTTCCTAACATTTTTACAGCTACTCCATGAGCAGCCACCACACAGCCTGCAGTACCAAGGCCCATGTTTGACCCTACAACTTTCACATTCCAAACTCCCAACTACCAAACCGAGACTCCCCCATACCACGCTTACAACTACCCTCAACCAGTATACGAACTCACACATGTGCAAGACAAAACCCCTAAAACACCCTTACAAGATAAAATAACAAGAAGAATGAAAAGCCTCGATCAAAGTCTAAAAAATATGCAAGGATTAAGTGGGCAGAAGAGTGTATCTTACTCAGACCAATTCATGTTCCCACAGGTACATCTCCATTTGGGGTTCAAAGCGCCGATGTTTGAAAAATACGATGGCCACGGAGACCACATCGCTCATTTGAAAAAGTAATTGCGTGGAGCACGTTGAAAAGAAGAACTCTTGATGGCACATCTTGGGGAGAGCTTAGTGGGCATTGCTTCTGAATGGTACATGGACCAGGATATCCCTCGATGGCATATCTGGGATGACCTCGCACGGGATTTCGTAAGGAAATTCCGGTATAACATTGGCATTGCCCCGGATAGAAATTCGTTAGCCAACTTGAAAAAGAAACCTTCAGAAAGCTTAAGAGAATATGCTGTTAAGTGGCGCGAGCAAGCATCAAGAGTAAAGACACCCATGGATGAGACGGAGATGGTCACCGTTTTCCTACAAGCGCAAGAGGCAGATTATTTTCAAAATATGATGTCAGCAATGGGCGAACCTTTTGCAGAGGTAATTACGAACGGTGAGGTGGTAGAAAATGTCCCGAAGACAGGGAAAATTCTGAGTAAATACGCCATAAGAGCAACCTCCTAGACAATAAAAGTCATGGCAGGAGGGATCACAAGAAACAAGAAGAAAGAGTAAGTATCCATGGCAACATCCGGAATAAGAAGACATAATGCTCACAGACCTGTATTCTTAGAAAGGGCCTCTCAAAATTACAATCCCCACCAAGACATGAATTACGTTCCTCAACCTTATGAAATCATGAATCCTAGCCCTTTGCTCGACCACAACAGCACGGCAACAAAAACCAAGCCCCGAGAATAAGCCTCCCCAGAATCACTATAATCCCCGCCCTCCACAAAATAATTACCATCCCAGGGAACCACCTAAGAGACAAAATTTTACTCAAATAGGGGAATCTTATGCCAGCCTGTTCCCAAATTTGGTCCATATGGGTCTCCTGCAGCCCGTGCCCCCGAACAGTCAAAACCCCGAGTCACCTTCTATCAAAGGGGCGTACATTGCGCTTATCATTCTGGGGCAGAAGGACATGACACCGAAAACTGTTGGTCTCAGAAACGAGCAGTGGAGGATTTGATTGATCAAAAGAAAATAGTACTGAGAGATGAAGAGGTCCCAAACGTAACCAATAACCCATTGCCGGCTCACAACAACGGGCCAGTCATCGAAATGATTTGTGACGACAAAGAATTTTACCCTGCCTTGAAATCCATAATAGCCATCGCTAAGGCAGACAGAAAACCAAAAGTTACCCCCAAGAAGGTCATAGAAAAGAAAACATGTGAAGCCAAGCATCCAGGAGCAGAGAAAGAAGTCTGAAATCAAAACTTAGACGACCCCTAAAAAGGAAACAATACTTTACATCCCACGAAGGCGTCAAGAAAAACAAACCACTTTGAGTCCCCCAATTAGGTTTGAGCTGAACAAAATCATGTATGTACTCAAGAAAGCCTATGTGGTATGGGGACCGATTAAACCACCGGTGCTGAATGAACCCGTGGTAATCAGTCGCGCACCTAAGAAGCCATTAACAAACCCTTCTGCAGTCCTGTGGAATTACCAAGAAACCATAGTCACATACAAGGGCAAAGAAATCATCGCGGAAACTCAGAAAGGACATCCTGCAAAGAAATACTCAAACATGGAAGAGGTGAACGGTGCTACCAAACAACGATTTCCACCTAAAAGGCCAGTGTATGCTGATGAGGCAGAAGCCTTCTTTCAAAAAATGAAAATGCCAGAATACGAGGTGGTGCAACAGCTCCGAAAGTCACCTGAGCTGGACTTTTTATTGTCACTCTTGATGAAGTCTCCCGAGCACCAGCAGGTGTTGGCCAAATCCTTGAACGAAGCTTACGTACCGGTTGGAACCTCCGTGGAGCAACTCGAGAAAATGGCAGAAATATTATTTACCATTAATCAAGTTACGTTCAGCAAGAATGACTTACCTCTGGATCCCTGCCTCGAAGAAGGGAAGTGAGAACATAGTTTACCAAGATTTTGAAATTGTGGTAGCCAATAAACACGAAGAAGGCAAGCCACTTCCCCAGCCTTTCCTCTCAAATGCTTCAATCATGGTGGCAAGGGAAATGACATGCCAAGGTTTTAAGCCAGGCAAGGGACTTGGAAGCTCCATACAAGGCATAACTAAGTCGGTCTCTTGCCTACTGGAGAAAATTTATTTGGGCTAGGTATTCATCCAACATCAGAAGATATCACCTGGGCCAATCACAAAAAGCGTCATGGATGGGCTTTGCCACAACCCCTACCCCACTTGTACAAAAT
Organism: Nicotiana benthamiana; assembly: GCA_034376525.1. Lineage (NCBI taxonomy): Eukaryota > Viridiplantae > Streptophyta > Magnoliopsida > Solanales > Solanaceae > Nicotiana > Nicotiana benthamiana. The sequence continues at coordinate 48,314,727 of CM067326.1, forward strand.
ATTTGTAAAACCAAAGTACAGTGAGGAAGAGGAAGAAGAGACCTTAACAACAGAAGAAATTGATAAGATATGTGGAGCCATGAGGGAATTATTGTACGAAGCCAACATGGTCCAACTGGGAGAAGGCTCAAGCACTGCTGAATTGCTGTATATGGGACCAGATGCCAAGCTGCAAAACTGGAAGGCGACGCCTTTCCCAGTCAAGCGGGAGGCCCGATGGTCCCGCCTTGCTACCTTCCTTTGCAACACAAGCTATTTTAGTGTGTAGCTCAGTTATTTTTTCTTTAGCATTTTGTCCTTTAAATTCTAGTTGTAAACCCTGTTATCTTACAAGTTCAAAGAAATGAAATCAATATTTCATCATTTGCGCTTCTCTGTCTTTCTTTGATTTTGTCTTTCTTTTATTTTTCATTTTTTCTTTCAGTCCCAATAATGCAGCTTTAAAAGAAATGACATGCTCGAGGACTTCATGCCACGACTTAAACATGCTGCCTATTTGTGAAATAATGAACCAAGAACCGAAATACGATGAAGAAGAGGCTTTTAGGGAAATCAACCGAGAGTTGGAACATTTTGAATATAAACCTAAGCCAAACTTAAACGATACTGAACTGGATAACTTGGGCAATCCCGGTGAAATCAAAGAAACTAAAATAAGCATCCATGTGAATACAGAAATACATGATTCATTAGTTCAAATCCTTTTGGAATTCAAAGATGTATTTGCTTGGCCTTACGATGATATGCCTGGATATAGTCTTGACCTTGTGGTTCATAAGTTACCCACATACCCTGAATGCCCTCCGATCCAACAAAAAAAAAAGAAATTTCAAGCCTGATGTTAGCGATAATATCAAAGAGGAGATTACAAAACAGCTAGAGGCGGGGGTAATCCGAGTGGTTCGATACACCACATGGTTGGCCAATGTGGTGCCGCTACTGAAGAAAGACGGAAAGACTCGAGTGTGTGTGGATTACAGAAATTTAAACAAGGCGAGTCCTAAGGAAAACTTCCCTCTACCCAACATCAACATTCTTGTCGATAATTGTGCCAAACACGAAATACAGTCCTTTGTAGATTGCTATGCAGGATACCACCAAGTGTTGATGGACGAGGAAGATGCTGAGAAAACCGCCTTCACCACACCTTGGGGAACTCATTGTTACAGAGTTATGCCTTTTGGATTGAAAAACGCGGGGGCAACATACATGAGGGCCATTACTACCATTTTCCACGACATGATGTATCAAGAAATTGAAGTATATGTGGATGATGTGATTATCAAGTCCAAAACTCAGGGCGATCATGTAAAGGACTTAAGGAAGTTTTTCGAAAGGCTTCGCAAATATTTGAAACTAAATCCAGCCAAGTGTGCATTTGGGGTCCCGTCAGTCAAACTTCTGGGTTCATTGTCAGCCGAAGAGGTATCGAGTTGGATCCGACCAAGATAAAATCCATTTGAGAGCTGCCTCTGCCAAGGACCAAAAAGGATGTAATGAGTTTATTGGGAAGATTGAATTACATCAGCCGATTCATTGCCCAGTTAACTTCTACATGTGAACCCATATTCAGGTTATTGAAGAAGGATGTGGCAGTTAAATGGACTCTTGAGTGTCAGGAAGCTTTTGACAGAATCAAACACTATTTGTCCAACCAACCAGTTTTTGTTCCGCCAGAACCGGGAAGGCCACTATTTCTCTATCTAGCAGTCTTGGAAAGATCTTCTGGTTGTATTCTCGGGAAGCATGATGCCACGGGAAAGAAAGAGCAAGCCATTTATTATCTAAGCAAATAGTTCACTACTTACGAGGCCAAGTACACGCTATTAGAGAGAACGTGTTGCGCCTTGACGTGGGTGGCTCAGAAGTTAAGGCATTATATGCAAGCTCATACCAACTACCTCATAACCAGGCTGGATCCACTGAGGTACATATTCCAAAAACCAATGCCCACAAGGCGACTAGCCAAATGGCAAACCCTGCTCACCGAGTTCGACATAGTTTATGTAACTCGTACTGCAATGAAGGCTCAAGCATTGGCAGATCATCTGGCTGAAAAATCCCATTGATGATGAATACAAGCCTTTGAACACCCCATTTCCCTGATAAAGAAGTGAATTCTGTGGAAGTAACATCTAAAGACATCTCCGCTTGGAAAATGTTCTTCGACGGAGCAGTAAACGCAAAAGGCATAGGGATTGGGGCAATTTTAATCTCACCCTCATGTCAGCATTATCCAACTACGACCAGGCTCCGGTTCTTCTGCACTAATAATAAAGTTGAATATGAGGCTTGCATCATGGGCATGAACATGGCCATTTACCAAAATGTAGAGGAATTATTAATCATGGGAGATTCCGATCTGATCATCCGATAGGCCTAAGGAGAATGGGAAACAAGAGATGTTAAACATCCCATACAGACAACATGTGGAAGACCTCAGCAAACGGTTCAAGTCGGTACAATTCATGTACATTCCCCGCTGCCACAATGAGTTGGCAGACATACTCGCAACCTTGGCCTCCATGTTGCCTTACCCTAGAAACGCCTATGTTGATCCTTTACAAATCCAAATCAAAGAAAGGCATGTGTATTGTCATGTGGCCGAAATAGAATCCAGCAAAAAACCCTGGTATTATGACATCAAGAGATTCCTGAAGACACAGGAGTATCCCGAGCAAGCCACTAGAGAGCAAAAGAAAAACCATTCAATGGTACGCAAGCAATTTCTTCTTGAGTGGTGATACTTTATACAAAAGGAATCCAGATCTTAACTTGCTGAGATGTGTTGATACCGAGGAAGTCGGGAGAATTATGCACAATGTACATGCGGGAGTCTGTGGGCATCATATGAATGGCTACGTAGTGGCAAAGAAGATACTCCGAGTTGGGTATTACTGGATGACCTTGGAGAAAGATTGTTTCAGCTTCGTTTAGAAATGTCATCAATGTCAGGTACACGGTGATTTGATTCATGCACCGCCAACTGAATTGCATCCTATGGCAGAACCTTGGCCATTTGCTGCCTGGGGCATGGATGTCATTGGGCCTATTGAGCCAAAAGCTTCAAATGGACACAGATTCATATTGGTTGCTATTGATTACATCACAAAGTGGGTTGAGGCCATCACTCTTAAGTCTGTTACCAAGAAGGCGGTGGTGGATTTTGTGCATTCCAGTATCATTTATCGTTTCGGGATTCCCGCAACCATCATTACAAATAACGCAGCTAATCTAAACAGTTGTCTTATGGGAGAAATATGTGAACAATTCAAGATAACACATAGAAACTCCACCCCTTACCTGCCCAATGCTAATGGTGCCGTTGAAGCATCTAACAAGAACATCAATAAGATCTTGAGGAAAATGATTCAAAGCTCGAGGCAATGGCATGAAAAGTTGCCTTTTGCATTGGTGGGATATCGTACCACTGTGCGCACGTCAGTAGGAGCAACTTTATATTTACTGGTCTATGGGACTGAAGCTGTCATACCTGCCGAGGTAGAAATTCCTTCGCTCCGAGTATTTGTCGAAGTAGAAATTGAAGATAGTGAATGGGTTAAAACTCGTTTGGAGCAGCTGACATTAATTGATGAAAAACGAATGGCTGCAGTGTGGCACGGGCAGTTGTACCAACAAAGAATGGCTCGCGCTTACAAACAAAAAAGTGCTCCCTAGGAGTTTCGAAGTCGGGCAACTAGTATTGAGGCGTATACTTCCTCACCATCAGGAAGCCAAAGGAAAGTTTGCTCCAAATTGGAAAGGCCTATATACTATCAGAATGATACTGCCTAAATGGGCATTGTACCTGGGCGACGTTGAAGGAGATGAGCCCGAGGCAGCAGTAAATGCAAATGCAGTAAAAAGGTATTACGTTTGAACTCCCTGCGGCAATGACCCCGGTTGATTGAAATGACGAAGGCTTTTCTTTCCCGCTACCATAAACACTATCGATCCCTCGCAAACCCTTTGAGCCGGTTACGTTTCTTTGATCATTCTCTTTGGAACCCGAAAATGCTGATTCAAAAAAAAAGAGAAGAAAGAAGGAAAGAAAAGAAAAATGAAACAAAAAATGAATAAAAAAATAAATAAAAAAGAGAAAGAGAAAGAAAAAAACCAACAAACAAATTAGTTTAGGAAAAAATTCCTGATCTACGTCTGACTTGATTCCGAAAGGATACGTAGGCAGCCTCCCCCTGAGGTTCAGTCATATAAAAATAAAAACACCATTTCCCCAAGAAAAACAAAAACTGGGGCAGAAATGTATTGGTTCGGTTACTAATCCGCATGAATGGTTCCAAAGTTGTAGATTCCCGTCCAACTTCCTTTACTCAAGAAGCTTAGTCCAAGTCCATCAGATCAGTTGACCACAACGGGGATGTGAAAAACACATTCGTTAGGATTCAGCAAACTCAGTTTCTGAGAGAAATAAAATGAGAGAGTCTTATCGGTGAAAACCTCCTGGCACCATAAAGCGACGACGAGCAGAGAAAAACAAAATGAGAGAGTCCGTTTGGCGAAATATTGTAAAGAGCGCTATCGACGACGGGAGAAGAGAAATGAGAGAGGCCGATTGGAGAAAACCCGACAAGGGCGCTATTGGCTGAAAAGAGGAAAGATTTATGCTCAAGTCCGAATAAGTTTCTTTGGTTTTGAAAGAGTTGAAATCAGAAAGCAGAATGGATCTGGGCCGGTTCAGTCCAGGATGCATGTCGTTGCCATTTAAAGCCGGCCCATATTTCCAGATAAGTCCTCGCTTCTCCCTACAAAAGAAACATATCTCTCTAAAATTCACGTTTCATTAATTTCCCCTTTTAACTTTGATGTCCTGACCATCCCTTAAGAAAGGTAGCAGGGTCGGTCTCACGGGTTTCTCCTGGCAAGAACTAAGGGAATGTCCGGCATCGCCAAGCGCATTTAGCTAACCCCGGATGTATTATGATGGCTAGTGCTTCAAAAGCAGGAAATAGAAAGAGAAGAAATTCAAAGTTAATAAGTCCATGAAGGTTAATGAAAATCGGTAGTTTTAAGCCCAAGAAGGATAATGGTTCCCACCAAGGATCCCAAGGGCAAACTCCGAAATTAAAATCGGGACAAAAATCATAACTAAGGGCCTGGAAAACAAAAGCCATCCCGAAAATGAGGACTCACTGGCCAACCTACGAGGCAAAGATCGAAGTCAAGGGTTTCTCGTCCAACATAAATAAGGCTGAAATCAGGCAAAACAAAACCGCAAACCCAATCACTGTTCAAACTAACAATTTGTTTTGTTTCGAAATAAAGTAGATGCAGGTGTAATCTAGAAAAACAAAAGGAACACCGGGTAAACACAACCAAAGGAATGGCGCAAGGACCAAGAATGGTGTTGCATCAATAACAAAAGGGAAGTTTTTCTTTTCATTCTTTTCCAGCAAACTCATAAATAAACATGATAGCATGGGATTCCAATGCCTAGCTTCCCCGTGTGCAGCTTGATGATTTCCTCGGCATAACCCGAGGATTGCACTCCACCCCTTCCAGCATAGACCAAGAAACTTCCTGCCTTCGCTTCCCGGCATAACCCGAGAAGTTTCTCTTTACATCCCCAGTATTACCTGAGGACCCCTTTTTTCTCCCCTTTTACTCCCCATCATAGTCTAAGAGTTAACGCTCCTCTATCCTTAGCATAACCAAAGGGTTTTTCCTTTCCTCATCTATCCCCAGCATCGTCAAAAGGATCTATGTGGCCCTTCACTTCCTTGTAATCCCCTAGCATAACCCAAGAATTTTCCATTCATCCTGGCATAACCTGCGGATTTCCCAAGCATAACCTAGGAGTTTTCTCCCAATCGCGGCATAACCCGCGGTTTCCCCTGGCATAATCCAGGAACTTTCCATTCATCACCGCATAACCCGTGGATCTCCCTAGCATTACCTAGGGGGTTTCTCTTAATCCCGGCATAACCCGCGGATTCCCCTGGTATAACCCAGGAATTTTCCATTCATCCCGGCATAACCCGTGGATCTCCTTAAGATAACCTAGGGGTTTTTTCTCAATCCCGGCATAACCCGCGGATTCCTCTGGCATAACCCAGGAATTTTCCATTCATTCCGGCATAGCCCGCGGATTTCCCTAGCATAACCTAGGAGTTTTCTAACAATCCTGGCATAACCCGCAGATTCCCCTAGTGTAATCTAGGAATTTTCCATTCATCCCGGCATAACCCGCGGGTTCCTCCTGGCATAACCTAGGTGTTGAAACACGTTCTCAAGTCGCTAAAACTAAACGTGTGTTCATCTTTGTACGTTTTGATAAATGACAAACCGACGCGCATGGAACATTGTCATATGCCGAAGTCCAAGCACAAGAGAAATAAAGAACAAGATCAAGTAAAGCAACAAAGTTATACATGAGTCGTTTTATATTGTGATCTTGATCCGACAATTTATTCAAGTCTTGGCTTCTCTCGTAAAATCATTTTCATGCATCGTTGAGTTAAACCAAAATGATTTTCAAACATGTTTTTCAAATCTGGACATAAATAATCGATTATGTATTTCTTATAATCGATTATGTTAAGATAGTGTTAACCGAAATTTTCAAGACAGCAATATAATCGATTATGTCTTACTTATAATCGATTATGTTAAGACAGTGTTAACCGAAATTTTTCAAGACAGCAATATAATCGATTATGTCTCACTTGTAATCGATTATGTGAAGACAGTGTAAAACGGGATTTTCAAAACAACAAAATAATCAATTATACGAGATAGCATAATCGATTATTCACTGACCGTTGCCAAAGTATTTTTAAAACGCTGAAATATAATCGATTATACACAAGGCAATAATCGATTATGCTTTGCACAGAATCTGCATCCGATTTTTGAACGTTAACCGATAATCGATTATGCAACTTGAATAATTGATTATTCTGCTTAAAATCTGCATATGATTTTTGAACGATCTGCAGATAATTGATTATGCAGATCATATAATCGATTATGCAAGCACAAAATCAGCAATTAGTGATTGGCAATTAAGCTACGGTCTTGGTGACTTTGAGCACTATAAATACACCTCTAATTCACGTTTTTAAACACAACAACTGATTACATTCTTGCTTAAGCATACATACTCTCATATCAATCATTTTATATTCATTTCATAGTTTTTGAGAGCCAAACTCTTGACGAAGTTGTTGTGTTGTTGAGCGTATTTATTTTACTCACATCTACTCTATAAGAGTGTCTTGTCTTGAGTGCTAAGTGTTTGCATACACTTGAAGGGAAGTTCTAATCCCTTGTTGTAAGAAGGAAAGTTTAGTTCCTTGGCTTGAAGTCTTGAGGTGAGGTATCCTCGAGCAGGTTGAAGTCTTGTAGAGTGTATATCTACGAGCAAGTGTAACGGTTTGTTAAGCACCCGTAAGCTTAACGGAGTTAGTGTAAAACTCGAGAGAGTCTCTCGGGGACTGGACTAACCACACGTTGTGGTGAACCAGTATAAGTTCGGTGTGTTCTCTCCTTACTTCTTTATTTACCGCACTTATCTTACTCCTGCAATTTTAATTCCGCAAATTTACATTGTTTTTTATTATAACGCTATTCACCCCCCCCCTCTAGCGTTAAGTGTATATTCTGACAATTGGTATCAGAGCCATACTCTCTGAAAGACTTAACAGTTTGAGAGAAACTTTCCATGGCTTCTACTCGTAGTGTTTATGCAGGACTAGGTGAAGGACAATGCTTCACAAGGCCACCACTTTTTGATGGCACCAACTACACTTACTGGAAGGAAAGAATGAGGATTTTCATCTAATCAAACAACTTCCAATTGTGGAAAATTATCTAGAATGGAGAACTACAACCCACCAAAAAGGTTGGAGAAGAACTCGTTCCAAAATCGGAAGATGAGTATGACGCAGACGATATTAGAAAGGTGGAGAACAACGCAAAAGCCATCAACATGATGTACTGTGCTGTAAATCCTGATGATTATCGGAAAATATCATGTTGCACCACGGCTAAGCAAATGTGGGATAAATTGGAAATTACCTACGAATGTACAGACCAGGTAAGAGAAGCTAAAATAGATTTTCTAACCCATGAATATGAACTTTTTCATATGAAGAAAACGAGAAGATAGATGATATGTTCGAACGATTTTCAAAAATCGTTAATGATCTTCATGCTCTTAAGAAGACTTTCACGGATAGGGAACTTGTCCGTAAAATTCTTCGAAGTCTTACTCCGGAATGGCGCTCCAAAGCCGACGCTATTCAAGATTCAATCGGCATTACAAATGTCGCAATCGACGGGCTTAGAGGTAATCTCAAAACCTATTAATCTACTATTCTTAACCCTCCTTTGGATGATCAAAGGAAACGAAGAATCGCCCTTAAAGCAAGCACGGCTCAACCTCAAAATAATGAGGATTCAAGCGACGAAGATAACGAGTTCGGACTCGTTATTAGAAAATTTCACAAGTTCATGCAAAAGAAGTATGAACGAAAAGGTAAGCAACAAGGAGACCAATTAAAGTGCTATGGATGCGGAAAAATCGGGCATATCAAATCAAATTGTCCAAATACCAAAAAGGAGAAGAAACTCGTCAAGAAACAAAGAGCATACATCTCTTGGGGAGGCGACTCCGGAGACGAATCAAGTGATGGAGAAGGAAACGTGACCGCAAACTTGTGTCTTATTGCACACGAAGAAACTCAAAATGAGGTATGTACCACTTCTAAGAACTATTTCACTTTAGAAGAAATGCAAGATGCATTTGATGATTTGTATAAAGAGATTATTAGCGCTTCTAAATCTATAAAGGATTTTAGAAAACAAATTTCTTCAAAAGAAAAGGATTTTGAAAAACTAACTCTTGAAAATGAGAAATTAAAAGAGGAAAACAAGTTTTATGGCAAAAGAAGCGCCGATAAACCCGAAAGCTCAAATAAGGATTGTACTTCTTGCAAATCTCTAATGGAAGAAGTAGAAAGTCTTAGAGGCACTTTGAAAAAATTCAATTCTTCACACAAAAATCTCAATGAAGTGCTTGTAAATTTGAAATCCACTAAGTACGGTATAGGCTTTAAACACGAGCCAAAAGAAAAAGTTGAGTCCATTCCTAAACCACCTAAGACTCAACTTAGGCAAAACAAAATAAATGTCAACACTCAACCTAGAAATTTTAATCCTAGAATTGCAACTCATCCTAGAACAAATACTAGAAGAAATATTGGCATGTATAGACCACCTAGGAAAGATTTTCGAAAACTACATCAAAACTATATTCCTAAAAATAGAGTGAATGCTACAAGAAATATTGGCATGTATAGATCACCTAGACAAGATTTTCGAAAACCACATCAAAACTATATTCCTAAAAATAGAGTGAATAAATTTAGACCCCCAAATTATTATCATCCTAGAAGAATTCACAATCCGAATGTCATTTGTCATTATTGCAATAAAATTGGACATATTGCTCCCGCATGCTTCACTAGACATAGACATTTCACTGCACGTCAATCACACCACCATTTTTGCACCTAACACACAAGGACCCAAAATGGCTTGGGTACCAAAATCTCATTAATTTATTTTGTAGGTGTGTTTGAAAGGATCAAGTGTACTTTGGTACCTTGATAGTGGATGCTCCAAACATATGATCGGAGATGCATCAAAATTCCTTCAACTAAAACCCACGGAAGGAGGAAATGTTATTTTTGGAGACAATAACAAAGGAAAGATTATCGGCATTGGATCGGTCGGTAAGGACGAATCCTCCTCCATTAAGCATATTTTGCTAGTTAAAGGTCTTAAACATAATCTCTTGAGCATAAGTCAATTATGTGACAAGGGAAATCTTGTATTGTTTGACTCCGAAGAATGCTTAGTTATCCGTCGTAGTGATTTTAAAATTATTCTTCGTGGTATTAGATGGATAATATCTATATGGTTGATCTTGAAAATTCTTCGTCAAGTTTTGTGAATTGTCTTTTGAGTAAGAAGACGGCATGTGGTTATGGCATCGTAGAGTAGCTCATGTAAATATAAATCTTTTAAACAAACTAGTTTCACAAGATTTAGTAATTGGTCTTCCAAACATGAAATTTGAAAAAGGCTCTATTTGTGATTCATGTCAAAAAGGGAAACAAACAAAAGCCTCTTTTAAATCCAAAAATGTTGTTTCAACCACTAGACCTTTACAACTTCTTCACATGGACCTTTTTGGACCATCTCGTGTTGAATGTCTTGGTGGAAATCTTTTTGCCTTTGTAATTGTTGATGACTACTCTAGATTCACATGGACGTTATTTCTTGCTCATAAAAGTGATTCCTTTCAAGCTTTTAAAAGTTTTCTTAAACGTGTTCAAAATGAAAAGAACACAACCATCACTTCCATAAGAAGTGATCATGGGGGAGAGTTCGATCACAATCTCTTTGCGGATTTTTGTGACGAACTCGGTATTGAACATACCTTCTCGGCTCCACGTACACCACAACAAAATGGAGTGGTGGAACGTAAAAATCGATGTCTCGAAGAGATGGCTAGAACCATGCTCGATGAGGCTAAGATTTCCAAAAAGTTTTGGGCGGATGCCGTGAGTACCGCAAGCTATGTTTTAAAAAGAGCTGTCATAAGACCGATACTCATAAAAACTCCCTATGAACTCTATAAGGGAAGGAAACCAAATCTTTCCCATCTTAGAGCCTTCGGTTGTATATGTTTTATTCACAACCACAGAAAAGATAACTTGGGAAAATTTGACGCGAAATCTGATGAAGGAATTTTTCTTGGTTACTCATCACGTAGCAAAGCATATAGAGTTTTCAATAATCGAACCAAAACTGTTGAGGAATCTCCTCATGTAGTATTTTGTGAAAATGATACTTGCTTGGCGAGAAAGGATTCTTGTGTTGATCTTGCAGATGCATTAAAGAAAATCAATTTTCAAGACGAGGTACATAAGGAGAATCCAAAGGAAGTTCAAGATGAAGTCATGGAAAAACCTTCGGAAGAAGTACCATCACAAGAAGAAGAATCGATGATGCCTAAGGCTTGGAGGACGTCTAAAGACCATCCTCTTGACAAGGTAATTGGCAACATCGAGAAAGGGGTAAGTACACGAAATCTTCTTAAAGACACCGTAGGGCATATGGCTTTTGTTTCTCAAATAGAACCTAAAACCATTTCTGAAGCAATTGGGGATGAGCATTGGACCTTGGCAATGCAAGAGGAGCTTAACCAATTCAAACGTAATGATGTTTTGGAATTGGTGCCAAGACCCGATAATCACACCATAATTGGTACGAAATGGGTTTTTCGAAATAAATTAGATGAAAATGGTATAATCACTAGAAACAAAGCTAGGCTTGTTGCTAAGGGTTATAATCAAGAAGAAGGAATTGATTATGAAGAAACCTATGCACCCGTAGCACGGCTAGAAGCCATTCGTTTATTACTTGCTTTTTCATCATCTATGAATTTTAAACTATATCAAATGGATGTCAAAAGTGCCTTTCTAAATGGATTCATTCAAGAGGAAGTATATGTTGAACAACCCCCGGGCTTTGAAGATTTTAAATCTCCCGACAATGTCTTCAAGCTTAAGAAAGCTTTATATGGTCTTAAACAAGCTCCTCGAGCTTTGTATGAACGTCTAAGTAAATTTCTTTTAGACAATGAGTTTGAAAGGGGGAAATTCGACACCACACTTTTTATCAAAAATAAAAACAATGACATCCTGTTAGTTCAAATTTATGTAGATGACATTATTTTTGGTGCTACTAATGAGTTTTTGTGCAAGGAATTTTCTAAGCTAATGACTAGCGAGTTTGAAATGTCAATGATGGGTGAGCTAAATTTCTTCTTGGGGTTGCAAGTGAAACAAATGAAAGATGGAACTTTCATTTGTCAATCTAAATATTGCAAGGAGTTGCTAAATCGCTTTGAAATGAGCAACGCCAAAGCAATGGCCACTCCAATGAGCACATCCGACCATCTTGACAAGGATGCGAAAGGTAAGGAAGTAGACACCAAGAAGTATCGAGGTATGATCGGATCCCTTCTCTATCTTACTGCTAGTAGACCGGACATCAAGTTTAGCGTGTGCTTATGCGCTCGATATCAATCATGTCCGAAGGAGTCACACTTAACTGCGGTAAAACGGATTATGAAGTATCTTGTTGGAACAATAAATGTGGGACTATGGTATCCCAAAGGCTCTTCATGCCAACTTGTTGGCTATTCCGATTCCGATTTTGCGGGTTGCAAATTGGACCGCAAGAGCACTAGTGGCACTTGCCATTTGCTCGGTAGCTCCTTAGTTTCTTGGTTTAGCAAGAAACAAGTTAGCGTTGTGTTATCCACAACCGAGGCTGAATATATAGCCGCGGAGAGTTGTTGTGCACAAATCCTTTGGATGAAACAACAACTCTCGGATTATGGTCTTAGTATTGATCATGTTCCTCTTCTATGTCACAATACTAGCGCCATAAGCTTGACGAAGAATCTTATTCTTCACTCAAGAACGAAACACATAGAAATTAGACATCACTTTATAAGAGATCACGTTCTCAAGGGCGATGTCGAAATTGAATTTGTTGAAACCAAAAATCAATTGGCCGACATCTTCACAAAGCCTTTAGAGAAAGAGTCCTTTTTCCGCATTCGTAGTGAACTCGGAATTCTTGACTCCACGATGATCTAATTCATGCATTGCATTTTTCTTTAAATAATTACTGACTTGAGCGTCGGAGGCGCCTAATTCTTTTTTGCAGGTATCGCCCCAAAGACAGGGGGAATTTTCGGGCATGGTACCAAATAATCGATTATTGACTAAGAACAATCGATTATTTCTAACATCTCGGTTTGCAGGAATTTGGCAATAATCGATTATCATATATTACTAATCGACTAAGTTGAGATTCAGTGTTACAGGTTTTATGATAATCGATTATTTAGTACTGCATAATCGATTACCTTTTATCGTCTCGGCTTTTCGTCATATCACTGGACTGAGATAATCGATTATCATATTAACCAAAATCGATTATTCCCCGAGTCCGGACCCTCATAATACTTCTGTCTTCAAATAATCGATTATCTCCTATCGCATAATCGATTTCTTCTCTGACTACAATTCAAAATATTGGCAATAATCGATTATTCAGCCTCCATAATCGATTAGCAACGGTCCGTGTTTAAAATTTTGTTACCGTTTTTTGAACGTTTGGCTTGGCAAATCTGCAGCTTTTACTCAATAAATGCCCTCAAATCTTCAAGTCTATAAATAAGGGTATCCATCCGTCAAATTTTTTCACTTCAATCTCACTCTTAGCTCCAAACAATCTTCCAAAGCCTTCAAACTTTTGAAATAACTCCTATTTCTTCATACTAATGGCAAGCAAGCACTCTAAACGCTCTCGTTCCGGCAAACATATTGCCTCCTCTTCCGCCGCTCCTCCACCCGTTTTCCACTATAAAGACGGCTCTTATTTGCGTTTTGATACTCAACCCGAACTTCTTCGATTCATTGAAAAATTTGAGAATCGAGAAATCCTCCCGCCTCGTTTCTCAACTACTCGATATCTTCGAAATAGCGCACCCCCATCAACAGAAAATATTCTTATACAAAGCCAACTCATTGACTTTCTATATCTTCAAACTCCTTACATTCACCCTGCTCTAATCCGTGCCTTCTATTTAAATCTACAGAAGGACGAAGGTGGTGACCTTGTCTCTAGCATCAATGGAGTTCCAATTTATGTAAATGAGGAAAACTTGCAACTCCTCACTAACCTTCCACGACATGGTGAAGACATCTCTCTCTACACTAGAGAAGAAGGCGCTTTCTTTGATGAACAACTTCTTTTCCACCAAATTGCTATTGGCGACTGTCCGGAGAATCGTCGCCCAACCATTACGCACATGCTCCCAAAATATCGTCTAATATTTTATTTCATCACCCGAGTTCTCAAACCCCGCAAATTCAATCATACCTCTCTCTCTCTCATGAGGATTCAAAACTCTTGCATGCAATTATCACCGGGGCTCGCATCAATTGGTGCCAGTTCATCATGACTCACATGTATGATGCAATTGGGGACGATAAGCCACTCCCATATGCTTTTGTCATAATGGCTATTTTTGAAGCCTCCGGTATCGACACCTCCGTCGGTCCTCACAAAAAGGCAACAAAGCATTGGGAAATTCAAGAATCTTCATTTCCTAACATTGGTGAACATCCTCCTCCTCCTCCTACTCAAATACGTCGTCCTCAAGCTCCTACTCTTCAAACCATTTCGGACCAACTTTCTTCTTTGTCAACCTCAGTGACTCGTATTGATCAAAACGTCACTCGTTTGACTTATGAGCTTCATGGGTACTTTGATCATGTCAACTATCCATATGCCCAAATTGTTCTTCCGGATGGAGTGCCGGATGCCGAGCCAGATGTTAATGATGACAATGAATAATAAATTTTTTATGTATCGTTTGAATTATATTTTGTCTATTTTTCTTGCTCTCTCATGTATGTTCAATATTTTTAATGAAAGTTCATTATTTTTGCTGGGGGAAGAATAAGGGCTATGCACACTAATACATATTGGCATAAATTGAGGGGGAACTCATAAATTGAGGGGGAACTTATACTTATGGGGGAACTTATACTTATCTTATGCATATCCCGATATTTGTTTGCCATTATCAAAAAGGGGTAAATTGTTGAAACACGTTCTCAAGTCGCTAAAACTAAACGTGTGTTCATCTTTGTAGGTTTTGATAAATGACAAACCGACGCGCATGGAACATTGACATATGCCGAAGTCCAAGCACAAGAGAAACAAAGAAAAAGATCAAGTAAAGCAACAAAGTTATACATGAGTCGTTTTATATTGTGATCTTGATCCGACAATTTATTCAAGTCTTGGCTTCTCTCGTAAAATCATTTTCATACATCGTTGAGTTAAACCAAAATGATTTTCAAACATGTTTTTCAAATCTAGACATAAATAATCGATTATGTATTTCTTATAATCGATTATGTTAAGACAGTGTTAACCGAAATTTTCAAGACATCAATATAATCGATTATGTCTTACTTATTATCGATTATGTTAAGATAGTGTTAACCGAAATTTTTCAATACAGCAATATAATCAATTATGTCTCACTTGTAATCGATTATGTTAAGACAGTGTAAAACCGGATTTTCAAAACAACAAAATAATCGATTATACGAGATAGCATAATCGATTATTCACTGACCGTTACCAAAGTATTTTTAAAACGCTGAAATATAATCGATTATACACAAGGCAATAATCGATTATGCTTGTACAGAATCTGCATCCGATTTTTGAACCTTAATAGATAATCGATTATGCAACTTGAATAATCGATTATTCTGCTTAAAATCCGCATATGATTTTTGAACGATCTGCAGATAATCGATTATGCAGATCATATAATCGATTATGCAAGCATAAAATCAGCAATTAGTTATTGGCAATTAATCAACGGTCTGGGTGACTTTGAGCACTATAAATACACCTCTAATTCACTTTTTTAAACACAACAACTGATTACATTCTTGCTTAAGCTTACATACTCTCATATCAATCATTTTATATTCATTTCATAGTTTTTGAGAGCCAAACTCTTGACGAAGTTGTTGTGTTCTTGAGCGTATTTATTTTACTCACATCTACTCTATAAGAGAGTCTTGTCTTGAGTGCTAAGTGTTTGCATACACTTGAAGGGAAGTTCTAATCCCTTGTTGTAAGAAGGAAACTTTAGTTCCTTGGCTTGAAGTCTTGAGGTGAGGTATCCTCGAGCAGGTTGAAGTCTTGTAGAGTGTATATCTACGAGCAAGTGTAACGGTTTGTTAAGCACCCGTAAGCTTAACGGAGTTAGTGTAAAAATCGAGAGAGCCTCTCGGGGACTGGACTAACCACACGTTGTGGTGAACCAGTATAAGTTCGGTGTGTTCTCTCCTTACTTCTTTATTTACCGCACTTATCTTACTCCTGCTATTTTAATTCCGCAAAATTACATTGTTTTTTATTATAACGCTATTCACCCCCCCCCCCTCTACCGTTAAGCGTATATTCTAACACTAGGAAATGTTCATTCATTCCCGGCGTAACCCGCGAATATTCTCATATCCTACGATTTCTACCATTTATCCCGGCATTACCCGTGGATCTCCCTAGCATAACCTAGGAAATTTCTCCTTTCAACCCCGGCATTAACCCACGGTCTCCTTGGCATAACCCAGGAATTTCTTCATTCGTTCCTGCGTAACCCATGGATTTCCTTCCATACCCAGCAAGGACCTTTCATTCCCATCCTGACATAACCCGGGATCTTTTCTTACCCCCAGTAGTGACTTTTTCATTCCTATCCCGGTATAACCTGTGGATCCTTTTCCTATCCCTCGCAGAGACCCTTTTTTCTTCCCAGCATAACCTGGAAATCAGTCCAAGGATACGCAATCTTAACTTGTATTGTTTTCAGTAAAGATTTGCGTTGCAAATAACTCACACATTTTTCCGGTGAAAACTGGGGCAGAAAAGTTTGTTTGTTTGTTTGTTTTGGTGTCCGAGCAGGTTATGCCTCAAGGCACAGAATTCGAGATAACCAGAAGTGGGTATCTCAATCCAAAATAAGAAAAGAAAGAACAGATAAAAAATAAATGAATTGAAAATGATGAAGCTGACAGAGACCCGCCTGTCCTATATTGTTTCAAAATTAAGGAATAAGCCAGCAGCTGCAGCAAACGTGCATAAGGATTCAGATCAAAGTCCGCTACACGAGCTAGTCAAGACTCGTGATCAAGTTCAAGATACTCATGGATAGGAATTTGGTAACCCGTATTTGATAGACCTAGCTAGCTTAGGAGTTGTTTTTATTTTGTGTAATAAAGAGTCGGTAAGTGGTAGCAGCAGCAACAACAGTGAAATCACAGGCCACGGTAGTCCCAACTGCCAAAACTTCAAGAACTACACTGATTTGATTCCTTTATCGCCGAGGATATGTAGGCAACCTTTGAAGCAAGGTTCGGTCTGAAATTTTTCTAAATGCTACACACGAAGTATTCAGTCGGCTGAAAATCGCTCAGGTTTGCTCATTTGACTTTGCACAAAAACTCTACGTGTTTCCGAGCAAAGAGGGGCAGTTTTGAGCATGTGTTTTTACCCCGTTGAGATGACGCCTATAGGTTTCTCAAGATTAGGATTTTCTCTCTTAAATATTCATTTTTAGAATTTAATATTAGGATTTAATTGCGCGTGTCAGTTTGTTTTAATTAATGCATGCATAAAATCACAAAATAAATAAAATATACAGAATTGCAAAAGCATTAGGATTTAATTTCATGGTTTTTTTAGATTAATTGGTAATTAAAGTTATTTCTGTAAAATATAAAAGTAAAAAAATCAAGTAGTATTTTCATCATATTAATTGTTTTGCATTTTTGTGGTTAATTTTCATTTGTTGCATTTTTATTTATTTTTGCATAATGGGTAGTTATTAGGTTGATTTAGCACAATTAGAATATTTTTAAAATGCAATTAGTAATTAAAATAAATAAGAAAACAAAAAATGGATTTTCTAACAAATCACTCAGGCTAGCCACAATTGGGCCATTTAACCTTGTAAAAATGCCCAAAGACCCAGCCCAACAGTTGGTCCCCGACCTAGTCCACAAGACATGCCCCAAAACGACACCGTTTTGGGGAAATTCATCTCAAATTTTTATCATAGGCCATCCAACGGTCCTGAAACTACTCCCAAAGTCACATATATATGTCCAAACCCCTTTGTACACTTAGAGACCAATGAACCTTCTTCCTCGTACATGTAACACCGGTGTATCACCACCTCGTCACCGCCATAAGACCACCGTCTACTACCCATCAACCACCCTAACTCCGCCATAAAAAATCGCCTAACGGCGGCGGCCGGTCACCAAACGACCTCAGATTTACACCACCAGACCACCTCAACCCCCTCTTTCCCTTCCCATTGTTAGTTTCTTTCAAATAAGCACCCAACTCCTCGAATATATTACAGAAGGTTCGCTGAACCACCCCTGAACCACCCTCTCCCTCTTTCCAACCATTTAAACCACACCCTCCGAATCATAACGAACCAGCTCGAATATCAAATCGAAATTAACCCCAAACCCCAAAACTCACCAGAACCCCGTCAAATTGGTCCCAGGTGAGCGTCTCCTATCCCTATCCACAACCCTACCCCCACAACCCTCAAACACCTCTAGGCGTGATTGAAAATCCAATCTAAAAAACCCAACTAGATCTCAGAATCGGTTGACCCCCTGAAACCCTTTTTTCCCTCTCCATTAAGAGAGGCAAAGACCTTAAAAGGTCCAAAGACCTCAGATGAGGTCAAAAATCCGAAGATTTAGGAAAACCCTATGTTTAGGGTTGCGACACTAAAAGCTAAGTCTCTGTGTGCTTGATTCTTTGTGTATGCTTTCCTATTCTAGTTGATTTTATTTTGATTTTTCATTCGCTTGAGTTTATCTGTTCATTTTGAAGTTATATGCCTTCTCCTGCTTGTTGATTGTTACTCGTTCTCTATCTCTTCATCTTCAAAACATGTTGAATAGTCATTTCCATCTAGAGGCACATGTTCCTGAGTTTTCATTTGTTGCATTTGTGATACTGAACAATTACAATGTGTTCATCATGGATTCGTTTTACTTCAAATCTTTTTTCTTTATATATAGCTATTTGTTCATCTTCGGAAACTCTGAGTAGTTATCCCCAATTAGAGTCACAAACTTGTCCTGAACTTTTCTTTTTTTACACTTGTTATGTTATTTTTGCTTTATTCATTTATTGTTATAATCTCGCAGGTTTTCTCTTCTACTTGTTATTTGCTTTGGTTTTCATTTGTTCTTAGTAATCATGTGTTCATCCTTGCCCCCGTTTCCTTTTATTGTTGCATGTTCAAGTTCATTAGTTCATCTTGTCATCTCTGAGGTACCATAAATAGTGATTTCCATCCAGAGTTACATGTTCATCCTTCTTTTCTTTAGATTCCTGATTTTCCAATGGCTGTTATACATTTGTGTGTCCTCCTTTGGTTTAATCTTCTCTATTTTTATTTCTATTTTTATGTGAAAATCCTAGTTAGGTATTGTCATCTAGAGTCATATACTCGCTCTGTTTCTCTTTTCTGTTCGATTTTTTGATTTTTCTTATATTCATTTGTTTCATTTGTTCATCTTTGAAATGTCATGAGTATTCACCTCCTTGCTCGTGTTTAGGTCTGGATAACTTGTCTTGAATAGCCTGCTTAACATTTGAACTCGTAGCTTATTTTGTTTAACATTGCTTGGATTATTGTACTGAGCTCAGAGTTAGTCAAATCTGGTTAGTGCCCAGTATTTCTGGAATTTGTGTTGATTCTTTTTTTTTCCTGAGTATGAAGGTTGCATTGTTTAAGTCTTGACCCCTGGACGTATGGTTTGCCTAAGTTTGCAATTAAATTAGCCATGGCTACCCTTTCAGAACTTGATCCTAGTTGATGTTGATAATTTTAATATATGAATTGAAAATAACTAACTAGGGTCAATTTCTGAACAAATGAATGAGAACCAAAGTTAGAAACTCTTAGGCCAGTAATTCGGGAAAGAGACATGGGTATTAAGGACATTCGAATATAGGGAATCTTGTAACTAACTCCTAGAACATTCTAGTGAGGTGTCTAAGTATAATTTCTGCCTCAAACTTGAGGCACAAGCCAGAAAACCAAGGAACATTTGGGCAAAACTGAAAATTGGATAAGGAACTAATAGAAAAACAAAGAAATCGATATTGCCCTAAGGCTTCAATTATAAAAGAGAAAAATCTGATCATTTCAAGAGAGACTTTTGTTGGGGAATATTTTTGAGCAGATTTTTGAAAAGGATTAGGGATTTATTTTCAGGATTTTAGAGAGTTAGAATGGAATACACCTTAGATCTTCATACATTATTCATAAAATGTGCTTCGAGTTGTTTCTTCTGAGTGAATTTTCCTTGACAATCGATACAAGCTCTAGGTTGTGTTAGAGATGTATTGTCACTATTTGCCTCTCAAATTTCGTGAGTTCCTAGGTTTTTGCTGGTTGTGTGGCTGTTGTTTTTACTTGCTATTCTCTTAACCTTACTCATAGGGTCCATTTTTAATGAAATTCCAGGTATCCATCTTCACTCCAAAGCTGAGAAGTAATAGCTATGCAAAATCGAGATTGTAACTGATAATGAAGACAATAATACTTTTATTTCAATTTCATATAATGACTGTTATTTACTTTTCAGTAATACTTCTGGTGTTGTAATGAACACGAACGTGTATTAATTATGGACTGTATGAGGACTCTGCCTTTAATTTGTTTAAGTTCTAGTAGATTTATAAATCGTTTGGTCTAAAATTTACTTAGTGTTTGTAATTTGAGTTGTAGTAGAGATTCGACAACTGAATATGCATATACTCTGATTGATGAGTACATTAAATTTTTCCTTCAAGTATTAGGGTTGAAATTCGATTTAGAACCTATTAATGTGAAATCATCTTCAGCATCTTCCTTATTAAATATCTTTAGTATACTTTAGAATGACAATTCGTATGGTTTTAATGACTATAGCATAATCGAAAGAAGGGTTGCTATCATTTTCCTATGATGGACTTATAGTCCAACGCTTCTGGGCCCAATTAGAGGGCCTAAATGCTGTCAGTTTTGACATAGAGAATATATATCTCCTGGGCCCAGCATTAAACAAAGCCCAAGTTACATAACCAGCCATGAATGAGGCTGGAAATGTAATTGTAAATCCCTTTTAATGCATCCCTCATGTACAAAATTTTAGGACATTTTTAGATACAAGCATGATACAAAGCTATAGTATGCTTTAGGATTGCCATTAAAAAATAAAGTGAGCCACACTAACTTAATCAAACACCACACGAGGCTCCCTAACTTAATAAAATACATAGAAAATTGGAAGTGCTGTCAAGCGAATTTCATGCCCCTCCACGAATTTCTAAAGGCGTAGTTGCTATAGGCGCGAATTTATTAATAAAATATCTTCCTAAATGCGGGTGCACATTTATGTGACCCATATCCAAGTCTCAACGATGCTAAAATGTGTCGAGAACCTGGGTGCATTTATGTGACATCGTTCGAGGCGTGTTTTAATGAAGTTATAAATATTCCTAAAAATGACATAAAGATGTTAATAATTTTAAAATTGTACTATAGGTTAGAACATGTATAACTGATCCTTAAACTCCTTCAACTCATGAAGAGCCATACGATATAGAGGAATAAAAATGGGCTAAGTTCACGGCAATAGATCGATGCCAAAATCAATATCTCTATAAGGAGGCATGCCTGGAAGGTCAGCTGGAAACACGTCAGGATAGTCCTGCACTACTTGGACTGAATCAACCGAAGGGGTATCAATACTGACATCTCTCATATAAGCTAAATATGCCTCACACCCCTTCTCAGCAATACATTGAGCCTTCAGGAAAGAAATAACTCTACTGTGGGTATGGTCTAAGGTACCCCTCCACTCATTACGCGGTACACCTAGCATAGCCAGTATCATGATTTTGGTATGACAATCAAGGATAGCATAATCGGGGGACAACCAGTCCATGCCCAAGATAATATTAAAATCAACTATGTTAAGTAATAACAAATCGGCTCTTGTCTCAAAACCATGGAGAGTAACCAAACACGATCAATAAATGCAGTCCGCAAAAAGTGAATCTCCTACAGGAGTAGAAACATAAATAGGGGAGCTCAAAGAATATTGAGGTACACCCAAATGCGTAGCAAAATACGAAGATACATAAGAGTAAGTAGAGCCTGGATCGAATAGAACTGATGCATCTTTGTGGAAAACCACTATAATACCTGTGATGACAGAATCGAAGGCAATAGCCTCAGTACGGGCAAACATGACTTAGTATCTAGCCTAGCCTCGCCCTCGAGGGAGACCTCTACCTCCCTGACCTCTGCCTCTAGCCAGCTGAGCAGGTAGGGTAGCAATTGGAGATGGAACCATGGCTCGAGAACTGTACAGGGCATGTTGTGGATGAGAAGTCAATGGAGGTGGACCCCTTCCAAGTCTGCGGCAATCCCTCACAATATGGAATGTGTCACGACATTCAAAAAAAGCTCTAGGAGGACGTGGTGGCTGAGACGAGCTAGGGCTAGATCTGCTGGACTGACCTCTAAAAGCACCCCACACAGGAGGCGCGCTAGAAACTAGAGGTGCTTAATAAGGCTCTTGAGGCCTAAGAGGAACTGGAGCACTACTGGCTGCTGGAAGAGCTAAATGAATGGGGTGACTCATATAAACCCTACCATGACAACCTGCAGCCGCGGTACGGGCACCAGAATAATGGCCCGACTCAAGAGACCTATTGGCCTCCCTCTCCTTTCTTTCCCTAGCACGCATACCCTCAATTCTCCTAGCAATGTTCACAATATACTGATAAGAAATATCCATCTCCAGCTCATGATCCATGCTATATCTGATGCTTCGAGTAAGCCCCTCAATAAATCACCAAACACTCTCGCGAAAAATAACAACCAAGGCTGGTACATGCCTAGCTAGACTGGTGTAATGAACAACATAATTTGAAACAGTCATAGCACCCTGGCGAAAATTCTCAAACTCTACATGCCATACATTCCTGAGGCTCTGAGGAATATACTCTCTCAAGAACAAATCTGAAAACTAAGTCAAGGTCAGTGAAGTAGCCTCATCTGGACTGTTTAACTCATAGGTGCACCACCACTCATAGGTGGCCCCTCGAAGCTAGAAGGTAGTGAAAGAAACCCTGATTGATCCGGAAATACCCATGGTACAGAGAATGCGGTAACACTCAACAAAAAATCCTAAAGAATCCTCCGATGCTAGCCCACTGAATACAGGAGGCTTGTACTTCTTGAACCTTTCAAGTCTCAGCTTCTCATCTTCGGAAGCCGCTGCCCTATCCTCGGGCTGAACGGGCACTGCAGGTGGTACATGAATAATCTTGGGAACCTGCTCAACCTCCATTCGCTACTCAGAAATGCAGGCAGCAGGAGTCTCTGCTCCTCCCCCGGCCTGGGATGTGGCCGCAACAAGGGGAAGAAACCCAGCCTGAGCCAAAGTTGTGTACATATTAATGAACTATGCAATAGTCTCCCGAAGAGCTGGAGTGGTAGTAGCAATAGTAGGCATAGCAGGTTCAGGTGTTGCAAACTTTTCTTTATCGCAATCGCGATGATCCAATCGCAATCGCATAGTGTAATTCTGAAGGAGGGCCCAATTCTTTTTTCGCGATCTCATCACTATACTCGCAATAACATAGTACTGCCTTATTCCTCTTTCGCATTCGCAGCTGCCTCTTTGCATTCGCGTAGCAGAAACTGAGCCGGTGGCTCAGTATCCCAATGTCTTCTTGGCGTTCGCGTGTCTTCAACCGTATCGCGTACTTCCTATCGCGTTCGCATAGGCCATTTCCAGGAGCCTTCATTTTTATTCTTCGCGATCACAGGCCTTATTTCGCGATCGTGATGTACAATATACATGGGCAGAATTTAAAACCCAAAATCTAGTGCTTAGACCATAATTCATATTTTGAACTAGGGAGCTTGGGAGATCACGATTTTTGAGAGGATTGTTCACCTGGGTAACTTGGGTAAGTGATTCTTACTCAGTTTAGACTAATTTCCATGAATCTTCACTCAAATTCATTCTTTAATTTTGGAGTTTTGGCAGAAATTGAAGGAAAAGTTCTTAGACCTAGAAATTGAGTTTTTATTGTGTTTTTGACATCCGATTTGAGAAATTTTTATATGATTAGACTCTTGAGAGTACGAGGTTTCTAAAAAAGGTTAATTTCACCCGATTCTGAGATGTTGTCCTGAGAGGCGTTAATTCTTATGACCACCGGCTGGGTCATCACATTTGTCTCACCTTTAACATCCATAACTGTGTTGAATAAATTATCAAAATAATTTTTCTCAATATGCTTGACATCAAGGTTGTGATGGAGAAGATTATCCTTCCAATGACGCAACTCCCAAAATGTAGTATGTTTCATCTAATTATGAGTAACACCATATCCGGGGAATCTGCAAGGGGAGTTTTAGTAACTTTACTGAAATTCTGGACCCTCTCCCAAATTTTCTCACTAGAAAGTATAGAAGGTGGAGAATAATATTCCATTTTATTCTTTTTAAATTTATTTTTCATCCTTCTAAACTCATGATCATGAGGAAAGAATTGATAATGACAATCATACTATGATTGCTTTTAGCTATTTTTCAAAGTGAAATTACTATTTTCCATACAGTAAGGACAAGCTAGCTTCCCAGCAGCCATCCACCGAGACAACATTCCATACGTAGAAAAATCATTAATAGTCCATATTAAATTAGCACACAAATTGAAATTCTACTTGCTTGGTATGTCATATGTCTTAACATTATCATACTACAATTGTTTTAGCTCATCAATCAAATGTTGCAAATATAAATCAATGAAAATTTTTGGGTTACGTAGACTGGGGATAATACAATTTAAGAATATATATGGACTAGTCATACACAACTCCGGTGGTAGATTATAAGGTGTAAGAAAGACAAACCAGCTTGAATATGGTGTCACAGATATAGAAAAAATCATGAAGCCATCCGCACATAGACCTAACCAAATATTCCTTAGTCACTAGCAAAATCTGGATATGTCCTATAAAAGTGCTTCCAAGCTTCTCCATCTGAAGGATGACACATAACACCAGGTGGTCTTTTATTTTCAAAGTGCCATCTCATATGTGGAGCAAAACCCATTGACGCATATAACCTCTTTAACCTAGGTATAAGAGGTAAATAATGCATCGCCTTGATAACGACCATATTCCCCCTGGAGCCTTTTGAAAAGAGACTTTTTGCAAAATTTACAACTGTCTAAAGTTGCATGTTCTTTATAATATAACATGCAACCATCTTCACAACAATCAATTCTTATTGACAAAAGTCCTAACTTAGAAACTAATCTTTTTGCCTTATAGAAATCACCAGGTAATTTGATATTAGGGTCAACTAGTTCACTCATAAGGTCAATGAAAGAGTCCATGGCTACTTGAAAAATATTCCAAACCGATCTAATACTTAGTAATCTAACTGCAACAGACAGCTTAGAGTGCAGACTTCCTTTACATAGTGGACGACTAGCTTTCTCTAACTGGTCATAAAAAAATTTTGCATCATCATTAGGAGTTTGCTTAACATTTTCATTGAGCTCACACCCGAAGTGCATCCCAAAAGTATCAGTAACCAAATCATGAATTCTAGAATCACGATTTGTATTCTCAACCGACCTACTACTTTTTCCAACAACCATGATATGAAATATCCCACGGCTACACTCGATCTCTCCATGATTAGTCCACAAAAAGTAATTCTCTAAAAATCCCTTCCTATAACGATAAAGCATAACTTCCTCCGGTTTTTCAAACTTCATATAGTCGCACCTAACACAAAGGAATCAAATTAATCCTTCACTATAGTATGGTGGAAGTGACATTGCATGTTTAATAAAGTAATCAGTGACTTCTAGAAAATCCTCCCGCAATGCCTGCCAGTTAGAATTATTCCTATTGTACATCCAAGTACGATATTCTATCAATAAAAAAACAAGAACAAATTAATTTTGTTATTTCATATTATAATCTTTTTTATAAACTAAAAGTTCAACTACAAATCCTGAAAATTATACTCATATCCTAAAATTTCAATTTATACACTAAAAGTTCAATTCATAAACTAAAAGTTCAAGTCATATCCAAAATTTCAATTTATAAACTAAAACTCAATTTAATATCCAAAAGGTCCAATTCATAAATTAAAAGTTCAAGTACAAATCCTAAAATTTCAATTCATAAACTAAAATTTCAAGTACTACTAAATCCTAGATTCTAATTAAATTACTACAATGTTCAAAGAATTGAAACACTAATTGAAACAATAAAATACAATATTGAAATAATTGAAACAAAAACTAGAAATAACAAAGAAATAGGTAGTAATTCAAACCTTGATTCTTTAGTGTTTAGGAGAGGGGCGGAGCAGTGGCAGCGGCAATGGCAGCGATAGTGGCAGTAGCTTGTCATGGCCCTAAATCTGGACCCGGTCATGATGGCGCTTCTCATGAAGACAAGGCTAACTAACACTTCCCATTTCAATTTTTAACAGTTATACAATAAGATTCAAGTCTAAAGCAGGATAAAATAATCCAAAGTTTAAGCAGTAAATAGTATAAATATGCGGAAGAACAACCCAACATATCTCGATACCAAGGTGTCACTAGTCATGAGCATCTAAAAATCAAAAATAACCAAAAAAGTCTACAGAGTTCAATACAAAACTAAAACAAGGAGAAATAATACAGGGAAGAAGCTATGGGCTGCAAACGCCGGCAGCTACCTAGAGAATCTCCGGATCCGCCTAAGCTAGAAAGATCAACACTCAGGAGCGGGCCTAGATGCACCTGAATGTGCATAGAGGGTGCACCGAGTAAAGTGAGTACTCCAACTCAGTGAGTAATAATCATAAGTAAAGACTGAAAGCAGGAAATCACGTACGGCACATTGCAGTCAATAATGAAGCAGTAAAACCAGTAAAATCTGTGAATCAGTAAAGGTATGAATAATCATTTAAGTTCAGTTAAAACTTAAGGAAATACCTTTTTAACAATTAAACAGAAAATGACAGACAAAGAAGAAAGATAAACGCACAAAGGTTTGCCCCTTAGGCACACTATTAAAAAATCTACCCCTCGGGAAATATCTCAGAACAATACCAGCCCCTCCGGCTACACCTCACGTCACAATGGGTACCCGCGCTCTCAGGGGGTGTGCAGACTTCTGGAGGGGCCCCATAAGGACCAAGCGCAATATCAAGCCATCTTGTGGTATCATCATTAGGAAGTCGGACTCCTATTAATCAAGCCACCTCGTGGCGTACATATCTCATGCCCTCGTCCTCATAATCATGACAAAAAGTTCTCTCACAACATAAGCCCTCGGCCTTACTCAGTCAAAATCCCACAAGCAATTCATGTAATAGTAAAACATGATTCTCAGCCTAAACATCATTTATAAGTTCATTTAAATGGTAAAATAGTGTAAACATATATATGTATGAAAATAAAGAAATACAACATGATTGAGTTGAAGTATAATGTCAAAACAGTGAGGAAATATCAAAAACAAAATCCCCGAAGGGTTCAAATAGTTAGCACAAGGCCCAGATATGGAATTTAGCCCAAAACAGGATGATGGCAAATAGATTTCAATCAAACACATGGTAAAATAGTCATTCGGGACGGGCTACGTCACAATCCTCAATAGTGCACGACCCTACACTCGTCATCAAGCATGTGCGTCACTTTAATATAGCACAACGATGAGCAAGCTGGGACATCATACCCTCAGAGTATCATTTACAATCATTACTCACCTCAATCCGGTCAAATCTCTAGCCCGCGATGCCTTTGCCCCTCAAATCAGCCTCCACTCGCGTCGAATCTATCCAAAATCAGAATCACGGTGTCAACATATGCTAAGGGAATGAAGACTAAGCGAAAATAATCAATATACATCACAAATCCCGAAATTACCAAAAACTGACCCCGAGGCAATGGTCTAGGAATTCGATAAAATTTACATTAATGGATTCTTTATCTCCCCACGAGTTCATACATATCAAAAGTTCCAAAATCCGACCACAAACGACCTTTCAAATACTCAATCAAAGAACTAGGTTTCTAAGCCTTTCTTCTCTAAGTTTACCCTTAATTACAGCTCTAATCCACAAATTAACAAGATAAAAATGAGTTTTCATAATCCAAAACCTTACCTCAGTGATGTCTCAGTGATTTCTCTCTTCAAAATCGCCCAAAGCTCCAAAATTCGTGTTTAAAAGCAGTGAAACACTCTGAAAATCGCGAAGGAGAAAACATAACATTTTGACACAGGAATATCCGTATCTGCGATCATTCCACCGCATCTGTGGTACTGTATTTGCTGTTAAAGAACCGCTTCTATGGTTTTCACTTATGGTGCCAAACTCCGCCTCTGTGATGATATATCCGCACCTGCGCCATCGCTGGTGAGGCTCCTAGACAACTTCTGCAGTTCCATCTCTCCTAAAAAAATTTCACTTCTACGACCATTTTTCTGCATATGCAGCATCGCACATGCGGTCCCCTATCCACATGTGCGGGAACACCAAAGCAACAAAACTTTGCAACTTCTCAAAAAGTTAAACTCTTCCCTCAACTATCTGAAATCGCCCTAAGACCCTCATGACCTCAATCAAAATCACAAACATATCCCATAACCTTATTCAAACTTGTACCAATTTTCAAAACACCTCAAACAACATCCAAACCACCAAAACACATCGAGGTCAAGCCTAAAGTTCTAATATCTTCTGCATTCCGCTTTTGATTAAAATGTGTACCAAACCACGTCCGAATGACCTGGAATTTTGCACACACAACCCAAATGATATAAAAAATCTACTAAAACTTTTAGAATTCCATTCCTACCCCGATATCAAAATCTCACCTAACAATCAGAAATCCCCAAAAATCCATTTTCGCCAATTCAAGCCTAGATCTACTCCAGACCTCCAAATCTCATTCCGATCACGCTCTTAAGTCCCAAATCACCTCCCAATTCTAACCAAACTATCTGAACTTACATCCAAGCCCTCTAACACATAAGTTAATATCCGGTTGACTTTTCCAACTTAAGCTTCTTAAACAAAGACTAAGTGTCTCAAACCTTACCAAATCATTTCTGAACCCGAACCAACCAACGCGATCATATGTAGAACCGATAAATGGAGAAATAAGAAGTAGAAATAGGGGAAACAAAGGGATAACTCTGAGACAACTGGCCATCTCGTCACATCCTCTCCAACTTAAATAAGCATTCATCCGCGAACGAGTCAAGAAACATACTTGAAGCCTCAAACAGGTGAGAATATCTGCTCTGTATCTCCCGCTCGGTATCCCAAGTAGCCTTCTCCATAGAACGACCTCTCCACTACACTTTCACTGAAGCTATAATCTTTGACCTCAACTTTCAAACTTGACGACCCAAAATAGTTATTGGCTCCACATCATAGGTCAAATCATCATCCAGCTGAACCGTGCTGAAATCCAGAACATGAGATGGATCCTTAATATACTTTTGGAGCGTAGAAACATGAAATACCGAATGCACACTCATCAAGATGTGTGGAAAATCGATTTTATAATCCACCTCCCCAATCCTCCGAATCACCTCAAAAGGCCCAATGAATCGAGGACTCAATTTCCCTTTCTTCCCAAATCTTATAACACCCTTCATCGGAGAAACATTCAACAAAACCTTCTCGTCAACCATGTAGGACACATCCCAAACCTTCTTGTTAGGATAAGTCTTCTGTCTCGACTGCGCGGTACGAAGCTTCTCCTGAATCACCTTCACCTTTTTAAAGCATCCTGCACCAAGTCTATCCCGAATAGCCTAGCCTTACCCGGCTCAAACCTACCAACTAGAGATCAACACCACCTCCCATACAAAGCCTCATATGGAGCCATCTGAATACTCGACTGGTAGTTGTTGTTGTAAGAAAACTCTACAAGCGGTAGAAAACGATCACATGACCCTCCGAAATCAATGACACAAGCACGCAACATGTCCTCCAATATCTGAATAGTGCGTTGGGGCTGCCCATCCATCTGAGGGTGGAAAGCTGTGCTCAACTCAACTTGAGTACCCAACTCCCTCTGCACAGACCTCAAAAACTACAAAGTAAACTGAGTTCCCCTATCTAAAATGATGGAAACTGGGACACCATGCAAATGAACAATCTCCTGGATATAGATATCTGCCAACCGCTCTGAAGAATAGGTAGTACACAAAGGAATGAAGTGTGTGAACTTGGTCATCCCATCCACAATAACCCAAATAGCATCAAACTTCTTCAAAGTTCATATAAGTCCAACTACAAATTCCATACTGATCCTCTCCCTCTTCTACTCTGGAATATCTATCCACTGAAGAAAGCCACCTGGTCTCTGATACTCATATTTCACCTGCTGACAATTGAGACACCGAGCTACAAATTCCACAATGTCATTCTTCCTTCTTGTCCACCAATAATGTTGTCTCTGATACATCTTCATGGCACCCAGATGTATGGAATATCACGATCTATGGGCTTCCTCCAGAATCAACTCCCTAAGCCCATCTACATTGGGCACACATATCGGGCCTTGCATCATCAATGCCGTATCATCACCAAAGGTCACATCTCTGGAATCATCATGTTGAACTCTGTCCTTAAGGAAAAGCAAATGCGGATCATCATATTGGCACTCTCTAATATGATCATATAAGGAAGACCGACCCACACAAGCCAATATCCTATTGGGCTTCAAAATATCCAACCTCTTGAACCGATTGGACAATGTATGAAAATCAACTGGAAGAGGTGTCTCCCCAACGGGAATATATGCCAAACTTCCCATACTCACTGCCTTTCATTTTAAGGTGTCGGCCACCACATTGGCCGTATGCGGATGGTACAGTATAGTGATATCATAATCCTATGGCAACTCTAACCATCTCCGCTGCCTCAAATTGAGATCCTTCTGCTGGAACAAGTGTTAGAGCATGTGATGATCCATAAACACCTCACAAGACACACCATTCGAGTAATGCCTCCAAATCTCTAACACGTGATTTTGGAAGCCAACTCCAAATCATGAACGGGGTAATTGTTCTCATGGGGATTCAAATGACGAGAAGCATAAATAATAACTCTTCCCTCCTGCATTAGTACTCAACCATTACCAACTCTCTAAGCATCACAATACACGGTATATAAACCTAAAGCTGATGGAAAAACGAACACTGGAGTTGTGGTCAAGGCTATCTTCAGCTTCTAAAAGATCTCCTCACCCTCATCCGACCGTACAAATAAAGCATCATTGTGAGTCAACTTGGTCAAGGGCGATGTGATAGATGAGAATCCCTTAACAAACCAGCAATAATAGCTTGCTAAACCAAGAAAGTTGCAAATCTCTGTGGCTGAGGACAGTCTGGGTCAATTCTAAACCGCCTCTATCTTCTTTGGATTAGCCTTAATACTCTCATTGGACACCACGTGCCCCAAAAAAGCTACTAACTGAGCCAAAACTCACACTTGGAGAATTTTGCATAAAGCTTCTTCTCCCTCAATCTCTACAGCACAACTCTCAAATGCTTTGTGTGCTCCTCTACACTACGCGATACACCAGAAATCATCAATGAAGACTATGAAAAACGAGTCGAGATAAGACCAGAACACGCTATTCATCAAATGCATGAATGTTGTGAGGGCATTGGTCAACCCAAAAGACATCACCAAGAATTCATAATGACCATAAGGGGTCTTGAAAGTCGTCCTATGAATATTTGAGTTCCTGATCTTAAACTGATGATAACCCAAACGGTGATCAATCTTGGAGAACACTCTCGCTCCCTGAAGCTTATCGAATAAATTGTCAATATGGGTCAAATGATACTTGTTTTTAATTGTTACATTGTTCAATTTTCTATAATCAATGCACATCCTCATAGTGCCGTCCTTTTTCTTCACAAATAGAACCGGTGCGTCACAAGGTGACACGCTAGGTCGAATGAAACCCTTCTCAAAGAGCTCCTAAAGCCGCTTTTTACTCCTTCAGCTCCGCTGGTGCCATACGATACGACAGAATAGAAATGGGATGAGTGCCCAACACCAGATCAATAACAAAGTCAATATCCCTATTCGGTGCCATGCCCGACATGTCTGCGGTAATACATAGGAAAAATCCCTCACAATCGGAATAGAATCGATAGTGGGAGTCTCAACACTGATATCCCTCACAAAGGCTAGATACGAAAGACAACCCTTCCCAACCATACACTGAGCCTTCAAGAATGAGATCAATCTACTAGGAACATAATCAGTGAAACCTCACCACTCAATCCATAGCACACCTGGTATAGCCACGGAGATTGACTTAGCATGACACTCCAGAATAGCACGACACAGAAATAGCCAATCCATGCCCAAAATAAAATCGAAATCCACCATGCACAATAATTAAAGATCCCATCGGGTCTCCAGACCCCCAATAGTCACCACACACGACTGGCACACACTGTCTACAATAACAATTTCGCCCATCGGAGTAGATACATGGACAGGTGAAAGAAGACACTCACGGGGCGTATTCAAATAACGAGAAAATTAGGATGACCTATAAGAAAAGGTGGAACCAGGATCAAATAATACAGAGACATCTCTGTGGCAGACTAAAACAATACATGTAATAATAGCATCACAAGTAATAGTATTGCATCTATCTAGAAGTGAATAAAAATGAGCCTAACCACCACTTGATCGACCTCCCCCTCTAGGGCGACCCCTAGCTGATTGACCTCCATACCTAGATAGATGGGTGGGTAGTGATGAAGCTACTGGTGTGAGCACGTGATTTTTGCCCTACATGAATTACTCCTATTAATTCAGACAAAATCATTTCATTTACTTGTTTGCAATTTTATGGATTTTTGTGACATTTTTCGTTACTTGTTTGCATTTGTTCGTGTACCTAATTAGTGAAAAATAAAAAAATATATCACTTGTGCACTTAGAAGTAAATATGACATTTTTCAAAATTTATTTAGCAATTGGTCATTTTTTAAATGGAAAAATCAAACATATGTTCAATTTGCCCTTTTGGTTTTAATTTTTGAATTTTTAGGCAAATTTTCTTTTAATTTTATTTTAATAATGATTATACAAGATTAACTATAATTTTTGTTGGTTTGTTTAAGAATTATAACTTAATTTAGGATTTTAATAATTTTGGAAAATGAAAAGAAAATGAAAGAAAAAAAAGTGACGAGAAAATCTGAAAATTTAATTAAAAAAAGAGAATACCCAAATTGGGCCATTTTAAATCAAACCACCCCCAAAGAAAACCCCCACAGCCGACTCAGTATACCTGAACCAGGTCCAGCTTCATTAGCAAGGATCAAAATGACGTCGTTTCCCGTCGTTCAATCTCAGCTGTCTAGGATTCATCATCCACCGGTCGATACATGGCTAACCTCAAGTATATAAGTGTACAAAACACCCCCACACCCCAAAAAACCTCGTACCCTGTCTTTCATCCCCTCACCCTCAGAAACCCTAGTGCCATTGCAAACCGCCGGCCCGAAATCGTCTTTGCAGGCGGCATGGCTCCAAATCACACCAAAATTACACCATTAAACCCTCTCCTCTCCCTCATGCAAAATCCACACTCAAAAACATTCAAACACCCCTTGATGTTCTCGAATTTTAATTCAAAAGGGGCTGCCAAACCTCACCACCCCTAAAATCATCCAAAACCCACACCCTATTACCCTTACCACCCCCTCTCCACTAGTGCGTGGTACTTTGTTCTCAAGAAGCCCAAAGCTGGCCGGATTCTAGGGTTTGAGACTCAGATCTTACTGCATGCCTTTGATAAGCTAAATTTTTGTTTATTTTCTAATCTCTCTTTTACTTATATCATTTCTGTTGAATTGGTTAATTTCATGGTTAGATTAGGTTTAGTTTGGTTTAAATAAATTGCATTAGTTGTTTTAGTCTGATTGTTTTGAAGGTCATAAATTCAATTATATTTAGTATTCATGATTTCAGTCAAGTTATTAAGTCTTGTTTGAATTCTATTTCTTTTAATTCTTGAGTTTTAATCATAAAGGTATCAGTATTATGAGTTGGATTAGATTTTAATTGTATCAAGTCCCTTTGTGATTTGGATTTTTTTTAGCCCTAAGTTTGAATTAGATTTAATGATAAGACTTGAGGTTACTGTTGCACGCTAGGTCCTTATAACAATTTGGGTTTTCCATCTTTTCTTGAGTTTCTGCATTTTTTTGAGAATTTTCATAATTTGATCCGTTTGGAACCTTATTTGCTTAAATTTGTTAAAAGCCGCAGAATTTAGTCTATTAGCCTAATAGAAATTCAAAGGAAAATGTAAAGAGTAATAAATACGACACTTGAGAGTATTTTAGGTATCGAACCAAGAGCATCTTTTAATAACTGAAATAAGAAGCCTCTAGTAGGGGCTTCCTTTCAATTTTGATGCTAAAAACTTGGTCCACAAGTCAGAAGTTGAGGGCCTGCAATGCAAACTGATTTAAGCAGAGATGCCCTAATCCTTGCCAATAAAAGGCATTCGAAAACTTGCCTTTCGGGGGAGGAGAGGAAAAAAGGATGAAATTTCATGAATTGGAGAGATAAAATCCAGAAAAATATAGAAAGCTTACTATTTCATAGAGAAGTAGATAGAAAAATAAAAAATATATACAAAAACAGTCATTATTTGATTGAACTTCCCTGAGGTTTTCTCAATTTACAATTTCCTGAAGTAATTCCTTGTTTGTTTTGGTTGAAACGACTTGAATTTGGAGGTCTTAGGAGTTGCTTCAGACATTTTGAGCAAGTTTGGGTCGACTTTTAGTCTCTTCTAGTTTGAATTTGGTCATTCTAGGTTATCGCTACTTTGATTCTAGTTCTTGTTGCTGCCAACAGTTGACCTCACTCCTCTTTATCATCTCTTTCATTCCAGGTGTATTTTGGATCTCATGGATATTACTTAATATAATGTGAAGCATTGATTCTGGAATACAAATTTGCAGATTAATGGTTTTGGGATTTTGTCCTTATGTTTTCTCATATGTAAAGTTTCATTTGTTAAGTATTGAGTGACTATAGTTGTGCACCTATATTTCATGATGTTTAGTTTATTTAGAGTGTTATAATCGAGTTGCACTCGACTAGGATTCCTGCTATTTTATTTCTGTAAGTGGCTGATTTCCATATAACAAGTAAAATTCTCATCATAGTACTTAGACTTGATTGCTTTGTGATCAGTTTCACATGATGCATGCCTGTTAGTAAGGCTACTGTTCCATCCATTTAAGTGTAAGCATTGAGAATGTCTATCTAGTTAATCCGATTCCATGAGTTTCAATCCCTTCGGTAATAGCAAGCTTCATATGAATGTGGTTGACTTAAATGGCCTTAGTTAAATAAAAACCTTTGTTCCAGTAATTAGCAGCTACAGATTTGATCGTGTGATGGTCAGTTTTTCGTATGTTGGGTGGCCAAGATGGGGCCTAACCTTGAGTCCTTCGTTCACAACAGTAAACCCATCAGCAATTGTGCCCAATTTAGTCCTGATTTTCATTTGGAAGAATAAATCTTCAGTCTCTTAATAGATACCTCGACTTTTACTGGGCCGATTACCAAGCCTGGTAACTTTTGTATAAATAACGCATCCTCGTCGAGGTGAATTAGTCATAGTCCTTTAATACTGGAAGCGAGCTATTTATGAAAAACGTAAGGTAGCCATGACCCTCCGATTCAAGTACTCTTCTTTTAATTTAAGTAATTATGTCGAGAACTTATACCAATTGCACGATTTTATTAGTTTAACTTAGAATGCGAGGCGCCAATTAGCAAATTCCATGGCCCTCACGAACTTGAAAATGCATATTTATTTTAGGCGCGCTAGTAAAATAATTCACTATTCTAAATACAGGTGTGTATTTATGTGACCCAAATCCAAATCCCAACGATGTTAAAATATGTCAAAAACTACGGGTGCATTTATGTGATGTGGTTTGAGACGTGTTTTAACGGCATTGCAATATTCTAAAAAATGTTAAATAAA
The DNA here is from genome assembly GCA_034376525.1 of Nicotiana benthamiana. NCBI lineage: Eukaryota > Viridiplantae > Streptophyta > Magnoliopsida > Solanales > Solanaceae > Nicotiana > Nicotiana benthamiana. The sequence goes on from CM067326.1 coordinate 48,350,555, forward strand.
AGTGGTTTAAAAGTCAAACTTTGCACATAGGTACAAAAATGCGTTAAAATCATATAATCGAGACGAATATAACACTTGAGAAACCGTGCTAGAACCACGGAACTCGGGAATGCCTAACACCTTCTCTCAGATTAACAGAATTCCTTACCCGGATTTTCTTGCTCGTAGACTGCATTACAGAGTCAAACTTTCCTTGATTCGGGATTTAAACCGGTGACTTGGGACACCATAAATTATCCCAGGTGGCGACTATAAATTTTTAAATAAATAATCTCGTTTCAGTTGTCACTTTAATTGGAAAAAACTCCCTTATCTACACCCTTCGCCGATGTTGTAGTGTTGAAAAAGAGGTGTGGCAGCTTTGGTGACTCTGCTGGGGTTCGAACCAGACTCTTTGTTTGAACCATATATAAACTGCCCTGAAACCTTTCTCTTCTCATCTTTGGGTATGTTCTCTCTGGTCAAGACACCTTATTGTGTTAGTGTCATTTTTTTCAAATAAGAAAGAGGCTCGAACAAGTTACAAAGTCGGATGGATTTTTGGTTCCCGGTACGTAACCCCCCTCCTCGACTCGAGTTGTCCGCTCGGGTACACAGTCAAGACCCTATGCTAATGTCTTAAACTTAGAATAACTTAACCTCATGCCGCGCTAATTTACATCATGCATTTGACTTAGGGGACTCAACACATGGGTTGGTTCCGTCTAGGACAGGTGCACCCAAAATAATGGACCATCCTGATGCATTTTGCGTGCTTATTGCATTCATTTCGGATTTGCGTGCCGACCAGATTTTGATAAGAAGAAAAAAAGAGAAGAATATATGAAAGAGGAAATCTAACAGTGTGAGGGTATGAAAGGAATTTACCCGTGCCACAAACTGATACTGAAATACTGCCAAAATTTTGAAAAAAAAAACAACAAAAACCCCCAAAAAGGAGGAGTCTGTTTTCAAGAAAAGGATTTTTTTGAAAAAAAAAAAAGGGAAAAATAGTAGTTGGTTTTTAATTCTGTCAAAATTGCCCGAACTACGCCAGTTTGATTCTCACAGGATCTGAGATACGTAGGCAACCCTCATCGGGCCCAACTTCATTTTTGCGAAAATAGCAGAAAAAAAAAACTAACCAAATTTTGTTTGTGACTAAGAAATAAAGCAGTTTTGTCAAAATTTGCCGAGTATACCTAAAAGGGCGTCGGAAGGCTGTTTTTGCAAGAACAGCCGCCTTGGATTATTTTCCAAATTTTGGCAGGTAACAGGCACAGCCTTAAAATCTTCCCCTGGAAGCACTGAAAGGTCGTATTTGCAAGGCCAGGATTTTATCTTTAAAATGAAAATTTGGAAAAAATTAAATTTTGTTTTTGAGTCCAATAAATCTGATTTTTGCTTAATCACCCTAATAAATGTGCATAATGAGCACGAGTCAAACAAGATCCTTTTGGAGGTGCACATGTGGTGGAATGATCTAGGTGAATCGGGTCAAAACAAGGTCAATCTGCACTTGGGAGGACTTACCGGATTGTTGAAAATTAATCCTAGAGGGGACATCAAAAGCATTGGTTACGTTCTGGGACCCGGCCCACAATGTAATTTCATTTTTCAGAATTTGAACTCACTCTGACCCTTGAAGAAATAACCTAATATATCGGGGTTCCTAAAATTTCTCTAAGACATCAGTATCTGATTGTGCCAAGGGCCATCACCATGCACAAATTTTTGGACTCATTGAAAATAAGTCAGCCAATTTTTGTACTCCACAGTTTATATACCTAAGATATGGGTATATAGGGGGTTTAATGACCCAGAAAATAAAATTTATAGCAAGGGAAACCGACTCAAGTGGGAGGAACACCGATGTTTTGCTTTTATGATATTCTTCTTAGGCTTCTTAGTATTTCCACGAAAGGAAGGGAATATTGACATATGATAGCAAGGATTGTCAGCACTTTGCTCACTCATGCCAAGAGCACCCTCGCGCCCATGGTATTATCTAAAACTTTTCGTTCCCTCACAGCCTGTAAAGTAGGGAGATTTCTTTGAAGGATGCAATTTGTTGTTACAGATGTGGATGGTTGAACACTTATACCGCCAACCTCAATTCATGAGTTATGGGTCATCAAGAAAGAGCCGCATAGAGGAATTTTATACCAGAATTGATGTGTCCAGGTTACCAAAAAGGGTTACGGAATGGGTATCATATCTCCGGACCATAAGTCTAAATCAAATAGAGTGGACATTTAGGTGACTCCCCATTGATGAAACAATATATATACCAGCTACCGGGCCTCATTTCCTTCAAATGTGTCTCGGGGTATCCAACCTTATACTCCATACATAATGCTAAGACAGTTAGGGAGGTGTCAGATGATTCCCATGGATAAAAACATTAGTCGCCATGTGGTCGAAATTGGTCCCAACGGTCAGTTTCTGAAGCAACAGTCCATAAAATTTGGAGCGAATGTTAGTACTGGACGGCAGAAACTCGAGTACGACACTTATATAAAGGAGAGGCTACACCAGGGTACCTTGCTTGGTATAAAAAGGAAATAGAGTTCAGAAGGCCGGCTAAGAGGCCACATCTCCAGGAATTTGGTGAGGCGTCACAAGAACAATGTAATTGGCTGGCTAAGGAAAATGAATACAGGGCAACAATAGGGAAATTGGAAAAGCAAATCAAAGACCTTCAATTCGAGAATGGTTTGCAAGCTACGACAAACAAGGGGGAAAAGAAAAGACTAGCCAAAGAAAATGATTTGAGGCAAAAAGTAGGAGAATATGGTTTCGACTTGAACAAAGTAGAGGGTGAGCTGTCCAGAGCCCAGAAACAATTGGCCAAAAATTTAGAGGAGCGATCATGTATGACTGAACAATTAAAAGAAAAGGTATGACAATGATGTTGTTGGGTTGAAGAAGAGGGTTATCATGGTTGAAAATAAAATGGCCAAGCAAGAAAAGGACTTCAAGGCTGAGAGAGAACATTTCTACATAGCAATAGCATGATTAGAAAGAGATTTACAACAATTCCACGAACTGAATCATGTAGCCAAAAAAACTTTATAGGCAAGGGCCTAGCAAACTAGGCAATTGTAGCAAGAAAAGGGTGTTATAAGAAAGACGGTGCGAATGATCACTGATTACATAACCGTAAAGTGTAGACATTTTGAAGATATGAAAAGATCTATGTTCTTTGCCACCGCCATGACCTTTGTTCGTCAAGTGATGGAAGACCTCCACCACCTCCAAGATGACTTAGCACATAGGCCTACGATAAGACCGAATGATGTCCCGCAATCCCTATGAGCATTAAAGGCTATAATGTATTCATGGTTTTAAAATTTGTTTGTCTATTTGAGAATCTGTACTTTATTTTATTTGGGTTTGTAGTAGGTTGTCAAGTTAGTTATTTTCATTTTAAGTCAGAGTCTGTTGTTTTATTTTAGTAGTTGTAATCAAGTACTATACTATATGAAAACATAAAAGTTTCCAAAATATTTTTCGGTATTTATTTTCTAGAACTACGCTCGGTCTGATTCATGCGGGGTCATAATACATAGGCAATCTCCATAGGATTCGACCATAACCAAAAAATAAAAAAAGAAAGAACAATGGGGAAGACAAAAATGAGAGAAACAGTGGTAAAATGAAGGAGATATTAGGGAAATAAAAAGGGTAGGCAAAACAAGTAGAGCAAGAGAGAAGGCAAGAAGAAAAGGAAAATAAGAGAGAAAGAAAAGTGGCATATGATAAATGCCGTGATGACACAAGTGACCAATTCATTATAGAAACCGGCAATTGCTTAGGTGCATTCATCCCCGAATATGTGTCTACCTAGGTGCTAAAGCCTAACCGCTAACAAGTTTTGGTGTTGTCTTTTGCAGTTCCGATTGGTGGTTAGTTTTTGCGGCATTCTGGAAACCCACTCTTATAACACTCGATCCAAAAGAAAGCTGACTATGGCCAATCAAAAAGGTGACGCAAGTATCATTGATCCCTCGAAAGAGGTTGAGGAGTTGGATGTCAATGTAATGAAAGAGGAGATGTACAAACTGAAGCATCAGATGGCTAAAATGAATCCGGCACGGGTGAGAGGGCCACCCCCTCCAGCTCATCTTGCTAACCTGACCTTCATCCCAGTGCTAGCCCAGTCACATGACCATCCTACCACTAATCCACCCTCGAGCTTCCCCATCTACTTACAATACCAGGGTACGACTTCTCAAGCATCCCTAGTTCCACAACCCAAAGCTGTTCCTCACCCCCCCCCCCCTCCACCAGTTTCTCCCATTTATGTGGCCTCTACTCCCCTCACACTCCACAGATCATCTAGTGACCCTTTGCTCCAAGCCCACGACGACCAGTATTACCCACCAGAACCCACTTACAAAGCCCATGAACCCTACTTCTATGCTCCCAGCTTTGATGTCCTAGTGGAGACTGAAAAACTAGTCAAAAACCCCGAGTACGAGGAGGTGCTTAGAAAATTCAAAAGTCTAGAGCAACCATTTAGAGATTTGGGAGGATTAGGTGGCCAAGTGAGTGTGGCATATAAAGACCTTTGCTTGTTCCCAGATGTGCAATTTCCTTTGGTCTTTAAGATGCCCAAGTTTGACTTATATTATGGACATGTTGATCCGGTAGCACATTTAAGAGGTTTCTGCAGCAAGATGAGAGGGGAAGGCGGAAAGGATGAATTGTTGATGGACTACTTCAGTCAAAGTTTGAGTGGCTCATCATTGAAATGGTACACCTGACAGGATCATGCTTGATGGTACACTTGGGATGACATGGCACAAGTATTCGCTTGCCATTTTCAGTACAATTTGGAAACTATCGGGGATCGCTTATCTTTGACGAAACTGGAATAGAAGCGTAATGAGAGATTCGGAGAATATGGTTTCTGTTGGAGGGAACAAGCAGCAAGTGTCGACCCACCAATGAAGGAAAGTGAAATGGTAGATTATTTCTTGCAAGCTTTGGAGCATACATATTTTGGTCACATGGTATCAGTAGTGGGTAAATCCTTAATTGAGGTAGTGAAAAGGGGGAGTATGGTCGAAGGGGGACTCAATCCAACAAGATCATGAGTTACTCTGCAATCAAAGCAACCACCCAAACTATCCAAAGCGGGACCGAAGGAGCAGTTTGAAAGAAGAAGAAAGAAGAGGTAGCGACAATTGATTTAGGAACTTTGTTCGGGCCCCAAGGTCTATCCTATTACAACCAACCACGACCTCATCACCAAATCTACCCACACACCCCATATATCTCACCACAACATTATTACCCACCCTCCTGACCCCCGTTCTCACTCCATCATGCACAAACATATAGCCAACCTCCCACCCATGCACAATGGCGTGTGCCAAATCAACCAAATAATTACCCAACTCCCCAAAATAACTACTCTCCAAGAGCCTACCAACAACCCCTGAGACAAGCTTTTCAGGCCAACCAAGCTTTAAAATCCAAGAGGATGCAGAAGAAGAAAACTTTCACTCCGTTGGGAGAATCATATACCTGCTTATTCCACAGGTTGAGGCAGCTAGACATGCCGATTGAAGAAAAGTTTCCAAACCCTCCCCCAAGAAATCTAGATTATTCTTTTAGTTGTGAGTGTTGTTCTGGTGCCCGTGGACATGACACGGAGAAATGTTAGCATCTGAGATGTGCTATTCAAGAACTCACTGATTCCCATCGGATTGAGGTGCAAGCTCCGGAAGCACCCAAATATTAATCAAAATCCGTTGCCTGCTCATTAAGAGACAAATATGATCAAGATAGTGCACAAAGAAGGGAAGCCAAAAAGCCTTTGCAAACTGTCATGATGATCCGAGCCAGTGAACGAAAGATGGATGAGAATTTGACAAGCGAGATGTCGACACTCAAGCTGAACGTGGCATGTAGTGAACCTGTTGTTGTAGTCAAGATGGAATCCCCGAAAGACGGAAAGGAAAACAAAAGAATGCAAAAGTGGTTGTACTAGGGATGGCTAGTAAGACTGTGGTTCTCATGGAAGGTTCTCGTTCAGATCCTGTCATTATCAAACCTATGGTTCAGCTACCAATGATCAACAGCAAGGCAGTACCTTGGAATTATGATCGAGTAACAATGACTTACAAAGGGAAAGAGATTAGAGAAGAAGATTGTGAGACTCATGGATTGACCCGATAAGGGAGGTGCTTTTCCCCCGAGGAATGGAGAATATTAAAACCAACCAAGGATAATTCAGCGCTAGTAAAGAAATTGTATGTGAAGAAGAGGTAGAAGATTTTCTAAAGAAGATGAAAATGCAGGATTATATTGTGGAACAATTGAGAAAAACACCTGCTCAAATCTCGTTGTTATCTTTGTTGATTCATTCATACGAGCACCGTAGGGCTTTAATGAAGATCATGAACGAGGCCCACATTCCTGATGAAATCACAGTTAACCATTTGATAGCCAATAAGATTTTTTAGGTGAACAGAGTCACCTTTTCAAGGTACTTGAGAGGAATGAGGCCTTTGATAATACAGTTGCGATCGGCTCCACTATCAAATAATGCGATTTTGTTAAGCACGAAGTCTTTAGCAATCACTAATTTAATAGGGATATGCTAACTGATAGATTTAATGGTAGATACCGAAGGACTGACAGGACTGCTTCTTTTTGAAGACCGGGATCAAGGAGGCCGGGATCAATTAATTCTCCAGGAAAGTTAGAGGTAGGTTCAAGAACAGATTTTCCTTTATCTGTTGTAGGAACTTCTCTAAGAATTTGAGAAGTAAGGGCCTCAATCTCAATCTTATCAAGACGATTTCATATTTCTGACTTCCTGCTTAAGGGAATTCATTTCTACCAGTAAGTCAGAAACAGAGGGCTCGGCAGATTTATCGAACCTAGAGAAAACTTGTTTCATACTAAAAGGTTCTATGACCTTAGAATGGGAAGGTTTCTTTTGATCTGAACCAAGAACAATCTTCTTAAGTTCAGCAATATATTTAGTTCTAGACTCATCATCCTTGATATGGTCAATAATATCAAAGAGAACCTCTTTAGAGCCTTCAGTAATTGTACTAATGGTATTAGAATTACAATTACAGAAAATACCTTCGCACGATTCTTCGCAAGAATCATCTTGTTCGGACTGACTTTCATCAGTCTCATATGCAACGTTGATGTTTTCTTCATCACTATAAACGTCAGAAGATGTACCATCAGAAGAAGAATCATCACTTTCTTGGAGGATGGAAAAGAGTTTTTTGTTAGTATCATCATCTAATCCTAGGAGATTAATTTTCTTCTTCTTTTTAGAAGATTTACATTGGTTGGCTCTATGTCCAGATTTTCCACAATTCCAACATACATCTTCTTTATGGGAAGGCCTACGCTTCCTGAACTTCTTCTTGGGTTGGTATGGCCTATACTTAGGAGTATTCTTTCTAGGTTTCTTAGACTTCTTCTTAGCTAGCTTAAAAGGGGGAGAGTCTATATTACCATACCCAAAATCACGACAAAAACTGCCTAATTCGGCTCTAGATGTCATCCTATCTTTCTTAAGGTGACTCTTGAGTTTTAAGTCGGTACAAAGCTCTAAGGCTGTGGTGTTAATGATACTAATAATATCTCCGTAAGTCATAAGGTCATAGAGCACTTTACCACCGCACCTATCCCTTACTTTTGACCTAACCTTTTCGGCAAAAAGAGGGGGAAGACCGCTAATGAATCTGTCTTTCCAGAAATCACTATTACAGTCGGGTCTGGTCATAATCTTAACCATAAACTGATCCTTATACCACCTAAAATCGCTCAATTTTGGGCAACGAAGGTTGTTAAGGATTTCAAGACTTCTATCTTGAAAGAGTTTTGGCTCACCTACAAAGTGTTTGGCAATGTGGTAGAGCAAAGTGGCACAAGCATCCTCTCTAATCGCAGATTCCTGAGTTTCCATATCACTACCCGTTTTAACAGTAGTAATAATAGTGGTTGCGTTGAGGATCTGAAGCTTAAGTTCTTCGGTGACATAATTATCCCACCAATACCTAAGCATTCCGGTAAAGCCAGCAGTGATCATAGCAGCTGCTTCTTTATCGGAGGAATTGCGCAGCTTATAGCTGGTAATGCAAACACCCATTTCGTGAAGGACACGATAGATTTGATGTTCGGCTAACCCATCAATATTCCATTTCTACCATGCCCCTACCATCATGAGATGATTGGGACTGGAAAACGTCTTCCTCATACTGAGTATCAGGAAAAGAGGGACGACTATAATAGATTAGGGATGAAAATAGATTACAAATTGTCTAAAGCGCATATTTGTAATAATAATATTTGCTTTACAAATGATTTTGTTATTACTGAAAATATTAATGAAGATATCATTCTTGGTTTGCCTTTCATATATCAGTTAAAACCCTATACTGATGATTTAGATGGCATTCATGCTTGTATCCTTGGTCAAAAGGTATTTTTCCCATTTGTTAAATCTCTTTCTCCTGAAGAAAGTTTGTTCGTAAAAAATAAAACTGTTTTTAAAATTAATCGCCTCTCTAATCATATTCCTTTTCTTAAGAAGAAATAAAGATTGAAAAAATTAAACAAGCTTTAAAAACCCCCGAAATGGTGGCTAAAATCGATTCTCTTCAACAAAAATTTGAAAGAGAAGTTTGTTCAAATCTGCCTACTGCGTTTGGAATATTAAAAGGCATTCTGTTGCACTCCCTTATATTGATGATTTTGATGAAAGGTCCATCCCTACAAAGGCAAGGCCTATTCAAATGAACCAAGAAATGTTGGAGACTTGCAAAACTGAGATTAACCATTTACTAGAAAATGGTATAATCCGTCCTTCTAACTCTCTATGGAGTTGTTCTGCCTTTTATGTAAATAAAAGTGCAGAAAAGGAGAGGGGTGCTCCAAGGCTTGTAATAAATTATAAGCCTCTAAACTCTGTCCTAAAGTGGATCCGTCATCCGATCCCTAACAAAAGGGATCTTCTTAAACGGACTTACAAAGCAAACCTTTATAGTAAGTTCGATATGAAATCGGGTTTCTGGCAAATCCAGATTAAAAATGAAGATAGGTATAAGACAGCATTCAATGTCCCTTTCAGACATTATGAATGGAATGTCATGCCATTTGGATTGAAAACTGCTCCTTCTGAGTTTCAGAACATTATGAATAATATTTTCAATCCTTACTCTTATATGTCTATAGTTTATATTGATGACATATTGATTTTTTCTGAGGACATAGATTCTCATTTTAAACATCTTAATACATTTTTTAATATGGTTAAGCATAATGGTCTGGTAGTCAGTGCTAAAAAGATTAAGCTTTTTCAAACTACCATTAGATTTTTAGGCCATGACTTATATCATGGTAGTAATAAACCTATATGTCGAGCCATAGAGTTCTCCGACAAGTTCCCTAATGAAATTATAGATAAAACCCAGCTTCAACGGTTTCTAGGAAGCCTTAATTACGTGGCTATTTTATCCCTAATATTAGACAGGTCTGTGAACCTCTTTATAAACGACTTAGGGAAGAATCCCTCACCTTGGAGTGATGAGCAAACTGAAGTTGTTAATAAAATTAAAAAAATAGTTAAAAATCTTCCTTGTCTTGGTATCCCTAACCCTGAAGCTTTCATGATTGTTGAAGCTGATGCTTCTGACCTTGGTTATGGTGGTATTCTTAAGCAATGTATTAGTCCTGAAAAAGGTGAACAATTAGTTCGATTTACTTCTGGAGTCTGGAACTCTACTCAAAAAAATTATAGCACTGTTAAAAAAGAAGTTTTATCTATAGTGCTATGTATCACAAAGTTTCAAGATGATTTGGTTAACAAACCTTTTATACTTCGTGTAGATTGTAAATCTGCAAAAGAAATTTTATTTAAAGACGTTAAGAATTTGATTTCAAAACAAATATTTGCTAGTGGCAAGCTCTACTATCTAGCTTTGATTTTGAAATAGAGTATATTAAAGGAGAAAATAACTCCCTTCCTGATTTCTTAACCCGTGAATTCCTGCAGGGTCATGAAGCCCGCAAGACATAATTCACCTTTCAAAAATGTTCGTCCTGAAAGGCAGGCCAATACGGTCAGACCTTTCGTTCCTCTTACCTTGGCCCAATTGAAGCCTTCCTTTCCTCCTTTGCCTAGTCCGGCCCAAAGCCCAAATAAATTTACAGTATTAGGTAATCTTCCAAAAAATACTAGTTCAACTCCAGGCCCACAATCTGTAGCATCTTCTGGATCTACCTCTAAGGTCCAAACCAAAACCTCCTATGAAACGAAAATTCCTGAGTCTTTTGCCCAAGCGGTTGACCCGAAAGTTCAACACAAAGAGCAAACTGGTTCATCTTCGACCCCAGAGTCTTTCGAGTATCTAACTTCCAAGGTATTTCCTATCCTCGCCTTGGACAAAGAATACGAGTCCGGTAGGGTTCAAGATCTAATCAAACCCTGCTACCTTAATTCGAACTATGTAGATAGTTCAGACCCCCTGCATACCCGTCTGTACTATGAGGCCATTCTAGTAGATACGGATTCGATTGAAATTGAGCATGTATATTCTGAGAAGAACCCAGATTTCATCATCTACTCCCAATTCACCATTAGGCGAATTCTTTCCCCATTTGAATGGCAAGTAGACCATCTTCTTACTCCCATATCTTTAAGTATGCGCCATAAACCTCAAACTTTTAACTGGTATACCTACAAACAAGCCTAGTATAATTTCATGTATCTCAGACCTACTCACACCTGGTTTGTTAAGTACAGTTCAGATTTGGCTAAAGCCACTATTCCTAGGTGGTTTTACGATTGGTGGAAGATCTTCGGAGGAAAAATAGAAAACCTCCCTTAGAGATTTTTACATAAGTTTGATGAATTCCAGACTCAGCAAGAGATCTCAACTTTGCCGATGCACATTAAAATGTGTAAATATTATATCCAAAAAAGGATTTCATATATTATTAGCTGGGACTTTAAAGTTGCGGAGTTTGATCGTATAAGATATTTATCTAAAGAGATAAAAGTTAAAGGTTGGGTTCCAAAACCCAAAGCTCACACTCCAGATAAAGGAAAGATGATTGCTCAGTCCCCCTCTTCCAAATCATCCAAAGCGAGATCAAGAAGAAGCTTCAGAAAGCCCTTCAAGATATCGAGAACCAGGATGAAGCCACTATAATGCAGCTCATAGAAGAAGCCACCTCATCAGCAGAGTCGAGCAATGATGATATGTGCCATCCTAAAGGAATAGCACAAGCTTACCTGGAAACCTATTATGAATAGGAATTCTGACCCTTGGGAAAAAGTAGAGGTTCAAAGAAATGGAATTACTTTTCCCCAAAGGACATTTTACTATTCCTAAAAGGAATCCGAGTAAGGGCCAGGCACATGGTTTTGTTTTTATTATAGTGGGAATGCCCACTTTTGTCCTGTGAATACCTACTTTATCACTACCTTCCAAAAGAAGGAAAAACTGATAGGTATGCGTCAAAAGTCGTGTCCACTAAGGACCAGTTGGTTAGTAATGTCTACTAAAGGAATCTTATCCTTCACATGGGTTCACATGGTGTCTTAATTATTAAAGACCCCACTTTCTGTCGGCAACATCTTAGCCATCCACATGTAGGCAAGAAATGTACTCTTTTCCCTTAGGAGGTCTATAAAAGACTCTCGCTTGTATAATGGGGAGCAGGTCCAATTTTCGAACTTAGAAAATTTTAGACATTCTCTCTCTCCACCATTGTAATCTTCTTCCCAACCTCGTAATTCTCCTTTCGGTTTATGGAATAAAGCTTGTAGCTTGTGTTTAAGTAAGTCTTTAAAAATCTTCTTCTTTTATAAATACTATTTTACTGTTTTACTGCTTTCTTAATTTTAATTTTTTCGGTTTACTTATCTGGTATCAGAGCCATGATGGCTGTATATGTATTTAGCATGAGCAACTACAAACATATACTGTCCAGAGAAATCCCAAAAGTGTTTTATAAACCTCAGGTCCAGGAACCTTCTAGTCCCACAGCGTCTGACATGGAGCCTCCAAGGCAATATTCAGACCCTGGTTTGGGTGTTATTACTACAGATGAGGATTATACCCCTGATCTGGCTTCTTTGAAAAAACTCTGGCTTGACCCTAAAAATAGGTTGAAAGTCAAATGGTATAATGCTACCTATTCTCAGAGTCAGCAATCTCTTTCTGGAAAACATTGGATTTCAGACATGAAGCGTTTAAAGTGTGATATCGAATTCTTCAGATGGTTTGAGATCACTGGAAAGTTAGATGACCAAAATGAGTCATTACAAGTTCTTGTTAATAAGTGGTATACTCAGTCCAGCAAGGTCGTTGAGTCTGTCACTCCTCTGCTTGAGGGAATAAAAATTCCCCATTCCAATACTAATATCCCTGCTTCTCCTTTCAAACTCAAAAGCAGTAACCCTGCGAGTGCACCCTCAAATGCTGATATAGACAAAATTGTCGAACAAACAACTACACCAATAAGTTGCTGCACACTGTTTCTCATTATAGAAACCGGCAATTGCTTAGGTGCATTCACCCCCGAATATGTGGCTACCTAGGTGCTAAAGCCTAACCGCTAACAAGTTTTGGTGTTGTCTTTTGCAGTTCCGATTGGTGGTTAGTTTTTGCGGCATTCTGGAAACCCACTGTTATAACACTCGATCCAAAAGAAAGCTGACTATGGCCAATCAAAAAGGTGACGCAAGTATCATTGATCCCTCGAAAGAGGTTGAGGAGTTGGATGTCAATGTAATGAAAGAGGAGATGTACAAACTGAACCATCAGATGGCTAAAATATATCCGGCATGGGTGAGAGGGCCACCCCCTCCAGCTCATCTTGCTAACCTGACCTTCATCCCACTGCTAGCCCAGTCACATGACCATCCTACCACTAATCCACCCTCGAGCTTCCCCATCTACTCACAATACCAGGGTACGACTTCTCAAGCATCCCTAGTTCCACCACCCAAAGTTGTTCCTCACCCCCCCCCTCCACCAGTTTCTCCCATTTATGTGGCCTCTGCTCCCCTCACACTCCACAGATCATCTAGTGACCCTTTGCTCCAAGCTCACGACGACCAGTATTACCCACCAGAACCCACTTACAAAGCCCATGAACCCTACTTCTATGCTCCCAGCTTTGATGTCCTAGTGGAGACTTAAAAACTAGTCAAAAACCCCGAGTACGAGGAGGTGCTTAGAAAATTCAAAAGTCTAGAGCAACCATTTAGAGATTTGCGAGGATTAGGTGGCCAAGTGAGTGTGGCATATAAAGACCTTTGCTTGTTCCCAGATGTGCAATTTCCTTTGGTCTTTAAGATGCCCAAGTTTGACTTATATTATGGACATGTTGATGCGATAGCAAACTTAAGAGGTTTCAGCAGCAAGATGAGAGGGGAAGGCGGAAAGGATGAATTGTTGATGGACTACTTCAGTCAAAGTTTGAGTGGCTCATAATTGAAATGGTACACCTGACAGGATCATGCTTGATGGTACACTTGGGATGACATGGCACAAGTATTCGCTTGCCATTTTCAGTACAATTTGGAAACTATCCGGGATCGCTTATCTTTGACGAAACTGGAATAGAAGCGTAATAAGAGATTCGGAGAATATGGTTTCTGTTGGAGGGAACAGGCACCAAGTGTCGACCCACCAATGAAAGAAAGTGAAATGGTAGATTATTTCTTGCAAGCTTTGGAGCCTACATATTTTGGTCACATGGTATCAGCAGTGGGTAAATCCTTAATTGAGGTAGTGAAAAGGGGGAGTATGGTCGAAGAGGGACTCAATCCAACAAGATCATGAGTTACTCTGCAATCAAAGCAACCACCCAAACTATCCAAAGCGGGACCGAAGGAGCAGTTTGAAAGAAAAAGAAAGAAGAGGTAGCGACAATTGATTTAGGAACTTTGTTCGGGCCCCAAGGTCTATCCTATTACAACCAACCACGACCTCACCACCAAATCTACCCACACACCCCATATATCTCACCACAACATTATTACCCACCCTCCTGACCCCCGTTCTCACTCCATCATGCACAAACATATAGCCAACCTCCCACCCATGCACAATGGCGTGTGCCAAACCAACCAAATAATTACCCAGCTCCCCAAAATAACTACTCTCTAAGAGCCTACCAACAACCCCTGAGACAAGCTTTTCAGGCCAACCAAGCTTTAAAATCTAAGAGGATGCGGAAGAAGAAAACTTTCACTTCGTTGGGAGAATCATATACCAGCTTATTCCACAGGTTGAGGCAGCTAGACATGCCGATTGAAGCAAAGTTTCCAAACCCTCCCCCAAGAAATCTAGATTATTCTATCAGTTGTGAGTGTTGTTCTGGTGCCCGTGGACATGACACGGAGAAATGTTAGCATCTGAGATGTGCTATTCAAGAACTCACTGATTCCCATCGGATTGAGGTGCAAGCTCCGGAAGCACCCAAATATTAATCAAAACCCGTTGCCTGCTCATTAAGAGACAAATATGATCAAGATAGTGCACAAATAAGGGAACCCAAAAAGCCTTTGCAAACTGTCATGATGATCCGAGCCAGTGAACGAAAGATGGATGAGAATTTGACAAGCGAGATGTCGACACCCAAGCTGAACGTGGCATGTAGTGAACCTGTTGTTGTAGTCAAGATGGAATCCCCGAAAGACGGAAAGGTAAACAAAATAATGCAAAAGTGGTTGTACTAGGGATGGCTAGTAAGACTGTGGTTGTCGTGGAAGGTGCTCGTTCAGATCCTGTCATTATCAAACCTATGGTTCAGCTACCAATGATTAGCAGCAAGGCAGTACCTTGGAATTATGATCGAGTAACAGTGACTTACAAAGGGAAAGAGATTAGAGAAGAAGTTTGTGAGACTCATGGATTGACCCGATAAGGGAGGTGCTTTTCCCCCGAGGAATGGAGAATATTAAAACCAACCAAGGATAATTCAGCGCTAGTAAAGAAATTTTATGTGAAGAAGAGGTAGAAGATTTTCTAAAGAAGATGAAAATGCAGGATTATATTGTGGAACAATTGAGAAAAACACCTGCTCAAATCTCGTTGTTATCTTTGTTGATTCATTCATACGAGCACCGTAGGGCTTTAATGAAGATCATGAACGAGGCCCACGTTCCTGATGAAATCACAGTTAACCATTTGATAGCCAATAAGATTTTTTAGGTGAATAGAGTCACCTTTTCTGATGATGAATTACCAATAGAAGGAACCGAACATATTAGAGAACTCTACCTCACGGTAAAGTGCGAGGATTTTGTGGTGACTCGAGTTTTGGTTGATAATGGTTCAAGCACAAATATTTGCTCTCTTTCCACGTTGAACATATTGAATGTGGAAAATGAAAGAATTCACAAGAACAACATTTGCACGTGAGGATTCGATGGCGGGGGAAACGATTCGGTTGGCGACATAGTGCTCGAATTGACAATCGGGCTAGTTGCTTTTACCATGGAGTTCCAGGTGCTTGATGTGGCTGTCTCTTATAGTCTGCTGTTGGGATGACCTTGGGTCCATACTACCAGAGTAGTCCCCTCTACTATATATCAAATGGTTAAATATGAATGGGATCGACAAGAAATAGTTGCGCATGGTAAGCACTATCTGTATGCTCACAGTGATGCTATCGTACCATTCATTGAGGCAGATAATTATATGGGGCCTGGGTATATCAGGTTCATAACTCGATATTAGTTGAAAATTTTCCAGAAGGGGAGCGTCTTCCGACACCAACATTAGCTACTGCAACAGTCATGCTGGCAATTGAAATGCTAAAGAATGGGTTTGTTCCCACAAAACATTTGGGGCCTTACTTCAGGGTATCATATAGCTGGTGTCTCTTCCCACGAACATAGAAACTTTTGGTTTGGGATTCAAGCCTACAAGTGTAGACATCAAGAGATCCAGAAAGATGAGAAAGAAATAATAGTCCCTCCTTAAGCCCGTGCCTCATCTCTTCAAATCATTTGTGAAGCCTGGTGCCAAAAAGTGTCTGATAACAACAAGTGCCAGTGCTGCGGTTGATCCTGATAAAACATTACTTGAAAGGTTCGAAAGGTTGTTTGAAGAAGTGAATATGGTAGAAGCCGGAGAGGGTTCTAGCAAGGTAGACGTGCAATTTCTTGGGCCCCATGCGAAAGTCAAAAATTGGGAAGCTACTCCTCTCCCAACCAGGAAGGAGTATTGGTAGATTGTTTTGATTTTTCTTTTAAATTTCTCTAGATTATTCCAGGGTTGTAATTTAGAGTCTATGTTCCATCCATCTGGATGGGTAAAGCCTTGTAATCTTTAAGTTCAATGAAATACAATTTCCCTTTTCTTTAGTGCTAATAGTTTTCCTTATTCTTTGCTTTTCTTTTCCTTCTTGTACAGTTATTTTTATGTTGGCTCCAATGTTCTGACATGCATAAGGACTCTTTGGCCCAGCCTTAAAAATAAGTCTAATTCTGAAGTAATTATTCAAGAGATAGAATATAAAGATGAACCGGAATATGATGAGGAAAGGGTGTTGGAGGAAATTAGTAAAGAGTTGAGCCATTTTGAGGAAAAATCCAAGCCATACCTGGGCGATATAAGAGCAGTCAATCTAGAGGACCCAGATAACATTAGAAAAACCAAAATAAGTGTCCATCTTGAGCCACAGCTTAGGGAAGAAATAATCTAAGCACTTCTTGAATACAAAGATGTGTTTTCATGGTCTTACAATGATATGCCAGGATTGAACACTGACTTGGTGGTTCACAAATTGCCCACCGACCCGGCCTTCCCTCCTGTTAAACAAAAAATTGAGGAAGTTTAATACTGATGTAAGCATGAAAATCAAAGAGGGAGTTACCAAGCAGTTTGAGGCCAAGGTCACCCGAGTAACACGATATCCCACATGGTTAGCCAATGCCGTACCTGTGCCAAAGTAGGATACTAAAACCAGGGTGTGTGTCGACTATCGTGGCCACAGCAAAGCAAGCCCAAAGGATAACTTCCCATTGTCGAACATCCACATATTGATTGACACTTGTGCAAAGCATGAGATAGGGTCCTTCATAGACTGTCATGCAAGCTATCACCAAATTTTAATGGATGAGAAGGATGGAGAGAAGACAACATTCATCATGCCATGGGGTACATATTGCTACAGGGTCATGCCCTTTGGCCTGAAGAATGCTGGGGCAACTTATATGATGGCGATGACAACCATCTTCCATGATATGATACATAAGGAGATCGAGGTCGATGTTGATTATGTAATGGTGAAATCCAGGAAGCAATCGGACCATGTCAGAGATCTGAGAAAATTCTTCAAGAGGATCTGCAGGTATAATCTCAAACTCAATCCTGCAAAATGCGCATTTAGTGTCCCCTTAGGGATGTTTCTAGGGTTAATAGTCAGCCGTCGAGGCATTGAGCTAGATCAATCAAAGATCAAAGCTATACAAGAATTACTGCCTCTAAGGAACAAAACAGAGGTGATGAGTCTGTTAGCCAGATTGAATTACATCAGTCGATTCATTGCTCAACTTACAACAACTTGTGAGCGCATCTTTAAGTTATTGAAAAAGGATGCCGCAGTTAATTAGATGAGGAATGCCCGGAGGCTTTTGATAAAATAAAAGAATACTTGTTGAACCCGCCGGCATTGGTCCCACCAGAACCAGGGAGGCCCTTGATCCTATATCTGACAGTCTTGGACAACTCATTCGGATGTGTACTGGGTTAGCACGATGTCACCGGGAGGGAAGAATAGGCCATATATTACCTTAGAAAGAAATTTACAACTTAAAATATTAAGTATACTCATCTAGAAAGGACGTGGTATGCCCTAAATTGGGTAGCTCAAAAGTTTAAACATTACTTGTCATCATATACAACTTACCTCATCTCATGCCTGGACCCGTTGAAATACATCTTCCAAAAGCCCATGCCCACATGGAGGATTGCAAAATGGCAAATCTGGCTCACCGAGTTCGACATTGTCTACGTGACCTGGACTACAATGAAAGCGCATGCTTTAGATGATCATTTGGCCGAGAATCCAGTAGATGAATAATATGAACCTTTAAAGACATACTTCCTGAACGAGGAGGTAATGCACATTGATGAAATGGAACAGGGCGAGAAGCCAAGGTGGAAATTATTCTTCGATGGAGCCACAAACATGAAAGGCGTCGGGATAGGAGCAGTACTCATTTCTGAATAGGGCAACATTACCCCGTTATAGCTCAGCTCCACTTCTATTGCACCAACAACGTGGTAGAATATGAGGCATGTATTTTGGGTTTGAGGTTCGCTATAGACATGGGTGTCCAAGAAGTCTTGGTCTTGGGAGACTCGAACCTTCTAGTACACCAAATTCAAGGGGAGTTGGAAAAACGAGATTTGAAGCTCATACCATACAGCAATGCTTGCATGACCTTTGTCAACGATTCAGGTCAGTAGAGTTTATGCATATCCCAAGAATTCATAACGAGGTTTCTGATGCTTTGGCCACTTTGGCGTCAATATTACATCATCCACATAAGGCTTATGTTGATCCATTGTATATCCAAGTCCATGGCCAACATGCTTACTGTAATGTGGTAGAGGAAGAGCTTGACAGTAAGCCTTGGTTTCATGACATCAAAGAATATATCAGGATGGGTGTGTACCCAGTACATATAAGTGACCAAAAGAGAACAATCTGTTGTTTATCAAGCGGGTTTTTCTTCAGTGGAGGGGAGCTATACAAAAGGAAACCGGATCTGGGGTTGTTAAGGTGCATAGATGTTGGACAGGCCATATCCATCATGACTAAGGTACATTCTGGAGTCTGCGGACCGCACGTGAGTGGATATGTTTTGGCAAAGAAGATTCTCCAAGAAGGGTATTATGGGCTCATCATGGAGCGTGAATGTATTAGTTTCATGCAAAAATGTCATCAATGTCAAGTGTATGGAGACTTGATTCACTCGCCGCCATCTGAATTACATACAATTTCTGCACCATCGCCCTTCGTTTCTTGGGGCATGGATGTCATCGGGCCCATCGAACCAGCAGCTTCCAACGGACAAAGGTTCATCCTGGTTGCTATTGATTATTTTACCAAGTGGGTCAAAGCGAAAACTTTCAAGGCGGTGACCAAGAAAGTCGTGGCTGACTGTTTGCATTCAAATATCATTTGCCGGTTTGGAATCCCAAAGACACTCATCAGTGATAATGAAGTGAATCTCAACAGCCATTTGATGAAAGAGATATGTTAGCAGTCTAAGATTACACATCGAAATTCCACCCCATCTCTCCAAGGCGAATGGAGCGGTTGAGGCAACCAATAAGAACATAGAAAAGATACTTCGAAAGATGGTTGGATGATCCACACAATGGCATGAGAAGCTACCATTTGCATTGTTAGGTTATCGCACTAGTGTTCGCACTTCAGTAGGGGAAACTCCATATTTGTTGGTGTATGGAACAGAAGCAGTAATACCGGCAGAAGTTGAAATCCCATCCCTTCGGATTGTCACCAAGGCAGAAATTGAAGATGAGGAATGGCAAAAAACCTGTCTGGAGCAATTGAGTTAGATGGATGAGAAAAGATAAGCAGGAGTATGTCATAGCCAGTTGTATCAACATAGGATGGCCAGAGCATATAACAAGAAAGTGCGTCCAAGAGGGTTTGAAGGGGGTCAGCTCGTATTTAAACGCATCATCCCCCACCAGGCAGAGGCAAAGGGCAAGCTCGCCCCAAATCGGCAAG
Source organism: Nicotiana benthamiana (assembly GCA_034376525.1). Classification (NCBI taxonomy): domain Eukaryota; kingdom Viridiplantae; phylum Streptophyta; class Magnoliopsida; order Solanales; family Solanaceae; genus Nicotiana; species Nicotiana benthamiana. The sequence continues at coordinate 48,370,307 of CM067326.1, forward strand.
GGCCATTCATCATGTCAAGAGTGTTGTCCAACGGGGCGTTGTGCCTAACAGACGCAGAAGGCAAGTGTGTAAAAATGGCTATCAATTCAGATGCAGTTAAGAGATACTATGTATGGTTTTCTTTATTTATATTATTGTCTACACTTGGCGTGTTTATTTTCACTTGGCATATTTTAGAGATTGAAATGACGAAGGAATTTTCTTTGGAAATCTAAACACTTTATCATTTACTAACCCTTTAGAGCTTTAATTATTTTCTTTCATACCCCTCTTTCGGAATCAGTAACAAAAGTCAGAAACACAAGTATGAGAAGTCAGTGAAAGAAAAAGAAAATAAAAGAATGAAAAGAAAGAAAAAGAGAAAAAGAGAAGGAAGAAGAAGAAAAAACAAAAAGAAGAAAAAGAAAAGAAAAGAAAAAAAGAAGACGAAAAACAAAAAGAAAAAAAAGAGAGAATGGAAAAACCCACAAAACAGCAAAACAACAAAAGAAAAAGGAAGAAATAGAATATGGAAAAGAATAACAAATAAACACAACAACAAAAACAAGAAATCTGATGAACATTCCTTTTAAAGGACACGTAGGCAGCCTCAGGGCCCGGTCACATTAAAATAAAAATTCAAAGGTCCCCAAGCAAGAAACTGAGGCAGAAGTTGTGGTTGTTGTAAGAAGTTTGATTTCGAAAGTTGTAATTTTTTAACCCATTTGGATTATTTTGAGCCTGTAATGCTCCTTCTTTCTAACCTTATCCAAAAGCCTACATTACGGTCCAAAGAAAGACCTTCCGATCAGTCTTTAACAAGTACGGAGTCAAAAAAGAAGAGGTGATTCATACCCCGAGGAAACACTCTAGTTCAAGCAAGAAAAGATGAAAATGAGAGAGTCTTATCGGTCAATACCCTCACGGGCACCGTAAGGCGACGGGAGATGAGAGAAATGAAAATGAGAGAGTCTTATTGGTGAAAACCCTCACAGGAACCATAAGGCGAAGGCAAGTCGAGAAATAAACAATTGGAAAAGGGTTGTCGGTGGAAATCTGTTCAATACACCATAAGTTAAGCAAGGTCAGGGTTTGGTTAGAGAAATTGGGTTAAAGAAGGTCACAACAACAAAGCACGACAACTGAAGGCCGGTGATTTAGACAGACTGGGTCGACTAAGCCGAAGTGCATGTCATGATCATGGGAACCAATTGTTCCCTAAGTTTCCCCTCCTTTCCTCTCAATAATCGCCAAATTCGGAATTCTTTTATTTTAAAACAATTCAGAGTCATTGCATTTCATTTTCTTTCGGGTCGTCATTTTTCTTCTAAAATGTCTCCAAGTCATTGTGTTTAAGCAAGAAAGAGAGAAATTTCAAAGCTTACTACCAGCTCCCAAATGGCAAAGCACGTGTCGGTCAAAACATAACAAAGGCAGCAAAAGTTGAAACGACAAGGGGAAGAATCAATGAAAGTTTGGAAGGATGTAAGGATTGTGGAAAAAGGGTCAGGAGTGTAACACAATGATGGGGGACAGAGTAAAGACATAGGGTTCAGAGGTCAGCCGAGCAAATCAGGCAGCTCATCATTAGTACGGAAGTTGGCCACAACGTAACATGACTGGGGAGGCCATTTTCAGCAGGAATGCCGCAAGCTAACCACCATTTTTCAAACTAACAAGATTTTCTTTGAATGAAATAGGGGCAGAAAATTCCAGAGGACGCGGGAAAATTTTCCATAAAAAGCAAGCACCTGGCAGGTATGACTGTGAACTTCAGGACCAGCATGGAAAATGGGACTCAGTTTAAAACTCAACGGGGAGCATAATCTGGCACAAATAATTCCCCAGTAAGAGTCGTCAGGCTCTGCCTAAATAATAGGACGTGGCTTTAACTAGCAATTCTCAGCAGAGACAACTGAGAGTCAAAAGGGGCATTTAATTTTAAAATTCTTAGGACCCTCCTGGAAAAGGGACTTACTTAAAGGTTAGAGATAATCAGGAATAGCAAAGAGTATAAAGTAACTCGTATGTTGAAATAGGATTCAATTAACGGTTGTCAGGACCCTCTTGGAAAATGGGACTATGTTTAAAATTCAAACAAGCATGGGTAGCAGGGTCAGGCACTAAGATTCCCCCAACAATAGTCGTCAGAACCCTCCTGGATAATGGGACTTAATTTTGAAAGGTTGTTAGAACCTTCCGGGATAATGTGACATAGCTCTAAACATTAATCCCTAGCAAACATGATATGGATTTAAAATTGGTATTAATTAAGAGTTGTCAAGGCCCTCCTAGATATTAGAATATAGCCTTAATTGCTGGTCCCCAACAAATAACTTAGATAATGAACACAGTAGAAACAATACCTTGGGAGAACTTAGCCAATCAAGAGTCGTCAAGACTCTCCTGGATAATGGGATTTAGTTTTCAGAGATACTTGGTAACTGGATTTGATTTACACTCACAGATGCGCCCAGCTCAAACCTGAGGCACAAAACTTTCTTTTGTATGGTTTATTTTGTTGTAATCAGGTTTAAAAGCAAGAGAGAATACATTTTCAAGTTTCGAGTTTTGGTAACCAGGCGCCCACCTGGGGAACAAGGGAATACATTTCAAGTTTCAAGGGAATACATTTCAAGTTCCAATTTTTGGTAATCAAGCGCCCAACTAGAGAACAAGGTAATTCATTTCAAGTTTCAAGTTTTGGTACTCAGGCACCCACCTAGAGAACAAAGGAATACATTTCAAGTTTCATGTTTTGGTAATCAGGTGCCTACCTGGAGAACTAGGGAGTACATTTCAAGTTTCAAGGGAATACATTTCAAGTTCCAAATTTTAGTGATAATGCGCCCACCTAGAGAACAAGGGAATACATTCAAGTTTCAAGTTTTGGTAATCAGGCACCCACCTAAAGGACAGGGGAATACATTTCAAGTTTCAAGTTTTCGTAATCAGGTGTCCACCGGGAGAACAAGGGAATACATTTCAAGTTTCAACTTTTGGTAATCAGGCGTCCACCTGGAGAACAAGGGAATGCATTTCAAGTTTCAAGTTTTGGTAATCAGGCGCCCACCTGGAGAACAAGGGAATACATTACAAGTTTCAAGTTTTGGTAATCAGGCGCCTACCTGGAGAACAAGGGAATACATTTCAAGTTTCAAATTTTGGTAATTAGGCGTCTACCTGGAGAACAAGGGAATACATTTTCAAATTTGAAGTTTTGGTAATTAGGCGCCCACCTGGAGAACTTGGGAATACATTTCAAGTTTCAAGGGCATACATTTTAAGTTCCATGTTTGGTAATCAGGCGCCCACCTAGAGAACAAGGGAATACATTTCAAGTTTCAAGTTTTGGTAATCAGGCGCCCATCTGGAGAACAAGGGATTACTTTTCAAGTTTAAAAATTTGGTAATCAGGCACACACATGGAGAACAAGGGAATACATTTCAAGTTTCAAGTTTTGGTAATCAGGCACCCATCTGAGAACAAGGGAATACATTTCAAGTTTCATGTTTCGGTAATCAGGCGCCCACCTGGAGAACAAGGGAATACATTTTAAGTTTCAAGTTTTTGTAATCAGGTGCCCACGTGGAGAACAAGGGAATACATTTCAAGTTTCAAATTTTGCAATCAGGCGCCCACCTAGGAAACAAGGGAATACAATTCAAGTCTAACAATAAGGCACCAACATGGCAACAAGGCAACAGGGAGATGTACAAGCAACAAGGCAACAGGGAGATGTACAAGCAACGAGGCAACAAGTATCAAGAACAAGCTTGAAGACATAGATAGGTTCTTTTGTAATCCATAGATCATAGCTTAGTCTAGCTTCTTTTTATTTTTGCATTGTGTAATAAGGGGGTCAAGCAGCAGCAACAACAACATTGAGATCACAGCTTTGATAGTCCTATTTACCAAACATTCCAGAACTACACTGGCATGATTCCTCTTTAGCCGAGGATATGTAGGCAACCTCTGAAGTAGGATGCAGTCAAGCTTTCAAAATATGCTTCTCACGGAGTATTCAAGCAGCCAAAAATTGCTCGTGTCTGCTCACTTATCTTTGCAAGAAAATTCTTCTTGTTTCCGGGCAAAAAGGGCAGTTGTGAGCACGTGATTTTTTCCCTACATGAATTACTCCTATAAATTCAGATAAAATCATATCATTTACTTGTTTGCAATGGATTTTTGTGGCATTTTTCGTTAGTTGTTTACATTTGCTCGTGCATCTAACTAGTGAAAAATACAAAAATATGTCGCATGTGCAGTTAGAAATAGATTTGACATTTTTCAAGCATTAGTTAGCAATTGGTGATTTTATAAACGGAAAAATCATAAATATGTTCAATTTTCCCTTTCAGTTTTAATTTTTGAATTTTTAGGCAATTTTCTTTTAATTTTATTTTAATAATGATTATACAACATTAGTTAACATTTTTGTAGGTTTGTTTGGGATTTATAACTTAATTTCGGATTTTAATAATTTTGGAAAATGAAAGAAAAAAAAAGTGAAGAGAAAATCTGAAAATTTAATTAAAAAGAAAAAAGAGAAGACCCAAATTGGGCCATTTTAAATCAAACCAGCCCAAATAAACCCCCAGAACCCATCCAGTATGTACCCAAACCTAGTCTAACTTCATTGGCTAGGATCAAAATGACATTGTTCCCGTCGTTCAATCTCAGTCGTATAGGATTCATCATCCAACGATCGAGAAGTGGCTAACCTTAAGTATATAAGTTTCTAAAACACCCCCACCCCCCAAACAACCTCGTACTCTGTATCTCATCCCCTCACCCTCATAAACCCTAGCACTACCGCAAAACTGTCGGCCGAAAATCGTCTCTGCCGGTGGTATGGCTCCAAATCACCCCAAAATTATACCATTAAACCCTCTCCTCTCCCTCATGCCAAATCCACACTCAACACCCTTCAAACACCCCTGGATCTTCTCGAATGTTAATTCAAAAGGGGCTGCCAAACCTCACCACCCCTAAAATCGTCCAAAACCCACACCCTATAACCCTTACCATCCCCTCTCCACTGTTCCGTGGTCCTTTGTTCTAAAAAGGCCCAAAGCTGGTCGGATTCTTGGGTTCGAGACTCAAATTATTCTGCATGCCTTTGATATGCTTAGTTTCTATTTATTTTCTAATCTCTCTTTTCCTCATCTCGTTTCTGTCGATTTGGTTAATTTCGGGGTTAGATTAGGTTTAGTTTGGTCTAATTAAATTGCATTAGCCATTTTAGTCTGATTGTTTTGAAGGTCATGAGTTCAATTATGTTAAGTCTTCATGATTTCAGTCAAGTTAGAGTCTTGTTTGAATTCCATTTCTTTTAATTCCTGAGTTTTAATCATGAAGGTATTAGTATTATGAGTTGGATTAGATTTATATTGTATCAAGTCCATTTGTGATTTGGATTTTGTGTTTAGCCCTAAGTTTGAATTAGATTTTATGATAAGCCTTGAGGTTACTATTGCACGCTGGTTCCATATAACAATTTGGCTTTTCCATTTTTTCTTGAGTTTCTGCATTTTTTTAAGGACTTTCATAATTTGATCCGTTTGGAACCTTATTTGCTTAACTTGTTAAAAGCCTCAGAATTTAGTCTATCTGCCTAAAAGAAATTCAAAGGAAAAGGTAGAGAATAATTAATAGGACACTTGAGGGTAGTTTAGGTATTGGACCAAGAGAATCTTTTGATAACTAAAATAGGAAGCCTCTATTAGGGGCATCCTGTCAATTTTGATGCTAAAAACGTGGTCCATAAGTTAGAAGTGGAAAGACTGCAATGCAAACTGGTTTCAGCAGAGATGCCTTAATCCTTGCCTATAAAAGGCATTCTAAAACATTCCTTTCGGGGGAGGAGAGGAAGAAAGGATGAAATTTCATGAATTGAGAGCTATAATCAAGAAAAATTAGAAAGCTTACTGTTTCATAGAGAAGTAGATAGAAAAACAAAAAATATATACAAAAATAGTCATTATTTGATTGAACTTCCCTGAGGTTTTCTCAATTTACAAGTTCTTAATGTAATTCCATGTTTGTTTTGGTTGAAACGAGTTGAATTTGGAGGTCTTAGAGTTGGTTTAGACATTTTGAGCAAGTTTGGGTCGACTTTTAGTCTTTTCTAGTTTGAATTTGGCCATTCAGGGTTATCACTACTTTGATTCTAGTTCTTGCTGCTACTAACTGTTGACCTCACTCCTCTTTCTCATCTATTTCATTCCAGGTATATTTTGGATCTCATGGATATTACTTAATGTAATATGAAGCATTGATTCTGGAATACAAGTTTGCATATTAGTGGTTTTGGGCATTTGTCCTTATACTTTCTCATATGTAAAGTTTCCTTTATTAAGTTTTGAGTGAGTATAGTTGTGCGCCTATATTTCATGACGTTTAGTTTATTTAGAGTGTTATACTCGAGTTGCACTCGACAAGGATTCATGCTATTTCATTTCTGTAAGTAGCTGATTGCCATATAACAAGTAAACTCTCATCATAGTACTTAGACTCGAGTGCTTTGTGTTAAGTTTTCACATGATGCATGCGCGTTAGAAAGGCTACTGTTCCATCCATTTAAGTACAATTATTGAGAATGTCTATCTAGTTAATCCGATTCCATGAGTTTCAATCCCTACGGTAATAGTGACGTTCATATGAATGTGGCTGACTTAAATGTCCTTAGTTTAATCAAAACCTTTGTTACAGTAATTAGCAGCTACATATTAGATCTTGTGATGGTCATTTTTTTGTATGTTGGGTGACCCAAGATGGGTCCTAACCCTAAGTCCTTCGTTCACAATAGTGAACCTATCAGCAATTGGGCCTAAATTAGGCCTGATTTTCATTTGGAAGAATAAATCTTCAGTCTCTTAATAGAGACCTCGAATTTTACTGGCCGGTATCCAAGCCTGGTAACTTTTGAATAAATAACACGTCCTTATCGAGGTGAATTAGTCATAGTCCCTTAATATTGAAAGCCCGCTATTTATGACAAATGCGAGGTATCCGTGACCCTCCGATTCAAGTACACTTCTTTTAATTTAAGTAATTATGTCGAACCCTTATAGCCATTGCACGATCTTATTAGTTTAACTTAGAACTCGAGGCTCCATTTAGCAAATTCCATGGCCCTCGCAAACTTGCAAACGCATATTCAATTTAGGCGCGCTAGTTAAACAATTCACTTTCCTAAATACGGGTGCGTATTTATTTTACCCAAATCCAAATCCCAACTATGTTGAAATATGTCAAAAATTACGGGTGAATTTATGTGACATGGTTTGTGACGTGTTTTAACGACGTTGCAATATTCTGAAAAAAGTTTAAATAAAAGCGGTTTAATAGTCAAACTTTGCACAGAGGTACAAAATGCATTAAAATCTGATAATCGAGCCGAATATAATAATTGAGAAACCATGCGAGAACCACGGAACTCGGGAATGTCTAACACCTTCTCCCGGGTTAACGGAATTCCTTATCCAGATTTATGGCTTGCAGACTGTATTACAGAGTCAAACTTTCCTCGATTGGGGATTTAAACCGGTGACTTGGGACAACATAAATTATCCCAAGTGGCGACTCTTAATTTTTGAATAAATAATCCTGTTTCGATTGTCACTTTAATTGGAAAAAAATCCCATATCTACGCCTTTCGCCGGGGTTGTAGTGTTGAAAAGGAGGTGTGACAACTAGTACTAAAGCCGATGACTGACCCCTCTGCTGAGATGAACTTTCAAGATTACGAGTACACTGTCTCCATATATGACACATCTCTCCATGCGCATAACAACTCCTAGGTGATGGAGAAGGGAACTGAAAGGAACCCCTAGCACCTGAATGACTAGTTGATGCACCCGGCATAGAAGAGTCCGAAACTTAGGGAGCACGAGACGAACCCTGAGCTGGAAGGGCAATGAGTGATGACTGGATCTACTGAGAACTGTGAGAACCATGACCTGATAACGCTACACGATAACCTGGGCGAGCTGGCTGAGCATGCCTAAATGGACGGCTTCTACCGTGCTAAAACTAACTCTCGAAGGAGCACCACTATAACTGCCAGATCTCCGAGGCCTTTTGGCCTCTCTCTTCTGGTGATGTACTGATTAAATCTCTCAATAAATGTCTACAACCTCCTTAAATGTATCACCATACACCCTCTCCCTGGTCATAAGGATACGAAGCTGATAAGTGAGGCCATCCACAAACCTCCTAATCCTCTCTCTATCTATCAGAACCAACCAAATAGCATGACGAGCTAACTCTAAAAGTCTCATCTCATGCTGCGTCATAATTATCTCTCCTTGACGCAACCACTCAAACTGCCTGTGGAGCTCCTCTCTGTGAGACTGCAGCACATACTTCTCCAGAAAGAGAATGTAGAACTGCTGCCAGGTATAGGGCACTGCACCAATAGGCCTACGCTTCTCATAAGCCTCCCACCAAGTGAAGGCAGCCCTAGAAAACTTAAAGGTAATAAATGCTACACCACTAATCTCTAGAATACACGCTGTACGACGCATCCTCTAGCACTTATCTAAATAACCCTGACCATCCTCGCCCTCTGCATCACTGAACGTTAGAGGCTATAGTTTACCAAACCTCTCTGATCGGCGTTGCTCGTCGTCTGGCATAACTGGTACCACATAATCCTGAGCTGGTGCAACCGGCTGGGCTGGAGGTGCCCTCAGTGTCTGGAGTCCCTGCTCAGGTGTGCGCGTAATGGAAGTCTGGGTGCCTTCCCTAGCCTGAGAAGTACCTGCGGCTGTTGTAACCGAGACTGCCTTAGCCAAATGTGCACACATTGAGAAAATATGAACTAAAGCCTTCTGAAGGCCTGGAATCACAATAGGCACAGCTGGTGCTACTGTAGCGTCCACGACTAGAACCTGATCCTGAACTGGAACAACTAGTAGATCTGCAGGTGCTGCCCAAGCTGCTCTTCCCCTACCATGGCCTCGACAACGTCCTCGACCACGTCCTCGGCCTCTAGGGCCCTAGATGGTGGTACTGATGGTCTTCCATCCTTATTGGTAGCACGTGTCCTCGCCATCTATGAGAGAATGGAATAATAGAATTCAGTACTCGGGTCAATAGATTCGCACGACAAGAATTTCAAGAATATGAAGTTTTTCTTAAAGGTTCTGCAGCCTCTCGAGGATAAATACAAACATCTCTGTACCAATCCGCGAGACTCTACTAAAACTGCTCATGACTCGTGAGACCTATGTAATCTAGGCTCTGATACCAACTTGTCACGACCCTAAACCCGGACCCAGTAATGATGGCTCCTCTCGTGAAGACAAGGCCACCCGACACTTCCCATTTCAGTTTTTAACAATTAAACAATAAGATTCAAGTCTAAAGCAATATAAAATAATCCAAAGTTTAAGAAGTCACAACAACAATTATGGTCTAATGCCATACCAATTTTAGACACCACCTGAAAAGTGTGCCCAAAAATATATTTGGGCATACTTTTATGGGATGGGCTTTGTACGGAGCTTTTGTTTACGGAAAATTTTGTACACTTGTAAAATGTGCTCTTCAATTTATTAGGCCACACTTATTAAACATTGCTAAATCATAAAATAATTGGCAACATTTACTTGAGTATGTGGCACTCTTTTTAAGCGTGCTCTTATTATAATTGAAAAAGCAACCCTTTATAAATGTGCTCTAAATGTCCAACAAATATTTGACTAAAATATAATATTCCCTCCAATAAAATATAATGCTTCCCTCTTATATACTCTAGGTAAAATATTATTCCTTTCAATTTCAAAAGGGCAAAAGATCTCTCTCCTCGCTGAAATCTCTATGGATACATTAGTTTAGGGTTTCTGGCTTCAATATTACGTACTGAAGAATATCCGATCCGGATTAGGTACTGTTTCTGCACCTCCTCACCCTACTTTGAGTAGTGTTTTTGTTTTCAAACTATCGTCTCAAAAGAACAATTCTTGTTTCCCCTTTCTCTTAGGTACTGTTTTGCACCTTCTCGCCTTCCTTGTTCCAGATTGAAGAATTTGTAATGATAGAGAAACAGGAATTCTTCCAATCTCAGGTTGGTGCTCTTCTATTTCAATATTTACCATCTTATGGTCTCTGATTGTTGTAGTTGCCTATTTAATTTGATACTTATTCCTGAAAAGAATGAACTATAAATTAATTATTCCTCTTATAGTCCCAAAATTAGTAAATTATTTTAAAATCCTAGCAGATTTGTGAGCCTAATTCTACAAATCGGCTTTGTTATCTTTGAATTCATTCACTGATAGGACTTCTAAGTTTTGGTTAGACCAAAATCTTGTTAGATAGAATTTGTTTGGTTTGTGCTAAAGATATATGTCATTTTTCACGGGGGAAGAATAGTGTAGTTTTCTGCTAGATACATATGTCATTCTTTATCGAGGGTATAAGGGCATCCGAAAAGCTTATTAAAATTTTAAGCTAGCTTACTTATTGCCTTTATTTTTAGATTGTATGATTGGATCCTTTCAATTATTCAAGGTCATATGTTCATATTCCAATAGAAGCAACATGGTTGGTGGTGGGCAAGGTGGAGGATTGTTTTCTTGAGGAATCAAATATGACGAGTTAGGACCTGCCTCATGGCATTAGTATGCTGTCAAAATTGACCTGTGAGCTCTTTTATATGTGCATAAGGAATTAAAGTTGCATCCTTTGGATCAATTTTTTGGAAAGTACTTGATTTTATCCCAATGTGAGAATCATCATATCACTTGACAATAGCATCCAGTCAACGCAGTTGGATTTAACACAGTTGAAGGTTTGGAACTTACCATAGCATCCGGTAATTTTCTTTCCTCCAAAGTAATTGCTGAAGCGCCTGAAATATGTCGTTGTTGTCTATTTTTTGTCACTACCTTGACTAATTTTGGCACAGTTTCAACGTGTTGCTATTGTCCAAGAGGTGAGTATGTTTCTAATTGTTGATCTTCCCCTATCTTAGTGCTTGACGATTGCTTTGCCCATGTTGTTTTGTATATGGGAAATTGGCAACTAGGCTATTCAACAGAAACTGCTGCTGCCTAGTTATATCACACTGCTGCCTAGACTTGGGAATAAATTTGGAGCTTTAGCATTTAGCTTGTTACCTGACCCTACCTTGGATAAACTTTCAATTTTAGGAAAAGATGGTGAACCTACTGATAACATCTCCTCATCACCACTAAACCTATCACTATTATCAGTAGATTCTGCTGCAAAATCAGTCGTCCAGTCCTTTTCATCCTTATACTCAGGTTGATCAGTCCAGAGTTTTGATTTAATTTCTATTGCTCTTACATTTTGCTTTAATCACCTCATTATTGTATCTTGTAGATAACACCAACAACTCATGATCATCTCCATGTTCTCCACAAAATTCTAAAGATTGTGAAGGTACTTCAAAAACAGAAGTGTTTAAAACAGTAACACAACTGGCGCACGTTAGCAAGGCGCTAATTTCGCCGGATTATGGCTCGCCGACGTCGACCTCAACCTCCTACCGCCTCACAGACAATTACTCCAGCACCAGTGGAGATTAAATCTCTAGAACCACTTACGTTTGGTAGCTTTCTACCACCAATTCTGCAATCTACTGAAGCAAAATTGGGGAAAGTTACAGATACTTGCATGCAAGCAGAGGAGAATCAAAAGGAAGAGATTGTGAGGAAATTGCAGTTTTCGAATGTTGTTGATGCTGAAACACCTCCCCCTACCTTTGCTGAAGCTGTTCGAGGTAATCGTCTCACTCAAATGGGAAATGCTCTTAAGTTTGTTCCTCCAGTTAATAGGGATGGGAAGATGATAGTTACCATTAATGAGGAAGAGTTGAAGCCACAAGATGAGTATTGGAAGGATTCATTAATTGGGTATATAATTGGGGATAATCCTACTGAAAAATCAATGGAGAATTTCGTCTTGCATGCATGGAATTTTGTCACTAAGCCACAAATTCTAATGCATTCAGAAGGTTATTGTATTTTTCGGTTTGTGAACAAAATGGATATGGATCTGGTGTTACAATCTGGGCCATATTCATTTAGGAATAAACCGATGGTATTGAGGCCATGGGAAACTGATTTCTCCTTTCAGAGTGATGTCTTGAGTACTATACCTGTTTGGGTAAAATTTCCTGGGCTGCCAGTTGAGTATTGGTCAGCAGAAGTATTAAGTAAACTTGCTAGTGCAATTGGGACACCATTGTACACTGATAAGATCACAGCACATTATGAGAGAATATCGTTTGCTCGAGTATTTGTGGAAGTTGATGCCTCACAACCCCTACCTGATCATATTGACATTGAAACTCCTTATGGCCACAAAGTACAATTGATTGATTATGATTGGAAGCCCACTTTTTGTAATCATTGTCTAAAGTTTGGTCATGATACTAGTGAGTGCTGGTACAATGCAAAGGATGATGAAGGCACAAAAACTGAAGTCCAGGAAGCACCTAGGAGGCCTAGTAAACCAACCAAAGTTACTAGGCAAAGATGGACTGTGAAGAAAGCTCCTGCTGTAAATGTTTCTAAAATGGCTGAGCCTACTATTGTGGAAATTCAGACAGATGCAGGGGGGAGAATGGACCAGCTCACTCAACAGTTAAATGGTGCTGTAAACTCAGAGGTAGTATTGGTAAATGATGGGGGAAGCCTGTGTCAAAGTTCTATGCAGATTTCAGAGGATCCTGTTGTTGATGTCAACTCAGAGGTAGAAATGGTTAATGATGGGATACCTAGGAGTATAGAAGCAGACTTGGTGGACAATTGCAATAGGGGAAAAGCTAAAATGGAAGTGAATGTTGCTGGTAGGAAAGGCCAGCATGATCCTGGTCCATCCTATATATGATAATTGTTACTTGGAATATAAGAGGGCTGAACTTAGCCCATAAGCAAAAGGAACTGAAAAGTTTTTTGAATGTAAATAAAGTAGATGTGTTGGGGTGTCTTGAAACTAGAGTAAAAGAACATAAAGCTCAGAAGATCCAAGGAAAAATAGCTAAAGGCTGGAAGGTGTTTTGCAATTATTCTGAGGCTGTGAATGGCAGGATTTGGGTGATCTGGAAGCCTCATATCCAGGTCACTATTTCCTGTGTAACTGATCAAATGATACAATGTCATATAGAAGATCCTTATAGCCATGTGAAGACTCATCTTAGTGTAGTGTATGCTCATAACACTGGTATTCTAAGAGAAAGGCTGTGGGCTGATCTCAAAGCTGTTTCTATTCCTAGCCAAGATACATGGTTACTTAGTGGTGATTTTAATAATGTTCTATCATCTAAGGATAGAATTGGTTCTATAGTGACTGATGCTGAAGTTAGGGGGTTTAAACAGCTCATTTATGATTTGCAATTAACTCCACTCAAAAGGATAGGCTGGAATTTTACTTGGACAAATAAACAAGTATATAGCAAGATTGATTGGGCTTTGGGTAACTTTCAGTGGGTGCAGCAATATGGACATATTGAAGCTGAATTCCTCAACCCTTCTGTGTCTGATCATACACCAATTTGTATAAAGTTAGGCAGCCAGAAACTCTTACATCCTAAGCCTTTTAGGTTCTACACTTGTGTAATGGAATTCCCACAATTCCATGCTATAGTCAAGGATGTTTGGCAGCAGGAATTTACAGGTAGTTCTATGCAGCAGATCTGGTCTAAATTGAAGCTGTTGAAGATGAAGTTAAAGGAGACCAACAGTTATATGGCTTCCTATAAACAGAGAATTATACAGGCTAGAGAGCAACTTGATATTGTGCAGTCCCAAATGAAGTTTAATCCTCATTCACAGGATTTATTCATTGAGGAAAGGCAAGCTTTGGCAGAAATTGAAAGATGGAGCAATATTGAGGAACAAGTTATGAGGCAAAAATCAAAGGCTACATGGATTGAATGTGGAGATGCAAATACTAAATACTTTCATGACCAATGGAAGATTAGGAATTGTCAGAACACCATTACTTCAGTTTATACTGATACTGGAACTCATATTACTGATCCTGCTGCTGTGGAGCATGAATTTATCACAGTATTTCAAGAGTTGCTGGGAGGATGTGCTGAAGAATTGACTGGTGTTGATGTAACTATTGTGAAGGAAGGTAAATGTTTGAACCTAGAGCAACAAAGGATGTTAATCAGAGACATTAGTATGGAAGAGATTATTGATGCTTTGAATGATATGCCAAAAGACAAAGCACCTGGTGTTGATGGCTATCCTGTGGAATTCTTCACCAGGAACTGGGAGGTTATTAAGTATGATATTTTAGCAGCAACAAAGGAATTCTTCAAGACCAGCACTATGCCACATTTCATCAATACTACAATTATTGCTTTGGTTTCTAAAAATAGTTCTCCTACTACTGTTAAGGACTATAGGCCAATAGCTTGTTGCACTACTATGTATAAGCTTATATCCAAGATCATTACAAGAAGATTAAAGGGTGTTGTTAGTGATATTGTGGGATTGTCTCAGTCTGCTTTCATAGAAGGGAGGAGTATTGTTGATAATATCTTGCTCAGTCATGAGATATTTAAAGGGTACTCTAGGAAAGGAGTTTCTCCTAGATGTGTATTAAAGGTGGACTTGAGGAAAGCATATGATTCCTTGGAATGGTCCTTTCTTAAACAGATTCTAGTTGCTTATGGATTTCCAGCAAAGTTTGTCAATTGGATCATGGCTTGCACTACTTCTGTTTCATTCTCTCTTATGATTAATGGTGGTTTCACTAAGCCATTTAAAGCTAAGAGAGGAATAAGGCAGGGGGATCCAATGTCCCCTTACCTTTTTGTGATGGCTATGGAATACTTGAGTAGAATATTGGGACAGCTTCATAGGAATGGGAATTTTAATTTCCATCCCAAATGTAGGAAGTTAAACTGCTCACATGTGTGTTTTGCTGATGATCTACTCATGTTCTGTCGGGCTGACACTATATCTATTCAGATTCTTCATCAGGCTTTCTTAAAATTCTCAAAGGCTTCTGGATTGGAGGCCAATCCAAACAAAAGTGCAATTTATCTAGCAGGGGTATCTCAAGAAGTCAAAGCAGACATGATTAGAAGGTTGGGATTCAGTGAAGGTGCTCTTCCTTTCAGGTACATGGGCATTCCATTGGATTCAAAGAAGCTTTCTATCCAGCAATATCTACCTCTCATTGAGAGGATCACAGCAAGGATAAGTTGTTGGTCTGCAAAGCTGTTGTCATATGCAGGTAGATGCCAACTCATAAAGTCTATTATTTTTGGAATTCAGTCATATTGGTCACAGATTTTCATTCTTCCAAAGGGTGTTCTCAAGGTAATAGACTCAATCTGTCGTACATTCTTATGGACTAGATCTGCAAACTATTCTAGGAGGGCCTTAGTAGCATGGGACAGAATTTGCTCCCCTTTAAATGCAGGTGGACTTAATATTATGAACTTGACAATTTGGAATAAAGCAGCAGTGGCCAAACTATTATGGGATTTGGCAAGAAAGAAGGATTGTCTTTGGGTGAAGTGGATCCATTGCTATTACATAAAGAGGGATGAAGTTGATACAACAACTGCCCAAGCAAGCTGCATGGGTGGTTAGAAAGATCATACAGTGTAGAGAGAGTGTTATGGAGAATCAGCAGATGGCTGGATCACTCTATGATAGACTTAAATCAGTCTGTTATATGGGAAAATTTCAAATACATAAAGTCTATATTGCTATGCTGCCAAGTTTTGAGAGAGTCAGCTGGAGGAACTTATTACTGGTGAGTAATGTAATTCCCAGGCACAAGTTTACTGCTTGGTTGGCTGCACATCAAAGATTACCTACTGTGGATAGATTGGCTAGATTTGGAATCCAAATTCCTCTACTGTGTGTATTCTGCAAACAACAAGAGGAGACATTCCATCATCTCTATTTTGAATGCTGTACCACAATGAGATTATGGACTCGTATTTGCTATTGGCTGGGTAGTCCGAGACAAGTGCTTAGCTGGGATGAGGAACTGATATGGATATGTAGGAAAGCTAGGAGTTCTGCATAGAGAAACTCAATTACAGTTGCTGCTTTCATTCATGTCATTGCTTTAATTTGGAAGGCAAGGAACAATATTAGATTTCAAAATATGGTGTATGATGAGGAGAGAACAGTCAGGGAAGTTGCAATGCTGATTCACATTCGTGGCAGACACAATCGAAGATGGCAACATGGATTACAACAGCTGAATAGTTTCCCTTAGCTGGAATATTACTAACTGTAAAGCATATACATAGTCATTGTTCTGATTGATGAAGTATAGGTACGACACTGTAACTAGATGATAGCAATTCAGTAGTAGAAGTCAATACTACTACTTTAGGACGCATTGTATATTTTTCTTGATATTAATACAAAGTCGACAGTTAAGCTTAAAAAAAAGGGAATCAATGGTCGTTTAACCATATTAGTGTTCAACATCATTTCCTTCTAGGCCTCCTTAATAATTTGTTCAACATGAGTGTTAGAAGAATGTAGTGTAGGAGTAGTAGAGTTGTGTACTTGCTTGCCCAAATACTCCTCCATCATATTTTTCTTTGACGCAATCGATTGGATACCCAAATCCTTAGCTAAATTGCCATTGTCCTGAGCTTCTTTGCTGTTGTTAAGGCATGGTACTAACTCCTTGGATAAATGAATTGTAGGCGTAGGAACAACGTCCTTTGAAGTACCTAAACAAAGATCAGCAGTCTTGGCAAATTGCTGCTCTTTTACACTACCTGGAGATATGGTTTGTCGATCTTTTAAACCAATGTCACCCTACACCATCTGCAATATATATTCCTAGAATCCTTCTCACATTGCTCATGTACACTAAGAAAAGCATCAAAAGAGTTAGAACACTTGAAGGTTTCTGTTGCCCTTTTCCAGATTTTTAAGATCTGAAGCCTCCTTCTTGCTAGGTGATCTATAGACAACTGACCAACCCATAGCCTGGGATTGTTTCCCATGTTGAGATTCTGCTTCAACACCTGATCCAGTAATAGAAGCAGCATCTGAACAAGTTCTTTGCACAGCTGAATCAACGTTGGCAGATGTAACAAATTATGCACCTGCTACTGCTGCATTTTTTGTGATTGCTAGAACTGCTGAAGCTAATGTACTACCATCTATACTCTGCAGAATCAACATTGGTAGATATACCAAATTTTATACTTACTCGTACTGTATCTACCAATCTTACTCATAAGTTTAGCAAATTCTCTTGATTTATTTAATCATATGAAGTAAAAATGATAAAAATAAACACGAGGAAAATTTAACAATGATTATCAATAATAATAACCAACATAGTAATAATGGAAAATGAATCAGATGGAAAAAGATTGACCTTGAGCACTTCTGCTATCGTACATGTGTTCTTGAGAATGTTATACATTGAACTTGTACTTCCTTGCAATCAACCAGTTGTTTGCATTTGAAAGTTCTTCCTACTTCAGTATTTTCTGTGCATATATAAGTATTTGAAGTTTGGTGTTTCATATATATTTAAGTGGTACAAAAGCTTATGAGTAACTGAATTTTTCTTTACTAACATGGTACTGTATTCATCTGTTATGTATTTGAGCTTGTCATATTGCGGGTCTCTAGAACATGCATTTTGGTGGACTGTCTTGGATGTCTTATGATAAGACTGTGCACAGAATAGGTGAACAAATTTATGAGAAATATTCCTCTTTCAAATTTGTTGACTGATGCTAAGATGTGGATTTTAGATTTTTGTGAATCATCTGATCGCAATTAAGATGTGGGGTTGTAGTTTTTAGGTATTTTCTAGTCATATAGGATATCATCAGCTTGACTTCCTGGATATGCGATTTAGGCTCGGGATGTATGATATATTCTGTGTAGCAAGGCCAAGGGATTATAAAGGAAACATGCTTCTATTTCGTTCTTTTTAGTGTAGTAGAGAATACTATTTGATTTTACTTTTTCTCCCCGAGTTACTATTTGATGCTATTTTTTCTCCTCTTTTTCCTTATTGTATTTTGTCTCCCTCTTCCCCCTCTTTCTTTCTTCCCCCTCTTTCTTCTTCTTCCTTTTTCTTCCTTGCCACCTTTTTTTGAGTCGAGCGTCTATCAAAAATAGCCTCTATATCTGTTCAGGTATGGGTAAGATTTGCGTATATACTACCCTCGTAGATCCCACATGTGGGATTATATTGGGTTTGTTGTTCTTCTTCTTCTTATGTCTTTCTTGTTATATCAATCTAGGGTCATCAGAGAAGAAAAGAGTACGAGGGCAAACAACATGTAAGAATATTCATGCAAGAAGTTTTGAAGAAAGAGAGGAGGTGACATTTGATAAAGGACAAGCAGTTGGACCAACTGACAAGAGAGTGTCTGATTTGACCAATATTTTGGGAACAATTGCAAGGAATCCTATATTTATCCCTTGGTGCATACTGTTGGTATGTTGTTTCAAAAAATATTAAGCCATGAATGTAGGAATCTGTCAATGTAAGAATAATTAATTTTTCATTATTTATTTTTTGTATTTTCCATACTAATAAAAGATATATATATATATATATATATATATAAATTTATTATTTTTCACAGTCCAAGTTCTTAATTCTAGCTGAAGGAGAGAAGTGGGTAATGACTGGTCTTTGTGATGCTTGGAAGCGACACAAGAGAAATATTAAGAAGAAATATTTTGATAAATATGCTACTATTGACGAAATGCTACAAAATCTCCCCAATGAGATACATGAAGTTTAATTCCATTAATTGATTGAGTATTGATGACGAAGATGTCCAAGTTTAAACCGTGCATTTCTACATTTTCTACCTATTGTTGAAGTATATATTATTTCCTTTTTGGTTTATTAATTAATATGCTTCTTTTATTGTTAGGATATGCGCCAATTAAATTCTGTAAACAGGAAAAAACAAAAGGGGAGGCATCGAATAGGACCTATTAATTTTGCAAAAGTGCGTGTGGCATTGGTAATATTTAGTCGATACTTTGTAATATGACTTTCATTATCTGTACTTTGTCAGAACACAATGATATTTTCTAATATTTTCTTTGATGTAATTTATAGCGCACAACCAAAGAGAACATCAAGGAACCATCAAAGTCTGAAATATTTATTACAACTCTAAAAAAAAGGGAAGGAAATTCATGCTAATACTCAAGTTGCAATAGTAAACATGCTACAAGTTAAGTCTTGTTATTATATTTTTTTCTCTTTAACTGAATGTGTTTCTTTAATTGAAGGAAGTTCATACGCATATCTGTAGTTTGTTTTGGAAAATATTAACCTTTAGCTTATTATTCATGAATAGAGCAGCCACCAAATTCTTCTTTGAGTTATTTCATCAAGCTCCCAATTCGTACCAAAAAACTCGTTGTTTTTTCCATGCTTACCACTACTAGGACGAGTCAATATTTGTTGTTGCATCTTACTATCTTTTACTATTGGTGAATTAATTCCAGCACCCCCTTCACCTGTAGAGAGTTTTGAAAGAACTAATTTTCTCGTATTACTCACAAAAGTATATATATAGAGTACAGGAGTATCTAATCCTACCAACTATAGGACTGTACAATAATGAAGGAAATCAAATCCAACCAACTATGGGACTGTACAATAATGAGAGAATATTCTACCAATAATAAAAAGATACACACAATTATATTCTAATACGCCCCCTCAAGATGGAGGGCCGGAGGACACGCCAATCTTGGACATCAGCAGAAGAAGCCGAGGACGAGATAAGTGTTTTGTGAGAGCATCAGCAAGCTGATCAGCAGAGGATACGTGAGCAACACGAAGAGACCCATTCTGAACCAATTGACGAACAAAGTGATAATCAATGGAGATGTGTTTCATGCGCGAATGAAACGTAGGGTTGGCACAGAGGTAAGTGGCGCCAATGTTGTCGCTGTAAATGACAGGAGCGGCCGGAAGAGGGACATGAATCTCGCGCAGCAGGGAATGAAGCCAACGAACTTCGGCGGTAGCAGAAGCAATGGCACGATACTCAGCCTCAGTAGAAGACCGTGCAACGGAACGGTGTTTTATGGAGCTCCAGAAAATAGGATTAGGCCCCAGAAAGACAACATAGGCACCAGTTGAGGAGCGGTCATCACAGTTTCCACCCCAATCAGCATCAGAGAAACAATGCAGAGGTATAGCAGATGAAGGACGCAGCCAGACTCCGAAGTCATGCGTCCCATTCAGATACCGGAAGAGGCGCTTAACTGCACCCCAATGAGTGACAGTAGGAGCGTGCATGAACTGTGACAGTTTATTCACAGCATAGGAGATATCAGGACGAGTGAAGGAGAGATACTGGAGGCCCCCAAGGGCCTGTCGATAGGCGGATGCATCGGCAGGAGCCGAGCCGTCGGCCAGATGAAGGCGGGTGGACGCCGCTGTTGGCGTCTCAACAGGATTGGATTCCACCATATTATGACGAGTCAAAATATCAACAACATACTTACGCTGAGAAAGAAAACACCCCTTGGAGCTGCGCAGAACCTCAACACCAAGATAGTAGCTTAGGTCACCCATGTCTTTAAGATAAAATTTAGTCCCAAGAGAGTCAATCACACGGTTTAGGAAGGCAGAGTCATTTCTAGTCAATATGAGATCATCAACATATACCAAAAAATAGGCAGTAATACCAGAATGCTGAAAGACGAGGAGCGAAGTGTCAGAGGTAGTGTTGACGAAACCCATGGCCAAAAGGCATTGGTGGAGCTCGTTGTACCATGCCCGGGGTGCCTGTTTGAGACCATAAATAGCTTTCTAAAACTTACAGACATAAGATGGATAGGCTTTGTCAACAAAACCCGGTGGTTGTGCCATATCGACATCCTCTGTAAGCCTCCAGTGAAGAAAGGCATTGTTCACATCCATTTGACGAAGTGGTCAGCCCTTGGATACAGCTAAACTGAGAACCAAACGCACAGTTTCCGGCTTAATAACCGGACTAAAAGTCTCCTGGAAGTCGACACTTGGTCCCTGATGAAAGCCTTTCGCAACAAGTCGAGCTTTGAACTTATCCACAGTACCGTCAGGCTTTCGTTTGATACGATAAACCCACTTATAGCCCACAACATTCTGTGAAGAATCAGGTGGAACAAGATCCTAGGTGCCTTTTCGTAGCAGAGCAACAAACTCCAATGACATAGCAGCGAGCCAGAGCTCATCAGACATAGCACTAGACAAAGTCTGAGGTTCAGTAACAGCTGGAGAGGTGACAGCAGACATACCAAACTTCTTGTTGGGCGTAAAGATGTTATTTTTGCTGCGAGTTTTCATATGATGACCACCCTGAGAGGATGTAGGTGGCGGCATAATGGGTGTAGCGGCGGCAGGGGCCGCTGGCGGCGTCGGAAGGGGCGCTGGTGGCGCGGGCGGTGGCGCCGGAAGTGCGTTCGGTGAAGGATCGCTAGTGGGAGCGGCGGCAAGTACTGGTGGCGGCAGCGGAAGGACTTCTAGGGAGACCGGAATGGGTACAGGAGGAGACGCGGGGTTAAACCATTTGGAGAACGGGAAGACATCTTCATGGAAGGTGACATGACGCGAGACGAAGATTGTAGACGTTGAGGGATCAAAGCATAGATAGGCGCTTTGAGTAGTAGAGTAGCTGAAGAGGACACAGGCACGAGATCTGGGTTCCAATTTGTGTGAGGTGTAGGGCCGAAGCCAAGGGAAGCATTGACAACCAAAGACACGTAGTTTGGCAAGGTTGGGGCGCTTATGGAAGAGAGACTCAAAGGAGGAGAGCATCGAGAGATTTGTCTTGGGAAGACGATTAATGAGATAGACTGTTGTAGCAAAGGCATAAGGCCAGTAAATGAGAGGTATAGAGGCATGATGAAGGAGAGTGAGACCAGTATCGACAATAAGACGGTGACGGCGTTCAGCATAGCCATTGTGCTGAGGTGTATGAGGAGGTGAAGTGAGATGTGAGATGCCATTGGAGGAAAGAAAAGAGGGTAAAGCGAGCAATTCGCCCCCATTGTCAGTATACAGAGTAATGATTTTAGGAGAGAAATATTTTTCGACAATGGATTTAAAGATGGGGAAGGTTTGTAAGACATCAGATTTACGGTGTAAAGGAAAAAACCAAACATATTTAGAAAAATGATCAACAAAGAGGACATAATATTTAAATCCTTCATTAGAAATAACTGGAGAGGTCCATACATCAGAGAAAAAAAGCTCCAGCGGAGCAGTAGAAGATAAAATTGACTCAGAAAAAGGTAACTTATGACACTTATGAAATTTGCAAGAGACACAAGCAAGATCAGACACATTACTGGACGCTATACTGCTTTAAGACACTATATGACGCAGGATTTTAGCTGACGGGTGACCAAACCGAGAATGTCACAATAACGCAGAGAGATTTTGAGCCGTGAGGGCGGACGGGGGACTGGAAGCCGCCGGCCAGTAGTAGGTGTTGCCCTTAAGTGGGCCGCGAACGAGTGTTGCCCACGTGCGACGATCCTTCACCTGAAAATCAGTATCAGAAAGAACAACATTAACATTATTGTGACGACATAATTGGGCAACAGAGATTAAATTTTTACGCATATGTGGAACACAGAGAGCCCCAGGTAATAAAAGAGAGGAATAACTGTTAAGTTGTCCAGTATGTGTAATTGTCAAACCTTCACCGTTACCAATAACCACATTGTCGAAACCAGTGTAAGGACTGTGAAGAGACATGTTGGCAAGATTAGAGGTTATGTGATGGGAGGCACCAGAGTCCAGGATCCAATCGGATGTAGAGGGAATCATCGGAGAGTGATGGGCTGTGTAAGCAGCCGGATAAGGCGGCGAAGCATAAGCTGGCCGCGGCAGTGGTCCACCGTAAGGGGGCTGATTTGCGCCGGAGATGGGATAGGATGGACAGCGGCATGCGGAGCGGCCAAATTCACTGCAGAGCTGGCACTTCCCATTGTACCCGCGAGATTGGCCATTGCTGGAGTAACCACCGCTACCGGAGACTTAACCGCGGCTGCTACGGCCGCGCCCGTGGCTACCAAAGCGGCTACGGCCTAACTTCTGTCCGGCGACGAAGGCAGCCGACTGAGCCAAATCAGATGCGGCGGAGATGGCCGGCACACGAGCAGTAAAGCCTCCATGCTTAACAGCTTGTCATGTAATTCATCAAAAGAGATGGGAGATTCGCGGGCTTGGATGGCATGAGAGAGTTCCATATACGGATCATCAAGACCATTTAGAACCTTAATGACAAGATCCTCAGAATCAACAGTAACACCCAGGAGAGATAATTCATCCACAATCACGCGAATACCATGCATAAAATCAGTAACAGATTTAGAACCTTTTACCGGATTATGGAGCTGCTGTTTGAGAGCCATGATACGACGGCGAGAAGCAGTGCCGTATGTGCGCGCGAGGATGTCCCAGGCCTCTTTAGAGGTTTCCGCAGCGGCAATAAAGGAGATGATCGTCGGTGTGATCGACAAGATGATGGCACTGAGAATAAGATTGTCCTGGCGAATCCAGTAGGGATATGCTGGATTGGGGGAAGTCACCTCCTTGTCGACGATAGTGGCTGGTGGGTACGGCTTCGATCCGTCCAAGAAACCGAGGAGATCGTAACCCGTAAGAAGGGTTCGAAATTGGAATTTCCACGCCAGATAATTAGTGGAATCCAATTTGAGTGGGATCTGAGCCGATGCATTGATGGCAATCGGCTGGAGAAGCTCGTTTGACGTTGTAGCGGCCATGAAGCGCGAGGCAAAGGAGAGCAGGCGCTGATCGACGTCGAGAGAGAGAGGGCTGGCGATTAGTGCAACGTTGGCGGCAGCGGCGACTGACTGCCGATAAGAGCAGCGGCGGCGGCGGCGCGGGTAAGGTAGTTTTAGGGTTTCTTTGGCGATAAGCCACTGGCGTATGATACCATGTAGAGAGTTTTGGGATAATTAATTTTCTCGTATTGCTCACAAAAGTATATATATATAGTACAGGAGTATCTAATCCTACCAGCTATAGGACTGTACAATAATGAAGGAAATCAAATCCTACCAACTATAGGATTGTACAATAATAAAAGAATATTCTACTAATAATAAAAAGATACACATAATTATATTCTAATATCACCTAAATACCTAATAGTGTGGCCTGCATTTAACATGTGTAAGTTGGAGTTTATTGGAAGGTCAACTTCGCGCAACAACCTTTAGAGTTCTGTCTTCTAACCAAAGACCATATGATCTTTGTCAATATATAAATAACTAGTACCAGTAATAACCGAATTATCAAATACTATGTTTGACTAGTAAAAGGGATTTTTATTTCTCTGTGTATTTTGTAAGGTAGTATTTTAGTTCAAATATAAATTTTATTATCTTAAACTTCATAAGTACATAGTCATCTAGCATGGTTAGTAATAATAACTTTTGGTAGTGATGCACTCAAAATTTAAATAACTAGTACCAGTAATTTATAAGTGAAAATTTTTGAATTTTTTACATATCCTATTGTTAATATTTTATGTGATTCTGACCGTGGGGGGGGGGGGGGGGGGGGGGCAAATGCCAAAATTAATAAGGCCTAAACTTTTAAGTGATAAGATGTATTTTTATTTGAAATCACTTTTCGAGCTTTTTTATATATAAAATTTTTACTAATTTTTTTATAATATTTTTTTCACAGTCTGAACTTCATAATCGTCAAAGTTCAGGAGAAACAACAGCATGATGCATTTAAGATTTTATTTGGAAAGGAAAAATCTGATTTGGTTAGATATTATGGTAGATCGGTGATGACAAGCTCTCTGAAAAATGATGAAGAAATCACCAAACTTAAACAACAACATGCAAACGGAATAACTTCTCTGAAGGAAGAAATGAAGGAAATGATGAGAGAAGAAATGTGATGTCTTTTTAGATTGGTAAAAAAATCCCTACACTGGATTTTCATGATATGCAAGGGTGTGTTGGATCTAATATTCCTTCACCGCTTGATGCAAGTAGTACACGAGCTATGAGAGACCATAATCTACCATATTCTTCTGGCTCAACTCATGCCCAGAGTCTTGAAAGGTATTTCTATTTCACCAAATAGTATGATTGAAGGGGTAAATTTAATCGGATAGTATAACAAAAATAAAATATAGACAATATTTGAAAATAGAGGGGTATATTGGCCTTTTTTCCTTGTTATTAAGTTAAGTGATTCTACACAAAAAAGGAGCTCGTAGAAAAGAAGAAGCATCTCAAGCTTCTGATTAATTAGCTTCGAGATATTTTCTCTAACCTATCAACATGGCAAAGTCCCTGTTCTACATGACTCTTGATGCAATAACTTCAAGCATATAGTTAAACAATAATTTGCAGATAATGTCTGTGCAATATAAAAATGATGGGGTCAATACTTCTCTTTTTAAGAAGAGAGCACATAGAGAAGTTGCATTGGACCCGTAATCTTATATGCAAAGTTCAGTAATGAGGTATTAAACTCTTGCAATGTCTTACTCCACTATAAAACATGTATTTCTTATTCAGGATTGAAGTTACCAACCGTGGATTCTTATAACAACCTTCAGAACTAAGTTATGTTTGCTGTTAGGAACGAGGAGAGAGTAACAACACATATCCTTTATACCCCTGTAACAACCCAGCCCGCTAGTAATATTGTCCGCTCTGAGCCTAGGCACTTACGGGTTTAAAATACGTCACTGAGGTCTAAGGCTTGTTAACTTATATACGCAGCATCTCTCTTATGATTTGCCGATGTGGGACATTGTCTAAAGTTTGGGGTGTTACATACACCCTCTCTTATGGACTCATGAGATTTGCCTAGACTCAGCATTGAGGTTTAGCCCTCCTAACTAGAATTTGCCTAAACTCAGTTAATCTCTTACCATCATCAGCATGTCTTACACAAGAGTGGCTCTGATACCATTTGTAACAACCCAGTCCGTAAGAGGTATTGTCCGCTCTGGGCCTAGGCCCTCACGGGCTTAAAATTTGTCACTAGGGTCTAAGGCTTGATAACTTATATACAAGCATCTCTGTCGTGTTTTGTTGGTATGGGACTTTGTCTACAGTCTGGGGTGTTACATACACCCCCTCTTATAGACTCAGCGTCCTCGTTGAGGTTTGCCCCACCGCATGGGATTTTCCAAGACTCAGCACTGAGTTTTCCCCCACCTAACTGGGATTTGCCTAAACTCAATTAAACTCTTAACCATATCGGCATAGCTGACACAAGAGTGCCTCTGATACTATCTATAACAACTCAGCCCGCTAGTGATATTGTTCGCTCTGGGCCTAGGCCCTCAAGGGTTTAAAACGCGTCACTAGGGTCTAAGACTTGTTAACTTCATACCCAACACCTCTCTTGTGTTTTGCCGATGTGGGACTCTGTCTAAAGTTTGGGGTGTTACACTCCCCACCCCTTACCCCCACCCCGTCCCCCGCGATATCATGAGCCGGTTAACTTTTGACTTTTCATCATTTAAGCAAAGGAAAATGTTTGATTTATACAAGGGGGAATGAGATGATCAATCGAAAGTGAAGTTGTACATTGATTCAGATGTTATTGAAGAATGGCATTATCTATTACTTACTGTACAATTTACTTGAACTCATTATTTATAGGGATATATACAGTAAATTTTACTTATTATGTGAAAATTATTCTTAGGAAGATGAAGGAGTAAGTCATTCCATATTTTAGCCACGGATCTTTGCAGCTGGTAAATAGTCTAGTGCTAGAAAAGGATTGGTGAAGTTGTAAATTAATACTAATGTTAACTGAAGAAAATAAAATGTCTTATTACCTTGGCCGTCATATAGTTTGAGATTGTGAAGCTATGTTATGCTATAGTAGTGCGCAATAAAATCTCATTAGTTCTAAGTACCATAGAAATAGTGCATACTATATATTTGTTTCTTTCTAATTTTTAAAGTCATTTTGAACGTGTAGGAATATACGGATGATGTAATTGAAAATGGTGGCCACAAATCAATTTGATACTTTAATGATGAAGACCATTTGAATAATTGTGATATTTATTTTTTATTTTTTGTATTGATACTATATGAATACATTTAGTTTTGTAGAAGTCTTTGCTAGTGAACTTCTTGAACCAATAATGATTTATTACTATAGATTGTACGGAAAGTATGTTTCTTTGTTGAAGTTTATTTCATGTATATGCATTTGAATTATTTTTATTCTATTACTTATTATCTAATTAAAAACATATATATACATACATATATATATACATACATATATACATACATATATATATATACATACATACATATATATATATATATATATATATATATATATATATATATATATATATATATATATATATATATATATATATATATATATGGGAACAAAATATAATGTAAAGAAATATGATTTTTTAACCACAAAATTACTTTATAGTGTAGACAATTTTGTCACGATTAGAAAGTGTTGCCATAGGAATTGTCAATCTGAAAAAATGTTGCTTTACAAGCCACACTTTGAAAGCGTAGTTTATAACGTGACAAAGATCACACTTCAAATGTGTAGTCTTATGTCATAAAAGCGTGGCTATATGGCAAAATATAAGTGTGGCATCCGTACCATATCGGCCACACTTTAAAAGCGTGGCTTTTAAGGCAACACCTATAAAGTGTGGCCAATAGTTAAAGGTTACAGAACTTTAGGCCACCCCCCAAAAAACGTTTCCTAAAGCCGTAAAGTGTTGCCTTTGACCAAATGCTACACTTCTTTGCATCTTAGGCCACACTTCTCAGGGGTGATTGTAAGCCTAAAATGTTGTAGTGAGTTAACAGTATAAATATACGGAAGAACAACCCAACACAGCTCGATATCGGGGTGTCACTATTCATGAGCATCTAAAAATCCGGAATAACTAAGAAAGTCTACAGAGTTCAATACATAACTACAACAAGGAGAAATAATATAGGGAAGAAGCTCTGGGCTGCGAACGACGACAACTATCTAGAGAATCTTCGGATCCGCCTGAGCTGGAAAGATCAACACTTGGAAACAGGACCAGATCTGTCTAAATCTGCACACACGGTGCAGGGAGTAAGGTGAGCACTCCAACTCAGTAACTAATAATCATAAATAAAAACTGAAAGCAGGAAATTACGTAAGGCACATTACATGCTATAATGAAGCAGTAAAACTAGTAAAAGTAGTGAATCAGTAAAGGTACGAATAATAATTTAAGTTTAGTTTAAACTTCGGACAAAATCTTTTTAACAATTAAATAGAGAACGATAGACAAATAAGAAAGATAAACACACAAACATTCATCCTCGGGCATAATATCAACAAATTCGCCTCTCGGGCAATATCTCAGAACAATACTATCCCCTCGGGCTACACCTCACGTCACAATGGGCAGCTGCGCTCACTGGGGTGTACAGACTCCTGGAAGGGCTATGTACGGCCCAAGCGCAATATCAAGTCGTCTTATGGCATCATCACTAGGCCCTCGGTCTCATATCAATCAAGCTACCTCGTGGCATACATATCTCAGGCCCTTGGACTTATAATCATAACCAAATGTACCCGCACAACATAGGCCCTCGGCCATACTCAGTCAAAATCCCCACAAGCCACTCAGGTAATAGTAAAACATGATTCTCAGCCCAAATATCATATAAAAGGTCATGTAAGTATTAAAATAGTGTAAACATGGCTGAATATGAAAATAGTAAAGTATAACATGATAGAGTTCAAGCATAAAGTCAAAACAGTGAGAAAATATCAATATAAATCTCCGAAGGGTTCAAATAGTTAACACGAGGTCCAAATATGGCATTCAGCCCAAACATGATGATAACAAATAGATTTCAGTCAAATACGCGGTAAAATAGTCATTCGGGACGGACTAAGTCACAACCCAAATAGTGCATGACCCCACGCTTGTCATCATGAATGTGTGTCACGTCAATATAGCACAAAGGTGTGTAATCTAGAGTTTAATACCCTCAGAACATCATTTACAATTATCACTCACCTCAATCATGTCAAATCTCTAGCCCACGATGCCTTTGCCCCTCAAATCGGCCTCCAATCGCGTCGAACCTATCCAAAATCATAATCGGTGAGTTAAAATATGCTAAGGGAATGAAACCCAAGCGAAAATAATCAATATACAACACAAATCCCAAAATTACCAAAATCTGACCCCCAAGCCCACGTCTCAGAATTCGACAAAATTCACATTAGTGGATTCCTTATCTCTCCATGAGTTCATACATATCAAAAGTTCCAAAATCCGACCTCAAACGGTATTTCAAATTATCAATCAAAGGCTTAGGTTTTTAAGCCCTAGCTTCTCTAATTTTACCCTTAATTACAGCTCTAATCCGCGAATTAACACCATAAAAATGAGTTTTTATAATCTAAAACCTTACTTTGGTGATGTCTCATTGATTTCTCTCTTCAAAATCATCCACAATTCCAAATTCGTGTTTAAAAATAGTGAAACCCATTGAAAATCACGAAGGAGAAAATATAACATTCTGACCCAGGCATTTCCACATCTGCGGTCATTCCACCGCATCTGCGATACCACATTTGCAGTAAAAGAATCGCTTTTGAGATTTTCACTTAAGTTCCCTAACTCCACATCTGCGATGATATATCTGCACCTACGCCATCGTAGGAGCCACTCCTAGACTGCTTCTGCAGTTCCTGCTCTCCTAGCTATTTTCCGCTTCTGTGGTCCCAAATTTGCACGTGCGGAAACACCAGAAGCGACAAAAATCTGCAACTTCTCAAAATCTCAAACTCTCTCGTCAACCATCCGAAATCACCCTGAGGCCCTCGAGACCTCAACAAAAAGCACAAACATATCACATAACCTTATTCAAACTTGTACCAATCTTCAAAACACCTCAGACATAAAAACAATCAAAACACATCGAATTCAAGCCTAAGGCTCTAAAATCTTTCACATTCCGCTTTTGATCAAAAAGTATACTAAATCATGTCCCAATAACCTGAAATTTTGCACACACATCCCAAATGACATAATGAAGCTACTACTACTTTCGAAATTCAATTCTGGCCCCAATTTCAAATTTTACCTATCAACTAGAAATCGCCAAAAATCCATTTTCACTAATTCAAGCCTAAATCTACTATGGACCTCCAAAACTCAATCAATCGCACTCCTCAGTTCCAAATCACCTCCCAAAGATAACCGAACCATCATAACTCACTTCCGAGCCATTTAACATATAAGTCAATATTCGGTTGACTTTTTCAACTTAAGCTTCCTACAAAGACACTGAGTGTCTCAAACCTTACCAAATTCTCTTCGAACCCGAACTAACCAACACGATCATATGTAGAAACGATAAACAAAGCAATATGAAACAGAAAAGGGGAAAATGGAGTGGTAACTCATGAGATGACTGGTCGGATCGTCACACATCTGCGGTAGCTCTAGCGACGGGGACGACGTTAGGCGGTGGCTACATGGGGTGGAGAACGAGATTTTTGTGAGGGAAATAGAGAAGGGGAATAGGGAGGAGTTGAAAAATTTTAGAAGAAAATAAGAGAAATTAGGGGAAACCCATTTTTAGTTTTTGATTTTTAGAATTACCGACCAAAGTTGGTCAGTACATTAAGTGTTGACCGTTTGACCGAATACCGTCCAACTTTGATCGATTTTCTAAAAAAACCCTTATTTTTTTCTTTTTCTTTTTTAACATATTATAAGCTATAAAATAATTATTAATAACTATAATCATTTATTTTATTTAACCACAATTATTATAAACCATAAGCATAATCTTTACAGAAAATTATATTAACTAGATAATTACTTTTAATAAATTATAGTAGCATCTATGTAAGTAAATTTTTAAGTTATATTTAAGTAGATAAGTAATTTCTCACACACACATAAACTATATTGTAATTGATGCTCAATCTTATACATTACTACGCACATATGAATAATTACTTAATATAATATTATATATATATATATATATATATATATATATATATATATATATATATATATATATATCGGGTTCTTTTAGGGATTGATAGACTTGTGAAGATCCTAATTAGTATATATAATTTATCACCAAATATATCTGTTTGTAAATTGATTCATCGACTTATAATTTACTTCGACGCATCGTTGAATATTAAAAACAAGACGTCTCACCTATATCTATATCTATATAGATAAGGGTCGAGTTCCTTTAGGGATTGATAGACTTGTGAAGATCCTAATTAGTATATATAATTTATCATCAAATATAGTTGTTTGTAAATTGATTCATCGACTTATAACGAACTCAGATGCATCGCTAATTATTAAAAACAAAACGTCTCACCTATATCTATATCGATATAGATAAGAGTCGGGTTCTTTTAGGGATTGATACACTTGTAAAGATCCTAATTAGTATATATAATTTATCATCAAATATATATGTTTGTAAATTGATTAATCGACTTATAACTTACTTAGATGCATCGTTGAATATTAAAAACAAACGCCTCACCTATATATAACACGCTTCATTGTACTACTTTAACTACATATATAGCATGTTATAATATATGTTAATGTATTCATCCCTTGTATTAAAAAAGTGTTAGCGGATTACTTTATATTATTTAGATAATAAATATAAAGGTGATTCAAATTTTGGCCATTGTGGACCACATAACCGACCAAAGTTGGTCGGTTACTTTCCAGATATTAAAAAATATTCGATCAAAATTGGTCGGTAAATGCTTTCCCCTGTGTTAATCGACCAACTTTAGTAGGTAATTTTAAATAAGATTTATTTATATTTCATAAAATATTTTATGTAGTAACATAACTATTAAAAATTTTTAACTGGGTCCCAGATTACCGATTAAAGTTGGTCAGTAATGTGAAATTTTCTATGACAATACAATACTGACCATCTGGGTCAACATGTTGGCCACTTTACCGACCAACTTTGATTGGTAATTTATATAAAATAGATATAAAATATTTTTCTCCTTTTGCCCAACCAATTTTGATCATCGCTAAATTCCAGATTTTTAGTAGTGTCTGGGCATTAATAACTAAGGTCCTGCACCCGCTCCCGCTCCCGCTCCCACACAATCAATAAATTCACGTTTTATGTGCTTCTGCGTCATTTTGGTAAATTAAATTGAAACACACAACCTGAAGTTTCAACTTAAATTAAGATTAAAATAACTCAAGAAATCTTAGTCATCTCTTCTGTAAGCAAAATCCTGACTAAATGGTTTTATTTGCAAACGCAACGATCTTGGAAACAGCAAGAGATCGTTTTAAGGCCGAAAATAAAATAGTGGTTCAGATAGTCCTCAATTTTTTTTCAAAAGAGCAATGTTGCTTGATCACTATCAAACTAATAATGCAATTTTATCTGTTCGAGACTTCTGTCGTCTCATCGCTCAATGATGAGAAACTGTCAGCTCATACAGTCATGCTTATTGTTAAAAACCATGTTTAGTTGATTTTGAATAATCTGTAGTGTAAAAATTCTATACATACTTTCACCTTAACTGAAAAGAAGGAACAAATAATTAAAAAGATGAGAATAATCACTACAAAAAAAAACTCAATTACCAACAAAAAAAAATGTTGGTAAATTGATTAAATTGGTTGGTATTTTGACTTACTAACCGATTACCTATAAAAATTGGCCTGTTGCTAAAAGGCTCGATGGTAAATTTTACCAACCATATTGACTTGGTTGGTAAACTTACTAACTAGAAATTAGTTAGTAAACACCAAATAAATTTATTGGCAATTTTTGAATCTTGAGTCCAAAATTTTCGTTGGTAAATTTACTAACAAAAATTCAGTTGGAAGTTCGTTAGTAAATTTACTAACATATAGAAATTGAGTTAGTAAAGTTGATTTTTGATTATTTAAATTGTGTTTGTAATTGGTTGGTAAATATAGTAACAAGAAAAATTCCATTAGTATTATGTTAGCAACTATACTAATGGATACAAATTTGGTTGGTAAATCCGATAGTATATTTTTAAAAATACATTGGCAATCGGTTGGTAATTTTGTCTATAGAAAAGTTCTATTTAGTAAATTGTAGGCAATTTACAAATAAATTTCAAATTCGTTAACAAATATGGTTATAATAATTGTATTAGTATTCATTTGCAGGTGATATGTATCATGAACTCTGCAAGTGTTCTGTACCAAGAAGATGGCAATCACTTCAATTGGATACCGCGCATGGGACATTTTAAATGCTGCATATGTACCACATTTAGAAAATGTTATCCATTCTATTTTGGTTACTGTATTTCCTATACTTCATCCGAATCATTTCCTATAACCTTATGAGCTCCAGGAGAACATCAACCACATTTTACACAATGCAGAAACAACCTACAGGGTTTGAGATCAACAGAAAACCACTACTTGAGGAATAGAGAAGCAAGCCTATATGGTCATGCTGTATAGTTGCATATGATAATACTCATATCTCCAGGTACAATTGTGTTTAACTCTGCAAGTGTAGTTTCCATCAGTTGTATTAGCACTTATGTGCTCTATCTGATGAAACTGTACAATTTGCACCAATTATTCATCCATACATGCGTCCAGGAATACAAAAATACTACTGAAATAGCATAGCAATCTCACCAGATACTACTTTGAATTACAGCTACTAAACAGTGATTTGAAGGAACCTAAGAAACATACTGCAGTGCACTACCAGCATTCAACCTTCATGGAGCCTTTCAAGATGGGCATCTGTACAACATTATCCGGTTTTCTTCCATATATAGAGGTATGAGCATCAATCCTATAATCTGACAAACAAGTTATATTCAAAAAGATAACTGGAGTCTTCATCTTCCCTATCATTTGTTCCACTATCATATTCTTCTCCGGGTATTCGCCTTTGTAAGTCTCAAGAAGAGGTTGAGAAGCTTCTCTGCAGTGGCCACCAGTGTTCTACTGACCTCCGCTATCCAATTTAAGAAGTGTCATGAGCCATACGAAGATTTGAAGCCAATACTTAGTTCAAAGCAAATTAAGGCATACCTGAAATGAGAAGGAGCAGAGCTTAGGAAGAAAACTTGTGTTTTGGTTGGATTGATATGTCTATCAACAAACCTCTAAGGCCTGTCTTGAAACCATCAGACCTGAATCTGCCTATACCCCTTAATTCCCCACACCTAAATGTCTTCTTGATGCAAGCTATATTGGTTCCCCACACTTGGTTCCCCATTGTAGCATGCCTTGTCCCTATTGATTCATTCAAGAGTCATGGGTTATTAATGTATTCCTTTTAATTCCCATGCTCTTATGTTATGTTCCACACTGATAATTAAACTAATGTATCTAATTAACCACTTGGCATCCCCCTTAAGTTAGTCTTAATCATATGAATGTAAAATCCCCAAATTACCCGTTAACCCCCATGTATTACTGTCCTAACTGAACTCTGTTAGCCTTGAGGTTAAACCTATATAAGCTACAACCCTAACACTGATTTCTGGTTGATCTATCTACAACTGTAAACCAACTCCTAGTTATCAAATTCACACAGTGACTCATAGCAGGATAATAGATTAAATCAAAAAAGGGTGCCAATCAAATGGAATGAGTTGGTCATATTGTGAACCAATCCTGACCAACTCAAACCAACTGATCAATCAAGTATTTGCTAATGCAAGCAATGATTGAAGCAGTACCAATCAGGGCATGTCAATACAAGTTTAACACAGAAAAGAGAAACATGCTGATAATCGTATTTGGAATGAAGAAAATCATGTTTCTCTAATTTTTTAAGCAAATTTAATTGACGATACTTATTTAGTCGATTGCATATACACAATTGATAACAAACAAACAGAGTCAAAAAAAACAACATGGTGATTTATGCGGGCTTGAAAAAAACAGGGGAATTATGAAACTAACTATTCGACGACATTATCAAATAGAATATATAGTTTATATCACGTATATTAACAATGGAAAAATAGGAAGTCGACCAAATAAAAGGTCTGGATATGGACAGAATAATTGATACAAAATTGAAAAATCAATTAATACTAAACACACAAAAAGATATTAATTAGAACATAAATAGAAACAATGGGAAAGGAAAAAAAATACCTCAGAGACACTCAGAAACTGACAACCTCAACTCGAACAAGAACTAGAACACTATAAGGTCGAACGGACCTTGGTTGAAGTGTTCTCGACTGAGAACACTTCGACTAAGGTCGACTAGACCCCAAATCTTCCTTTAGTTTGGACAGATTCCATGGTTTAGGTTTTCTAGGGTTCTTACATTTGATTTTGGGCTCGAACGTTTCTAGCCAGATTCGAACCAAACCAAAGGCATTTAGGGTATGAGGGAGGTCAGGAGATTTTATAGTGTAAGTTTGGGGCCGGTTGGGGTAGGTTCATGTTTGGTTCGAATCGTCATTTGAAGATTCGAGAAGTTCCAGGAAGATTCTAGCTAAACGGTTGGTAGATTTGGAACCAGAGTGGTCAGGTGGTTTAGGGGTGTTGGTTTGGTGGCCGAGGGCATTGTTGCCATCGAGTTTTAGGTGGAAGGGTGCCATGACGGCTAGGTTTTGGGTGAAGGAAGCTTGTATCTAAGAGAGACGATGGTGTACAGGAAAGAAGGGGGGTGTTTAGTTTGGGGGGCTGGGGTAGGAGATCAAGTTTATATAGGGGAGTGGTGGTTTAATCTTGGCCGTTGGATCAGTCACGATCAATGGCCTGGATCAATTCACTTAAGGGGGCGACTTCGTTTGGTTAATTAAGAGATTAGGTCAACCCCGGTCGAAATGGACCGGGTTGTGAAGGAAGCCTGAGACTATTGAATCAACAGAGATGAACGGCTCTCACGTGAAACGACGTCGGTTTAGCTTGGACGGGAGCTGAACTGGACCGTTCGATCAGTTTGATCAACGACTCAGATCTGAGACGCAGAAACAACATCGTTTGGTTGGTCTGAGAGATCAGGGAACTTGGACTGGATCATTTGAATGTTTTGGGCCTGATTTTTGGTCTAAAGAAAGTGGCCCAGTCCGATTTTGTTTCATATATTTCAACTCTTTCTTTTTCTTCTCTTAATTTATTATTAACAAAAATTCCTAAAATAAATTGTAAAACCAAAATTAACCTACAACATATTAATTAACCCTTAACAACATTAACAGACAAGTTAAAATATTAATTAAAATAAAATCACACAATCGGACAATAAATGGCAAAAATACAACAAATACATCTTTTTTTGTGATTTTCTTCCTTTTAAAACCAAATTACGGTTTAAATAATTCCTAAGTGAAAAATTAGATCCTAAGTGTGCATGCAACATATATTTTTGTATTTTTATTTAATTATAAGAAGATAAACATTTACGGACAAAACACAGATAATTATCCAAAAAATGCCACACAACAAATTGTCAAAATTGCACACACGACAATTTGTTTTATTTTTGATTTCTTTTGGACTAGTTTTTATGAAGCAAAAATCACGTGCTCACACCCACATCGACGTTATGATATACTAACAACAAACATGATAGAATCAATAAATTTCGTTTTACTAAAAGGGAGAGAAATACCTATTTTAAGAATGTTAGATTTCATCCAATACAAAGCTGCAATGTACATAATAAGAAGACTTGTCTCTTGTAATTTGGACTCATAGCTCCTAACCAAGACTAGTTTGGATTCAAGAAGGTTCTGTTTGATTCGAGTTTAGGGGTTAGTGGATTTGGCTTTAGGGTGTGATGGGGGTTCTGTGGTGTTAACGAGGTGACTGGCGGCGTCGTTGCCGCCGGGTTTCTGGTGCAAATTTCCTAGAGGCGGCTAGGGTTTTGGGGTTCTGGTCTCTGAGGGTTTGAGATGGGGAAGAAGAATGAGGAGGGTAGGGTGCTTTTGGGGGGTGCGGGGTGAGTGAGTGAGTATATATATGGATTAGGAGGAAGGATCCTGTCTGTTAGATCAAGAGTGATCAATGGCCAGGATCTTTTGGCTAAGGTGAAACGATGTCGTTCCATTAAATGGAATTGGGTTGGTCCAGGGCTAGACGGGTCCATGTAACGTATTAGCCTGGTCTTGGCCTAGGTCAAACGTGCAATTGGGCCCGTTTTATTAGCAATTTTAGCCCTTTTCTCTTCTTGCTCAACTAACCAAAATTAAATAATCTCCTAAACAATTCCTATAAAAATCAAAAGAAATTAATCAAACACATATTGGTTAACACTTCAATAATAAACACAAATTACACATTTAAATAAAATCACATAACGACAAAGAACAAAAAATGCACATTCTTGTAATTTCTTTTAACCATTTTATTTTTTATTCTTAATTAAACTATGTTAATACTAACTAAATACATATATCGTTTGGTTATTATATTATCATACAAATTAATATATTTTAATTGCACCAAACTATTTGTATATAATAATAAAATTTTAATTACTC
The DNA here is from genome assembly GCA_034376525.1 of Nicotiana benthamiana. Classification (NCBI taxonomy): domain Eukaryota; kingdom Viridiplantae; phylum Streptophyta; class Magnoliopsida; order Solanales; family Solanaceae; genus Nicotiana; species Nicotiana benthamiana. Next base: position 48,407,796 of record CM067326.1, read on the forward strand.
ATGTTTGAATTATTAAATATAAACTAGGTCCAAACATAATTTAGCTAATTATTTAATGTTCGAATATGCAATGAAATTATTTCTAATTAATATTAGAACTAGTATTATTATCCATGCTGATATGCACGTATACTGACCATGTCAAATATTAGAGTTGTTTAGGTTATATATAAATAATCTTAAAATTGAAATAACTTCTTGATAAAATTAAATATAGATAATCATTGGATATTAATTAATTAAAAACGCAACGTGAAAAAAGATTAATTGTTTCTCAAATCTCATACTTAATTATTATTATATTTTATTTTTTAGTACCATTCTCGCCAGTGTCATAAATCCTAAAAATAGTGAGAATCGAATAATAACTCATATTTATCACAAAAAAATCGAAGGTTTTAGACTATGAAGGACTCTTATATATACGACTTGAATCTTTTACTACTACTTAAACTCTTATAGGTGTCACAACCCATTTTCATAATAGGTCATGATGGCGCCCATCAACCTTGCCGGACAAGCCAAGTGCGGAAAATATTTCCAAGTTTATCAAAAATTATAATTTTTAAGAAAATATAAAGGATCCCAATGGGGTTTTAGAAACCAAATACAGTAAGAAATGTAGGAAGCATATAATGATACAGCCCAAAATTAATCTACTAATGTGTGTGCCAGAACCTTGTGTCACAAGTTACAAGAACTAGTAGAATATACACAAAAGAATACTATACTATCATACTGTCTGAATCAGGATAGACAGAAAACAAATTACAAATTAAAGAAGACTATTCTTCGGCTGCAGATCGTCATGAAGGGGAAGCAACTCACCATAGAAGTCCCAGATGGCCCACTGATGCGCACCCGAGTGATAACTAGATCCACCTGTCTCAGATCCTCTACATTTAAGTACAGAAGTGTAGCATGAGTACATAAGTAACATGTACCCAGTAAGTATCCCGTCTAATCTTGAAGAAGTAGAGACGAGAGGTTCACTTGATACTTACTAAGGTAAAATAATATATGAAATATTTTATAAGCATAGAAAGCTACTAGTATCAGCAGTGTATGGCAAGATGCATTCTTACAATGATTTACAATTTCTATTTTTGTGTATAATAATGAACAATGTGAGTATGAGTTTTCACACAATACTCATCCGCACGTTATGCCGAGGCGACTGCCCGAACCAATAGAAATAAATTGTGCACTTGCCGAGGTTCGACGGCAGTCTATAGATGCATCTATTTATACCTAGCTACGCGATCGGCTCGATCCACAAATATCAAGCAAATATCATGTATATATACACACGAAGGCACATAATATCCAATTATGCGACACAAGAGTTCAACAAGTATACAAATTTACTTTTATCCTCTTTCAAGTCCGTAGTATATCCTAGGCGATATCATTGACATAGAGATTTCATAAATTAGGCATGATGTCGGGGTCCTAAACTACCCGGATAATTAATATAGTAGTAGCTAAGCACCAACTCTCGTCACGTAGTGCGCACGTATCCCCCGCATTTAGCAACAATTATTCATTTATAAATCCTATGGGGACATTTTCCTCTTACAAGGTTAGGAAAGAGACTCACCTCGCTCCGAATTGAAGCACACTTCCAATATCAAGAATAAGCCAAAACCCTCAACACGAAGTCGAACGAGCACAAGCTAGTTAAACAACGTAAGAACTAGTCAATAAAGGCTCAGAAGCAACCCTAAAAACATATGTATACATACAGAAAGAAAATAGAGACATAGAATTGAATATAACACTAATTAAAGCGTATACTTTAAATTGAATTTAAGAAATAAGTAAAAATAATACCCAAAAATATTATTGATAATTTCAAAATAATAAATGTATTTAGAGAAATCGAATAAAAGTCTAAAAGATATATAATTTTTTGGTTCTTAATTATTGAGATAAATTGATTTTTAATTTATGATTTTATTAAAATGTATGATTTGATGTACTCGAACAATTCAGATCGATCATACTTTCGCTTATTCTTTAATTAATAATATAAGTATCATAAGTAATTTTAATAATTAATTTCAACCTCTTGATAAATTACAAACCAAAATTTTGATCTATTAATAAAGTTTTCCAACCGATTAAGTATTAGTTGGCAAGTTTACTAACAGATACCATTCAATTGGTAATTTACAAACGCATTTTAAATTAGTTGGTAAAATTAGCAACAAAATCTTTCTGTTGGTAAATAATTGGTTGGTAATTCTTTACTAATCTGTTAATAAATAATACTTAATTTTTTTACACCATATTTAGCAACGGATATGTAGTCCGCTGGTAATATTATCAACGAAAAAATATTTGTTGGTAACATTTGAGTTGGTAATCTATTAGTACGCAGTTGCTATATTAGCCGCCTATTTTTCCCGCCATATTTACCAACTAAATTATTTAGTTAGTAACATTTTGGTTGGCAATTCGTTAGGAATCTGTTACTAAATTCTGAAAAATAAATTAGTTACCATTTGGTTAGCAATTTGTTGCTAATACACCAACAAATTTGGGGCGTTGGGAAAATTCATTAGCAATTGAGGTTTTTTTTGTAGTGAATATTGAGGTTATCATGTGAAAGCCTATTTGAGATGTTATATCAAAATTTTTAGAATATTTTCACCACCATATATATTAGAGATCCGTATATACATATGAAAACTTTAAAGAGTTAGTTGGCATGGAATGGCAGGGCGTTCTGTTGGTTGATGGAAATGGCTGTAGTGTCTCAGAAATGAGGCAATAGCATTGGGAAGAAAACCAAATTTAACTCTGAAGTACATAGTCTTGGGGAAATGGCTGAGCTATTATCACTTGTATGTATTGACCCTTTAATGACCAGGCCAGCCAGCTTGCCCCATGTGACTGTGAACGATGTCACATTACTCATACTAGTATTGATGGCCCATAGGTTAATGTAACAAGGAACCAACCCTTAAAACCATAAGATGCCTTTCTAAGCCAAACAAAATTTATCTTACAATTAACTTTCGACCATAGATTCTTGAATTATGGAGGATGGTAGAATTGAAATAATAAGTTGTAACGTGGAAGCTAATAAAGTAAATCTTGAATGATGATAAATTAGAAAATAAAAAAAAAATATATCAAAAGAGATATAAATATTTAATGTGGTTCGGTCAATTGACATACATCTATAAGCAGAGATAAGCAACCCACCATATAAAAAGAGTACAAATTAAATAACGAGAAGGCAACCTCACAAAGAGACACACACAAGTAGCAGGCTACCTGTCTCACAAATTCCCCCTAACAAAGACTCTCAAACGGCATATGGCTATATTGTGGATGATCATGAATTCACAATGAAGGATCCTCAATTTATCGAAATTCAAAATATTTTCCTCCAAAAAAAAAAAGGACTAGCCAATTATTTTTTTTCTTTTATAAAAGGTAAAATCAATTATGATAAATATGTTACACTTCTTCAAGATCAAAAAATCAAATATGATAAGAAAATTAGGGCAAATATCTAATAGAGGACACCTGCAAACTTTAAGATCGTAATTGAAATGAGGACTAATTTGAGTAGTTCTTATTTATTACTCCATCCGTTCTAATTTATGTGAACTTATTTGACCAAGTACGAATTTAAAAAAAAACCTTTAGAATTTGTAGTCCTAAATAAGTCAAAAAGAGGTTCAGAGTATTTGTATGATTATAAATATTTTTATTAATAGTAGAGTTAAAAGTTTAAGCTAAATTATTTCTAAATTCAGAAATTGTCATTCTCTTTTGGACAGGCCAAAAACAAAGTTCATATAAACAAAAACAAATGGAGTATCCCTTATAAAAATATACTAGTATAATTATTTTATATTTGACCTTCAAAATGCTGACAACAAAACGTAAAAGAAGAAGATAAAACTAAACGAAAAAAGTGAACAAAGAAAGTATTGAAAAAGAAAGAACGAAGAAGACGAAATTTGTAATGGAGAAGATGAATAAAAAAATCAGTGAGAACGAATAAGAAAAATAAGAAGCTCTAAGTTAAAACCAAGTAAAAGTCAAAGTCAGCAAAGTAGTAGGAGAGCCTATAGAGAAAATACAAAAATAAAAAAAAATAAAAGATGAAGAAGATTGGACAACTTTGTAATGGCAGAAAAAGAGGATTGGAGGTCTTTAGGTTTGTGGAGAATTCAACCTGTGTGCTTGCCCTAGTATGGGCCTTCAAATTAGGCTTCCAACCAAAGCACCCATCTACCATTTTGGTCAAATATGGGTGCTACTGAATATATATATATAATTTATAACAAGTTTCTATATAAGCATATACAGTTTGCATCGAGGTTAATGAGCGCTTGAGTACCCGAAATATTATATATAAATCTGCCCCGATTATCAGTGATGGATTTAAAATTTTATATTCGTGGGTGCTTAATTTTTTACCGTAACGTTCTACTATTCACATCGTATAAGTATATACATATTTGAACATAATGATAAAAAAATTAATAAGAAAACTTAGAGTATTAATATTATAGATGTGATGAAACTGTGAAAGATAAGACAACTAGGGAGAAAAGAGATTGGTGGAGACTACTTCGTCTTCAAAAAGATGAATTTTGGAGTCCCTTTTTAAGTAGATTTTTTTTTCTTTTGTTGTTATACTTAATTAGATAAATTTTAGAAAAAAGCATAAAACAAAAGTCGGCAAAAAAATAAAAAAATAAATAGAATTTGTGTCAAAATAGTGACTAACAGAAATAATAAAAAAGCGTACCTAGTTGGGGCAAAAGAAAGAAGCTTGATAATTTAGGGAAAACACCAATTAAAAAGGACATGTTAGAAGTGAGATCAAACTCTCGTTGCCTCACTTTCATAAACTTCAAGCATCTTTCCTGGACTAAAGCACCCATCAAACTTCTGGTTACCTGGGTGCTTGACGCCTTGTTATATCCATTTGGTCAAATTCTTAATACAAATACACACACTTTTTGTCAAGTTTAATAGGTGCTTAAGCCTCCAAATGTGATACATAGATCCGCCAGGGAATACAATAGTACTCTACGCCTATTAACTTAAAATCTTAAATTTACCTAGATTTCAAAAATAAAAACCTCTCAAATCTCAATATGTGTTGAAATCCAATGATAAACATGTAGGAGAAATTAGTAGGGGTGTACAAAGAAAACCGATAAACTGCACCAACCCGATAATCCGAGTCAAACCAAGAAAAAAAATCCGACTATGGTTTTGTTTGACTTGGTTTGGTGTTGGAAAAAAAAACTCGACCATAATTGGTTTGGTTTGGTTTGGTTTTAACTAAAGAAAGTCAAACCGAAACCAAACCAACCCGACAATACATATATAGCAATTTTAGATATATTTAAAATATAAATATACTTATTGTAATGTAATTTATAAATATTTCTTACAAAATTTCATAATTTTATCTTTTAAGGTATTATTTCAATGTTTGATTTAGAACTTTTGAATGCTCCAATAAGTTTTATGACCATTAATATTAGTAAATTAAATAATGCTAGCAATAAATACTAATGCTAACAAAAGACATTCAATTCAATATTGCGAACGGGAATGTATTATATGTCTATTTTTTATTTTTCAATAATTTAGATAAAAATACATAACCTATTTTTATTTTTCTTTAGCTTTTAGGCATATAATTAATACTCCCTCATTAGTCTATCTAGTTTAGCTTGAACTAGTGCTTTTAGATTATGTTTATTTTTATTATGACTTTTTACTTAGCAATATTTTGCATTACATAATTTTATTATTTTTTATTGTTGAATATTTTAGGATAATGTCATGAGTCATGACATATCTCATATTTTGTATTATTTTCTTGAAAAATACTTTATATAGTTGTATCTTACTAGGATTAAAGAAATATTTTGAGCATACGTTATATATTTTGTTCTACGAAGATTTTACCGGAAAAAATTCGGAAAAAACCCGAAAACCCGAAAACCCGAAAAATCCGAGAAAAAACCGATATTGAAAAACCTGAATTTATTGGTTTGGTTTGGTCTTTAGATTTAATAACCCGATATAATTGATTTGCTTTGGTAATTGTAAAATTCGAACTAACCCGATCTATGTACACCCCTAAAAATTAGTATAGATTGCGAGCAAAATGAGTTAGAAATCAAAAGTTTTCATGAAATAAATAGGAAAAGTAGTAAAGATGATACTATAAGATTAGGAAATTGATTGAGTAATAATGAGGTAGCAAAATGAATGGATGCATTGATGGTGTAATAAGTGTAATCACATGATTTTTCGTGTGACCTGTCTTGAAAACAACGTGGCGGGCCGATGCAAATGACAGCTTCTCATGTTTTCCCTTACTCTGATCAATATTTGTACATAAATACAAATGTACACTATAATGTATTCAGTCTCTAGTCCTCATCTGTGCATCCCAACAATATATTATTTTCCATACATCATTATCATGCACTTCTGCAGCACACACCCGATTAGTCTGTTTTGCTTGGCTATTTATGTTTACGCTGAGCTTTCTTGATTCCTTTGTATATGCGCGTAGTACCTTTAACTTATACACAGTTCTTATTAATAGCTGTTGCTGCCACTTCAACTAATTAGACCTCTGAAATTGGAATTAGCTTACAACTAAATAGCTCTGAGAAATACACTAATTCCCTCATGAAAGAAAATTGATATCATGTCCTAAGAATTTGGTAAGTAGTAAAATATTAAAACTGCATCTGCATTTCGCCTTAAGAAAAATATCCATATGCAACTCTCTTGAAATTCGAACAAAGCACAATTTTTACGTAGCCTTTAACTTTAGCTAGATTTTTTGTTGTTATTTTTTCCCCCCTTAACCTGAAAATGGATTATAATACATACCAAATGTACACTATAATAAAAGTTAAAATACATTTTACATGAGCAGAGATGGTCCTAGCTAATTTGAATTCGCATGGAATAGGATCAGGGAAGGAATAAATCGCTTCTAACTCATAAATTTTTAAGTATATATCTATAAAAGAATTTATATACACACATTGTTAATACTTTCTTATCACCGAAGAAAATTATGTGGAAGAAACTCGACAAAATGACCCTATAATTTCGAAAGAATGGTCATAAAAATAAGCTCCCGAAAAGCGTGATTCTTCCCTCTCAATAATAGAAATAGATGGTGTCAACATCTAAGTCCGAAGAGTAAGTATTTCTTCCTCTACGTTTGCTGCAATTGATGTTGCTACTCCAAAAGTACAAAGTAACTTCATGAAAGTGAGATTTGTAATGTTACCTTCTGTAATAAATAAAAATAATTTAATTTACATTATTGATGTCTATAAGTTAAACTTACAACTGTAAAATATGAGGTTCCTTACATCTATTGCAAGTGCAGATTAACTTACCTCTATTTAGTATGTGGTTTAATTTGCGGCATTTATCGAAATTAATTCCAACTTTACAGTCACTTTCTTAACAGTTAAGCGAGTATTCATTTCTTTATTAATGTCACAAATTACAATCACTCCCCACCTCTAAACTCCCCATACTATAGACCACATAGCTCTCCCTCCCAACAAGTAGTTAACCAACCGTTCAACACTCGAAACAAAACTCTCTCTCCTCCCGAAGCTTAGCCTGGCATCGGTCGCCGGAATCTGACGTCATACAATGTTCCCGCCAAAACCGGACCGGCGGACTCAATCGATGCCGCGTGGCATTTCTCCTCATCTGACCGACAAAGTGATTGTCGCCGTGAAGGCAGAGAAGGTGATCACTAAGACTGCACTAGCTTGGGCTCTCGCTTACGTTGTTCGTCCCGGCGATTGCATTACGTTGCTCGCCGTATTGGCCGACGAGAAAACGGGTAATTTTACTAGTCTATGAATTTTAGCAAGTGAAGCTTATGAAACCGTTCTAATTTCTTAATTTCACTTTTTTTAACGATTCTTACAGAGAGAAGGAGATTTTGGGGATTTCCGAGGATGAGAGGTGACTGCCGGAGTAATGAAAGGACTAATTCGCATAATCGAATTGGACAAATCACGGAGACTTGTTCTCAGATGGTTCTTCAATTTCACGATCACATAGATGTAAGTAAAACTTACTTCCTTTTTTACCAGTAGTTAAAATGATTTAAGCGCCTCTGTTTTTATCCCTTTTTAACTATCTTCCATCGACTCTGGTAAATACATTTGCTTTACTAGGAGGAACTGCTTTTAACTTTTAAGTTTTAACCGTCCGTTGTTTGATTGAATTACTGTGTGCAACGATGTCGTTCTGGTCAACGGTGATAAAAAGTACAGTAAGTAATTTCAGCTGTTAGTAAGTAAAGAGTTTAACTTTCATCTACTTATGGTATTAAAAAACATTTTGGCAATTCGGTGTAAGTTAAAATCAACTACAGATAAATGTGTAGATTAAATATAGCCAGGTTCATTTAACTGTACAAATAATTTTCTTTTACACTGTTGGATAGAAATAAAATACAGTTGTTAATCAAATATTAATTGGTTCTTCAATCTCAATGTCTGATATGATTGAGATCTTTTAAGGTTTAAGAAGATTTTAAGCTTGTCAGGATCCAATGTAAACTGTTGTACTTGAAGCTAATAATGTATTAGGGATTGCATGTGCTCTCCATAAGAAATGGCTGGTAGGTAATAGAATATTAAAGAAATCTTTTATACTTCTGCTGATAAGTATGATAACTCGATGATAATTTTGCTGATCAATCATTTGCACTACAATGTGCAGTTAGCACTTTACTTTTCCTGGACTGAGGAAATTGAAAGAAAAGAAAGAGAGAGTTTGCAGAAAAGTAATTATATTTATTTTTAAAGATAAAGAATAAGATTTACGCTTGTTAAGAAGGAAATTGTACTGACTGTAGTCTGAAAACGATATTAACCTTGCAAATAAACATAACAATAATGAGTTTGTAATTTAAATCACCTTCTTTTTTGTAGGTCAGGGTGCGAATTAAGGTCGTCTCAGCTTTGCCTGTTGGTGTGGTAGCAGCTGAAGCAAAAAAAAATGCAGTCAGCTGATCTTGGACAAGTAATAGCATGTAAATGTGTTATATCCTTTTTCTCTCTATGCATGTTTGCCTAAAATATCTGTTTTCTCTCCCTGCCTCATTTATATTACCTAATGCGGAATAGATGTTTTCCTATACCTTCAAGTTGATTTGCTTGCATATTGTTGGATTATGGAAAAAGCTGTAATCCAACATGCCATATGTTGTTACTCCTCTAATTTCTAGCTGAGACATGTACGTAGGAGGTGTATTTTACTTCTATCGATTGTCCATGTACCTTATTGTATACTGTAAATGTGATTGTTACTTGTTTCCTAGTTTATCTCTACTGTTTTATATGGAAATATCTCATCATTCTTTGCTGTGCCTAAGGCAATATGCTTCTTTTCCTTTTTTTCTTTCCCCTATTTTGATATCAAATGGACTCATGTTCTTTTTCGTTTATCAATTTGGTTCAACAGAAAATTGAAGTTAGAGCTTAAGCATTGCATGGAAGAACTTCGTTGCAACATTGTAGTGATGAAGGAATCCAAACCGAAAGTTCTCAGGCTAAATCTAGGATGTTTGGAGGAACTTCAAACCCCTTTCTTTTCTGCCAATTCCTCTCCTGTTAAGGATAGTAGGGAAATACAGGATGAAAGAATGAAGCATTCTACTCCAGTGAGCAGCCCCGAGGATCAAAGAACATCGTATATGAGAACTCCATTACTGAATTCATTGACTGATCCAGACACATTCCTCCTATATGAGCGGAATCTCCTGTATGAAGGGTTCAGTAGAGAAACGTTTTCACCGGTCCACAAGCAAAGTGTGTGCGATCATGTAAATGGTCTGCACTCTTTTGGGGAAAGGATAATTACTCTGTCAACAGTTCCTAATTCTCAAAGTCATACTCATAAAACAATCCTTTGGATTCAGCAAAACCATATTATTGCTGACAACAATTCAGCTGTAGAACACGTTCTGTCACTTATGGAAATAAACATGAGAATTCTATTGAATACAACCAAAACCTGAATACCCAAGGAAGCAAGTTTAATCGAGACACTGACAGGGACTATCTTAACTCTAGCATCAGAGAAGCAGTCTCTTTAGGTCGAACTTCCTCGATACCTCCTCCTCTCTGTTCATTCTGTCAATGTAAAGCACCTTCTTTTGGGAAGCCTCTGAAACAATTTCGCTATGAAGAGCTAGAGGATGCAAAAAAATGGATTCTCAGGCACAAACTTTCTAGCAGAAGGTGTTGAGTTGTCCCACATCGAAGGGATTTGAGGTCCTTGGTCTGCTTATATGGCTTGGGCAATCCTCACCTCATAAGCTAGCTTTTGGTGTTAAGTTAGGCCCAAAGTCCATTCTTATCATGGTACCAGAGCCAGGCCCATCCCAATTATTGTTACCGATGTTGGGCCCCCATTTATGTTGTCCACGCTCCAGAGATCTGGGCGTGATGGGGGGTGTTGAGTTGTCCCACATCGGAGGGATTTGAGGTCCTTGGTCTCCTTATATGGCTTGGGCAATCCTCACCTCATAAGCTAGCTTTTGGAGTTAAGTTAGGCCCAAAGTCCATTCTTATCAGAAGGTGGATTTGGTCTGGTTCATAAAGGGGTTTTAAGGGATGGAGTGGTTGTTGCAGTAAAACAGCTAAAATTTATTGGATCTCAAGCAGACGCTGATTTTCGTAGAGAAGTTCGAGTTTTGAGCTGTGCCCAGCACAGGAATGTTGTGCTGCTGGTTGGTTACTGCATTCAGGGAAATATGTGACTTTTAGTATATGAGTTTATTTGTAACTAGTCCTTGGACTTTCATTTGCATGGTATTTTCTGTTCAATTTTACCTATGGTGCAGCTTTTATTCGGAATTAAATCAGTGCTGGATTTGAAACACCTTAATGTTCAAATAAATTTTGCAGGAACGAAGGAAACAGTTCTAGATTGGAGCTCACGCCTTAAGATAGCTATTGGGACAGCAAGAGGCTTACGTTACCTTCATGAAGATTGCAGAGTGGGATGTATAGTTCACAGAGATCTCAGACCTAAAAACATTCTCTTAACTCACGACTTTGAACCTTTGGTAAGTTTTACTGGTGTTCTTGTGAAGCATGTGTATCTTTCCAGCTTTTGAGTTTCAGGTACAGCAGATGTTTTTACATCAGATGAACCAAATCCATACATGTGCCATTTGGATGAGAAAAGCTATTAAATTTTAGAGATCTTCAGCTGTTTATAGTTGCATGAGTTATGGACAAGCGCAGTTATCCTTTTGTAAAAGCAATGAACAAAACCTAATCAGATGGTTTGCTTTATTTAAGGTTGCTGATTATGGGCTTGCACGATTGTACAATGAATGGGAAGCTTCTGAAGATGAACATCTGATCAGAACTTCAAGGTAATTTTGTATTTTCTAGTTGTCTATGTACATCTCAATCTTCCCCTAATTGTTGGTTATTATTATTGATAGACTAGAACTTGTACATCTCAATCTTCCCCTAATTGTTGGTTATTATTATTGATAGACTAGAACTTTTCAGCCTAGTCTTGCAGACGTCTAATAAGCAGAGATCCCAAGCTATAAGGCTGCTTATGGTTTTTTTCTTTTTCCCTTCTTTTTAAAAAAACTCTTCTCTATGTTAAGGTGAAAGACATTGTTTTTCAGGTATCTTGCCCCAGAGTGCTCCAATGATGGAAAAGTCACAGAGAAGGTTGATGTATATGCTTTTGGCTTGGTGGTATTGGAGTTGATTACTGGTAGAAGAACCAATGACTTGCAATGCTACAGAAGTCAGCACCTTCTTGCAGGAAGCCTTTCCCCTACTGCTGGAAATGGACCATATCATCTTTCAGCATTCAAAAATCAGTTACTGGACTCCAACTTGACCTCATCCCCACTTGAAAACTTTCCTTCTGAAGTACAGGTGATGAGTCATGCTGCTTTTAAGTGTCTACAGGAATTAGCTGCGACCTCCGATTTCTAAGGTTTTCGTTTGTTCCTGTGTTATTTATTAGAGATGTGTGTTTAGTGTATTCTTTTCGTTAAGTAGGCCTATTGTACCTCTTTAGAGTTCAGACTAGATATTTCCTCACTTTGCTGTCAATACAGGGAAAGTGTACCCAAAATGGTGAGAAATTTATTAAATTTTTCTTCTAAACTGTCAGGTACTTAAAATACTAGAAGGAGGTGGTGCGATTTTTGACTCCAATTCATTTGGCAGTAGAAGTGGTTACATGCAGGGATCAAATTTTATTAACCATCCTGTAACAAAGAGACATTCCCGCAGGCTCTCTTATTAAGAACATTGGCTAGTGATTCTACTTGGAGTGATGTGAAGCCTTGATCTTCTTATAGTCATTTTCCCTTCATACACCAGAATTAATAGTTCCAACATGGGATCGAATTTAATAACCATCCTGTATCAAAGAGACATTCCCGCAGGCTCTCTTATTAAGAACATCGGCAAGTGATTCTACTTGGAGTGATGTGAAGCCTTGATCTTCTTGTAGTCATTTTCCCTTCATACACCAGAATTATTAGTTCCAACCTAAGATAGATAAAGTTGTCATACAATTCGAGTTACATTTTATACAATCTGAACTTCTTTTATTCTCAGTGTATCACATCTCCAGTGTATATAGATGTACGTTCATTCTTATTGTTCATTTTTTGGCCTTCTGTGTTTCAATATCAAGCATTGTTTTTTAGTCCATACTCAAGCAGATGTCTGTTTTTAGTTCTGTTTGCAAGGACAACGAACCTTGTAATTTGTCAATGAATCCCACTTAACAGGTCGCAGATGTCACAATTGCGACAGAAGCTCGCAAGTGCCAAATAGGTTTCGCATTTGCGAACATGTTGCATTGTCTGCTTCCCTCGCAATTGAGAGTAATTTGTTGCAATTGCGATAACTGGCCCTCCTTGATGACTTCGCAATTGCTAAGGGGGGATTGCAAATGCAATCAAGTGCTGGCCTGACTTCTTCGCAATTGCGATGAAGTCCTTGCAATTTCCAGACTTGTTAGGCTCGCAAATGTGATATCTGACCTCGCAATTGCGAGATCAGAGGATACGATAATCATGTAAACATGTGCAGTTAAATCATATACAAACAGATATTAAAAATAGGGAATAACAGAAAGATGGGAAGAGAAGCATACTGAGGGAAATATTAAATACTTAACAGAAATTCAAGAGAAGTATAAAGAACTCCATGATTATTTCAATTGAAATAAGGAAAACTGTAACACGTGCACGTTGGCGGTTGAGTTAATATCTAGTGATATTCTGCCACAATCGATGTGGGACAAATTAACACTATGTCTGTCAAGACCTACCAACTAAGAGCATGGACAATATAATATGGGGCACAAACTTTGAGTAATTCGAGAATTGAAGAGTCCATTACTCAAATGTTCACTCAATTATATCTAATAAAGCCATATTTTTTCCCTTTGTAAGAGTTACTTAACTATACCTATAGCACAAGAAGGTCAGTCAACTAGATTTTTTTAAACTTTTGATTGTCAAATACCTATTTTGCTCTCTAAATTATAAACTTAAATCTTTCTTTTAACTTTTTTTAATATCAAATTTTTTTCTCTTTTTAAACTACATTATGGACTTACCTATATAGAAAATCATTTAATTTAAAAATTAAAAATTTATATTATAGCGTATACAATATCTGAATAATAAAATAATTTCGCATAATATTCAGGAATATATAATTATGTTATAAAAATATCTTTATTTTAAATAATTATTTTTATTACGTGCATAGAATATATATATATATATATATATATATATATATATATATATATATATATATATATATATATATATATATATATATATATATATATTCTTTCACTCTCAATTGTGTAAATAAATTTTTGAATTTTTGTTGTTAGCAACAAACAATTTATTGCAAACAAATTGTTCTAATTAAATTATTTACTATGCTCAATATGTTGTTATTCTAACATTATATTTGCTATACTATTTTTGTTATTTTTAAAATAAAATTTATTTATTCTATAGCGAAGTTCATAATTTATATTAAAAAGAGAAAATTTCACATAATTAAAAAGTAAAAAAAAATTGATGCAGAGGAAAAAATTAAGTATTTGGCCATCAAAAGTTTAAGAAATCAAATTGAGTGACCTTCTCAGTGCTATATGAATAGTTGAGTGACTTTATTGTTACAAACGAAAGAAAAATGATACATTGGATTCCTGGGCAACTGCATCTAGTAGAGCTGATTGAAAACCAAAGCAATCTCCTTTCTAGTCTAGACTTCTACCCTTGGAAATGAGTCACTTTAGTATATAATTTTAGATAGTTAGGATGACCATTTGAGTAATGGACTCGAAATTGAATGGATCTAGCTCTACACTTATGATCGTCACGAATTGAATTATAATCAAATCGCTTTGGGTCGCTTACCAATGTCAGTAATTGATGATTACACAATTCGAACAATTTCGAATTTACCTCAAATAAAAAATGAATAAACCCTAAATTCGAAAAAAATTCCGAATTACGAAGGCTTAGTTCGGATCTAAAAGAATGCTATTTTTGCTTGTTCAATTCAAACTAGTGGTTGCTTAATGAGAAATCTACCCTCACAAGCTAGCTCATGTGGTGAGGGTTACTTAAGACTAATTATTGTTATGAGTTTATTGGGTAAGTTTCTCATTTTTCATTTTATATTTCAGTGAAGAACATTTCTTTTAACTGTTGAACCAAGCAGTGATAAAAAGTAAAGTGACTGTAGAGAAGTGGTCTGGAAATGCTGTTGATTTAACAAGTCTTATTCATTCAGGGAGTTGACTATGAACAGGAAAGTATTTTACTTTCATTCTCAACATTGTAGAAGTGGTTGATAGGCTTCTTGAGGTGTCATTGCGAATGTTATGAGACTAAGAGCCAGTAGTCCCCCTCCCACCTGCCCCTAGCCCCCACCTGCAGTGGAAAAGAAGGAAAGAATAAACAAAGAGAATAATGAGGTACCAAGCAAGAAAGAGAAAGGAAGGAGGAAAAAATTAAAAAAATGTGCTGGAGCCCTTCTGATATCAACACTTTAAAATTTGTTGTCAACAACCTGAAAACCGAAATGTAGAAAGATGGTGGCCTAATCATTGATGAAGATCAAACCATTGTGTTATGAGTTTGAATAAAGTATTTCGTCACTTATTGTGCGAGTGGGGCCTTTCTATTCTATGTTGAGAAAAAAGATAATGAACAAAGAGCTAGGAACTCGCTCAATAGGAGCGTAATTTAGCAGTTAAGATATTAAAGAGAGAAAGACACTTATTTTCTTAACTACATTCAACACACCTCATCGTTCTATAAACCGAATAAACGAAAATTCTTTTTAATAATGAGCGGACTCGTATCTACAACTTATATCTCTTTAATATTATGTTAAAGTATGTGTCTAGTTTAAGACGCTCTATTGGCTATATAGAAAACACTGCACTTAGCTTATGTCTTCAACAATAATTGGAAGTGTTGTATACCCGGTGGTCGCGGCCCCAATATTCAACTCTAGCATACATTGTTAGATATGCTGGTTATGTTACTATTACGCGGTAATCATCATTCCGAGTTGGGATTATCACTACTAAAATGCGCGGAAAATCATCCGAGAAAACTGACCAAATCGGTCGGTAATGGTCAATAAGTTTGGTCGGTATTTTGAAGGTCGGTAGAGCATATCGGCCAAAGCGATCGGAAATGTGACGATCCAAAGGGGTCATCACTTGTTTTCTTACCTATTCTATACTTCCGAGGCCTTGAAAACCTCATCTGGGGGTTGCCTCGATTTGCGTGCGCAATCGGGCGCGTAGCCGAAAAGCTTAGATATGAATTCTATGAGAAAAATGCTAAATTTTGATATTAAATTGAATAAATTTAACTTCGGTCAATATTTTGGGTAAACGGGACCGAACCCGTGATTTGACGGTTCTAAAGGGTCTGCAGGAATATATGGGACTTGGGCGTATGCCCGGAATCGAATTCCGAGGTCCCAAACTCGAGAAATGAATTTTTGCGTGAAATTATTTTCTGAAAATAATTAAGAAAATTAGAAGTGAAATTTGATTAAAAGATTATGGTATCGTGCCCGTATTTTTTTTCCGATGCCAGGTACAAGTCGTATATATGGTTTAAGTGCTTTATGTAAAGTTCGGTTGAAAACAGACGTCACTTGACGTGTTTCGGACTTAAAATGAAAATTTGATGTTTTTATGAAAATTTATCATGAGTTTTGAGGCTTAATTCGATGTATTTGATGTTATTTTGGCGATTTGATCGTGCGAGTAAGTCCGTAAAATGTTTTTGAGGTTTTATGCATATTTGGTTTAGAGCCCCGAGGGCTCGGATGAGTTTTGGATAGGCGTCGGATTGCATTTTTAAATTTTGGAAAAATCTGGTATGAACAGGCCTGCAGGCTTCGCACCTGGTTTGCAAATGCGAAGGTTGGATCCCAAATGCAAAACTAGCCCTGGCCTGCTCGGCTCGCAAATGCAAAACTTCCTTCGCAAATGTGAAGGTTGAGCATTTGCAAATGCTAAGCATACTTCGCAAATGCGAAGTTCTTCATTTTGTCTAGTGTTCGCAAATGCGAACAAAAATCTAGCAATTCCCAAGTTAGCAGGGTCGGGGTTCGCAATTTCGTAATTGCGACATCTGCAACCTGCAATTTTGATAGTCAGTCGAATTTTGGACCTTTTTCACCCTATTTTTGAAATACAACTCCTTTGGGCGATTTTCCAAGAACAAGACCTCTTCCAAATCGTTTGTATGTTGGTCTTTTACTCATTTCTTTCAATCTTTAACATCTTTAACATGTTTTCGACTTAAATCAATGATTTTCATGGGTGAAATTGGAGGTTTAGGGTAGAACCTATGTTTTTCAAAAATTTGGGATTTGGACCTTAATTTGAGTTTGGATTTGAAAACAAATCATATATTTGGGTTCGTGGTGGAATGGATAACCGGGTTTTGGTTCGAACTGGGCTTTGATCACGTTGGTCTGAAGGGCATTTTGGTCATTTTACCTAAATTTACGTCTTAGATTTAAATTAAATAGTGGAATCAGTTGTTTGAGGTGTTATTTACGAGATGTAATTGGAATAAATAGATTACGAGATGTACACTTTTGGTTTGCAGTAGAGATGCTTTAGTTCAATTTGATCTGAGTTCTAAATATTCCTATGTGTCATCTTATTTTGCCCCTTCTCTGGTTGTTCCTCGTGATTCTTTAAGTGCACCTGTATATATGTCTACACCGGTGGGTGATTTTATTATTGTAGATCGAGTCTATCACTCTTGTGTGGTTATTATTGGGAGTCTTAAGACCCGTGTAGATCTTTTACTTCTTGATATGGTAGACTTTAATGTTATTCTGGAGATGGATTGGTTATCCCCTTATCATGTTGTATTGGACTGGCACGTCAAGAATGTGACTTTAGCCTTCTCGCGTTTTCCTCATTTGGAGTGGAGAGGGACTCCCAGTCATTCTGCTAGTATGGTTGAAAAGGGGTGTTTGTCTTTTTTGGCATATGTCCGTGATTCTACTACTACTGAGGTTCCTTCTATGGATTCTGTGCTCGTTGTTCGTGAGTTTCCAGGGTTATTTCCTTCAAACATGCCGGGGATGCCACCTGACAGGGATATAGACTTTTTTATTGATTTGGCTCCCGGCACTCAACCCATTTCTACCGCGCCATATCGTATGGCCCCACCAGAGTTGAAAGAATTGAAAGAACAGTTGTAGGACTTGCTTGATAAAGGCTTTATTAGACCTAGTCTCTCACTTTGGGTGTGCCGATAATGTTTGTTAAGAAGAAGAACAGAACAATGAGGATGTGCATAGACTATCGACATTTGAACAAGGTCAATCAAGAATAAGTATCCATTCCCGAAGATTTATGATTTGTTTGATTAGCTTCAGGATGTCAAATTGTTTTTGAAGATTGATTTGAGATCGGGCTACCATCAGTTAAGGATTAGGGCATCTGATGTCCCTAAGATAGCTTTTCGCCCTCGGTACAGGCATGATGAGTTCTTAGTGATGTCATTTGGGTTGACAAATACCCCAACAGCTTTCATGGATTTGATGAACTGAGTGTTCAAGCCTTACTTGGATTCCTTCATGATTGTCTTCATTGATGATATTCTGATCTACTCTCGCAACCGAGAGGAGCATGAGCAACATCTTCGAGTCGTTCTTCAGACTCTGAGAAACAATCAACTATATGCTAAGTATTCGAAATGTGAGTTTTAATTGAGTTCAGTTGCGTTCTTGGGTCACGTTGTATCAACATAGGGTATTTAGGTGGACCATAAGAAGACTGAGACATTTAAGGACTGGCCTAGACCCGCATCAGCTATAGAGATCTGAAGTTTCTTGGGTTTGGTAGGATATTACTATCGATTTATGGCCGGGTTTTCATCTATTGTAGCCTCGATGACCAGGATGACCTAGAAGGGTGCCTAGTTCATGTGGTCGGACGAGTGTGAGACTAACTTTTAGAAGATCAAGACAGCATTGACTACAACATCAGTTTGGTATTGCCTACTTGTTCAGGGCCATATACAGTGTATTATGATTCATATCATATTGGACTCGGTACGGTGTTGATGCAGAATAGTGAGGTTATTGCATATGCTTTGCGATAGTTGAAGATCCATGAGAAGAATTATCCAGTTCGTGATTTGGAGCTAGCAACCATTGTTCACATGATGAAGATTTGGAGGCATTATTTATATAGAGTGTCATGTGAGGTTTTCACGAATCACAAGAGTTTGCAATACTTGTTCAAGTAGAAGGAGCTAAATTTGAGGCAAATGAGGTGGCTGGAGCTTTTGAAAGACTATGATGTCACCATCTTGTACCAGACAGGGAAGGCCAATGTAGTGGCCGATGCTTTGAGTAGGAAGTCACCCAATATGGTCAGCTTTGTGTATATTTCATTCGACGAGAGACTGCTTGCTTTGGATGTTCAAGCTCTAGCCAATTAGTTCGTGAGGTTGGACATTTCTGAACCCAGTCTTGTTTTAGCTTGCATTGTCGCTTGTTCTTCATTATTTGAGATTCGAGATCGGCAGTATGATGATCCTCATTTTCTTCTCCTTAGAGATGCAGTATGGAACAGAGGTACCAAGCAGGTTACGGTTGGAGATGATGGGGTTTGAGGATGCAGGGTTGTATTTATGTGCCTAATGTGGGCCATTTGACGTGTTATTTTTTTTTTTACAATTTTAGTATCAATTTGGGATTCGTCTTATTTTTATCAACAAAATGAGGCATTTAGCATTATAAATTCTTCAAACTATTTGTCGCTAGGCCTACCTCGGGCACAATGAGGCTCCCAAATTAGGACATGATTTGTATTCTTGCACTATGTGTTTATATATTGCAATGTTTTCTTCTCATAATCCATACTAACTTGTTACCTTTTTGTTTTTACTTTTTGTTTTATTCCCCTTCCCCAAAGGTTAGTTCGTGCACTCTGGAATTATCATCCTACTTCAGAAGATCCAAGGGCCCTCCACCTCCTCCTCCTCCCAGCCCTATCAGAAACAAGAACAGAAGAAAAATGGAGGATTTGAACAACTCAGCCGAAAGGTTAGAGGTTCCTCAAGGTATTCGGGTTTCCAAAGAAAGTGCCGCCCAGCTCGAACAGAAGATATTGAAATTTCCGGAAGAACTGGACCAAGTTCGGAACTTTGAAAACTTATCATTTTCTCTCATTACCCCATATGTACCAATGCATAAAAACCTACATCTCTACAAAACATCCCGAAACCACAAAAGCAACCCACTCCCCATCAACAGTACCACACATGTCACACTTCAAACAACACCCCGCTACTCATTCCTAAAACACTAAACTCCAACAAATGGTCATCCCCACAATGCCCCCGCCTATGTGGAAACCATACCGCACTGTGATCAACCTATTTCAAGCACACCAAAGTCTAATGACAAAGACTCCTTTATCAAGAACCTGGCCGCAGAACTCAAGAAGTTGACTAGCCGTGTCCAGGGTGTTGAACGAAACAAAGGTATCGATGGACTGCATTATGAGGACCTTTATATTCAGCTAGATGTCGAACTACCCGAGGGGTACAAACCTCCTAAGTTCAAGATGTTTGATGGCACAGGGGATCCCAGAGTTCATTTGAGGACCTACTGCAACAAGCTGGTCAGGGTAGGGAAGGATGAGAAGATTCGCATGAAGCTCTTTAGGAGAAGTCTGAAAGGAGATGCCTAATCTTGGTACATTAGCCAAGACCCAAATAAGTGGACAAATTGGGTAAGTATGGCGTCTGATTTCATGGACAGGTTCAGATTAAACACGGAGAATGCGCCAGATATATTCTACGTTCAGAACTTGAAGAGGAAACCCACAGATACATTCCGCGAGGATGCTACTCACTGGAGATCAGAGGTTGCTAAGGTCATGCCAACTTTAGAAGAAGAACAAATGAACAGTTTTTTTCATTTGTGCTCAAGACCCACAGTATTATGAGAGGTTAATGGTTATTGAAGGCAAGAAATTTTCTGACATCATCAAGCTAGAGGAGAAGATCGAGGAAGGCATTAAAAGTGGTATGGTCGCTAACTTTGAAGCATTGCAGGCCACCAACAAGGCCCTACAATTTGACGGTGCATCCAATAAAAGGGATGTGAGTGCCGTGATGGTTGCACAAAGAACAAAATCCCCAATAAAATACCAAACCTACCCAACATCTACTCTCACATATCAACCTAACCCAAATTACCAAGCACCATTGCCTACTTACCAAAATCCACCTCCTACTTACCAATCATCTCCACCCCTACATTCATCCTACCTCACAGAGATATTCCCAACCCGCACATGTTTACCTAACACTAAACCTTCTCATTATCAATCACCTCGCGCTCGTCAAAGCTTTCCCAGACCTCGACAAAACTTCAACCGCAGGCCTCCCAAACAATATACCGCCATTACCGAACCAATCGACCAACTGTTGAACGACTCAAAGCCACTGGTTACGTCACCCCTATCCCTGCCATTAGTCTAGAAAACCCTTCCCAATGGATCAACTCGAATAAAATCTATGCATACCATTCCGGCATAAAGGGGCATACCCTTGACGAGTGTCGCTTGCTGAGGGATAAGATCCAAGCTTTAATTAACAATAATATTATCGTGGCAAAGGAGCCTTCTCCTATTGTTCGTAACAACCCTCTTCTTGACCACAAAGATGGAGGCGTTCACATGATCGAGATAGAGGATGATTTGGACCCTAAAGGATCGATCGGATTTATTACTGAGGGTGACGAGCCAAAGAAACCAATAGTCACATTTAACCAAATTATTGTCCAGATCTGGACTTCCGGGGATGATGAAGTAAATATGTCTATCCCTCTTGAGTTCGAAACACCTTCTTCTGCAAAGGCGTCAGGATCAATTGAGGTCGAGTTTGGATCCTCGAAGGCACCTATGCCATTTGAAGTGGCTGTGTTACCCTCCAAGACAAGAGTACACATGTCAGCCACAAAATCATTCCATACGAAGGCCATTCCTTGGGATTACATTACTGAGATGAGAAGGAAAGGGAAAACCAAATCTGGAGAAGCAATTGCAACACAGGGTATGACCAGAACCGGCAGGGTTTATACTATGGAACATCTAGCTTAGTCCAGCAAGCAAGCCTGTGGGCGCCTGACCTAAACCGAGCCTAGTAATGTCTGGAGGAAGATACAAGCCAAAGAGTATTCAGTCATTGATCAATTGAATAAGACACTAAACCAGATCTCCATCTTAGACCTGCTACAAAGCTCTGACGTACATAAAATTCCTTATTGAAAGTCCTGAGCGAGGCATGTGTGCCCATCAACATAACTGGAGAATAAATGGAATATATGATAGGGTAGGTGTTGCATAGTCATAAAATCACTTTCCTTGAAGATGAGTTGCCACCAAAAGGGCTAAGCCAGAATAAGGCGTCACGATACAATGCGAAGATTATTTCATCACCAGAATTCTGGTTGATGGAGGATCCAGCCTCGATATTTGTCCATTGGTGACTCTCAGAACATTGGGAAAGAGCCTACATGATATCAAAGATGGAACCATCAATGTCAAAGCTTTCGACGGTTCCCAAAGGTCCACTATTGCGGAAATCAATTTGGGTTTGCAAATGGGACCGACTTGGTTCGATGTCGACTTTCAAGTAATAGACATCCCAGCATCATACAATTTGCTGTTAGGACGGCCCTAGATTCATGCCGGTGAAGCCGTAGCATCAAACCTGCACCAGGCACTGAAATTTGAGTGGAATCACCAAAATGTGATTATACATGGCGATGGTAGCTATCTAATATACAGTCGCCAGACCATCCCGGCGCTAGAGGGAAGAAGGAAAATAGGTGGAGAAACCTACCACCACATCGAGCAGGTCCACATCGTGGACAAGGATAAATAGTGGAACAACAATATTGAAAGCATACTGAACTGGTGTGGATACGAGCCTTGCAAAGGACTCGACATTAACCTCCAGGGAATCGCCAAACCCATCAAGCTGAAGAAACATGGTACCACTTTTGGATTGGGAAATGAATACACTTGGGAGGAGTTCAACCACTGGTCGCCACCATGGCGTAGTCCCTACTACCCATTGGTGCATGATACCATGCCTGGAGCAGACTTTCCAGCCAGCTAATGTCACTTATAGGTCAGAAAAAGAGGAAGCATTGGCGGCAATGAGGAATTTGTTTTTGGAAGATGACAATATGGACTGCTGTGTTATTTTTGAGGAGGAGGAGGGAGAGGAAGGCCATTCTATACAAGCTGTGAGTCGAGTAGCGCACCTCAATAATTGGTCCATCAGAATCACCAGGGCCCGAAAAACGTCGGGGTAGCTAGGCTGAACAAAGCACATGCATTACCTTTAACTTTTTCGCTAGTTGATTTTATTTTCGTATTTTCTTTAAATTCGAAAAGAGCTCCAATGTTCAAAACAAATATGGAATTTATCAAAGCATTTCAGTTTCTTATATGTCTCACTCTTATTACTTTTCTATTGTATTCTCTATTTACACAACATTACTATTACGTATCTTGATGAATCGACGATTATGACTTACAACGAGACAACACAACAAACAGATATAGATTCAGAAGAAGATGATATACCAGAAGAGATTGTTAAAGAATTTGAGGATTTTGAGAATAAACCTAAGGCCAATTTGGACGAAACTGAGATTCTCAACTTGGGGGATACAGAGAATGTCAAGGAAACATGCATCAGTGTTTATTTTTCACCAATAGAAAAGGAAGAAAATACGTAATTTCCAAGGGAAAATGAGGACATATTCGCCTGGTTGTATGATGATATGACTGACCACAATACATCTATTGTAGCTTACAAACTGCCAACAAATCCAACATGTCTGCCGGTAAAGCAGAAGCTCAGAACGTTCAAACCTGACATGAGTTTGAAAATCAAGGAAGAAATCATCAAGCAAGTCAAAGCCAAGGTTCTTAGGTAGACCTCTATTACTCTACCTTGCTGTGTTGGATGGGGCATTCAGTTGTATTTTGAGACAACATGACGAAACAAGGAGAAAGGAGCAGACCATCTATTATCTCAGCAAGAAGTTCACTCTGTACGAGGCCCGGTATTCCCTGTTGGAACGCACCCGGTGTGCCCAGACTTGGGTAGCTTAGAAGTTGAGGCATTATTTTGTGCCTATGCCACTTACCCCATATAAAGAATGGATCCGCGAAAGTATATCTTTTAGAAGCCCATGCCCATGGGCAAGCTATCCAAGTGGCAAATCCTGAGCGAATTAGACATTGTCTACGTGACTCAGAAGGCAATAAAAGGACAAGTATTGGCTGATCATCTCGCCGAGAATCTTGTGGACAGAGAATACGATCCTCTAAAGACATATTTTCCTGATGAAGAAGTATCTTTCATAGGAGAAGATATTGCAGAATTCTATCATGGTTGGAGAATGTTCTTCGACGGAGCAGCAAACTTTGAAGAAGTTGGCATAAGAGCAGTCTGGTATTAGAATCCAGCCAACATTATCCGGTATATGCCAAACTCAGGTTCTCGTGCACCAATAGCATGGCCGAATACGAAGCCTGCATCTCAGGGCTCATGCTGGCCGTTGATATGAACATTGAAGAGTTACTAGTGATCGGGAACTCGGATTTTCTCATACATCAAGTCCGAGAAGAATGGGAAACCAAGAACTCCATGATACTCCCTTACCTGCACCATGTATATGAGTTGCAGAAGAGATTCACAAAGATCGAGTTTCTGCATGTCCCCAGAATATAGAACGAGTTTGCCGATACATCGGCTACCTTATCATCTATGATTCAGCACCCAGATAAGAATTTCATAGATCCAATTTCGGTAAAGATTCATGACCAACCAGCTTATTGCGCTCACGTCAAGGAAGAAGAGGACGGAAAACCATGGTTCTATGACATCAAGGAGTATATGACAACAGGAGAGTATCCAGAACTTGCGAACGCTACTCATAAGCGCACACTTCCAAGGTTATTTAACAACTTCTTTCACTGTGGAGGAATATTGTACAGAATAACTCCCGATTTTGGATTACTAAGGTGTATCGAAGCAAAATAAGCATCCAGGTTATTAGAAGAAATACATGCAGGGACCTGCGGTCCACACATGAATACTTTTGTCTTAGCCAAAAAACACTTCGGGCAGGTTATTTTTGGAAGAATATAGAAACAGACTGCATCCATTATATCCGAAAGTGCCATTGATGTCAAATGCATGTAGACATGATAAAGGTTCCTCCTAATGAGCTTACTACAACAAGATCACTATGGCCATTTGCCGCCTGGCGAATGGATGTTATTGGACCAATCTAACCTGCCGCATCAAACGGGAACAGGTTCATCCTAGTGGCAATTGATTATTTCACCAAATGGGTTGAAGCAACATCATATAAGGCAGTGATTAAGAAAGTCGTGGCAGACTTTGTCCGCGACCTTATCGTTTGTCGATTCAAAATTTCGGAGTCAATCATTGCTGATAATGGTTCCAATCTCAATACTGACCTGATGTAAGCAATGTGTGAAACATTCAAGATTAAACACAAATATTCTACAGCCTACAGACCTCAGATGAATAGAGCTATAGAAGCGGCCAATAAGAATATCAAGAAAATACTAAGGAAGATGATACAGAAGCATAAGTAGTGGCCTGAGAAGCTAGCATTCGCTCTATTGGATACCCTACCACACTTCTCACATCAACTGCAGCAACCCCATATATACTAGTTTATGGTACAGAAGCAATGATCCCTGCCGAGGTGGAAATTCCCTCCTTGAGGATCATACAAAAATCAGAACTCAACGATGCAAAATAGGTAAAGAGTCGCAACGAGCAACTAGCTCTAATAGATGGAAAGAGAATGAATCCAATTTGCGATGGTCAATTGAATCAGAACCGAATGTCCAGAGCCTTCAACAAAAGAGTCAAGCCAATTTACACCGGAGCAGTTGGTGTTGAAGAAAATATTCCCGCATCAAGATGAAGCCAATGGGAAATTCTCTCCCAACTGGCAAGGTCTGTACATGGTTCATCGGGTTCTAATAAGAGGAGCCCTCATACTCACAGAAATGGCCGGAGAAGTCTGGCCGAAGCCAATCAATTCAGATGCAGTCAAACGATACTATGTGTAACCACCTATAATCCCCTTTACAATGCATTTGAACTACGTTTGGCCTGATTCCCGTTTAAGATGGGATACGTAGGCAGCCTTATGGGTTCGGTCACAATTCAGTAAAATTTTAATTTCCCCTGCGATTGGAAACTGGGTAGAATTTTGAGAAGGAAACTCAAAATTCCAAAGGTTATTTTCAGTCGTTCATCGCTCGAAGCCATCAATAGCAGCAACCTAGTAAACTGGGGCAGAATTTTGAGGAGGACCCTCAAAATTCTGGAGCAAGAGAGGTTGCAATGTCTTGAACCACGTCGCAGTCGTCGGTTCACCAAAAAGAAAACCATCTTCAGTTATACATTTATGTTACATTTTTACAAAATTATATATCATCTAAAGCATGCATGTTTATTATACTAATTGCTTGTTTAGCAACGCTACCCCAAGGATACCCGCAGTATCACCAAATCAGAGCCGATCCAGTTAAGCAAAGTCAGCAAGGACACGAAACTAACCTTTACCCCTTTACGAAACTCACAATTTTTCTTTGAATGCAGGAACCCAAGTCGCAAATTATACATTCATGCTGCTCTGAGAATACAACACTCGGAATTCTTGCTTCACAACCGCTTTCTGCATATAATGTCCCCAGCAGCCACAATATCCCAATTAGCTATCAACTATCAAGCCATAAACTAAGAGATTTTACTATTGTTCGCCTTTTACTTTTTTTGCATTACATAAGGCTTCTTTTCTTCCTTCCGATACTAAGCACTGTCTCCATCTACATTTTTTGCATTGCAAAATGCTACTTCTCTGCCTTCCGACACTAAGCACTGTCTCCATCTGCATTTTTTGTATTTCATATGGCTACCTTTATACCTTCCGAGACTAAGCACTTCCTTCATTTGCATTTTTTGTATTGCATAAGGCTACCTTTATGTCTTTTTAGGTTAAGCTCTACCTCCATCTACATTTTTCTGCATTGCATAAGGCTAGTTTTCTTCCTTCCGAGGTTAAGCTCTACCTCTATCTGCATTTTTCCGCATTGCATAAGGCTACTTTTCTACCTTCCGAGACTAAGCACCATCTCCATCTGTATTTTTCTGCATTGCATAAGGCTAGCTTTCTACCTTCCGAGGTTAAGGTCTACCACCATCTGCATTTCCCTGCATTGCATATGGCTACCTTTCTGCCTTCTGAGGTTCAGCTTTACCTCCATCTGCATTTTATTGCATTGCATAAGGCTACTTTTATGGCTTTTGAGGGTAAGCTCTTGTCACGATCCCAGTTCGCCCTCTGTGAACATGTCATGATGGCACCTAGTTCCTATAACTAGGTAAGCCTATCAATGCGAAAAATAACATAGCTTGCAGAATAGTTAATTAAAAATTAAACAACTAAAAGAAGCGGTATATAAAGGCCGATCAGCATATACAACTCAACATCACAAAACCTATAGCAATTTCCAAAAACCAGGAAAGCCACAGGCAATACAGGCTAATAGAAAGGTAATATACTGCTCTAACTCCAGAATGTCTAAGCAACTGAAAGAAGGGAAAAGTTATCTACTAAATGCTGGAATAAGATAGAGATTCCTGGTCTGCAGACGCGGCAGTTGTACCTCAAAGTCTCTGCTAGATGTTTCTGCCTCGGGAATAGTGTGCATGAGAAAAAGTACCTGGGTCTGCACATGAAAAACATGCGCCGAAGAGGCATGAGTACACCACAACGGTACTCAGTAAGTGCCAAGCCTACCCCCGGTCAATTAGTGACGAGGAAGGTCAAGGCCCTACTGAGATTAATGAATATAATAAGAATGTACAGTATGAAGTTAGATGAAAATAATGTGAACCAATATTGAAGTAAGACACAATTTACAAGCAACACTAGATAAGCGATGAACAAAGTAAACACAGGGATGTACAGCTCAATACCCAAACACCAAATGAGGATCTCCAGGACACCGCCTTGTAGTCCATCCCATCAAATTTCTGAGGAACTCCAAGGGTACCGTCCCGTATTCCATCATATGAGTATATCCGAAGGATCTCCTGGAATACCGTCCCATAGTCCAACTATCAATGTGCAAGGGGGATCTACTGAGAATCTAACCCGTAGTCCCAAAATAAAGTGCAGGGGGATCTACCGGGAATCTAACCCATAGTCCCAAAATTAAATGCAGGAGGATCTACCGGGAATCTCCCGTAGTCCCAAAGTAAACATACAAGGGGAGGGGGGGCGAGCTACTGGAATCCCATATTCGTAGTCCCAATGTAAATGCGCAACCACAACCAGTAGATATTCAGAAAGAAAGTACAGAAATACAAGCAAAAGGTAGTACTAGCATAACATGCTTCATGTAACACAGTCAAGGCAACTTAAGCAAGTAGGCAAGTCAAATCAACTAGACATGCTTTTCTAATCCAGCATAGGTTATAATAGCAAGTAAAATAAAGCAAATACAAAAGAAAACTTAGTCTCAATATCTTAAGCAAAAAACCGGATTTTCAACAATTAGCTCAAGTACCGCTCGTCACCTCACGTACAAGGAACTCAATTATCAAATAATATATCCTAAGGGGAAAGGTCCCCCACACAAGGTTAGATAAGCCACTTACCTCGAATCGGCTCCAAAATTAACTCGAAATCATACTTTTTTTGTGAGTATCCGACTCCAAATGGCCCAAATCTATTCAATCCAATTACATATCATAAATAACATCTCAAGAAATTGATTCTACTATTTAATTCAAAGATAAGACGCGAAATCAGGTACAATAACCAAAATTCCCCTCAGGCCAACGTCTCAACTCAGATAATTTTATTTTAAGAACCCTTGTACCCTTATGAGTCTAACCATATAAAAATCTCTCAAATCGGAGGTCAAGCACCCACTCAAAACTCAATAGTTTGGTCTATGAAGTTTTTACCCATTTTTCATTCAAACATCCTAAATGAAGGATGAATTCATGATTTGATTAGTGGGTTTTAAGAATAAGAGAGTATAGAATCATTACCCAATCGTTGCCCTCCAAAAACCTTCAAAATTTCTCCAAATCCCAGCTCCCAAGCTTTTGTTTTGATAAAAATGGCTAACCCTCTGTTTTTTGAAATTTTAAAGACATTTAATGCATCGCGAACGCATTAAAGAAGATGGGCTCACCCCTTAGAGCCCGTAGAACTACGCAAACGTGAATAGGTTGATACGAACCCGAAGAGGAATAAACATAGGGCTACACAATAGCGATTAAAGCGCCTCGAACGGAATAAGAAAGTGAAGCCTACAACTGCTGAAGATTTTTTGCAACTTTTACAACTCCAAAATGCTCGGTTGAGCATCTGAAGCACACCAGAGGCCCTCAGAACCTCAATCAAACCTACTGACATATCCTATAGCATCATTCGAACTTGTACCCATCCTTAAACCACCTAAAACAAACTTTGGCATTTCAAGCCTAAATGAGCTACAGATTTCTAAAATACATTCCGAACATGTTCCCAACTCCAAAATCACCTAACGGAGCTAACGAAACCATCAAATTTCCATTTCAAGGTCGTCTTCACACTGTTCTGAATGCAAGCCTTTTCCAACACTTAAGCTCTCATTTAGGGACTAAGTGTCCCAAAACTCTCTGAATCTTAAAACCGAACCTTTCTGCAATAATTAGCATAGATAGACTTGGGGAAAGCAGTTAATAGGGAATTGGGCCGTCAATTATTAAGACGACCGGCCGGGTCGTAATATCCTCCGACACATAAATATTAGTTCCTCCTCGAACAAGCATAGAGAACATACCTGAAGTAGTGAAAAATGAGGGTATTGGCTGCGCATATCCGCTGAGTCTCCCAATTTGCCTCCTCGGACTGCTGACGTCGCCGCTGAACCTTTACTGAAGTAATGTTCTTTGACCTCAACTTTCTGACCTGCCTATCCAATATAGCCATTGGCTACTCAAGTAGAATAGATTATTTTGCAACTGGACTGAACTGAAATTCAACACGTGCAACGAGTCACCGTGATATCTCCAAAGCATCCAAACATCAATTACCGGATGAATCACGGCCAAACTGGGAGGTAAGGAAAGCTCATAAGCAACCTCCCCAACTTGCCTCAAAGTCTCAAATGGGCCAATAAACCTCGGACTCAGCTTCCCGTTCTTTCCACACCTCATGACACCCTTAATAGCAAAACCTGATGAAAAAACCTACTCTCCGACCATACATGATACATCACGAACCTTCCTATCCGCGTAACTCTTATCTCTGGACTGGGCTGTATGGAGTCTATCCTGAATCACCTTGACCTTCTCCAATGCATCTTGAACCAACTCCGTTCCCAATAGTCGGGTCTCACCCGGCTCAAACCAACCCACCGAAGACCTGCACCTCCTACCATATAAAGCCTATTCGGCGCCATCTGAATGCTGTACTGATAACTGTTATTGTAAGCAAACTCCGCCAATGGAAAGGCTGGTCCTAAGACCCTCCAAACTCAATCACACACGCACAGAGCATATCCTCAAGAATCTGAATAGTGTGCTCATACTGTCTGTCTGTCTGGGGGTGAAAAGTTGTGCTCAACTTCACCTGAGTACCTAACTCCTGCTGCACATCTCTCCAGAACCGCGATGTTAACAGAGTACCTCTATCTGAAATAATAGAAACTAGAATACCATGCAGACAAACAATCTCCTGGATATAAATCTCTGCAAACCGCTCTGATGAATACGTAGTACACAAAGGGATAAAATAAGGGTACTTGGTCAGTCGATCCACAATCACCCAAATGACATCAAACTTCTTCTCAGTCCGAGGGAGACCAAATACAAGCTTGGTGATTCCCTCCCATTTACACTCAGGAATCTCTATTTGTTGAAGCAACCCACATGGCCTCTGGTGCTCATACTTCACCTGCTGACAGTTGAGGCATCTAGCTACATATTCAACTATATCTTTGTTCATCCGCCTCCACCAATAGTGCTGTCTCATGTCCTGATACATCTTCGCAGTACCCGGATGGATGGAATACCGCAAACTATGAGCCTCTGCTAAAATCAACTCCCGAATCCTATCAACATTGGGCACACAAGTTTGACCCTGTATCCTCAATACCCCGTCATCTCCAATGGTCACCTCTCTAGCATAGCCGTGTTGAACCGTGTCCCTAAGGATAAGTAAATAAGGGTCATCATACTGTCGCTCCCTGATACGATCAAACAACAAAGACTAAGAAACCACACAGGCTATAACCTGACTGGGCTCCAAAAGATCCAATCACAAACAGAGTGGCTAAGGCCTGAACATCCATTGCCATAGGTCTTTTTGAAGTTGGTAAATAAGCCAAACTCTCAAACTCTCTGCATGACGACTCAAGGCATCTGCCACAACATTGGCCTTGCCCGAGTAATACAGAATAGTAATATCATAATCTTTCAGCAACTCTAACCACCTCCTCTGGTGCAAATTTAAATTCTTTTGCTTGAACAAATGCTGCAAACTCTGATGGTTAGTATAGATCTCACAAGGCACACCGTACAAGTAATGACGCCAGATCTTCAAGGCATGAATAATAGCAGCTAACTCAAGGTCGTGGATACGGTAGTTCTTCTCATGTATCTTCAACTGCCAAAACACGTAGGCAATCACCCTAACGTCCTGCATCAACACCGCTCCGATACCATCTCTCGAGGCATCACAGTAGACAGTATAAGACCTCCGAACCAGTAGGCAATATCGAAAATTAGGGCTATAGTCAAAGCTGTCTTGAGCTTCTGAAAGCTCGCCTCACACTCCTCTATCTACTAAAATGGGGCACCCTTCTGGGTCAATCTAGTCATAGGGGCCGCAATCGATGAAAATCCCTCCACGAAACGACAGTAGTAGCCCGCCAAACCTAGGGAACTATGAATCTCTGTAGCTGAGGACGGCCTGGGCCAACTCTGCACGGCCTCTATCTTCCTCGGATCTACCCGAATGCCCTCGCTCAAAATCATATGGCCTAAGAATGCCACTAAATCTAACCAAAACTCACATTTTAAGAACTTTGCATACAACTTCTTCTCTCTTAAGGTCTGAAGCATGGTCCTGAGGTATTGTTCATGATCTTTTAGACTCTGGGAATACACCAAAATATCATTAATAAAAATAATAACGAACTAGTAGAGATATGGCTTGAACACACTGTGCATCAGATGCATATGAGTTGTCTGGGCATTGGTCAGTCCAAAGGACATAACAAGGAACTCACAATGACCATACAGAGTCCTGAACGCAGTCTTCGGGATGTCTGGCTCCCGAATCTTCAACTGATGGTAACCTGCACAAGTCAATCTTAGAAAACACATGTACGCCCTGAAGCTGGTCAAACATATTATCAATACGAGGCAAAGGATAACGGTTCTTCACTGTAAACTTGTTCAACTTGCGATAATCAATAAACATACGCATGGAACCATCCTTCTTCTTTAAAAACAAAATGGGAGCAGCCCATGATGAAACACTGGTCCAAATAAAACCCTTATCAAGAAATTCTTGAAACTGATCCTTCAATTCCTTCAACTCATAAGAAACCATACAATACTGAGGAATGGAAATGGGCCGAGTGCCCGACAACAGGTCAATGCTGAAATCAATGTCTCTATTTCGTGGCATGACCGAAAGATCAGCTGGAAACACATCAGGATAATCCCGTACCATTGGAACTGAATCAACAGAAGGGGTATCAGCACTAACATCTCTCACATAAGCTAAATATGCGGCTCACCCCTTCTCAAACATACGCTGAGCTTTAAGAA
Source organism: Nicotiana benthamiana (assembly GCA_034376525.1). Lineage (NCBI taxonomy): Eukaryota > Viridiplantae > Streptophyta > Magnoliopsida > Solanales > Solanaceae > Nicotiana > Nicotiana benthamiana. The sequence goes on from CM067326.1 coordinate 48,440,353, forward strand.
AGGAGATAACTCTACAGGGAGTGTGATCTAAAGTACCACTCCACTCAATACACGGAAAACCTGGCATAGCCAGTGTCATGATCTTGGCGTTCCAATCAAAAATAGAAAAATGGGGCGACAACTAGTCCATTCCCAAAATAATGTCAAAATCAACCATACCGAGTAATAATAAATCTGCTCTGGTCCCAAAACCACGAATAGTAACTAAATATGACCGGTAAACACGGTCCACAATAAGAGAATCCCCCACATGAGTAGAAACATAAACGGGGGCACTCAAAAAATCCTGAGGCAAACCCAAATATGGAGCAAAGTAAGAAGAAACATAAGAATAAGCATAGCTGGATAGAATAGAAGTGATGCCTCTTTGTGAAAAACCAATATAAAACCTATGATAACAGAATCGCAGGAAATAGCTTCGGCACGAGTAGGAAGGGCATAATATATGGCTTGGCCTCCCCCTCGAGGGACACCTCTACCTCTTCGGCCTCCACCTTTAGCTGGCTGAGCAGGTGGGGCGGCAACTAGAGCTGTAACCATATCCTAGGAGCTCTGCGGGGCATGCTGTGGCTGAGCAGTTTGGGAAGATACACCCCTACCAAGTCTAGGACAGTCCCTAACTATATAGCATGTATCACCGCACTCAAAACAAGCTCTGGGAGGGTGCGGTGGCTGTGGCTGACTAGGGTTAGGTCTGCTAGACTAACCTCTCGACCCGCGTAGGAGGCACACTAGAAGCTAGAGGTGCGAAGTAAGGCTCCTGAGCTATAGGCGGAGCTGGAGCACTGTTGGCTACTGGAAGTGCTGAATGAATGGAGAGACCCATATAATACCTACCATAATGACCTGTATCAGTACCAAAGTAGTGGCCCGACTCTCGAGACCTCTTGGCCTCCCTCTCCCCTTGCTCCTTGGCGAGCATACTCTAGATCCTCCTAGCAATGCTCACTACCTGCTGATAAGGAATGTCTATCTCCAACTCTCGATCCATGCGAGATCTGATGGGTGGGATAAGACCCTTTATGAACCTGCAAACTCTCTCGCAGACTATAGCAGCCAAGGCCGCTGCATGCCTGGCCAATCTGGTATAACAGATAGCATACTCTGAAACGGTCATAGTACCCAAGCACAAATGCTCGAACTCTACGCGCCATGCGTCCTTGAGACTCTGAGGGACAAAATCTCTTATAAATATATCCGAGAACTGGGTCTAAGTGAGTGAAGTAGCCTCGACTGGACTGTCTATCTCATAAGTTCGCAACCAATCATAGGCGGCTCCCCGAAGCTGAAATGTGGTAAAAGGAACCTCACTGGACTCTACTATGCCCATAGTGCAAAAAATATAATGACACTAATCTAGAAATCCCAAGGCATCTTCTTATACATATCCACCGAACACTTGGGGATCATACTTCTTGAACCTCTCAAGTCTCCGCTGCTTGTCCTCTGAAGCAGTTGACCCATCCTCGAGCTGAACTAGCGCTGCAGGAGGTGCGGGAATAATCTTGAGAGCCCTCAACCTGCACTCGCTGCTCAAAAGTGCGGACGGCAGGAGTCTGTGCTCTTCCCTCGGCCTGGGATATGGTTACAGCAAGGAGAAGCAGCCCTGCCTCAGCCAAGGTGGTGTATATACTCATGAATTGAGCCAAAGTCTCCAGGAGAGCTGGAGTAGTAGTGGCAGTAGTAGGCATGCCCGGTGCCTGGGCTCCGGCTGGATCTACTAGTGATGCCTGGCGGCAACTCGCGCAGGTTCTCTGGCTGTACCACGTGCGCGTCTTCGACCTCTGCCCTGACCCCGGCCTCTGACGGCTGCAGTAGGGGGCACGGGTGCCTGATCATCCCGAGTAGTGCGTCTCCTCACCATTTGTGAGAGAATGAAAGACAGAAGTTTATAATTTTGTGATGTCAAAATATCGTACGACAAGGAAATTTAATGAAGTGGAAAGTTTCCTAACAGTTACATAGCCTCTCATAGATAAGTACAGATATCTTCGTACAGATCAACGAGACTATAATAAACCGGCCTATGTCCCGTAACTCCTATGAACATAGAGCTCTGATATCAACTTTTCACGACCCCAATTCGCCCTCCATGAACATGTCGTGATGGCACCTAGTTCCAATAACTAGGTAAGCTTAACAATGCGGAAAACAACATAGCTTGCAGAATAATTAATTAAAAATTGAAAAACTAAAAGAAACAGTAAGTAAAGGTTTCTCGACATATACAACTTAGTATCATAAAACCTAACGATATCTCAAAACCCGGAGACACACGGGCAACACCGGATAATAGAAAAGTAATATAATGCTCTAGCTCCAGAATGTTTAAGAAACTAAAAAAAGGGAAAAGTTATATACTAAATGCTAGAATAAAATAGAGACTCCTGGTCTGCAAACACGGCAGATGTACCTTGAAGTCTCTTCTAGACGTCTCCACCTCGGGAATAGTGCACTTGAGAAAAATTACCAAGGTCTGCACATGATAAACATGCATAGAAGAGGCATGAATAAACCACAGTGGTACTCAGTAAGTGCCAAGCCTAACCCTGGTCGGGTAGTGACGAGGAAGGTCAGGGCCCTACTGAGATTAAACAATATAATAAGAATGTATAGTATGAATTCAGATGAAAATAATGTGAACAAACATTGAAACAAGATAGAATTTAAAAGGCAACAATATATAAGTGATGAACAGAGTAAATACAGGGATGTACATCTCAATACCAAAACACTAAATGAGGATCTCCAAGGATACCGCCCTGTAGTTCATCCTATCAATTTTTCGAGGAAATCCTGGGATACCGTCCCGTAGTCCATCATATGAGTATATTCGAAGGATTTCCCGGGATACCGCCCCGTGATCTAAATATTAATGTGCAGGGGGATCTACCGGCAATCTAACCTGTAGTCCCAAAATAAAGTACAGGGGGATCTACCGGGAATCTAACCCGTAGTCCCAAAATAAAATACAGGGGGATCTAACAGGAATCTAATCTCTAGTCCAAAAGTAAACAAATAAGCAGGGGGGGGGGGCTACTGGAATCCCACATCCATAGTCTCAATGTAAATGCGCAACCACAACTAGTAGATATTTAGAAAGGAAGTACAAAAAGACAAGAAGTGCTTAACATGCTTCATATAATACAATCAAGGCAACTTAAGCAAGTAGGCAAGTATCAACTAGAAGTGCTTTCCCAATCTAACACAGGTTAATGTTGCAAGTAAAATAAAGCAAATACGAAAGAAATCTCAGTCTCAATATCATAAGTAAAAAACGGATTTTCAACAATTAGCTCAAGTAAATATTTGTCACCTCACGTACAAGGCACTCAATTACCAAATAACATATCCTAAGGGGAAAAGTCCCCCCCCACAAGGTCAGACAAGTTACTTACCTCGAATCGGCTCCAAAATCAACTTGAAATAACACTTTTGCAACGAGTATCCGACTCCAAATGGCCCAACTCTATTCAATTCAATTACATATCGTAAATAACATCTCAAGCAATTGATTCTACTATTTAATTCAAAGATAAGATGCGAAATTCGGTAAAATGACCAAAATGTCTCTCAGGCCATCGTCTCGGAATTTGATAATTTTTCACATTTTCAGAACCCTCATACCCTCACAATTCTAACCATATAAAATCTCCCAATTCGGAGGTCAAACACCCACTCAAAACGGAATAGTTTTGGTCTATGAAGTTTTTACCCATTTTTCATTCAAAAATCCGAAATTAAGGATGAATTCATGATTTGAATAGTGGTTTTAAGCATAAGATAGTAGAGAATCGTTACCCAATCGTTGCCCTAAAAAAACCTTCAAAATTTCTGCCAAATCTGAGATCCCAAGCTTGTGTTTTGATAAAAATGGCTAACCCTCGATTTTGAAATTTTAAATATTGTCCAGAACTTTAATGCATCGCGAACACGGAGGTGAACTTGCATTCACAGAGAATGAAAATGGGAGTTTCCAAGAATGCCCTTCACTATCACAAGGGGGAGAATGCGAACATGACTAGGTTGGTGTGAATGCAAAGAGGAATAACCTTAGGTTTACACGAACGCAATTGAAGCGCCATGAACGCGAAGAAGAAAGTGAAGCCTGCAACTGCTGAAGATTTCCTGCAACTTTTACAACTCCAAAATGCTCCGTTGAGCATCCGGAACACACCTGAGGCCCACGTAAACTCAACCAAACATACAGACATAACCCATAACATCATTAGAACTTGTACCAATCCTTAAACCACCTAAAACAACGCCAGAAACGACAATTAATCAATGATTTTAGCCTAAGAACTTCAAATTTCATCAAAGCACACTTTCGATAAGAAACTTAACCAAAACACGTTCGATTGACCTGAAATTTTGCACACACATCCCAAATGACATGAAAAAGTTATTGCAAGTTCCTAATTTCCATTCTGACCCTTGGATCAAAAATTCACTATCGGACCGAAAACATCAAAAATTCAAACTCCGGCATTTCAAGCCTAAATGAGCAACGTACTTCCAAAGTAAATGTCGAACACGATTTCAACCCTGAAATCACCTAACGGAACTAAAGGAACCTTCATATTTCCATTCCAAGGTCGTCTTCACACTTTTCCGACTACGGACTATTTTTCAACACTTAAGCGCTCATTTAGGGACTAAGTGTCACAAAACTCTCCCAAACTTAAAACCGAACCTCTCGGCAATTAAAATTAGCATAGATACACTTGGGGAAAGCAGTTAATGCAGGATTGGGGCATCTATTCTTACGACGAGCGGCTGAGTTGTTATAACTCTACCTCAATCTACATTTTTCTGCATTGCATAAGGCTATTTTTCTGCCTTCCGCGGTTTAGCTCTTCTTCCATCTGCATTTTTCTGCATTGCATATGGCTAATTTTCTACCTTCCGAGACCAATAACTTTCTCCATCTGCATTTTTCTACATTTTATAAGGCTACTTTTCTGCCTTCCGAGATTAAGCACTGTCTCCATCGATATTTTTCTACATTGCATAAGGCTACCTTTCTGCCTTCTGCGTTTAAGCTCTACCTCCATGCGCATTTCCCTACATTGCATATGGCTACTTTTCTGACTTCCTAGGTTAAGTTCTAACTCCATCCCCATTTCCCTGCATTGCATAAGGCTACTTTTATGCTTTCCGAGGTTAAGCTCTACCTCCATCAGCATTTCCTTGCGTTGCATAAGGCTACTTTTCAGCCTTTCGAGACTAAGCATTGTCTGCATCCTGCACGGATGAAATATCGCCACCTTATTTTGCATGGCTGAAATATTGCCACTTCATTTTTACGTTTTGCATGGGCTGAAAGATCGCAAACTTTCCATAGGCAACATTGTTCGGAGGCACCATCTTCATATAAGCATGCCCAAGAGTTTTGATATTTCTCCTAATTTTTAAGATTTCAAAATCAATCGATTGTTTCTAACAGCAAGAAATTTAATAATTATTCCCAGACTATTATTTTGGTGAATAATTTATTTCCATTCTCGTATTTACACCAAGATATAGTTAAGGTGATTTTTTCATATTTTTATAAATTTATTTGGCATTTTTAAAGCTAAATATCATATACATGCAATTATCGCCTATTTTACAATTAATATAATATTTACAATTATGAAATCACTCCCAGTATTTTTAGATTAATGGTTATATATTATTAATTATTTCAGTACTTTTATTTTTTTTTAATTAATTAAACTATTTTTATATAAATTAAAAATGGGGAAAATTGGCTTTTTAACACATAGCCATTTCTATTTCCATTGTGACTCCAATTTAACCCCCAATTCCACCCAATTAAAACGACCCAATTCTATTTTTTCAACCCAACCTACGACCCATTTTCTGACTCGCCCAGCTTTCCCTTTAATCATGGCCATTGATCATTTTGATCAACGGCCATGATCCGTTCTTTCCTTTTTTAATTCCCATACCCCCCTTAAACCTAATTCATTTTATCAGTTGTGCCGCCTTTGAACTCCTATCACCTCTCAAAACCTCTCTAGCCCTCCCCGAAATCCTAGTTGATTTCCACCTATTTCTGGAATGTTTCCACTGGAATCCATGGCAATCCTGACCACGGATGGCATGTGTTCACTCTCTCTCACCATTAAGCCCAAGCCACGCGAAGGTTGAAGGACAATTTCAAGGGCTCCCTTCAGATCTGTCTCAGATCTCTAAGATTTATGGCCTCTTCAGCCATTTTACGGCATACTCGAGCAATATGAGCCTCTTCTACTCAAGAGTTGACTTTCTTCCAGACCTTCTCATTCTAGGATCTTCTCTGCTATTTTTTAAGCCATCTAAGTATATCTACTTGCCTATTTCTTTCAGATCCGTGATATGCTTGAAATTTATGTGATGTTTTGGGACTTTTTCCCAAATTTACATTATCAAAAATTTTCAAATTCGATTTTTTATGGTTCTTGGAAAACGTTTCTTAAAATATTTTATGACTCTTTTGTTCTCTTTTTGTGTGTGTTTTATACTCGTTATGTTTGTTTCTTGATATGCTTGAGCTTTGCTCTCTTGTTTCTTTTCTGAATATGCAAGATCTTTGTTGTTCCTTGTTCTTGGTTGTTTGTCCTTTACGCTTTGCTATGTGTCCGTGCTCTATGATTTTGTTTCACTCTAATGAGTTTTTTTGTATTCCTGCTAAGTATTGCTCTTACCTGCTTTATTTAAACTTCTGAGATCTGTTTTGAATTCCAAGATTTTCTCAAGCATGTCTTTGAATCAATGTGTTTGCCATCACATATGGTTGCCTCTCTCAGTTATTTCTCACTTGTGCTTCTATTTGATACCCTACAATTTGGGAGTTTCTCTTTGGGTAGATGGAACTAGGGTTTCACTTCGGTTTCCTAGGTTGGCAGACACGCGGTGAGCTAGTAATCGAACTCAAATCCTACTCACATGTGGTTCTGAGACTTTTAATTTTAGACTCTTCTCTTGTTTAAACTGTATGCTTATATATAAGGGAAAACTTCACTTTCAAAAGATTTCACCAAGAATTGATTTTGAAATCCCTTTAATCATGCTAGTGATTCATTACTGATTTCTTGCGATTGAATCCTTTTTATCCTACTGGCTGTTTATTTTGATCTTTTTGTGAAGTTTTCCTCAAAATACTTGGACTTTTGTATCTCTTATGTGATTCTGTACCAACGTTTGAATTATTGTTTCCTTAATTACCTGAAGCTCTTTGTGATTACAATTGGATCCGGGATCCTTTTGACTAATATTCCATCTTTCCTAAATCACCAACTATGTATTGTCCCTATTTGTTCAATACATGGTTTCCTTACCTAGAAAACCGATTTTCTCTCCTTATTCCATCTCACATAGCTGTTTGACCTACACCCCCCTAATTAAAGGAGTCTGGTTGTCTTAATTGATTGATTTCTATGTTTGTGCCCTCTTTGCATGCCTTACTTGTTCAAAAACTATATAAGGATTTACCCCCCCCCCCCACTCTTTTAACGAGTCAATTCACACATCATCAGAACGACACGAAACTACACTCACACACTGAAACACTCTTTGTTGCAATACTGTCTCCAAATCTTGCTTACTCTGAGATCTTTTAAAACTGCTATTCACAACTTGGCTCTTTCAAGGCTACTTTTCTTACTTATTTTTCTCTAAAATCAGTATGTCCTTTATTTAAATCTTCTGCCTCACCCCCTTATGTGTTTGCTTTACAGCTTCAGACTTCTTGTTTACTTTACTGCTCATGTTCTGTAATTTGTGCTAAATATTTCCCTTCTTTGATTCTGTTTCTATTATGAATCCCCCACCCCTATTCCCTTCTATGTGGTGAGTTAAGCTTTTGGTCTGACAGTATTCTGATTACTGCCCAGGACATGGCTTAATCCATAATGGATCCTAACTCTAAACGTTTGATTTGAAGGCTGATCAGGGATGTGCTAGCATCCCAATTGCTCAGTATAATCACCAGCCTGCCATGTCCCTCTTTGATTCCCTTCCCCTTGTGCACTTACACTTATTCTTAGGCTCTTAAGTTCCCTCCCTCTCTTATGAGCCTTGCTTTGGTACCTTGAGTTCCCTCTAAAATTGGACATATGAGGGCTGGCATTTTCACACACGATATGTTATTAATTATGCAATGTTTTTTTGGGGTATAAGAACTGCCCAGAGCCCTTTGAGACTCTTGGAACTTTGACACAACCCCAAATATAAGACGATATTTTGGAAATGTAATCCTGGAAGTTAGTTTATCTCATGTTGTTAGACTTTGAGTCTGAAATAGGCTTTTTGGATATAGCTGGAGCTTCTGATGTAATTTTTACTTTTCTTTTTTCTGATTCATTGGGGTCTATAATAATTTGTAATAACTATTGGGGATAGATTGTGAAAAGGGATGGGGATGAATCCATGTGAAGGGTAGAAAACATGCCTATAGGTCTTTTTGTAATTTCTGCGCTTCTAAATTTAGAATACACGCCAATAGGCCCCTTTATAATTTCTGCACCTCTGCGTTTTAGAAACATGCTTATAGCTCCTTTATAATTTCTGCATTTCCGCATTTAGAAAACATACATATAAGACTTTACAATCTTTACATTCCAGCATCTAGAAAACTTGCCGATATGTCTTTATAACTTCTGCGTTTGAACATCTAGAAAGCATGCCTATAAGTCTTTCAATGTTTTTGCATACACACGCCATTGAGCAAACTATCTTAGGCTTATCAATAATTGATTCATTGTAAATACCATGTCTATAGGGTTATTATAAATGTTTAAAATCAATGACATTTATAGATCACGCCTATTGGAACAAATAGACTGAATCAGTTGTGTTTCGAATCTAACATCAGTCATAAGGCCGTAAGAATCTGCAGATTTTTAATTATAAGACTGCAAATTTCCTATAAATCAATGCGTTCTAGTAAATGCCATGCCTATAGGCCTCACCTAGGAAAGCTGATAGGTAATTAATTAACTGTGTATGTCTATGATAACTACATCTTGACAAGGCTAATTCGGACTCTTCATCTGAGAAATATGTGATGAATCAGCCTATCCTACTTCTTAATTTAATTCATACCAAATCAGTATTTGAAGTCATGCTATATTTGCTCTTTCAAGTAAGGAGGCATGTATGAGGCTTAACTATTATTTGTTTCCCTTCAACTGCTATTTGTTTTTTTCTTGTCGCCTAGATTTGTAACCTTTTTGAAGCTCTGAAAAGGCCCCAACTCCCTCCCTTTTAGGATTAGTAGTCTTAATGCCTCCGAGACTGATAGGATGGGGACGGGTGATAGCATGCAATAAGTAACGATACCATTCCACGCTTTAATACCAGGGTGGGAAGTGTAGATATGGAAATGATGATCGATGCGCTAATATCTCATGTAGCCCCTCTTCTGAGGAGTGATTATTGGATATTGCATTGATGTGATCCATGTTATTTATAAACCAAGGACCCTTCTCCCTTTATTTGCTTTCATATTTTCTTGTAAAACTATTTAAGTCTTTTTTTTTAAAATTTTCTACCCTCTCTACTTACCTTCGAAGGTTTCCAACTTATTTGTAAAGTCATATGCAAGTCCCTCTATTTTGAACCCTAATTACTTACTTGGTTATGTGAAGTCAGATTTATAACACGCCTGGGAACCACACTAGTAGATTTTGAGGGGAGCCTAACACCTTCTCTTCGAGATAATTTCTAGTCCTTACCCAAACTCTGGTTTCTTCAAACCAATGCACTTAATTATTAGGTGGCAACTCTTAAATCCAAACCCTATTCTCAAAAGAGAACGAGTTTTCCTCCCAAATGTGTAAACCTGATTTCGCCTTTAGGAAAAGGGGGCATCGGCAGCATGGCGACTCTACTGGGGATTTTTAGGCTTTTACCGTTTCATGTTATTTGTAACTTTATTGCTTTTATTGCCTTTATTTAATGTCCTTACCTTTTCTTCTACGAAACTGACTTGGTTTTGTTTCTTTTTCTTTAATGGTTTCTTTTACCACTTTCCTTCACTACTGTTGTAAGTATGAGCAATCATTGTGATCGTTATTTTATGAATGTGCAAATATGACTACTTGTTTCATTCTTGTAATTGCGTCCTCAACATAACATTCCACTCGTTCCAAACAAATTACCACAGCAACGCATATAATCAGTGATTGCGCCCTTCCGATGTTATCACCCCATAAATTTGCCAAAGGCGTATTTTCGGCAAAACCAGTCGATCTGCGGTGCAGGCGACGGTTCTGCGCCTTTCCCTCTTGTGTTGTCTTCTTAAGGGTACCGGTCTAATACCCCATTGAAACCTTAGTCTGTTTAACCGTTCATGCATCATGGTCAAACCTAGCCGAGTTATTTATGTTGTCCGCATAATGACTCTTTATGATAACCTTGTCCAAAGTCCACTGGGTTTCCTTGAAACCCAAACAGACACCACCATATTCTGTGCATTTGTTTGGAGAACTAAATGTTGTTTGTGCTAATTATTTGTTTAAATAGTCGAGTTCGGTGGGGGTAAAGGTCTAACATTTTGTTTTGCAGAAAATGAGGCACAAAGTCCCCAGATTTGGCATAGTAACCAACATTCACCCAAGGATGTCAGTGCCAATAGGCGACTGGGATATATTGAGCAGGGTTTAGTAGAGTTGTAAAGGAAATTCATCCAGAGGATTGAAAACAGCCAGAATGTTGAAGGAAACGAAGGAGGACAATTGGCTGGAGCTTACTTGGTGCTGGGACTGCATGGGTTTGTAAAGTTGTTCAATAGAGGTAAAGATGTCGAGTCTGAGGAAGGTCCTTCTGGGACCAAGTAGTTAGGAGTCTTTTCTATTGTTTTAAAATGTAATAAGGCCGATGGCTATTAGTGACATTTTATTTTCTCTGCAATTTGTAGTGTCGTTTTGGGATTCGTCTTATTTTTATCAATGAAATGAGGCATTTAGCATTATAAGTTCTCCAAACTATTTGTCGCTAGGCCTACCTCGGGCACAACGTGGCTCCCAAATTGGGACACAATTTGTATTCTTGCACTATGTGTTTAAATATTGCAATGTTTTCTTCTCATAATCCCTACTAACTTGTTACCTTTTTGTTTTACTTTTTGTTTTATTCCCCTTCCCCAAAGGTTAGTTCGTGCACTCTTGCATTATCATCCTACTTCACAAGATCCAATGGACCTCCGCCTCCTCCTCATCCGAGTTCTATAAGAAACAATAATAGAAGAAAAATGGAGGATTTGAACAACTCAACCGAAAGAATAGAGGTTCCTCAGGGTATTCAGGTTTCCAAAGAAAGTGCCGCCCAGCTCAACCAGAAGATACTGAAATTTCAAGAAGAACTGGACCAAGTTAGGAACTCGGCAAACTTATCATTTTCCCTCACTACCTCAGATGTCAACTTTTCCAATGCTCAAAAACCTACACCTCCACAAAACATCCTGTAACCACAAAAGCAACCCACTCCCCATCAACACTTCCACATATGTCACACTTCAAACAACACCCCCTACTGATTCCTGAAACACTAAACTGCAAAAATACTCATCCCTACAATGCCCCCGCCTATGTGGAAACCATACCACACTATGCTCAACCTATTTCAAGCACACCAAAGTCTAATGACAAAGACTCTATTATCAGGAACATGGACACAGAACTCAAGAAGTTGACTAGCCGAGTCCAGGGTGTTGAAGGAAACAAAGGTATCGAGGGACTGAATTATGATGTCCTTTGTATTTAGCAAGATGTCGAACTACCCGAGGGGTACAAACCTCCAAAGTTCAAGATGTTTGATTGCAGAGGGTATCCCAGAGTTCATTTGAGGACCTACTGCGACAAGCTGGTCGGATAGGGAAGTATATGATGATTCGCATGAAGCTCTTTATGAGAAGTCTAAAAGGAGATGCTTTATCTTGGTAAATTAGCCAAGACCCAAAAGAAGTGGACGAATTGGGTAAGAATGGCATCTGATTTCATAGACAGGTTCAGATTCAACAATGGAGAATTCTCCAGATATATTCTACGTCCAGAACTTGAAGAAGAAACCCACGGAGACATTCCGCGAGTATGCTACTTGCTGGAGATTAGAGGCTACTAAGGTCAGGCCGGTATTAGAAGAAGAACAAATGAACAAGTTTTTTCGTCCGGGCTCAAGGCCCACAATATTATGAGAGGTTGATGTTGATTGAAAGCGAAAAATTTTCCAACATCATCAAGCTAGGGGAGATGATTCAGGAAGGCATTAAAAGTGGTATGGTCACTAACTTTTATGCATTGCAGGGCACCAGCAAGGCCCTCCCAAATTGGAAGTTGTGCAAGTTTCACTCCTTTTAAGTTGATCTTTGACATCTTGTCACTTTGTTGATCAAACCTACAATCAAGCACAACTTGTGAGCATTTTGGGACAATTTATTATGAATTTCTAATTAAAGCATAAGAAAGAAGGATTATAAAATGGGTCAAAATCCCTAGTTATCAACAGCAAGGTTCGTAATGTGGCATTCATAGTCGAAGAGTGAGTGTTGCTTCAGGTATCGCCCATGAAGGGCGTGATGAGATCTGGGAAGAAGGGCAAACTAAGCCCTAGATTCATTGGTCCTTTCAAGATTCTTTATCTACTGGGAGAGATGGCTTACAAACTTGCTTTGTCTCCATGTTTATCAGCTGTGCACGCGGTGTTTCATGTGTCCATGCTTTGGAAGCATCACAATGATCCATCCCATGTGTCAGACTTCAGCACGGTCTAGTTGGACAAGGACTTGACAACTGAAATCGAAGAATTTCCCTTCAGTTCGCGTGTAGTGGAGAAGTCAGCCTGTTGAGGCAGCAACGTAGGAGTTTGAGTCTGATCTGCGGAGCCATTATCCTCATCTTTTATCGACTCAGGTACTTTTTTATGTCTGATCGAGAACGAATGGTTGTTGTAGAGGTGGATAATGTGTTGACCCTAAAGGTCATCTCTTGTTTTTGGAAGTCTTTGCCATTAAAGTTAGCCTTTTTTATGTGGAAGGTGTGGAAAAATAAACTTCCACTTGATGATTTTCTCAGAAGACTTGGATACCTAATGGCATCCAGGTGTTGTTCTTGTGCGGACCCAAGGGAGGAGACAACACATCACTTGTTTTTCACATCACATGCAGCAAACAAAGTGTGGAGTTACTACTATTACAATAGAAGGACTTATATTGCATCAAGCCATTATCAAATACTGGACTACATATGTAGTATCAAGACTTAAGCAAATTTTGCAAGCACTGCCATCTGTAATTATGTGGGAATTATGGAAGAGAAGAAATAATTATAAGTATGGAGATGCAGTCACTATTAACGGGGTGGTGTACCGGATATCCTCTACTATGCAGTCATTAATTAAGGTAAGGAAGCCAGGAATTTAGCAGGTTCCTTATAGGTGGTAAGACATGCTGAAAATGATGGAGCAGTTCACAACAACTCTCAAATACACAAGGTGATGTGGGAATTTGCAGAACAATGGTGGGTCAAAGTAAATACAGATGGAGCTTCAAGAGGCAATTCGGTAAGAAGTTCAATTGGTTTTTTCCTGAGAAATGAGGAGGGTGATGTTCTGTATGCATGTGGCAAGGAGATTCAAGAAGGTTCAAATTCTATTGCTGAAGCAAAGGCCATCTATAAGGCTATGAAGTACTGTGTGCAACATGATTATATGTTGATATATTTGCATACAGATTCTATTGTATTGAAGAAGGAAATTACATGAGAATGGAAGCCCCTGTGGGTTATAGGAATGGTGATGGAGGATATTACAGAACTAATTAAAAGGGCCAATGTAAAGCTGTGTCACACACTCAGAGAAGGAAACAAGGTAGCAGATCACATTGCAAACTTTGCTTTGGACATTGGCCCTACGGAGTGTCATGGATTTGAGGAGTTGAATGTGCAAGGTAGAAAGTTGGTGAACTCAGATAAATAACAATGTCCATATATAAGACGCAGTAGCAAGAGATAGTTAGAAGGGGAGGAGGTGCATCAAAAGAGAAGGAGGAACATAGGAGTTTTTCTGATGATCATCAAACTTAAATCCTTTGGGAAGAGTGTATACTGAGATGCTTTTCTAACATGGTTTTCTTTTTTGCAGGTGTAGCTTGTAGGTCTTATTTTCTAGTGGATTTTCTACTGGTGATATTGGTACTTAGTACCCAACCTAGTGGAATGAAGGTGGAAATAGGGCATAGGCTAGGGATAACAAGGAATAAACTGCAGAATTCAAGCCCTAGGATCTATAGACTATTATGGAACCTCAGATAAGAGGTTCACACCAGCAGAATATGCTCAGGGATAAGAAAACAACTAGCAACTCACTAAGGAAGCATTCAAATGGTTTGGGTCACATATGTGCAAACTTGGTAGACAGTTGAGATTACCAAAATTAACTGGATGAATCAAACATGGATAAGACCTATGTAACATGAGAATGCAAGCAAAAAACAACATACATGGAGTTAGGAAATTTTGCAGACAACATACATTAAATTTAGTGTACAGGTCATGATACAGCACAAATTCCATTAAACAAAAGGAAATTAGAAGGACAAGCTACAGTAATTACTGGTCTTTGCAACGAATTATGGGTAGTAATCTAGCACACTTGACTGAAGCTACAACACGCAACACAAAAGAGGCAAAACAGGGCAGTCAACTTGTCGTCACATACAGATCTTGGCAATCCACACCGCAACATCGAAACAAATTCAGCAGGCATAATAGAGCTGAGATAAATCCAGTAGCTAAGGCAACACAATACTTACATGCAGTAGTAGATCATAAGGAAAGGAGATGCAAAAATTCTAGGAAACCAGAACAGAACTTCATGAACAAGCTATGGCATGACATAACTGGAAAAATTATGACCAGATCTTTGCAATCCAATTTTCACCAGCGTAACAAATGCAGCAGCTATAATAGAGCTGAGCCAGGCACAAAGACATCACAACACTCATATGCAGCTGTACATAACAGATTCAGACACATAAGAGATCACAAGATAAAGCATCAGAACAATGCGATGAACTCAACAAGGAATTCAATTAAAAACAAGGTAAATTTGGAATAAGAATGAGGTTCAAAGGGAGATACTAGGTAAGTGTTAACTGCTATAGTATATATAGAGATGAGCAAATAGAAACAAGAGATATAATGAAAAGTTTAGCTACACAAATGATCTATAAAGGTGGACTTACATACAGCCACACGTGGAGAATAAAATTGGGTCTAATTTGGACTGTTTTTGCAAGACTTGTAAATGGATAGAATTTGGAAAAAACAGCTACATGTTTAACATGTATAAATCGAACTGGGCTCGGAATGGCTACAACGAATGGACTAAATTGGGATGTATTAAGATTACATTTATAAGGGAAAGCAATGTTGGATACAAATACATACATATGGATTGGGCTTCTAAGAAAAGGACTGTTGCATGGACCTCACAGACTACTTTTCATATAAAGTCTATTAGTTTTCTTTTTGTGATATCAACTTTGAGTACATTACTCAATTTCAATAATAGGGCATACGTATTATACATAGTTTATTACATTCATTTCGCAGGTCATCATGACAATTATTGTTTATTATTTTAATAGAAAAACAAAATCTAGCCCTAGGCTCCGCCTAGAGGATTGCTTAAAAAAGGGCCTTGAAAGCCTCTTTTTGTCTCACCTTAATTAGCGTGTGCAATCCGGGTGTATTTTCGGAAAGCTTTTATGGGAAATTTTAGAGAAAAAATAAAATTGTCCTGTAAAATTGGTTAATGTTGACTTTGGTCAACATTCATGGTAAACAAACCCGGACCCGTGATTGGACGGTCCCATAGGGTCTGTAGCAAAATATGGGACTTGGGTATATACTCAGAATCGAATTCCAAGGTCCTTAGCCCGAGAAAAGAATTTTTAAAGAAAATTGGTTGTTGGAAAATATATAGTCTTTTGAAATGAAATTATGTGTTTTCTTGATAGTATCACATTCGTATTTTGGTTTCGGTGCCCAGCATAGGTATAAAATAATAATTAAGTCGAATCTGTGAAATTTTATAAGAAGCGGAGTTTATTTGGTATAAATCGGACCGTTAGTTGAGAAAATGAAAATATTAATATTCTTAAATGATTTCATGAATTTGAGGTTAAATTTGTAGTTGTTGATGTTATTTTTATGATTTGATCGTATGAGCAAGTTCGTGTAATATTTTCATAATTGCGTGCGTGTTCTATTTGGAGCCCCGAGGGCTCGGGTGAGTTTTGTAGGATACAGAGTGAATTTGGACTTAGGAAAATTGATGTAGGTTTCAGGTTTGGTATTGGCCTCTTATCTCGCAATTTCGAGATCAGGGATAGCAATTGCGAAGTCTGTTAGTATGGTAATTGCGAGAGGATAATTGCAATTGTGAAATAAGCCCTCGCCAGCCTTTCAAGTATTTTTTCGCAACTATGAAAACCTTAGTAAGTCCCCAGTTTTCACAAATGCGACAATTTTTTCGCAATTGCGAAGAAAACATATTCTCAATTGTGAACCCCTGGTAGCAATTGCGACATCTGCACCTGATAAGTGGATTTTCTTCATTTTTCAAACTCCTTCAAGTCCTAAACTTTCTTATGAGATTTTCCAAAGAAAGGTTCTTCCCCAAATTTGAGGTAAAAAATTTCGAACTCATTTTCTTCAATCAATAAAATCTTTTTACATGATTTCTCGTCCAAATTTAGGGTTTTTCATGGGAAATTGGGTGTTTCTGGGTAGAAGTTTTTTCAAATTTCGGAAATTTAATCATCAATTTGAGGTCTGATTTCAATACCAATTTCATATTTAAGTTTATGAACGAATGGGTCATCATGTTTTGGTTCGAACTTCGGGTTTTGACAAAGCGGGCCCAGGGTTTATTTTTGACTTTTGAGGAATCTAGTTTCATGCATTAGAATAAGTTTATTTAGCATTTATTATTGTTATTAAGTAAATTATGACTATATGCAAGTGAATTGGAAGTGGAACCGAGAGGTTAAGTGTAGCAGAGGCTTAATTTATCCGTGGAATCGATGTAAGTGTTTGGCCTAACCTTAGCTTGAGGGAATAAGAGTTATATTCTATTTTCTATGTGTTTGTATCGAGTACGGTGTATAGGTGTGCTGATGAGTATCTATACGTTGGTGGCAAGCATGCCCGTGAGTCTTATTCGTGCAGCATGTCCCCTTTCCACCTTATTCTGTTGATTTCTATTATTATGATTCTGTTTGTATATGATTTAACTACAGAATTTTATATGATTTCCATGTCCTAGCCTCTTGACTACTTTGCTGAGGTTAGGCTCGACACTTACTCAGTACATGGTGTCGGTTGTACTGATGCTGTACTCTGCACTCTTTTGTGCAAATTTTGGTAGGTAACTGCCTTCAGGCCAGGGAGACCAAGGTAGATCTGCTAGCATCCGTAGACCTTGAAGTCCCCCTCCATGTTATTGCTTTCTACTATCTCTTTTTCTTTCCGAGAACAACTGTATTTTCTTTTCAGATCGGTATTTGTAGTAGCTCGTAGATGTTTGTTGAATTGTGACACCAGATTCATAGGTAGACATGTATCGGATTATGTTGTTGTGTTATAACTCTCGTATGAATTTTTCATTTATTTAGCTATAATTACTATTTATGACAGTTTGGATTGATTGTTGATGTCTAGAATCCTAATAGTTGGCTTTCTTAGCTTTCATAAGTAGGCGCCATCACGACTCCTAAAGGTGGGAAATTTGGGTCGTGACAATTAGTCTAGTTCAAATTATATAAAAGTGTTTGTCAAAGGGTATTTTCTACAACATTCATCATCAAATGGTCTTGTGGAGCAGAAGAAGAACGATCAGACAGAGGAACACTCACGGGAAGGACGGGAGGAACAATCATGTGGAGGTCGAGCCTCTGAAAAGGACTCACGAGATTGAAGCAACAGAAATGCTTCGGTAGAAAGGAGAATCTGATATGAGCTTGCATATCAAGTAATTAAGCATCTCTAATCCTTTCTCTTTCATTGGATGCTTCTAGCTCGGATATCCGCTTTATCATTGTCTCATGCATAGCCGAGAGGTCTCCCTATTAAGTTCCTTGGCCTATAAGGAAGTCCTTATTCCTTGCATTCCACACCTGTAGCGACAGAAAGTTTTCTTAGGAAGCACGTATACCTTCCCCTTTTTGGACCGCCAACAACCTCCAACCATAGTCTTTCAGTATTAGCATCTGAAGTTTGGGTTTGCTTTCATGATTCACAACCTGGCTGACTACGAATGAAGTCCACCATGTTACTTTAGTAGCGACCATATGTTATTTTAAATAAAATTAGTATATAAAAATCTTATAAAAGTAAATTATAACACTTATAGAAATTTGAAAGCTTACATATGTAGTTTCTGCCCGGTCCTCGGCCCACCTATCTCCATCCCCCTTTTTCTTCTTCTTTAAAATATGTGTCTCCTTCAATATCTCATTATGGTGAATTAGGTGCCCATACTTATTTTCTTGAAAAATAATTTAGTTAATAAATAGAATTGATATACATAGAAAAGTAAAGAAATAGTAATTTAAGAAATCGCCAATATTATTCTAATTATCCAGATGTTGATTGCATCCCCAATGTGCAAGGAGCCTCCGTTCTCCGATGAGAAAGTCTTCTTCTCTAGTTCCCTCTTCTATATGAATAGTTCAGTATGTCATTGCCTCAAAAATCATCCCATAAATGTTGCAGACACCAGTCAGACCTCTTGTTCTTCTTTCTACCATATGAGAATTGATCCGCCAATCTCTTGCGGGCTTTAAGATGAACATTTGCAGCCACTTCCTAGCTATAGTTGTTTTTGCATACACACTTACTCTGCATTTTAAATATTAGATGGTAATATCATAAATATAAATTATTTAACTGCATAAAAAATATTTATTCCTTAAACTGGTTGAACATTTGCTCCTTCAAGGAGTATGGAAAATCACTCCAATTCGTATGGGGGCCATCATAAAGTTTTTTGATTGGATTGGTAATTATCTTTGGGGTCTACTTATCCGGCTGTACCTGTAATTTAACAATAAAAACACATGAGAATATTAGTAAAAATATTACTAAACAATAAATGCAAAAATAATAAATAACTCTTACATGTTACCCTCAGGGACTATGATGATCCTGCCATAGCAATCATAATGTACTACCTTTGAATCACCATCCTCAGCATGAAAGGCATGTGTAAATGGTGTAGATGGGGGCTCAGAACTACGGTTTCGCAGGAGAAGTCTTGAATTGAAGGGGTCAATGATGAAGATGATTGCAATCCCTGTGAGTCTGACATAGCTAGATGCAATCAATGTGGCTATGATACAGATAGTTGTGACACATATGGTTGTGATATGGATGGGTGTGATCCATGTAGCTGTTATATGTAGGGATGCAATCCATGTGGCTATGATGTAGATGGTTTCGATCCGCGTGGATATGATGTAGATGGCTGTGACCCAAGTGGTTATAATGCAGATGGTTGTGATCTACGGGGTTCTGATGCAGATGGTTGCGATCCACGTGCCTGCGAGGCAGCTGGACTGTATGTCGGAGGTATAGTCCTCTGACCCAGTGATTGAAGACCTGATGTCTGGATAAAGGTATAGGCCTTGTGATATTGTGGCAGCTCAATATAGTCATGTGGTAGAGGATAAGAACAGGCATCTTTGAAGAGGGTGGAAATGAGGGAGTAGTATTATCCCCATATTCTACCATCTGCATAGTAGGGTCATTATTATCTTGACTCTTTCCTTCCATCTGCATAATATAATACATATTTAGATTGAAACATATACGAAACTAGTTATAACATGAGAGTTCTTTACAAAACAAATTTTTAATCCTCGTCAACATGTTGTTCCTCGTCCTAGAATTCTTCGTCTTCACTTGTTTGAATTTCATCAGTTGATTGTTTGTCCTCATTTTCTATAATTATTTCTTCAACGTAGTTGCAATAAGTTTTCTTTTTTTAATCGAGATTGGCTTGGTCTTCAGGATCCCCTTTCTTCTCAGAAGAGTTAAGTGGAATTGAAAACTTTGGAGCACATCCTTACCTACATCGAACTCTATGTGTTAAGCATATATTTTATATCAACTTCTTCCAATCTGCGTTCAGGATCTCCTAAATTATTTTCTAACTGGTCGTCCACTATTTGAATAACACTAGAGATATCATTTTGATATGCAACATCTGACAAATTCTCGACTTCCACCCAACCTACAGGCTTGGTTTTGATTATAACCCACTAATCGGACTTATTCTATTGTAATGGATAATGACCATAATACACTTGCCTAACGTTATGTGCAATTATGAAAGAATCTTAGCGATCATACTCCCTCGTATGATTAATCTCAAATATGTTATATTGGTGGTATATTTTTACACCTCTTATTGGATTTGGGTCAAACCACTTGCATCTAAAGCGTATCAATTTCTTATGGCCAATCTGTATAATATAGTTGTAAAATTTCTTTTACCACACCATAATAATCAATATCTCCAACTTGGTTGTCATCGCCATCTTGAACCAACAACACGTTGTTGTTGCTATTTTTATTCTTAAATCAATCCTCTGTATGAAACTGATAAACATTCACTACGTACTTAGATATTATTATGACCCGAAGCCCAAGTCCCCAAGATATATCTTTCAAAAATTAATTTGCACTACTATTTGGATTATTTACTTACATATTGGGATAAACTTACAACCTGTTTGAACCATGTATCAAAAACTCATATATCCAGCATCATGGCCAAGTTGACCCACGAAGTGACGGTGATATATCAAATATTATTAGTAATTGCATCAATATGTAATCATTGTAAATTTTATATGTTGATAACTAATAAATCAATATTTACTTAACAAAATGGTTGAATTTTGGGATAATTTAGCAACACATGCATTATAGCTGACTTGTACTCCAAATCATTCAAACTTCTCTTTCTAACACCCTTAGAGCATTGGCCTGGTTGAATAAAGATGGACATTGGTTGATCTAATGGATCATTCACACATTCGACAGTGTGACTATTGCTATAACATGGCACGTAACTCTTAAAATAATAACAACAAAGATGTGTATTTTCCTTTGCAAGATAGGCTTCACATATAGATCCTTCAATCCAATTCCTCTATTTAACAAATTATTTGCATTTGCCGATTGTCCTACATAATATTATGTTAGCCAAGAACATTCCAGTAAAATATAATATTACATCAAACGTATAATATTACCTTTCAAAGGGATACATCTATCTGCATTTAACAGGCCATCCAAACCGTGCCTCGTGTACAAGGTGGATTGGAAGGTGTTCTATCACATCAAATAAACCACATGGAAAAGTTTTTTCCATCTTACTAGAAGTTACATGAATGTTTTGATCCATCTGAAGTAGGTTTTATTCCCTTAAAGTAGTAGGAAACAAGTCTTTGAAAAATAATCTTATCGATGTGATGGGTTTTCATATTCTTCCAGGAAAAACACAAAATGAAATAGGCAATAAGATCTCCATGAAAACATGATACTCATTACTTTTCAAATGGCTCAATTCCCTACCTCCATATCTATTTTTTTACTAGATTTGACGCATAACCCTTAGAAATCTTCAATTTTGTAACCCAATCACAAATTTGTCGTCTTTCATTCAAAGTGAATGTGTAACTTGCTTTGGGATTGAACACCTTACCATTGTTCACGGTCTGCAAGTATAATTCAGGTCACTTGCAATATTCTTGTAAGTCTATTTTAACCTTTTGGTTATCTTTTCTCTTACATCTAACATCTATCATTGTGTTGAATAAATTTTAAAAATAATTATTCTCAATATGCATAATATCAAGGTTGTGTCGGAGAAGATTATTCTTCCAATAAGGCAACTCCCAAAATATACTCGATTGTCCAATTATGAGTAACACTCTAACCGGGGAATCTAGAAGGTGGATCCTCAATAACTTCATTAAAGTTCTGGAACCTCTTCAAAATTTCCTCACCTGAAAGTATTGAAGGTTGCGAATCATATTCCACTTTATTCTTTTTAATACATTTTTCATCCTTCTAAACTCTTGATCATCAGGCAAACGTTGATGGTGACAATCAAACCATGGTTGCTTCCGGCCAAGTTTCTAAGTGAAATTTTTCTTGGTTAATATGTCATAAGTTTCAACCCCATCATACAACAATTATTTTATTTCATTAATCAAAGGTTGTAAATATACATCAATCATAGCTTTAAGATTACATGACTGGGGATAATACAATTTAAAAATATGTATTGACTAGTCATACACAACTTGGTGGTAGATTACAATGTGTAATAAAGACAGGCTAACATGAATATGATGTCGCAGATATAGAAAAAGGCGTGAAGTCATCTGCACACAAACCTAACCAAATGTTCCTTGGTCCACTGGCATAATCTGGATATGTCCTATAAAAGTGCTTCCACTCTTCTCCATCTGAAGGATGATAGATATCACCACGTGGTCTATTATTTTCAAAATGTCATCTCATATGAGGAGCAGAACTCATCGACACATATAACATATTTAACCTAGGTATAAGAGGCCAATAATGCATCGCCTTCACAACAACCATATTCCCACTGGAAAGCCTCTTGAAGCGAGACTTTTCACAGAATTACAACTTTTTAAATTTTCATCATCTTTATAATATAACATGCAACCATCTTCACAACAATCAATTCTCGTCGACGAAAGTCCTAACTTAGAAACCAATCTCCCTGGCTTATACAAATCACCAGGTAAGTTGATATTTCGGTCAACTAGTTCACTCATATGGTAAATGGAAGAGTCTATAGCCGCCTAACTATTCCAATCAGATTTGAAAGTTAAAAATCTAACCGCAACAGACAGCTCAGAATGCGGACTTCCTTCACATAGTAGACGACTAACGTCCTCTAGTTGTTCATAAAAATGTTTTGCATTATCATTGGGAGTTTGTTCAACATTTTAATTGGGCTCACCGTCAGAGTGCATCCCAAAAGCATCTGCAACCATATCATGAAATCTAGAATCTTGGTTTCTATTCTCCACCGACCTACTACTTTCACCAACAACCATGTTATAAAATATTTCACGACTACCATCGATCTCTCCATGATTTGTCATGACCCAAGTTTCCCTCAGTAGAATGTCATGACGGAACCTAGTCTCTAAAACTAGCTAAGCTTAATAAATATGCGGAATAACAGAAAATAATGACTGAAATCTCAACATCGAAATATATATTTATATATATATATATATATATATATATATATATATATATATGTATATATATATTAACTATTGCTGAACATGTACAACTGTGGAATACAAGTCACAAGCTATAGATATAATGTGGAATGATACTATACATCACAATCAATAAAGATATAAATAAATAAATAGGTAAGAAGAAAGAAAACATGATACAAGGGGACTCCGAGGCCTCCAAACGCGGGCAGGTGTACCTTGAAGTCTCCGAAGCGGCAACACAACCTACTAATACTAAGGCTCATAGGATATACCTGGATCTGCCCAAAATATGTGTATATGCGTAGATGAGTACACCACAACGGTACCCAGTAAGTACCAAGCCTAACCTCGGTAAAGTATTGATGAAGTTAGTTCAAGGCCCTATTGGAATATAAGAAATAAGGCAAAAGATAAAATGATACAATAAAATGGTAGGGAAATGAAACAACAAGAATGTACGAAAAGCAACAGGACGAGAATAAAAGATTAGAAATACAACACGTAAGGAAGCAATAACCTTATATGTTTAGGAAGAACAACAACAGCAACAATAAAATAGCTAGGGGAAAGAAAAACTGCACGTCAAAAACCTCGTGCCACAATAACAATCCTCACGGCAGAAACCTCATGACAAATAATAATCCGCAAGAAATAAACCTCGTGCCACAATAACACCCCGCAGGGTAGAAACCTCGTGAAAAAATAATAATCTGCACGACAGAAATCTCATGCCACAATAATGATCCGCACGACAGAAACCTCATGCCATAATACCAATTCGCACGACAAAAACTCCGTACCACAAAAGCACTCCGCACAATAGAAACCTCGTGTCGCAATAACAAACAATCACCTCAACAACAATCACGAAAACAAAAATATAACAAATGGAAAAAATAATATTTTAAGGATAGCCATTTTGAGTAAGAAATCACACAGTTAAATAATGAATATGGAATCAAGAAATCAGGTAATTCAAATAAGCATGTAGCACAAATTGCAAATAAGAGATAAGACAAGTAGACATGTAACATTGAGCTTTATACATGATCACTACATGTTCTAAAATAACTCGGTTAAGGCATAAAAAGGAAACCACTTAGAAAAAATCAGAACTTCAGTTTAGCCCGTGTACGCACTCGTCACCTCATGTACACGACACTCACATTGCAAAAATTTTCACAATAGCACAAAATCATAAAGTTATTTCCCCTACACAAGGTTAGACAAGTCATTTACCTCAAATCTTGCTCAATCAATCAATAAGAATGCATTTCCCCCGACTTTTTGACTCCGAACAGCTTAGCCAAAAGCAATTGAATACAATAAATATAACTATAAGAAACTAATCTAAAAAATGAAATTATGAATTTAGAAAAGAATTAGAAAATTGCCTCAAAAAGTCAACCTGGGCCCACATCTCGAAACCTGACCAAGATTATGAAATCCAAACGCCCAATCAACCACAAGTCTAACCATACAAGAATTATCCAAATCCGACCTTATTTCTCCTTTCTAACCCCAAAAATTCGGTCTACGAACTTTACACCTTTTCCCCAAATTTCTCAACCCAAATCCTTAATGAGATGAAGAAATTAATAATAGATTTGTGGAAATTAATGAAAAATGAGTCAAGAATCCTTACCCAAATATTTTCTCTGGAAAAAACCCCAAAAGCTCGCCTTAATCCGAGCTCTCAAAGTTCCACAATAAAAATAACGGCAAACCCTCAATTTTGAAATTTTAATTTCCTGCCTAGGTATCCTTCTTCGCAAATGCGGAAATTACCTTGCGTTGGGGAAGCACAATAATGCTACTGACCAAATTTCCTTGCTACCGAATGCGAGGGTCAACTCACAATACAATGCAAACAACCACAAGCTTCGCGATCGCGAAGCCCATTACACGAAAGCGTAGACCAAACACAAGAGTCCACCTAGGCTGCCTTTCCTCTTTGCGGACACGGATCCCTGTCCGCGATCGCAGTGCACAAGGACCTGCCCCTTCACGAACGTGTGGCCTACTTCGAAAAAACGCTGCCTACTTCGCGAACACGATGGGTAAAATTCCAGCAAAACTCATACTACTCTACACGAACGCGTTGAATGACAGCAGAACTGGAAAAATCAGCAACTTCAGAATTCTTTCCAAGTCCTGAAATGCGCTGAACAACGTCTGAATCATGACCGAGGCCCCCCGAGCCTTCAATTAACATCAAATAATGCTAAAACCAAGAATTGTGCATCGATTCAAGTCAAGTCTCGTTGACCTCAAATTTTGCACTCAAGTCAAAATTGACATTACGGACCTACTCCAACATCCGAATTTAGAATCCAACCCTGATATCAAAAAATATATTCCCGGTCAAACCTTCCAAAATCTTCCAACTTTTCCAACTTTCCCAAATTAACACCAAAATGACCTATGCGTCTCGAAATCAACATCTGGATGCGCACCTACGACAAAAATCACCATTCAAAAATATTGGAACTGACAAAACTCCATTTCAGAGTTGTCTTCACACAAGTCAACCTACAGTCAGCTCTTACAACTTAAACTTAAAACTTAGGGACTATGTGTCCCATTCCAGTCCAAAACGCACCCGAAACAAACACCAAGCACCCCAACAAGTAATGCAACCACAAAATTAAACAAAGGAAGCTATAAATAGGGGATCGGGGCTCATTTTCTCAAAATGACTGGCCGACTCGTTACATCCTTCCCTTACAAATATTCGACCTCGAACGATTATAGTGACATACCTAAAGTGGTGAAGAGATGAGGATAACGACTGCACATATCATGCTCGGTATCCTAAGTTGCCTTCTCTACTGGTTAACCTCTCTATTGAACCTTAACTGAAGAAATGTTCTTTGGCCTCAACTTTCAAATATGCCTATCTAAATGACCACCGACTTCTAAACATAAGACAAACCCTTGTCCAATTGGACTGAGCAAAAATCTAACACATGATACGGATCGTCGTGATACTTCCGGAGCATAGAAACATGGAAAACTAGATGAACTCCAACTAGACTAGATGGTAGCGCAAGTCCGTAAGCCACTCCTCCAACCCTCTTAATAATCTCAAAACGCCCGATATACCTAGGGATCAACATGACCTTCTTCTCGAACGTCATAATACCCTTCATGGGCGAAACCCAGAGCAAGACCCGTTCCCCAACCATGAATACAACATCGCCAACCTTCCTATCCATATAACTCTTCCGCCTGGATTGGATTGTATGAAGTCAATTCAGAATCAATTTAACCTTTTCTGAAGCATCCTGAACCAAGTATGTACCCAATAACCTAGCCTCGCCCAACTCGAACCAACCAGCTAGAGACCAACACCGTCTACCATACACAGCCTCATACAGGCCATCTGAATGCTACTGCTAGATGATTTTATAATCAAACTCTACAAGTGGCAAGAACTGGTCCTAAGAACACCCAAAATCCATCAGACATGCATGGAGCATATCCTCAAATATCTGAATAGTGCGCTCGGATTGTCCGCCAGTCCGAGGGTGAAATATTTTGCTCAGAACAACCCAAGTACCTCATTCATCTTATACAGCCTTCCAAAATCACTACATAAATTTCGTATCGTGGTCAAAGACAATGAATATTGGAAACCTATGAAGCCTGACAATCTCGCGGATATAAACTCGAGCTATCTGCTCAAAATAATAAGTAGTAACCCCTTGAATGAAATGAGCTAACTTGGTCAACCTATCCATAATCACCCAAACAGCATCGAACTTCCTCCGAGTCTGTGGGAGCCCAATAACAAATCTATAGTGATCCACTCCCAATTCCACACCGGAATCTCAGGCTTCTGAAGAAATCCACCTTGACGTTGATGTCCTTCTTCATTTTCGTCCACCAATAATGCTTCCTCAAGTCCCGATACATCTTCACCTCATATGGATGAATGGACTATCGTGAACTGTCAGCTTCCCGAAGAATCAACCCACGTAACCCCTCTACATTAGGCACACACATCCTGCCCTGCGTCCTCAATGAATTATCATATCCAATAGTGACCTCATTGGCATCACCGTGATAAATCGTGTCCTTTAAGGACAAGTAGATAGGGGTCGCCATACTGACGCTCCCTGATATGATCATAAAGAGAGGACTGAGAAACCACAGAATACATGACTCGACTCGGCTCAGAATCATCTAATTTAACAAACTGGTCTCCAAGACTTGAATATCCATGCCAGTGGCCTCTCTACTGCTGGTAGATATGATAGACTACCTAGACTCTATGCCTTACGACTCAAGGAATCGGCCAACATATTAGCCTTTCCAAGATGATATCGAATGGTGATATCATAGTCATTAAGCGCCTCTAACCACCTCCGCTAATGCAAATAAGGATCTTTTTATTTGAACAGATGCTGCAAACTCCGGTGATCGTTGTAGATCTCATAAGTGACACCGTAAAAATACTATCGCTAAATCTTCAAGGAATGAACAATTGTTGCTAACTCAAGGTGGTGGAAAGGATAGTTTTTCTCATGCACCTTCAGCTGTCTAGACGCATAGACAATCACTCTACTATCCTACATCAACATTGCGCCGAGACCAATGCACGGCGCATCACAATATATAGTATAAAACCCCAAACTAGTAGGCAACACCAATACTGGGGCCGTAGTCAAAACATTATTGATCTTTTGAAAGCTCTTCATAAACTCATCTATCCACCTGAACGGAGCACCCTTCTGGGTCAGCTGAGTCATAAGTGCTGCAAAATGAGAAATCCCCTACAAATCAACGGTAATACCCCGCCAAACCAAAAATAACTCTGGATATCTGTAGCTGAGGACTGTTTGGGACAAATTTGTGCTTGTTCAACCTTCTTCGGATCCACCTTGATTCCCTCACTCAACACTACAAGACACAAAAATTCCACTGAATCTAGCAAGAATGCACACTTTCAATTTCTTGCATATAAATCTTCTCTCAAGGTCTGGAGCATAGTCCTCAGATGTTGATCATGATCCTCCCGACTTCGAGAGTACTCCAGAATGTCGTCAATAAACACAATGATGAATGGATCAATATAGGGATGGAATACACTGTACATCAAGTGCATGAATGTTGTTAGGGCGTTGAACGCAAATAATATCACTACAAACTCGTAATGACCATATCGAGTCCTGAAGGAAGTCTTTGGGATATCTGGCTCGCAAATCTTCAATTGATGATAGCCTGAACGCGAGCCGATCTTGGAGAACAATCTAGCACCATGTAGTTGAACAAATAAGTCATCAATACGTGGCAATGGAAAAATTTTCTTTACTATAACCTTGTTCAAATTGTGATAATCAATACATATGCACATAGTACCATATTTCTTCTTTACATACAAGGGTGGATAACTCCAAGGCGACACACTGGGCCGAATGAAGCCCTTATCAAGCAACTCTTGCAACTACTCTTTTAACTTTTGCAACTCTGGTGGAGCCATCTGATAGGTGGAATAGGAATGGATTGAGTTTCCTATAACAAACCAATACCAAAATCGGTGTCCCTATCGGGCGGCATGCTCAGAAGATCCACCAGAAATACATGTTGATAATACCTCATTATCAGAACTAAGTCCACGGTAGGAGTATAAGCACTGACATCTCTCAAATAAGCTAGATACGCATCACACGCCTTATTAACCATCCATTGAACCTTTAGAAATAAAATAAACCTGCTAGGATTATAATCTATGGTACCGCTCCACTCTAAAAATTGTAATCCTTGAATAGCCAGAACCACGGTTGGCATGACTATCAAGCATAGCATGATAGGGAGACAACCAGTCCATGCCCAAAATAATATCAATGTTCACCATACTAAGCAACAATAGATCAGCCATGGTCTCAAAACCACTAAGAACAACCAAACACGACCAATAAATATGATCAACAATAATAAAATATCCCGTAGGTGTAGACACATAGACATGAGAACTAAAAGAATCATGAGATACATCTAAATACATTGCAAACTAAGATAACACAAATGAATAAATGGAGCCTAGGTGAGATAAAACTAATGCATCTCTATGACATACCAGAACAATACCTGTAATGACACAGTCAGATACACTTACCTCTGTCCGAGTAAGAAGAGTATAATATCTAGACTGGCCTCTACCTCTAGGGAGATCTCTACGTGCCAAACCTCTACCTCGAGCTGGCTGAGCAGGTAGAGTGGCAGTTGGTGCCATAACCATAACCTGAGGACCCAGTAGGGTATGCGAAGTCTAAGTAGTTTGTGGAGGTGCACCGCTCCTAAGTATGGGAAAATGCCTTATCATATGACGAGTGTCACCACACTCAAAATAGGCTCTCGGACGACGTGGCTGTTGTGGCTGGTTTGAGCAAGATCGACTGGACTGACTTCTTAAAGCACCATGTGCAGGAGTTGCGCTATATAATGGCGGTGCATAATATGGAGCATGGGGCCTAGGAGTCGCCAGAAGCTAGAAGTGCTGAATAGATAGGGTAAGTCACATAGCCCCTTCCTTAATGAGTTGTAGCTGGGGAACGAGTACCGCTATCAGTTCTAGACGCTCGAGACCAATTGGCCTCTCTCTCCTAAGTCAGAATACACTCCAGACTCCTAGCAATTTCCACTACATTCTAGTGTGCATTGTCCATCTCCAACTTTCACGCCATGCAAAATCTGATGTTGGGGTTAAGCCCCTTGACAAATCGACGAACCCTCTCTCAAACATTAGCAACTAAGGCTTGTGCATGCCTAGTAAAATCACTTAACCGAATTGCACACACTGACACAGTCATAGAATCCTAGCGCTCAAACTCTGTGTGCCATGCATTTTTGAGACTCTAGCAAATATACTATGTGAAGAACATATCCAAAAACTGATTTCAAGTGAGTGTTGCCTCGACTGGGCTACCCAACTCATATGCTCACCACCAATTATAGGTCGCTCCCCTAAGCCGGAATAAAATAAAAGATACCCTACTAGACTCCACAATACCCATAGTATAGAGGATGCGGTAACACTCCTTAAGAATAACCTTAGCATCCTATGACGCCAAGCCATTGAAAGTAGGAGGGTGTTATTTTTAGCACCTCTCGAGACTGATGTGCTCGCCCTCAGAAACTGCAACACTAACTTTGGGTTGAACGTAGGCTACTAGTTGTACTGGTATGACCATGAACCCGTTGATTTAGGGTACGGGCGGTAGGAGTTCGTGATCCTCCCCTGGCCTGAGACGTGGAAGGAGCAATTAGGATCAACCCTGCCTGGGATTAAGTACCAAACATGCTCAGAACTGGGTGAGAGTCTCCTGGTGAGTTGGTTTATTAACAGGCATCTTAGGTGCCTGCACTACGGCTCAAGCTATTGGTGGTTCCTCTGTAGTAGTTTGTACGGGTGCTCTGGCAGCATCGTATGGACATCCTCAGCCTCTACCCCGACCCCAACCTCTCACGGCTTTTAGCAGGAGGCACGAGTGCTTGTTCATCTAAAACGTGTCTTCACCGTCTTTTAGAGAATATGACACAAAAGTTTCGAATCCTGAAGCGAACAATTTCGCACGACAAGGAATCAAAGAAGTAAAACTTTTCCCAACAGTTCCATAACCTCCCAAATAAAATTATAGATGTCTCCATTTCGATCCGCGCGAGTCTACTAAACCTTCTTGGGACTCATATCACCTATGAAGCTAGAGCTCTGATACCACCTTGTCACGACCCAAGTTTCCATCTGTAGGATGTCGTGACAGCACATAGTCTCTAAGACTAGGTAAGACTAACAAATATGCATAATAATGGAAATAATAACTAAATTCTCAACAATCATTATATATATATATATATATATATATATATATATATATATATATATATATATATATATGAAAACTACTACTCAACATGTACAAACCCAAAGCCGAATATAATGCAGTCACAAGCTTATAGTGTGAAATGCTCCTATACATTAGTGTCCATAAAGATATAAAGAAATAATAAAAAATATGATGCAAAGGGACTCTAAGGCCTGCGAACATGGGCAGGTGTATGTTGAAGTATCCAAAGAAGCAACACTGCATACTAATACTAAGGCTAATAGGATGTACCTGGATCTGCACTAAACATGTGCAGAAGCATAGCATGAGTACACCATAACGGTACCCAATAAGTTCCAAGACTAACCTCGTTAGAGTAGTGAAGATGTCAGATCAGGGCCATGCTGCAATATAAGAACTAAGGCAGAAGATAAAATGAAACAATAGAACTGAAGGGAAATGAGACAACAACGATGTATGGAAAGCAACAACATGAGAATCAACCAAGACAAATACAACACATAAGGAAGCAAGAATCTTACAAATTAAGGAAAAACAACAATACAACAAATAGAGGAAACAACAACCGCACAACATAAACCTCATGCCACAAGAACAATTCGCATGACATAAACCTCGTGCCAAATAACAATCTGCACAGTTGAAATGTCATGCCAAATAACACTCCATACAGTAGATACCTCGTGCCACAATAACACTCCGTAGGGAAGAAACCTCGTGCCACAATAAAAATCCATATAGCAGAAATCTTGTGCCACAATAACGATCCTTATTACAGAAACCTTGTGCCACAATAACTATTCGCACGGTAGAAACCTCGTACCATAATAATACAACATACTATAGTAACCTCGTGCCACAATAAAAGACAATGATCTCAACAATAATCACGAAAACCAGAACATAACAACTGAAAAAATAATATTTCAAGGATAGCAACTTCGTGTAAGAAATCACACAATTAAATAATGAATATGGAATAAAGAAAGCAGGTAATTCAACTAAGCATGTAGCAAAAATTGCAAATAAGAGATAAGACATGTAGACATGTGAAATTAGTCTAAAAATGATGACTATATGTGCTAAAATAACTTAGTTAAGCATAAAAAGGAAACTGCTTAGCCAAAACTGGCATTTGAATATTTAGCCTGTGTACCGTACTCGTCACCTCGAGTATGCGGCACTCACATATCACAAATTATCACAACGGTACCAAATCCTAAGGAACATTTCCCACACAAGGTTAGACAAGTCACTTACCTCAAACATCATTCAATCAATCAATAAGAATGCCTTTCCCTTGACTTTCCTATTTCGAATGGCTCAAATCTAGCCAAAAGCAATTACATACTATAAACAACTAATCTAAACAATGAAATGCCTTGTATCAACTCTGCAATTATGAAAGAGGGATAATGCTTAAACCTTGCTCAGCAAAGAACTCTTATTAAAGAGGTAACTATGGAAGAGATCACTAAAGCTGTCAAAGATATTCCCAAAGATAAAGCACCTGGAGTTGATGGCTTTCCAGTGGAGTTTTTCACTAAGAACTGGGAGATGGTAAAAGGTGACATTCTAGCTGCTTTGAAGGAATTTTTCTCTAGAAGCAAAATGCCTCATATGCTCAACACCACTGCTATAGCACTTGTGCCTAAAGTCAAAGCTCCTACTACTGTCAAAGACTACAGACCTATTGCCTGCTGCACTACTGTCTACAAAATCATCTCAAAAATTATCACCAGAAGGATGAAGACTGTCATTGGGCAGTTAGTTGGTCCTGCTCAATCTGCTTTTGTTGAAGGAAGAAGTATTGTAGACAATATCTTGCTAAGCCATGAAATCTTTAAGGGTTACTCAAGGAAAGGTGTCTCTCCCAGATGTGTACTCAAAGTGGATTTAAGGAAGGCTTATGATACGCTGGAATGGAATTTTCTGAAGCAGATTCTCATTGATTTGGGCTTTCCAGCAAAATTTATTCAGTGGATTATGTCCTGTGTCACCTCTGTCTTTTACTCCTTAGTAATGAATGGTGGCTTAACTAAACCATTCAATGGTAAGAGAGGTATTAGACAGTGTGACCCTATGTCACCTTACCTGTTTGTCTTAGCAATGGAATATCTTAACAGAATTCTTCAGCAGCTGCATAAGGATGGGAACTTTAACTTCCATCCCAAATGTAGAAAGCTCAATGTTTCTCATGTTTGTTTTGCTGATGACCTCCTTATGTTTTGTAGAGAAGATATTATGTCTATCCAGATCTTACATAAAGCTTTTCTTCAGTTTTCTGAAGCATCTGGTCTTCAGGCAAATATCAGCAAGAGTGCTATCTATCTGGCTGGAGTGCAGCAAACCATCAGAGAAAAAATCATTGACACCTTCGGATTCACTGCAGGCCAACTTCCATTCAGATACTTGGAAATTCCACTTGACTCTAAGAAGCTGGATATCAACCATTATATGCCCCTAATTGAAAAGATTACAGATAAGGTTTTTGCTGGTCAGCAAAACTACTATCATATGCATGAAGGAGCCAATTGATCAAAGCTGTGGTGTTTGGCATTCAGACTTTTTGGGCACAGGTCTTCATTATGCCCAAGAAAGTACTGAAAACTATTGAAGCCATCTTCAGAACTTTTCTATGGACTGGTTCAGCTAATCTGTCCAGAAGGTCACTGGTGGCTTGGGACAAAGTATGCAGACCTTTATCAGTTGGAGGACTAAATATCCTAGACTTGAAGATATGGAACAAAGCAGCCATACCAAAGTTGCTTTGGGACTTGTCGAGGAAGAAAGACTGTCTATGGGTTCGATGGGTTCATTCTTATTACATCAAGCAAAGGAGCATTGCCACAATCAGCATTCCAAAAGCAGCATCATGGGTGGTCAGAAAGGTACTGGAAAGTAGAACTTTAATCCTAGAAAGCCAACAGCTTCAAGGTGATCTAATTGACATACTACAAAGTGTATGCAGCCTGGGCAAATTTCAAATCCAGAAACTTTATCTCACTCTTCTGCCCAGTTTCAACAAGGTTGAGTGGAAGAATTTGATGTTGATTTCTAATGTCCTACCTAGGCATAAATTCATTGTTTGGTTGGCTGCTCAACATAAACTTCCTACTGTTGAAAGATTGCAGAACATGGGCATACAAATTCCAACAGATTATGTGTTCTGCAAACAGAATATAGAGGATTTCAATCATCTGTTCTTTGATTGTCCTATTACAAACAGACTGTGGTCCAGAATATGTATTTGGTTGGGGCATATCAGAATAATTGGCTGCTGGGAAACTGAACTTCTTTGGGCATGGAGTAAAGCTAAAAGTCGACTGTGGAAGAATTCTATAAAAGCTTCAGCATTTGTCACTACTACTGCCCTCATATGGAAAGCAAGGAACCTCATTCGATTTTAAGGAACTGCTTATGTGGAGGAACTGACTTGTAAAGAGATTGCCTTACTCTTACACACTCGAGGCAGCAAATGCAACCAGTAGAAACCTGGTCTAAGACAACTCAATTACTATCCTTAGATGTTGTAATTAGACAGACAGTTTTCTCGAGTTTAGATAGTCAAGATAGTGTAGGAATACTTGTATCAGTGTAGTAGCTAGTCCAAACTACTACCTAGCTCTATGATGTACATATTTGTTTTTGAGATCAATGAAACTAACATTAAAAAAGGCAAAAAAAAATTATGAATTTCGGAATGAACTAGAAAATCACCCCAAAAGTCAACTCGGGCCCACATCTCGAAACATGACCAAAATTATTTAGTCCAAGCATTAGGTCAACCACGAGTCCAACCATACAAGAATTATCAAAACCCGACCTTATTTTGTCTTTCAAAACCCAAAAACTCGATGTAAGAACTTCACACCTTTTCTTCAATTTCAAAACCCAAATCCTTAATTAAATGAATAAATTAGTGATAGATTGGTGGAAATTGACAATAATATGAATCAAGAATCCTTACATAAATGTTTTCTCTGGAAAAAACCCCAAAATCTCGCCCCAATCCAAGCTCCCAAGGTCCCAAAATGAAAATGAGAGCAAACCCTTGATTTTGAAATTTTAATCTGCTATCCAGGTATTCCTTATTCACTAACGTGGAAACTGCCTTGTGTTCACGAATCACAAAAATGCTACTAGCCAATTTCCCTCTGACACGAACGCGAGGGTCCACTCGCGAACACGGTGCAAATGATCCATTAGATTTGTGACAGCGAAGCCCATTATGCGAACACATAAATGAAACACATGAGTCCATCCAACTTGCCTTTGTTCTTCACAAAAGCGGGTCACTATCCACAACCGCAGTCCACAATGACCTATCCCTTCGCGAATGTGTGTCCTACTTCACGAACGTGAATGGTAAAATTCTAGCAAAACTCAGACTTGTAACGACCCGACCAGTCATTTTGTGATTTTGCACTTTGCTCGCCATTTCTCGGCATGACTTTCCCTGTGTAATGTATTATGACTTATGTAAATCGTTGGTTTTGGTTTTCAGAGTGATCAGAATGAATTTGGAAGAACAGTTCTCAGTTTAAAGTTTGAATTTTGAAAGGTTTGACCAAGATTTGACTTGTTAATATATGATTTCAGATTGGAATTTTTATGATGTGGTTAGCTCCACTAGGTGATTTGGGACTTATGAGCATGATCAGAATTTGATTTGGAGGTCCGGAGTAGATTTAGGCCTGAATTCGCGAAATTGAGCTTTTGGAGTTTTCCTGTAGATCGGTGAGATGTTTATATATGGGTCATAATAGAATTTTGAGAGTTTCAACAGTTCCGTTGTGCCATTTGGAATGTGCGTACAAAATTTCATTTCATTTGGACGTGGTTTGGTTGGGTTTTTATCAAAATCAAAATTTGGAAGTTCTTGGGATTCTTATCTTGAGTCCGATGCAATTTTGATGTTTTGATGTTCTTTTGAGTGATCTGAAGGTTGCAAAAAGTTCTAATGAGGTTATAGGATATGTTGGTATGTTAGGTTGGGGTCCTGAGAGTGTGTGTTTTCAGATTGATTCCGGACTATTTTGCTTTCATGTTTCACTGTTGTGTTCTGCTGTGGTGCCTCATTCCTTCATCGCATTTGCGAAGCACATGTCGCGAATGCGAGTTTATTCTCGTGGAAGTAACAAATTGCTCTTCTCAATCGCAAAGTGAGTCACGCATTCGCGTAGTGTTAGGGAGGACTTCTTCACATTCGCGTATGGAGTATCGAGTTCGCATAGAGTTAGGCTAGGAGCTGGGCTGGAGGACTTTTCTACATCGCGTCGCGAGTCTTGGGACGCATTCACATATCTCTATATCCAATGTGTATCGCGTTCCCGAGGCTAGTGCCACGAACACGTACATCATTTTTATGGCTGGTGCTTTTGTTCATCGTGAACGCGATGATTATCTCGTGTTCGCGGAGAAGGTTTTTGATGCCTTGGCAGAATGTTTAAATAGCCATTGTCCGCAATTTTGGGGCTACCTTTCACCATTTTTGGTGATTTTGGAGCTATTTGAGAGGATTATAAGAGGGATTCAAGATATAACACCTGGAGGTAAGATTTTTGAACACAATACTCGATCATATGTTGATTCTTACTTGTTTAATCATGAAATATATGGAAATTAAAGCCTAAATATTAGGGAATTAGGGCTTGAACTTGGAGAATGTAAATTGGGAATTTGAAGGGGCAAGTGAGGTTCGATTTTGATGTTCTTGGTATGTATGGACTCGTGTGAGAACGAGGATTCTATTGATGTGACTTTCGTCAGATTCTGAGACATAGGTCTAGGGACCGTCTTTGAGCAATTTCGAGATATTGATATGAATTGGATATTTTTCGCGTCATTTGCTTAGCATATTTTAATGATCATATACCGATTGTGGCTATTTTGGAGCATCCAGAGGTTGATGCGTGTGGGCAAAGGCATCGCGGGCTAGTTTACACCGGATCGAGGTGAGTAATGATCGTAAATGATCTTCTGAGGGTATGAAACCCTGGATTGCACATCATTGTGCTATATTGAAGTGAAGCACACGCTAGATGACGAGCGTGGGGCCGTGAACTGTTGGAGATCTGTGACGTAGTCCATCCTGAATGATTGTTTTACTCGTATTTTACTGGAATCTATTTTCTATCATCATTATTTGGGATAAATGCCATATTTGGGATTTGTGCCAACTATTTGAACCCTTCGGGAATTTTTATTGATATTTCCTCACTGTTTTGACTTAATACTTGAACTCAGTCATGTTATTTTCCACGGCATTCTTACTCAGCCATGTTTACTCAGTTTTAATACTTAAATTATATTTTAAATGATGCTTGGACTGAGAAACATTGTTTTACTATTGCCCGAGGGGCTTGTTAAGATTTTTGACTGACTAAGGCCGGAGGCTTATGTTGTGAGGAAACACTGATATTGATTTTAGGCTGAGGGCCTGAGATATGTACACAACGAGGTGGATTAATTGATATGAGCCCGAGAGCCTAGTGATGAAGCCACGAGATGGCTTGATATTGTGCTTGGGCCATAAGGGGCCTCTTCAGGAGTCTGTGTACCCCCAGTGAGTGCGGATACCCATTATGATGTGAGATATAGCCCGAGGGGCTAGTATTGTTCTATGTGATTGCCCAAGGGGCTGGTATTGTTTTGAGATATTGCCCGAGGGGCAAATTTGTTGATATTTTTCCTGAGAGCCAAACCTTATGTGGTTATCTTTCTTAATTTCCTGTCATTTACCTGTTCAATTGTGTATTTGCGCCCGAGGGGCGGATTTTCGGTGCCTATCTGCACAAATTGCTTTGTATCCATTTGCGTAACCTTTAAAAAGTCTTTTTATTTTGTACTACTTCTCTACAGCATGTTGATGCACTTTATGATTTCTTATCACTCACTCTTTAGTTATGATTATTACTCATTGAGTTGGAGTACTCAGTTTACTCCCTGCACTTTGTGTGCAGATTCTGGTATTTCTGAACCCGGTAGCGTGTACTAATCAGAGGCAGAGTCATCAAGTATTAGCAAGGTAGCTGCCAGCGTTCGTAGCACTGCTTTTCTCCCTTTTTATTTCATTAGTTTGTATTTAGTACAATTTCAGACTTTTCAGTTATATTTAGACCTTAGTAGATGATCGTGACATCTCGATGTCGGGATACATTCATTTCCGCACTTGTTTTATTTTGCTAAATGTGTACTTTTTGGGGATTTATCCTTACAAATGACTTAAATTTACGTATTAAACATTTACAACTAAATTTAGGAATTGTGTCAGCTGGCCTTATCTTCACGAGAGGCGCCATCATGACCGGGTCCGGTTTGGGGTCGTGACAAATTGGTATTAGAGCCTAGGTTACATAAGTCTCACAAGTCATGAGCAAGTTTAGTAGACTTTCACGGATCGGTACAGACACGTCTTTATTTATTCTTGAGAGGTTGTAGAACCTTTAGGAAAAACTTCGCATTCTTGAATTCCTATCGTGCATCATTGATTCAGTTTGAAAAGTAACTCTTGAAATTCCTTCCACGCGTTCATTTGTGTGCATGAGTGCTCAGCATGATATACATCGATGGCTTGTGATTCCCCGAGCGAGGGATGTTGTGTGATCTCTGTGTGTTGATGTCGGCTAATTAGGAGGACTTGAGGCTGAATTTTCACCTATAGCTTGAGCTCTGAGCTGCTATTGCCTGAGCACGTGCTTCTGGATCTACATCATCTATTGTGCCCCTATTGAGTGAAGTAATGGCTGAAAAAATATGTGATGAGTATGTTATGACTGCGAGAAGTGTTCATATTAACCGAATGAGGCGAAAAGGGTCTTCTTTGGGGGCAGCAAGGACTATTTGGTGTTTGATTTCTACCGTGATTGGATGTATAGCCCTTAGTTATGGGTGTATGAAAAATTTTTTCATGTGTCCTAGTTGGGAATGAAGCAAATTCATGTTGTGATATGAGTTGAGACTCAGGAAGATTAAGTGATTGGGTAAAGATTATGACGGTGGAAGGTTTACAGAATTGCTAGTTTGAGGCAAAGCAGGTAGGTTATCTCCTGCGGAGTGTTCTAGGGTTGTGTGATCCTTATGTTGTCTATTAGAAGATCTCATTTACAAATGAAATATATGTGTTGCAATTTAAATTTGGGTCGGTTAAAAGAGTGGGTTTAACTGTTATGAGAGTGAATGCGAGATTTGACAAGAGTTAAAGTACCAGTTGGTCTATGTCTCCCGGTCTTATGAAGGATCGAGTTTAATCTTACTATGGTATTATGGCAGCAATAGAGTATATGTGTTATGAGTTGTTGAGTGTTTTTTATCTATGGCTTCGAGCCAAATAGGGGAGTATGCTATTGATTAGGTGATTGTACGATTATGTGCTATGTTGGTTCCATTTTGGGGCGTTTGGCTGAATTAGTTATGGTTTGAGCAGATTGAGATCGAGGATGGCTCGAGTAAAGGAAAATTTTGACAAAGGTAATTTAATGCTTCATGGGAGTATAAGAATCGTGGAATGTCTTGAGTTGTTGTTAGTAATGGATGCTTGGTGGATAGAGCAGGAAGTTGCTTGGTTGTTCTAGGATGAGGTTACACTTTACAGTGTCGGAGTGCTAATGAGGCACAGGTTGTTCAGTTTATTTAGTCAGACTAATTGCGGCTTTAGTAGAGTGAATGACTATTGGGAATGGTTCTAAAGGGGCTCAAGATTTTTCATATAATATGTGGAAATTTTCGAGTTGTATTTTTTTCTAGGAACTGAAGTTTGCATTTGATGTTTTCAAGATTCGTAGTATTTCTATATCATTAGGGAGTTCTATATACATCGGCATCAGGAAATTGAAGGTAACACATTTATATTCGCAAGAAGTCTCTTCAGAGTAGAGTATTTTTGAATGTGGTGCTTTGGGGATATTTTAGAGAGTATTCAACAGCTTATGGATCGTAGGCCAGTGTGGCTTTATGCTTAGGTTTCGTGTGGTAAGTCTGAGTTGAGGAAATTATGGTGCTACAGCAAGAGGAGTATCAAGTTGAAGGTAAATCAGAATAAAACTCGGATAGATGGGGTAGCTTGATAGTAGGTCGGATCGATATGGTAAGGATATGATTAGCTCGTTGGTTAATGAGTTTATACAGGTGTTTCGCGGCAATGCTCTTGAAGTGTTAGTGGCCTTCGTAGCTTGGTTGAGTTAGAAGCATTCATTCCTGACGATTTCATGTTGTTCGAGTTGAATTTGGAAGGTTCTTAATGATTTCTACCACGGTTAGAGGTGTACATTTTCTATGGGCATGAGGAGCATGGGATGCATAGTGATTTTCTCCTAGATGATGTCCTATGGAAAAGTTCTTGGCTAGTTGAATACGTATTTGCGTGTGGCTTGGGATGGGTATGAAGTTCTGATGTTTACCTTTGGATGGTATGGTATATGTCGTATATTGTGAAATACTTAGATTTGCATGTGTAAGGTCACAGATCGGTTCTGAAGGGAAGGTCACAATTCTTAGGCAGCACGGGCAGCTTCAGATAATTAGAGAAGTGAGCTTCAGATAATTAAGGAAATGATCTTCAGATGATTAAGGAAAGAGTATTGCTAGTTGGAGTGATTAATTGGTGGTACTTCGATAGCATTGCGACACTTTCTTGTTAGATCGACTGCTGATATTCGAGCTTGCTTGGTGGCACAGAAGAATTTTAGAGTATCTCTCGTTGAATGATTGAGTACTAGAGGTGTGGTATGTACTCGGACGGTGGAATTGGGATTCAGGTATGGTTATTCGGATGCCATATGGAGTTGGAGACTGGAGTTCTCATATTTGGGATATGATGTGGTTGTGGGTCGCGTGTATCGGCACTGTTTAGTGACCATCGGGGTTTGGAGACACGAGTGGATCTTTTGTTGCTTGATCAGTTATGATTTGAGGGATATTGGGCATAGATTGGTTGTCTCCATGTATTATTATTCTGGACTATTGCGTTAAGACGACGATGTTGTCTATGCCGAGAATGCCACGGACTGAGTGGCGAAGTTCGACATATTATGGTGTAGTAGGGTGGTTTCATATTTTGAAGAGTCAGTGGATGGCTGGGAAGGACTATTTTTCTTACTTGGGTTTTCGAGATAGATGTCAGTGCAGAGACTCCTATTAATTCAGTTTAGGTCATGAGGGATTTCTCCGAATGTGTTTCCTGCTGTCGGGCATGTCGTCGGACCGGGTTGTTGATTTTGGTATTGATTTGGTGCCAGGAACAGTATCATATGGAACCAACAGAGTTAAAGGAGTTGAAGGAGCAACTTTAGGGTTTCCTTGATAAGGGTTTTGTAGGCAGGCCAATGTGGATGTGTGTTCTAACTTGAGTCAGCTTGGTTGGCTCTGAGTTGTAATGTTGAGGGATGTGTTGATTCGATTGTTGTTGAGCTTATCACTAACCTGGGGATATCTATAAGTTATCGTTCTGTGTTGAGAGGCGTTATGGTTTGTTGGTTATAGGCACATATGGTGCGGTTCTATTAGGATTTCATACTGAAAGTCGAGCGAGAAGAGTAATTGGGTATTGCTCGGTGAATGGCGTATCGGTTATGTCCTTTCGGTTTTATGTGGTGTATGTTAGTTGCATCACCATGGGTATGATGATTTGCGTTGGTTCCAGACATCAAATTGTGCGTGGTTGTCGATTTCGAGCATAGTGAATTGAGGTATTTCATGTTGACCAGTGTTTGCATAGAGCCGCGCATTGCAGAGAAGTTATGTAGAGTTATAACCCTTCAGTTTAGACTCGCGTATTCTGTTTCTACAAGTGTGATGTGTTCTCAACATTTTGTTATGGTGGTACTGGTGAGTAGGTGGTACAGCCATTTCATTCGAGTATCTTCATGATTAGAGTAGATTCAGATTATTGTTTATTGGTGCACGGATTTCACGAGTTGTGGCTTTAGATTGTATTGATGTGTCATGTCACTAGAGTAGTAGTGTTAGATTACATGAGATCGTCGGGATTTGAAATGAGTAAAAACTTATTCGATTTTAGCATGTTGGAAGGATAATATCGAGGTCTGGCTCAGAAATTTGCTATGGTTTTTGCCAACGCAGAAGTGGCTTCTTAGTGGTTGATCTGAGAAATGGCTATGGCTTATTTCGTATTTCATTTATCATTGGAAGTATATGAATGTGACGAAATGAGACTTTAGTTGATAAGAGGTTTTCTATCGGTATTCGATTGTTGTGTGCAGCTGCTGTGATTAGAATTTATCGCTACCAGTGTTCGAGTTATATGGTATACATGTAATTGCACCTGAGGCTACAGATATGGTTTGTTACAGCTTGCTCGAACTTATTCATAGTATAAATGTATGATTCTGATCGTTTTGATGATTTCAGAAGCGTAAATGTGGTTCTATGGTTTATGGGCTAGACTGGATTGTGCAATTTTAGTTACAATGTGTTATGAGACCTATATGAGATAGAGTGGCGTGAGATCACCCTCAGATATATGCATGGTAAGGTTATTCGGCGATTTGTTGGCTTTTGGAATAACTTTGGGCACGTTCGAGGAGAACGTATGTTTAAGTGGGGGAAGATGTAACGACCCGACTAGTCATTATGAGCTTTTGCACTTTTCTCGCTGGTTCTCGGGAATGACTTGCCATGTGTAGTGTATTATGACTTACGTAAATCATTGTTTTTGGTTTTAATGATGATCAGAATGAATTCGGAAGAACCATTCTCAGTTTGAAGCTTGAATTTTAAAAGGTTTGACCAAGATTTGACTTGTTAGTATATGATCTTGGATTGGAATTTTTATTATTTGGCTAGCTCAGTTAGGTGATTTGGGACTTAGAAGCGTGATCGGAATGTGTTTTGAAGGTCCAAAGTAGAATTAGGCCTGAATTGACGAAATTAAGTTTTTGGCGTTTTTCGGTTGATAGGTGAGATTTTGATATAGGCGTCTGAATGGAATTCCAAGAGTTTCAATATTTCTTTTGTGCCATTTGGGATGTGTGTGCAAAATTTTATGTCATTCAGACGTGGTTTGGTAGGGTTTTTTTTATCAAAAGCGTAATTTGGAAGTTTTTGGGATTCTTAGGCTTGAATCCGATGCAATTTTGGTGTTTTCATGTTGTTTTGAGTGTTCCGAAGGTTGAACAAGTTCAAATAAGGTTATGGGATATGTTGGCATGTTTGATTAGGGTTCCGAGGGGCTCGAGCGTGTTTTCGGATTGATTTTAGGATATTTTTCCTTTCATGTTTCACTACTATGTTTTGCTGATATCTGGTGCCTCAGCCCTTTATCGCAATTGCAAGGCACATGTCGCGAACGCGTAGTGTATTCTCATGGAAGCAGAAAATATCTCTTCGCGATCGCGAAGCGTGTCCCGTGCTCGCATAGTGTTAGGGGAGGACTTCTTCGCGTTTGCATAGGGCATATCGTGTTCGCATAGAGTCAGGCTAGGAGCTGGTTGGATGACATTTCTACATCGTGTTCGCAAGTCTTGGGATGCATTCACATATCTTTGTATCCAGTGTGTATCGCTTTCATGAGGCTCGTGCCGCGAACGCATAGAGAATTTTCGATGGATGGTGCTTTTGTTAATTGCGAACACGATTGTTATCCCGCATTCGCGAAGAAGGTTTTTTATATCTGGGCAGAATGTTAAAATAGCCATTATCCGCGATTTTGGGGCTATCTTTCACCATTTTGGAGCGATTTTTGAGCTTTTTGAGTGGATTTGAAGAGGGATTCAAGATATAACACCTGGCGGTAAGATTTGTGAACTCAATACTCGATCGTAT
This sequence comes from Nicotiana benthamiana, assembly GCA_034376525.1. Taxonomy (NCBI): domain Eukaryota; kingdom Viridiplantae; phylum Streptophyta; class Magnoliopsida; order Solanales; family Solanaceae; genus Nicotiana; species Nicotiana benthamiana. The sequence continues at coordinate 48,484,318 of CM067326.1, forward strand.
GTTGATTCTTACTTGTTTAATCATGAAATCTATTGAAATTAAAGCCTAAAAATTGGGGAATTAGGGCTTGAATTTGGAGTGTATAAATTTGGAATTTAAAGGGGCAATTGAGGTCCAATTTTGATGTTCTTGGTATGTATAGACTCGTGTGAGGACGAGCACTCTATTGATGTGACTTTTGTCGGATTTCAAGACATGAGCCCTGGGCTGGGTTTGAGGAATTTTTAGGATTTTGATGTGAATTTGATATTTTTCGAGTGGGATTAGTTCCCTTAGCATATTTTAATGATCATGTACTGATTGTGGCTTGATTTGGAGCATCCGGAGGTCGATTCGTCCGGGCAAAGTTATCGCGGGCTAGAGTTTGGATCGGATCAAGGTGAGTAATGATTGTAAATGATGTTCTGAGGGTATGAAAACCCGGATTGCACATCGTTGTGCTATTTTGAGATGACACACACGCTAGATGACGAGCGTGAGATTGTGCACCATTGGGGATTCGTGATGTATTCCATACAGAATGATTGTTTTACTACGTATTTCATTGGAATTTATTTGCTATTAGCATTATCTGAGATGAATGCCAGTTTTGGGCTGCGTGCCAACTATTTGAACCCTTCGGGGATTTTTATTAACATTTCCTCACTTTTTAACTTTATACTTGAACTAAGCCATATTATTTTCCATGGTATTCATACTCCGCCATGTTTACTTAGTTTTAATACTTAAATGATAATTCAAATGATATTTGGGGTGAGAAACACTGATTACTATTGTCCAAGTGGCTTGTGCGGATTTTGAATGAGTAAGGCCGAGGGACTACACTAATGTTGATTTGAGGCCGAGGGCCTGAGGTATGCACTCCACGAGTGGCTTGATTGATATGAGGCTGAGAGTCGAGTGATGATGCCACAAGATGGCTTGATATTGCGCTTGGGTCGTAAGGGTCCCCTCCAGGAGCCTGCACACCTCTAGTGAGCACAGGTACACATTATGATGTAAGATATAGCCTGAGGGGCTAGTATTGTTCTATGTGATTTCCGAGGGGCTGGTACTGTTCTGAGATATTGCCCAAGGGGCAGATTTGTTGACATTGTGCCCGAGAGGCGAACCTTATATGCTTATCTATCTTACTTGCCTGCCATTTACCTCTTCAATTATGTATTTATGCCCGATGGGCGGATTTTCTGTGCCTATCTGCACTAATTTCTTTGCATCCATTTGTGTAACTATTGAAAAAATCTTTTTTCAAGAAGTTTAAACTGAGCTTAGATGCTTTTAGAGATTTCATAGCTTCGTTGCTTTCCTATTTGTTTTATTCTTCTTATATACAGCATGTTGATGCACTTTTCGTGATTTCTTGTCACTCAGCATTAAATTATGATTATTACTCACTGAGTCGGAGTACTCACTTTACTCCCCGCACCTTATGTGTAAATTCAGGTATTTCTGAACTCGGCAGCGGATATTAGTTGATCGGAGGCAGAGTCATCGGAGTTTAACAAGGTAGTTGTCGGCGTTTGTAGCACTGCTTTTCTCTCTCTTTATTTCATTAGTCTGTATTTGGTATATTTCAGACTTTCACTTGTATTTAGACCCTAGTAGATGCTCGTGACTTTCCAATGTCGGGCTGTATTCATTTCCGCACTTGTTTTATTTTGTTAAATTTGTACTTGTTGGGGATTTATCCTTATAAATGAATTAAATTGACTTATTAAACTGTTAAATTGAATTTGGGAATTGTGTTGGTTGGCCTTGTCTTCATGAGAGGCACCATCAGGACTGGCTCTGGTTTGAGGTCGTGACAAGATTGCTTTACGCAAACGTGGGAGGATCATCGTGAATTCATAGACAAATACTAGAACCGAAAAAACAAACTACTTCAGAATTCCTTCCAAGTCCCAAAATGTGTCGAACAAGGTTTGAATCACACCCGAAGGCCGCAAGACCTCAACCAATTAGTAGTAAAAGGAAAATTATGTAAATCACAGAAAGCTGCTTTATCTCGTATTGTCTTATTTCGACGAGGAATTATAATCATCAAAGGATATATGTTGCTCTGGCTTCTCTTTAAAGGGGAAAGTGTCCAATTAAGAAATGACATGTGTTAAAATTAAGCTACTTTAACTTATTTTAGCCATTCACACGACTCCAAGAGATTGAGTACACATTCTCTGCCACGTCAGCACTAAAAGGGCTAATAATTTCACTTAAAAAAAATTAAGGAGGTACTAGCATTCCTGCAAAGATTAAGTGTGTAGTTGGAAATTCGACTCAAGTTCAAGAGGGTACTTATGCATTTTTTCTTCAATTTAAACATAAACTACAAGTTCAATTCATGTTCTAAAATTCCATCTATTACTCCTGAAAGTTCAATTCACATCCTAAAATTTAAAACATATCCAAAACGTTCAATTCATATCCTAAAAGTTCAATCTATATCATAAATAATTCAATTAATACCCTTAACAGTTCAATTTACTTCACATTACTTGAGCTCTATCCAAAAAGTTTAATAGTTACCCCTAAAATTCAATTCATACCCTAAAAGTTTAATTCACAAGAACAAATCCTAAAATCTCAATTGAATTCAAAGTTAACAATTCAATTCCTAACGAAACTAATCAAATCGACATTAAATTTACATCATATGTAATCAGTTCAATTCAATAAAACAAGACCTAAACCCTAGATTTCAATAAAATGTAAAGTTCAATCATCAATTTAAACACTAATTAACAAAATGTTAAACTTATAAAAAAATGTAAGTTGTAATTCAAACTTAAAATTTTTAGGAGGTGGAAAAGGAGGGCAGTAGTAATAGTGGCAGCAGCGGCACCGGGGGTACTGACGACGTGGGGCGGGGAATGAAATTTATATGAGGAAAATAGAGAAGGAGTGGGAAAGGGTGGTGTGTGTGTGAGGGAGAAGAGAGTGAGACCTAGTAAATTTTGAGAATTAGAGAATAAGAGAAATGAGGGGAGAAAGGCCGCGTATTTCAGATACGAAATTAAAGCTACTGACCAATGTCGTCCGATAAAGTTAGCTCGATTCACTTAAGTGATTGTTGATTATGTTTTACCACAATTAACTGACCGACTTCTGTAGGTAATTTTCAAAAACACATAAATTAATTATTTGTGTTATTATTTCTAAAATATTATAATCTTTAACTTTTTCTTAATAAAGTATAGGTATATATTTTATTCACATATATATTTACTAGTAAATAATTATAAACCATAAGAATAATTTTTATAAACAATTATTATATGACTAATTACTTTTAATAAATTATAAGCATATATTTGATTCACACACATATATAATTAATCGTTCATAATAAAAAAAATAAAGGTATATTTATGAGACGTTTATTTTATTTGAATTCCACATTTCGACTTATATATTCATTCGTTTTATAACTGATTATAAATCACATAGATTAATAAATATCGATCGAGACGTTTAACCTTTTGTAATCATCTATCTAATTTAATTTTTAAGTTATAATTAAGTATATGAGTTATTTCACATACACATACATTATATTGTAATGATGATCAATCATGTATATTACTACACATAAAAACTTGATCAATTGATTAATTGGTAAACTATTATTATTCTATTTTAAATATATTTAATCGATTGTTATAAAAGCTTGCTTACTTAATGCTAATAGCTTCTTTCGTTTATTTAATTTGTGATACATATACACATGGCAGAGAAGTCTAATACTCTTTTATATTTCATTAATTCATCACGAATAATGTATAACATAGATTAATCGATATAGGTCGAGACGTTTTATTTTCAGTACTTATCGATATAGGTCGCATTCATCGATGCATCTAAGTAAGTTGTAAATCGATGAATCAATTTACATATAGATATATTCGATGATGATCAACTATTTATACTAACTAGATTATTGCTTCTTCACAAGTCTATCTCCAAAAAAAAAACTTGACCCTGTGGCCCTAGCATTTTTCGTTCTTAGATGTGGCACATATATATATATATATATATATATATATATATATATATATATATATATATATATATATATATGTATGTATCAATTTCTCGCGTGTGTATCCGGCTCCAGTAAATGTAATGGTTATTAAAAAAATTACATAAATATATTATTAAAAATTGTATTGGAGTTAGAAAGTAAAAGTTAAAGACAAAAATATAAGTACAAAAAATGATGATGGTTGATTCTTATTGCCAATTCAATAGTACCGGATAAGTCTTCAATCATCTCAATCGATACATTCAACTTAAAATTGGTTCGAGATTTATAATTTTACTATTTCAGTTTGTCAAGTTACCATTCTTCCTTTTTAGCTTTAGCAAGAACAAATAACCCATACAGATATAGGTATTTGTTTGAAGTATCTTAGAAAGCTATCTCTTCTTAAATACTAAAATGATCAGGTAATGACGAAAGATATTTGTTGTTTTCCTCACAAGTGAAATACACAAAATGAAAATTCTAAATACAATAAGAATTATTTCTAACATATAAGAAAAGAATAAAGCAGTATCGAAAAAATAAAATATAACCACTACATTTGATTAATTTACTTTTTCTTTATTTTAATGAAAACTTTCTTTTTACAAGAGTCTATGATTGGTATTTAATTACTATTAGTTGGTAGATTTTTAAAGAACTATGTTAATATTATCCGCAAAGAAGTGAAAATACAAAAAAGGTATTAATATCAACGTTTTAATTTTCATGTGTCTCTCAGATCAAAACCTTTTAAAGTAAACCCAGTTTGATTCCAAAAATTATTTTTATTGTTTTTATTTCTTAAAAAAATTAATAGAAATACATTACAGAAATACTCTCTGTGTTTATTTTTAAAACTATTTTACTCAAATATTTTTATTTTGTTTTATTTTTTCTTTCATACATTAGAGTCTTTGTATTTATTACAAAAGTCCTCTATCTGTTTTTCGCTTAAAATGCCAAGTGCTTTAATGTTTTTTTTCCTATTTTTGCACTAATTTATAATATAATAGTTTGATAATAAATTCACTTTTTAATTATAAATATTTTTTTATTTGTTGTGGTTATTTTAATTAAGAATTACTCATATAATCTATTCCTAGATTGCAGTCCACCAATAGACATTTCCTGTTACTCCTTTTTTGTAATAACTTAACTTTATTTTTCATAAAATACATTTCATTTAAAGAAAAATAAACAAAAGCATAATTATAGAAACTCTCCTATTGTAAGAATTGCCTGACAAAGATATAGTACATACTTTAAGGTATTTTTACTTGCTATAAAATAGGTTAACTCTCTATTTATTTAAAATAAATATCATTTCAATAAATACCTTCTATAGATATGTTATATTACTTATAGCAAAAATTCGAATTTTGGGTATATCCTATACTTAGGCCATTATATGCGCTATGTTTTATTTCTCTCTCTCTCTATTTTCATATTTTCTCCCATCGATATCATTTTCCATACAACTTCTCAATACAACTTCTCCCTCTCTCTAAATTGATACAATCTATTTTTCATTTCAAATCCCCTGTAATCGCTAAAAATCATAAACCTCTCATCCACAACGCAACTTCCTCCTTCCAATGTCAGGTAAACTCTAACGCTTCATCTACAATGTGCTAACTTGTTTCTATAAGTAGTGTGGTAAGCATTTTTTAAAATTTTTGCCATTTTCGCTTATTCTCAACCCCTCTACTCACCAAATTGTATCTAATCAACAGTATCCAAGTTGTATTCTCACAATGATTGAGAATACACCATGCAAATTGATTAGTAGAGATATACCCACTAAAATTCTCAATTTCGATGGTCCCTCTTTCTCCTTGCAAATCACTCAAGAGGAATTGGATGCAGAATTAGCAAAAAATATAGCAGAAAAGAAACACAATTCGAGAAATCAATGAAGTAGACAAGACTTTCAATTTCGAAAAAGAGGAAAATCCATATCTCTGAAGCCTCATCTGTCAAGGAAAAAGAGGTTGAAGCAAGTAAAAGCTCAGATAAAGTTAAAGAAAAGGTAGTTTTCTGATGAAATTCATCTGTAGTATTCATGTATATTTATATGTATTTATATGTATTATTATGTATTTTATACCTTTATTTTTAAGGATTTTTCAAGGTTCCCATCACTGTTTTTCCTACTTATTTCAATGTATTTATTTGTTGTTTTCAAATGTTTAAATTTCCAGTTTGTATGTAGTTGTATTCATATATATATTCATATATAATATATTTATGTCATGTATGTTGTATGCAGTTGTTTTTATATGTATTTAGCCTTGTCAGTGTATTTAGTTGTATCATGTCAGATTTACTATGAAATATGTGTATTATTCAGTTATATTTACATTTCTAAGTGTTTGAAGTTATATGCATATGTATTCACATCAAATTTACTATGAAATATACATTGTATTCAGTTGTATTTATATGTATTTATTCTTGTTACATGTAGGGAATTAAGTTTTTTGTGAAACGCCAGCCAATATGTGACTACTCAAAGAGGTCATCACTTATTTTCTGACCTATTCTGTACTCCCGAGACCTTGAAAACCTCATCTGAAATTACCTCAATTTTCGCGCACAGTACGACGCATAGCCGGAAAGCTTAGATATGAATTATATGAGAAAAATACTAAATTTTAATATTAAATTAAATAAATTTGACTTCGGTCAATATTTTGGATAAACGGACCCAGACTCGTGATTCGACGGTTCGGGACGGTCCACAGAAAAATATGGGACTTAGGTATATGCCCGGAATCGAATTCTGATGTCCCAAGCCCAAGAAATAAACTTTGTGTGAAATTATTTTATGGAAATAATTAAGAAAATTGGAAATGAAGTTTGAGTAATATATTATCGTATCGGGCTCGTATTTTAGTTCTGGTACCTGGTATAAGTCTTATATATGGATTAAGCGCTTTCTGTAAAGTTTGGTTGAAAACGGACGTCGTATGACGTATTTCCGACTTAAAATGAAAATTTGATGTTTTATGAGAAATTAGAAGAAATTATGAATTTTGAGGCTTAATTCAGCGTATGTGATATTTGTTTGGCTATTTGATCGTGCGAGTAGGTTCATAGGATGTTTTTGAGGGTTTGTGCATATTTGGTTTGGAGCCCCGAGGGCTCGGATGAGTTTTGGATAGGTGTTAGAGTGCATTTTGAACTTGGAAAAACATCTGGTCTTTAGTACTGGTATCTTTGCATTTTCGAAGACAGTTTTTGCAAATGCGAGCCCTTGATTGCAAATGCGAGAAAGGGGGAGTTGCACAGGGTCGCAAATGCGACCATTAGGATCGCAAATGCGAGAGAGGCTACGTCGCAAATGCGACCTTTTGTTCGAAAATGCGAACACTGGGCTTTTCATGAGGGTTCACAAATGTGAACTCTGGTTCGCATTTTCCATAATTGGTCGTGGTTCGCAATTGCGAACCCCAGTTCGTAATTTCCACATTTGAGGCCTGCATATTTTACACTTAGCCAAATTTTTAAGCCATTTTAACACTCTTTCAAAACATAAACCTCTTTGGGCGATTTTCCAAGAATATGACTTCTTCCAAATCATTTATAAGTTGGTTTTTACTCATTTATTTCAATATTTAACATTATTTAACATGTTTTCAATTTAAAATCAAGGATCTTCATGAGTGAAATTGGGGGTTTTGGGTAGAAACTAGGTTTTCTAAAAGTTGGGGAATTGGACCTCAATTTGAGGTCACATTTTAAAACAAAACATATATTTGAGTTCGTGAGGGAATGGGTAATTGGGTTTTGGTCGAACCCACGGTTTTGATCATATTGGTCTGAGGGGAAGTTTGGTCATTTTACCTAAATTTGTGTCGTAGCTTTAAATTAAATAATGGAATCAGATGTTTGAGATGTTATTTATGAGATGTAATTGAAATGAATAGATTTGGGGCATTTGCAGTCGGATAATCGTGGTAAAAGTGTGGTTTCAAGTTGAATTTGGAGCAGGTTCGAGGTAAATGGCTTGTCTAACTTTGTGTGGGAAAATTCTTCCCCATAGGACATGATGTTTGGTATTTGAATGCCTCGTACGTGAGGTAACGAGCGCGTACTTGAGCAAATTGTTAGAAACCATTCTACTTCAAGTATTTAAATTGAGTTTCTTGCTTACCTGTTTGTTTTAAATTGCAAGTTTATTCTGTGTTAGTTTAGATAAGCATGTTTATTTCACTTACTTGCCTAAGTGCTTAAACTGTATTGTTTCTGCTCCGTGTAGTATGTTTCGCTTGGACTTTCTATTTCTTATCATGAGTTTAGTATCTATCCTAATGTTTTAGTTTCTATTGTGTGTTTTAAATTGGGACTATGGGTTGGCCTCCCGGGAGATCCCCCCTGCACTTGATATGTTCTGGACTGAAGGGTGCGGGATACCAAGAGATCCCTGGCACATGAAATTGTAAGTTTTGAGGATACCAAGAGATCCTCGGGATACTAAGAGATCATTGGCACATGAAATTGTAAGTTTTGAGGATTCCAAGAGATCCTCGGGATACCAAGAGATCCCTGGCAGCTGAAATTGTAAGTTGTGAGGGTACCAAGAGATTCTCGGGATACCAAGAGATCCCCAGTTATGGTTCCTGTTGTTAGAAACATTTACTAGTATCATCCTGTTTTTCTGCTTTCCATTGCGTTTTATGTATTTACCTTGTTTAGATTCTCGTTGAACACTATATCTATACTTCTTTTCCCTCATCTTATTATTTATTATGTTATATCTCAGTAGAGCCCTAACCTTTCCTCGTCACTACCCAACCGAGGTTAGGATTGGCACTTACTAAGTACTGTTGTGGTGTACTCATGCTTCTCCTGCGCATGTTTTTCATGTGTAGATCTAGGTACTTCATCTTAGGCATACTACCCTTGAGGCAGGGTGAGCTACGGGGACTTCGAGGTATATCTGCAACATCCGCAAACCGAAAAGTCTCCTTCTTTACTCTATCTGTAGTGTTTAGCCTTCTTCCGTACTATTGCTTTAGATATTCTAGAGTTAGAGCCATGTATCACTTTTCGTTAGCTTGTGTTCCCATGATTTTCTGGGTTTTGGGGTGTTATAGTAGACTTTCGCATTTATTTTGAGTTGTATATGCCAAGCGGCACTTATATGCAGATTTCCTTTAGCTGTTCAGTTTTAATTAATTATTCCGCAAGTTGTGTTATTTTCTGCATTGTTAGGCTTACCTAGTTATAGGAACTAGGTGTCATCACGACATGTTCACTGAGGGCGAACTAGGGTCGTGACAAGTTAGTATCAGAGCTCTAGGTTCATAGGAGTCACGGGACACAGGCTGGTTTATTAGAGTCTCGTTGATTGGTACTTAGACGTCTGTACTTATCTACGAGAGGCTATGTAACTGTTAGGAAAATTTCCACTTCATTTTATTTCCTTGTCGTGCGATATTTTAACATCACAAAATTCTAAACTTTTGTCTTCTATTCTCTCACAGATGGTGAGGACACGCACTACTCGGGATGATCAGGCACCCGCACCCCCTACTATAGTCGTCAGAGGCTGGGGCCGGGGAAGAGGTCGAGGACGCACGCGTGGTGCAGCCAGAGCACCTGCGCAAGCTGCTGCCGAGGCACCACCAGTAGATCCAACCGGAGCCCAGGCACCTGGCACACCTACTACTACCATTACTACTCCATCTCTCCAGGAGAATTTGGCTCAGTTCATGAGTATGTACACCATCTTGGCTCAAGCAGGGTTGCTTCCCCTTGCTGTAGCCACATCCCAGGTCAGGGGAGGAGCAAAGATTCCCGCCATCCGCACTCCTGATCAGCGAGTGCAGGTTGAGCAAGTTCCTGATATTATTCTCGCACCGCCTGCAGTGCCAGTTTAGCCCGAGGATGGGTTAGCTGCTTTAGAGGACGAGTAGTGGAGACTTGAGAGGTTCAAGAAGTATGATCCCCCAGTGTTCAGTGGATTAAGATCAAACGACGCCTTGGAATTTCTAGAGGAGTGCCACTGTATTCTTCGCACTATGGGCATAGTAGAGTCTAGCGGGGTTTCCTTAATTGCTTTTCAGCTTCAGGGAGCCGCCTATGATTGGTGACGCACTTATGAGATAGAGAGTCCAGTTGAGGCTGCTTCACTGACTTGGACCCAGCTCTCGGATATGTTTATGAAGGAGTTTGTCCCCAAGAGTCTTAGGCACGCATGGCGCGTAGAGTTTGAGCATTTGCGCTAGGGTGCTATGACCATTTCGGAGTATGCTATCCATTATACAAGATTGACCAAGCATGCACCGGCCTTGGTTGCTACAGTCCGTGAGAGAGTTCGCAGGTTCATCGAGGGTCTTATCCCGCCCATCAGATCTAGCATAGCTCGAGAGTTGGAGATGGAAATTCCTTATCATCAGGTAGTGAGCATTGCTAGGTATATCGAGAGTATGCTCGCCAGGGAGCGAGTGGAGAGAGAGTCCAATAGGTCGCGAGAGTCGGGCCACTACTCTGGTGCCCATACCCCAGTAGCCGGTCGCTATGGTAGGGGTTATCTGGGTCACCCCGTTTATTCAGCTCTTCCAGCAGCCAGCAGTGCTCCAGCTCCGCCTATACCTCAGGAGCCTTACTATGCACCTCTAGTTTCTAGCGCGCCTCCTGCGTATGGTGTTTCCAGAGGTCATCCCAACAGACCTAGACCTAGTCAGTTACAGCCACCGCGCCCTCCTAGAGCTTGTTTTGAGTATGGAGACACCCGCCACGTTGTGATGGATTGCCCTAGACTTAGGAGGAGTGCACCCCACAAACTTCTCAATCGCAGCATGCTCAGCAGAGTTCTCAGGCCATGATCACAGCTCCAGTTGTCTCCCCACCTGCCCAGCCAGCTAGAGGTAGAGGCCGGGGAGGTAGAGGTCACTCTCGAGGGGGAGGCCAGGTGAGATGTTATGCCCTTCCCCTCGTGCCGAGGTTGTTTCCACCGATTATGTTTCGACAGGTATGATGATACAGATAGTAATGCTATTGTAGCAAAAGAAGAGGATGTGGTACGTGAGTACATAAGGGGCTACAGATTGCTAGCTAATGTACCTTGGAATACTGTGGATAATGCCTTGATACCATTCAACTTGAAGGACAAACTACTCTAGGTATTGGTTGTTGTCTCATTCAAGGAGAGATGTATCAAAGTGTATGATTCGTACAGATCTGCACGTCTTGATGCCTATGTAGCTTCTGAGATTGATAAGCTAGCTAAGCTTGTACCTTTGTATCTATCAATCGGTTCCTTTACAGAGATAGTCAAGTCATAGATTGGTCTATTTAGTCAGCATACACTGATAAGTCACATAATGATCCCTTTGAAGTTTTTTTTCATATCAGATCTGCCTCAACAGAAAGCTGGGAGAATGTAAGTATTCAATCATCATTCTTGTATGTTATATACAAATCTAATTGTATGAATTATTTTTAATTATTTTAATCAATTATTTTTAGGGATTGTGGGGTGCATGTTGCGGCATACGCAGAGTTTCTAAGAACTCTTGGTGAGATTCCAAAAAAAAAATATTTGATTCCAATCTACTCCATCAAAGATATAATTCTCTCCTCTGGGACTATGCTATGCACAAGATAGACGTTGGTGCCATAAGCGAGAATGAAGCACCCTGAAAGATTGATAGGCAAATCACGGAGTCAGACTCAAAGATGCAGATAGTGTTAGAGTAGCTTTAGGTTAATGTAGTTTTGGAATGTAGTTTCAAGAAGAATGCAGTTTTGAGTATTTTTTTGGTGAAGATGGTATTCAGTTATAAAAACTTATCACTTTATCATTAGTGTTTGTGTATGACAACTGAAACTTTCCAATCGTTGTTTCACTGGTTTGTTCATAAGTTCATGCTTCTTCTCTTACAGGATTCAAGTATGTATTAATATTCACTAACTTTGCTTGAAAAGGTTTTAGGTATTGAACATGTTAATATCCAAGTTAGAAACTTTATGTATTCTGATGGTAGGTTATATTAAAAAATTGAGATGTATTTTTCTGGATTCAGTTGTATTCAACTGTATTATTAAGCTGTATTCAGCAGCATTCTTTTATATGTATCTTTCAATTTCAGTTAATACATATTAAAGAATACAAATTCAGATGTATTAAACAAGTTATACATATTCAGCTATGTTCAACTATAGTCAGTTGTATTTAACTATTTTATTCAGTTGTAGTTAATTGTATTCAATTGTATTATTCAGCTGTATTTATGTGTACTTTTTTGTATTCAGCTATATTCAGTTGTACTCAACTGTATTATTCATATGTATTTCTCTGTATTTAGCTATATTCTTTAATATGTATCTTTCAAATTAAGTTAATATTTGTTAAAGAATATAAATTCAGATGTATTAAACAGGTTATTGTTTAGTTAGAGAATATAAATTCAGGCTTATTTAAAATTTTTATATTACAGCTGAGTATATAGATGTATTTCGATGAATTCTGACTAGTTATGTATATAACTCAGGCAATGTCTATAATAAATTATCAAAGTATAAGTGGACAAGGTTATATTCGATTGTATCCAATACATTAAGGCGACTATATGTATTCAGAATCTATTCACGAAAGTCATTTCAGAAATTATTACTTGACAATGAGAATTTATTACTTGAAAATGCCATCATAAGTATTGACAAATTGTTGAAGCACCAATACATGTCAGAGTGTTAACTATTGATTACGTGGTTTTTTCCTACACATTCACTTGATATGTCCTTCATGCCCACATATGCTACATGAATATTGATTTTTCGGATGCAACAATTCACTTAAAGTTTTATCGCGCTTCTTCTTTGGCCTTCCAGGAGGTCTTTTCCATCTGGGTGGTAGTACAACCTCCTTTGCAACATGTGCTAGTATATTCTAGTCATTTTTGTCTGGTAACGGATACACAGACACATCGTACGTCATTACAATAGTATTTGGTTTGTAATAGTTAGAGAAATATTCTTCTGAAATATAAGTTTTGAGCACATATAACTGAATTACCATATGTATAATGATGAATTACTTAGTTGCATACAACTGAAATAGTTGCGTACAGATGAATACATCATATATCTAGACCAGCAGACTATCAACTGTAATTAGTGCAGAACTTATCAAAAGTCTTATGTACTTCAGGAAACAGGAGGCTAACAATAACATTAGAAGGATACGTCATGACGATACATATTAAAATTATATATAATAAAGATTTATTAGTTGTATTATGATAGTTTTTGCAAAATGTTTTTAGTTATGTTCAGTTGTATTCTTATCAGATATTCGAAAAAATATATCTTGTATGTGTTTGAATTTAGTTGTATTCATATGTATTCATGGTAGTTCTATTTTAAAAATAATTTTATTCAGTTGTATTCATTCCATTAATTAGAAAATAATTAAGCTATATACTATAATTACATAAAAATATAACTTACAATCATACGTGTAGACATTGCCTCATTCAAAGTCAACATCTCTTGGTATTTTTTTCCAAGAGTCGTGTATGTCTGTGTAGCTTCTTTGCGATTACTGCAATTCTAACGTCCAAACATCTTCCTAACTTCTTCGAGGAAGTCGTATATTGGCAATTCCCTTGCTCAAACTAGTACCGCATTGATTGACTCAGTAAGATTTGACGTCATTGTCCATCCCCTATTAACAGGTGCATACAACCTAGACCAATTTTCGTATCCAACTAGCTCTAAGTATTCTTTCACCCTAATATCTACGTTCTCCATCTTCTCCTTCAGACTGTCAAATTCAACTTGTGTGTATGCTTTTGCCATCGAGAAGTATATCTCGCTCAACTTGGCATGGCTCTTTTTGAATTTCTTATGTACGTTGTTCCGTAGATGCCATATACAAGCAAAATGCGATACATCTGGATACACTCTCGATACAGATTTAATGATACTCTAATTTCTATCTAAAATGATGAACATGTTTTCCCTATCACCGTATGCTATCTTGAATTGCTCAAAGAACCATGTCCAAGAAGCATTGTTCTCTGAATCAATAACACCATATGCTAGTGGCAATATATGACATGTAAATACAATCGAATACATATTTTTAAAAAATGTATTTCAATATTTAATATATTAACAGATTGTATTATAATTCAGATACTCACCTGCACCATCCATTGTGCTCTCCGAAATGAATATTCTGGTGTAGTAAGATTTTAGGTGACTTCCATCCACAACAACAATGGGTCTACAATGGTCAAACCCCTTTATAAAGGCTTACAAAGATATATACACATACATGAATTTATTTTTTGGCGATTTTACCATTCTGATGTGGGAACCTGGATATGTCATATCCATTGTATATGAGTATCCTAGTAATTTTTGTATGAGTCGGCCGGTCCACCTTTCAAAAAATTCATTGCCTTTTTTTTAGCCTCCACGCCAACATGTAGCTAATATCTATACCTAAATCTGATTTCACATCATCAATAATATCCTTTGGGGTGCATTTTCTCTTATGATTAGTAAGCTTAGGCCTTATCATACCGCCTATAAGGTTGCTATTTTCCTGTCGCTGCTCATATACCTTGTCCTTCAGCGGACATATATGGTTATCAATGAATTATCTCACTTTAATAGTTTTGATTTGTCAATGCTTGAAGCCTTAAACCTCCATTCACAATCTTCTGAAATACATAATAATGCATAGCTGCAAAGAATTAATCATTGTACATATTACTAGCATAAGTGTTCACAAATAAATTCACTCATATACACACGAATACAATCTGATTATTTTACATACTGACATCTATATATATATATATATAAATTTTTATACTAATGAATTCAATTATAGTTATATGCATTTAAACACAATAAATACAACTGAATACAATTTTGGGTATATGCATACTAGAAAAATACAAATGAATACATGTATTTAAGGACCATAAACAAACATATGTTAACTACATGTGTGATAATCAACAGGAAATCCACAAATACACATAAATACAACAACATTAAACAAACAGCTCGAACCAATAATAGAAAATACAAAAAAAAAAACTAAATACATGCAAACCTGATAGCATTAGACCTATCAACCCGGAATTGAAATCTTTGAGCTATAGCATAATTCTCCATCACCTCTTTCAATCCATTTGTCCAGTCATAACCTCCCTTTGATTAGTTTTTAAATTATCAAATCCTCGTGGAGTTCGAACATTCCAATCGCTTCTGAAATTCCCTTTTTAACGCTTATTTTTTCTATTGTATTAATGAATATAATAGCTTAAATACATAAAATACATTGTATAAAAACATAAAATGTATCTATAACATGTAATATATCAAAAGCTATCTATAAATAACTAATTAGACCTAAAAGATGGTGCTTTATGAAAAAAAATTTCTATTAATCAAGGTATCTTATCCTTCTTTTACCCTTAAATTTTTTTAAGGTTGCACATATCTTTCTAAAGTTTGTTAATTTTCCATAATTTTTGTATTTTCATTTCTAAACATATATCCTCCATGGGAACAAATGCATGAAAACAATAAAATAATATCCTACTGAGATTATAGTCATTTTTTTTTTTCGAAAATAGACAACGGGAGAAAACTAATTAAATCAGAAACTTTATTATGGTAGTGCATACTAAGCTAAATCAACATAGATGCAAGGTAAAAAGAAAAGGAAATAGAGTCGTACTTCAATGCATACCAAATAATAAAAGTTCTTCAATAATGATAACAATACAAGGTTACTAACATGAAAAAAATAATATGCACTGTCGTATATGGAGGAAATTAGCTTACCGATCGATCGAGGAAAAATATTTGATGTACGATGGACTCCTCCGTTGATTTATTTTCTTAATTATCTACATGTTTTAAGAGAAGAAGCCAAAAGATTAAGGACTGAAAAGAAGAAAAGAAAATTCATGTTAAAAATATAATTACTACATACACATTATTGTTGACTTAGTTTTCTTCATAAAATTATTCATCCTTGATTCGGAATCTTTATATCTTTGTCATGTTGTATGAAAATAATATGATTTTCAGAACTTCTTAGACTTAAAGACACCACAGTTTTTTTTAATAGAAAAATATTCAGAATTCTATAGCTAATGAATTTAGCCTATGCCATATCTTTTAATCGCATATTTGCACAGCTTCTTTAGTTATCTTTGTTTTTTCTAAACTTTAAGTTTTTTTTCCATATTATTTCCTTTGTTTTATTTTGAAAAACCCAAGACTCATTCCTTACAAGGCATCATAAGACACCTTTTCGAATGAGAATTTCTTACAAAGCATATTAAGGTACCTTTTTCAATAAAAAGTTTTGTTTTGATTTGTACGTCGGACAATTCGATTTTAAAAAGGGTATTTTAGTAATTTAAGTTTCTAGTTAAGGACTACACACTTTTTTAATAATAATAATAATAGTAATATATATATATATATATATATATATATATATATATACTTTGTTGTACTACTTTAACTATATATAACATGCTATAGTATATGTTAGTGCATTCATTAATTGTATTACAAAATAAAGTGTTAGTGGATTATATTATATTATTTAGATAGTAAATTTTAATTTGAGTCAAGTGTTTTACCATGTTTGTGACGAACCAAAGGGGTCATCACTTATTTTCTTATCCATTCTGTACTTCCGAAGCCTTGAAAACCTCATCTGAAATTGTCTCAATTTGTGTGCGCAGTCTGGACGCATAGCTGCAAAGCTTAGAAATGAATCCTGTGAGAAAAATGCTAAATTCTAATATTAAATTAAATATATTTGATTTTGGTCAACATTTTGGATAACGGACCCGGACCGTTAATTGAGGGTCCAGGAGGGTCTGTAGGAAAATATGGGACTTGGACGTATGCCCGGAATCAAATTTCAAGGTCCCAAGACCGGTACAAGTCTTATATATGGATTAAGCGCTTTCTCTAAAGTTTGGTTGAAAACGGGCATCGTTTGACGTATTACGGACTTAAATGGGAATTTGATGTTTTATGAAAATTTGGAGGAAATCATGGATTTTGAGGCTCCATTTGATGTTTATGATGTGATATTAGCGATTTGACTGCACAGATAAGTCCGTAAGATGGTTTTGAGGTGATATGTATGTCTGGTTTGGAGCGCCGAGGGCTCTGGTGAGTTACGAGTACGTTCCGGGACGCCTTTGTCTTAAAAGACCAGGTGTTGCAGGTTCAGGAAAATATTGCAGACTCTGAACCCTCCAGCGCGGTCCACGTGAAAACGTGTGCGGCTGTGGTCACCTTTGCGAAGTCCACGGTGGGTGTTATGCGGCCGCGGTCGGCTTTGCGCAGTCCGCGCAGAGCAAAGATCCGAAGGCCTTCAGGTCTTCAGGTAGGTCAGCGCGACCGCGGTTCGCGGTGGGTGCAGTGCGGCCGCAATCGGCTTTGCGCGGTCTGCACCGGCTGAGACCCGCAGGTCTTCAGGTAGGTAAACGCGGCCGCGGTCTTTTTTGCGCGGTCTGCGCTGGGGGACTTCAGAGGGTATAAATACACGGGAAATTAATTATTTTTCACCTTTCAAAAACCCAAAACATAAGGGGCGATTTTGCAAACGATTCTTCTTCTTCAAAACGATTGGTAAGTGATTTCTAACTTATTTTCTTCACTTCTTAGGTTCTTTTAACATAATTTCAACTTCAAATCAAATATTTTAATGAGAAAATTTGGGTATGTTGGGTAGAACCTAGGTTTTGCTAAAATTGTGCATTTGGACCTCAAATTGAGGTATGGTTTCAAAACAAATCATATATTTGGGTTCGTGGGGAATGATTAATTGGGTTTTGGTTCGAGCCTCAGGTTTTGACCATGTTGACCTGAGGGGCATTTTGGTTATTTTGCCTAATTTTGCCACTTAGCTTTAAGTTAAATAGTGGAATCAATTGCTTGAGATGTTATTTACGAGATGTAATTGAAATGAATAGATTTAGGCCCATTATAGTCGGATACTCGTGGCAAAAGTCTGGTTTCAAATTGAATTTGGAGCCGGTTCGAGGTAAATGGCTTGTCTAACCTTATGTGGGGGACTTCTTCCCCTTAGGACATGATGTTTGGTATTTGAGTTCCTCCTACCTGAGGTGGCGAGCGCGTACTTATTAAGTTATTGGAAATCCATTTTTAGTTGAAGTATTTAAATTGAGTTCTCTTCCTTACCTGTTTATTTTAAATTGCAAGTTTATTCTATGCTAGTTTAGAGAAGCATGTTTATTTGACTTACTTGCTTAAGTGCTTAAACTGTCTTGTTTGTGCTCCGTGTAGTATGTTTGACTAGGATTTTCTATTTCTTGTCCTGAGTTTAGTATCTATCCTAATGTTTGGATTGCTATTGTGTGTTTATAAATTAGGACTATGGATTGACCTCCCGGGAGATCCCCCTACACTTAATATGTTCTAGACGGAGGATGTGGGATACCAAGAGATCCCTAGCACATGAAATTGTAAGTTTTGAGGATATCAAGAGATCCCTAGCACATGAAATTGTAAGTTTTGAGGATACAAAGAGATTTCTGGCACATGAAATTGTAAGTTTTGAGGATACCAAGAGATCTTTAGGATATCAAGAGATCCCTAGCACATGAAATTGTAAGTTTTGAGGATACCAAGAGATACTCAGGGTATCAAGAGACCCCTCATGTATATGGTGAGGATACCAAGAGATCCCCAGTTGTGGTTCCTGTTGTGAGTAGTATTTACTAGTATTGTCTTGTTTTTCTGCTTTTTATTACGGTTTTCCGTATTCATCTTGTTTAGATTCTCGCTGTACACATTATCTATATTATTTTTTCTTCATCTTGTTATTTATTATGTTATATCTCAGTAGGGCCCGGACCTTTCCTCATCACTACCCAACCTAGGTTAGGCTTGGCACTTACTGAGTACCCCTGTGTTGTACTCATGCCTCTTCTGTGCATGTTCTTTTTTATGTGCAGACCCAGGTACTTCATCTCAGGCGTATTATTCTTGAGTCCAGGAAAGCTACGAAGACTTCGAGGTACTTCTGCAGCATTTGCAGACCAAGAAGTCTCCCTCTTTACTCTATCTGTAGTATTTAGCCTTCTTTTATACTTTTGTTTAGACAAATTCTGGAGATTTGAGCCATATATTACTTTTTATTAGCTTGTGTTCCCGTGAATTTTTGGGTTTTGGGGTATTATAGTAGACTTCTGCATTTATTTTGAGTTGTATACGCCGAGCGGCACTTATATGCAGATTTCTTTTAGTTGTTCAGTTTTAATTCATTATTCCGCAAGTTGTGTTGTTTTCCATATTGTTAGGCTTACCTAGTTATAGGAACTAGGTGTCATCACGATATGTTCACGGACGTCGAACTGGGGTCATGACAATATTTGACCTATGAAACCACCGAAGTTGGTTGGTTATATTTTTGAAATTACAGCTACCGACCAAAGTTGATGGTCGGTATTTTCAACAATAAATTTTATAAATATTTTAAATGGTGATATTATTATTAAAATTTAAAACTGTGGGTCCACATTACCGACCGATATTGGTCGCTAATCAAAAAAATTGCTTTGACTAAGCAAGTCTGACTATTGATATTTAACCAATATATTGACCGATTTAGGTCAGTATATAATTTTTAAAAATTATTTAATATTTTTTTGGTAGTTTCCTTCTTTATTTCTTTGTGTTTTGTGATTGGCTGTGGAAAGTCTTTTTCTTCTCTTTATATTGAATTGCTTTTTGTTGGGCTTGTAAAGAGTTAGAAAAAAAAGAGTGGCCTCGCATACATGAGAAATTGATCCTGAAGGCAGAACAAGTCGATTTTTCTCCTTCCCTGCGCGCAAGATATACATGAGGGCCTATTCCAAATTTAATTTTGTTAAAATTATTTCTTCACTTTTTAGCTTACCAGAATATGCCTAAATTCATTCTCTTTGAATTGAATTTTGTAGCCTCTCATTTATTTCTTTATAACTCACATGCTTTAATTTTTATAACAGTTGTGTTTAATTTTTATAAAGTTTCTATCTTTATTTTCTGTAAAAATTACAAACTAATTTAAATTACGTGTAACTGTCCAACAATTTTTGCTTATAAATGGCCGTCTTTTTGTGAATTATTCAACACAAAAAACCTTCATATTCTCTTCTTTCTGGACTATTTTTTTGTGCAAATTCCAAACTTTCAATTACGACTGCGCGTGTTCGAAAGTGCAACTGATCTTAACAATTTGCGCTCAGTCGCGCTGAAATCGCTTTTAAGACAGTGGCTTATCATGATACAATATTTTTCAATAAATTATTCTTGTTTCTTTCTTCTTTTTGATTAATATTATTTACTTATTTTTCTTACATTATATACCCAGTGGGGCCCCAATATTCAACTCTAGTACATAATTAGATACGGTGGGTATGTTTGTGTTACGCGACAATCATCATTCGGAGTTGGGATTATGCTTAATATAATTATGGACTTCATGATTTTACAACGTGCGGTTACATGTATGGAAATTATAATCATTCAATTCACTGAAGTAGGTCAAAATATTGGCATGTGAAATATATTAATCGCTTACAAATTGTCTAGTTGATAGTTTCTCGATTTGTTCTTCGGAAGAATCTTAGAGTGCCCAATAGTAATGAGAGAACGTGAGTAGAAATTCAATTATACAACATTTTTTATTTTTCATAAGGTATGTCAAAGCCAGGTTGTTTCATAGAACATGCTTCGCAGTATGAAATGTTGGATTAAAAAAATGGTCGTAGTATAATGTCTGATTCGCAAGATTATATATTTATATAGAACCATGAAATGATTAAAAGAGGGAGCAGTGCTACACTCATCTTTGCTAATGACAAGATTGCTAGGAATTGAAGCGGTAGTGTGAATAGGAAACGAGAGAAGAAGGTGAAAAGGTAATTTTAGCTTTTGCATTTTATTTTTTATTGGTTAAAGATAAGTATTTTGTTGGAAGTATTTTCTTAAGCTCTTAAAAGGAGCTAAGAGGAAGGGGTCTCGACCGTCGTCGTCGTCGCTCACTCGGTTGGGCTTTGGATTCAGATTCGGATTCGGTCAATTGATATGATTGATTGACTTAATTTTTGGACCAATAAAATAAAATTAATAAATTAAATATTAATATTTTGAGTGACCGTTATTTGTAACGATAAATTAATTAATGTTCATCTTAATTTTATTCAAATATTCCCGCGTCAATTAAACAACCACCAGAGGCTGCATTTCACGAATAGCCACATGCAGTGTGAAAAGTCACTTTTACACCCCTTCAATCAAGAAGTTCGTAGGCTATAAATAAACAGTCATTCCTTCAAACAATTTTATCTTAAATCTTCTGCTTCATCTCCTTCTTCTTTCTGCATCATTACTTCAAAAAAAAGTAAGTCTATCGTGTGATTTGCACCATTATTTTGAGTTCGATGATAACTTAGTTGTTTGAAGTACCGCTAAGTTGGATGTTTTGTTCTATTCTGAAAAGAATTTATCCGTTAACCTTGGGCAACAGTGAGACGATAGATTCTTTAAGGACACACAATAATTTTTTGGACTCGCGACATAATTTTGCCAATTTCTATTCATTTATTTTTTCCTGTTTTAGTCACTTATAAATTCAGATTATCTAACAAGAAATATATATATATAAATATATATATATATATATATATATATATATATATATATATATATATATATATATATATATATATATATATATATATATATATATATATATATATATATATATATATATATATATATATATATATATATATATATCCTCGTTGTTCTGATTTTCAAAGTGATTGAGGAGACTAAAACCTTCGTGGTTTTCTACTCCTAATCAGTTTGAAGAATAATATCTTCATTGTGTTAACATCAGTTTGAAAAATAATCTCTTTAACATGTTGTCTTGGGTTAAAGGATTAAATATTTACCATTTACTTATCTATTTGTATCATATTGACAGAAATGACTAACGCAGAAGAACAAATTGATCCTGCTGTGACTCTTACTGCTAACACAGTATTGGAGATGCCAGGTCCTAGCTGTCCTACTGCACCTGCAATGCCTATGCCATCAGCGGAAAAGCTGAGGAAATTTTCTGTTGTTGATTTTAAGAGATGGCAACAAAAGATGTTCTTTTATCTGATCACTCTAAATCTGCAAATGTTCATTCAAGAGGATGTTCTAGTTATGCTTGAAGGAACCATAACAACGAGCGCTTCCTTGTTACTGAGGCTTGGAAGCACTCTGATTTCCTGTGCAAAAATTACATTTTAAGTGAGCTAGAAGATGGCCTGTACAACAATTATAGCATCATCAAAATATCAAGAGAATTATGGGATGCTCTGGAAAAGAAGTACACGACTAAAGATGCTAGACTAATGAAGTTTGTGAACCCCATATTTATGGATTTCAAGATGATTGGCAGTAAACATGTCATAACACAAATCCAAGATGAAGAAGTGCAAGTTATTGTTCATAACTTCCTGTCTGAAGGTATAAAACGAGTCAACATTTTTATTCAAGATATTAATTATTGTACTAATTATAAATTTATGATTGAAGGTATGGTCGTAAATGAAGCGTTTCAAGTTATGAAATTTATTGAAAAGTTGCCTTCGCTGTGGAAGGAGTTTAAGAATTACTTAAAACATAAGCGTAAGGAGATGACGCTTGAAGACCTTATTTTACATCTACGAATTAAAAAGGATAGCAAGACTGCTGAGAAATTTTTTTGTGAAAATTCAATTATAATGGGTGCAAATATTGTTGAGGAAGCTTCAACGAGTAAAAAGAGAAAGAGTCGTCTAGATCAAAGAATTATCCAAGCAAGAAAAGGCTCAAAGGTGATTGCCACAATAGTGGAAAGGTTGGATACAAGGCTACTGAATTTCGTGTACCAAAGAAGGACAAGAAGAAAAGTCAATTAAACATGATTGAGAAGAATGATGAAATAGACGACCTATGTGCCACGTTTTCCGAATGCAACCTAGTCGGAAATCTTAGAGAAAGGTGGATTGATTCAGGAGAAACTCGACATGTTTGTGCTAACAAGGAGTTGTTTACTTCTTATGCTCCCGCTGGACCAAACGAGACAATGTTTATGGCAAACTCCACTACTGCAAAAATTGAAGGAACATGCAAAGTGGCTTTGAAGATGATTTCGGGAAAGATTGTGACTCTAAAAGATGTTCTTCATGTTCCTGAAATGCAGAAGAATTTAGTCTCGACATCACTTCTAGTCAAGAATTTCTTTAAATGAGTTTTGGTTTCCGACAAGATTATAGTTAGTAAAAATAAAATTTATGTAGGAAAAGATTACCGGTCTGCGGGCCCTTTTAAGCTCAATGTAATTGCCATTGATATGAATAAAATTTCAGCTTCTTCTTACTTTCTTGAGTTAAAGAATTTATGGCATGAATGTTTAGGCCACGTTAAATTCAAAATTTTGCGAAAAAATGATTAATTTGGAAGTATTACCTAAGTTTGAATCCAATAACTAGAAATGGAAAATGCGTATGGAATCAAAGTATGTTAAGCATCCTTATAAGTTAGTTGAAAGGAATCCAAATCCTTTAGACTTAATTCACACGAATATTTATGACATGAAGTCAATAGCATCTCACGGTGGGAAAAAAGTATTTCATATCTTTCATTGACGACAGTATTAGATATTGCTATCTTTACTTATTTATTAGCAATGATGAAGCAATAAACGCATTCAAGCAATACAAAAATGAAGTTGAAAAGCAATTAAATAAAAAGATCAAAATGATAAGAACTGATAGAGGTGGCGAATATGAATCTCCTTTTGAAGAAATATGTTTGGAAAATGGCATTATTCACCAAACAACTGCCCCTTACTCACTGCATTCTAATGGAATTGCAGAAAGAAAGAATAGAACGTTAAAGGAGATTATAAACGCCTTATTAATAAGCTTTGATTTGCCTTAGAACTTGTGGGGGGAAGCTATTCTTACAGCTAATCGAATACTGAATCGAGTTCTCCATAGAAAACACAATCCATTCCACATGAAAAATGGAAAGAAAGGAAACCCAACTTAAAATATTTTAAAGTATGGGAATGTTGGCTAAAGTGCAAGTTCCTATACCTAAAAGGATAAAAATTGATACCAAAAATCGTTGATTGCATTTTCATAGGATATGCAACAAACAGTAAGGCATATCGGTTTTTGGTCATTTAATCAGAAAGTCCCAATTTTCATATTACTATGGTAATTGAATCATACAATGCTGAATGTTTTGAGTATATTTATCCGTATAAAATAAAATGTGAGTCGTCTAATAAAAAATCTAAGCGACCTCGGGAAGAAGCAAAGGAAAGTACGTTTGATGAGAAAAATCCAAAATGTAGTAAACGTCAAAGAACAACTATTTCCTTTGGACCAGATTTTCTGGCATTCTTATTGGAAAATAAGCCTCAAACATTCAAAGAAGCAATGTCTTCCTCGGAAGCACAATATTAGAAACAGGCAATCAATAATGAGATAGAATCCATATTAAGTAATCATACTTGGGTATTGGTTGATCTTCCTCCAAAAAATAAACTTTTGGGTTCTAAATGGATTTTCAAAAGGAAAATGAAAGCTGATGATACTATTGACAAATATAAGGCAAAATTAGTTGTTAAAAGGTTTAGACAACGAGAAGGTCTTGATTACTTTGACACATACACTCCAGTAACAAGGATTACATCTATCAGAGTGTTAATAACGTTAGCCGCTGTGTATGGCCTTCAAATCCATCAGATGGATGTGAAGACGACTTTCTTAAATGGGGATTTAGAGGAAAATATTTATATGGAACAACCTGAAGAGTTTGTAGTTCCCGAAAAAGAAAAGAAGTTTTGTCTACTTGTTAAGTTACTTTACGTACAAGCACCAACACAATGGCATGCGAAGTTTGATCAAATAATGTTGTCAAATGGTTTCAAGATCAATGAGTGTGACAAATGTGTTTACATTAAGAATACTCCAAATCAAATAATCTTTTTTTGTTTATATGTGGATGATATGTTGATAATGAATAACAATATTGCTAACATAAATGTTATTAAGTGCATGCTTACTATTAAGTTTGATATGAAAGACTTAGGAGTTGCCGATTTAATTTTGGAAATTAAGATCCTACAGACTCCTCAAGGTCTAGCTTTGTCTCAATTTTATTATATTAAAATGGTTCTTGATAAGTTCAAATATTTGGACTTTAAAGAAGAAAAAACGCCAATTGATTTAACCTATATTCTTGTAAAGAATAAATGTGAAAGCAAATCTCAATTGGAATATGCTTGAGTGTTCATTATGAATTGTACACGGCCTGATATATCTTGTGCAATAAGAAATCTTAGTCAATACACAAGTAATCCTAACCATGCTCATTGGATAGCAATGAAACGAGTTTTGGGATATTTGAAATATACTCAAGACTATGCATTGCAATATAATAATTATCACGCAGTTATTGAGGGATATAGTGATGCAAATTGAATCACCAAATCAATGGAAACAAAATCCACGAGTGGATACGTTTTTATCATTGATGGAGGAGCAGTGTCTTGGAAGTCGTCCAAACAGACATGCATTGCTCGCTCTACAATAGAGTCTGAGTTTACAGCTTTAGATAAGGCCGATGAAGAAGTTGAATGGCTCCGGAATTTCATAGAAGACATTCCTTTTTGACGCAAACCTTTGGCACTTGTATGCATACATTGCGAAAATCAAGCAACAATAAGAAAGCTGGGAGCGTTATGTATAACGAAAAATCTTGTCATATTCGACGAAGGCATAATACCGTTAGACAACTACTCTCTAGTGGAATTATCATAATAGACTATGTAAAATCAAAAGATAATGTATCTGATCCGCTTACAAAAGGTACCTAGAGAGGCGGTTGAGAAGTCATCAAAAGGGAATGATACTATAGCCGAAGAAAAGTCACTATGGCGGTAACTCTACCTAGAAAACTGGAGATCCCAAGATCTAGGTTCAAGGAGATCAAACAAAGTCATTAGTGAGAGTCCAATATTGTCAAATAAAATTTTGGTCCATTCTCGTGATGCAGACAATGTTCAGTACCAAGGATAAAGCGTTAGGACTTTTTTAATGATTTCTAAGTTTGATATGGGTTATATCAAATAGTATATCTACGGGATAACATGTTTAGGAATCACCTATATAAGTGTGAAGGGTAAGCCGCTTCAAAGAAAATGTCGTAAGGCTAGTTCTCTACGTACTTATGAAACCAGGCGGTGTTCATGTCCAAAATGAACATAACAATGAGAACCAAAATATGGATAAGGATTAATTATGTGACGTATGTTGTCTAGGTATACACTAAAGCTTGACGGTTCAAAGATATAAAATTAATCTACCGATTGACCGAGTATATCCGATATATGCTTACTACGAAAAGCTCAAAGGGAAACCTACTTATCCCGATGCAATTAGTCCTTAGTTGCGAGTCACACAAAATAAAAAAATTCATGCATGTTCATCATTCCCCATTCATGTGGG
Organism: Nicotiana benthamiana; assembly: GCA_034376525.1. Lineage (NCBI taxonomy): Eukaryota > Viridiplantae > Streptophyta > Magnoliopsida > Solanales > Solanaceae > Nicotiana > Nicotiana benthamiana. The sequence goes on from CM067326.1 coordinate 48,510,916, forward strand.
GGATTGTTGGGGTTCAAGTGGTAGTGTAAATGAAAAATGAGGTAAGAATATGAAAAGGTAACTTTGACTTTTGCACTTCGTCCCTCATTGGTTTGTTAGAAGCACTTCCTTAAGCTCTTAAAAGGAGCTACGAGGAAGGGGTCTTGCGCCGCCGCCGTCTCGCTCGCTCGGTTTGGCTCAGCTTCGGCTTCAGATTCAGTCAATTGATATGATTGATTGGCTTAATTATTTGGACCAATAAAATGAAATTAATTAATTAAATATTAATATTTTGAGTGACCATTATTTGTAATGATATAATTAATTAATTTTCGTCTTTAATTTTTTCAAATATTTTCGCATTAATTAAACAACCACCAGAGAGGCTGCATTTCACGAATAGCCACATGCAGTGTGAAAAACCACTTTCACACCCCTTCAATCCAGAAGTTCGTTGGCTATAAATAAACAGTCATTCCTTCAGAATTTTTTATCCTAAAATCTTCTGCTTCATCTCCTTCTTCTTTCTATATCATTACTTTCAAAGCAAAGTAAGTCTGTCCTGTGATTTGCACCATTATTATGAGTTCGCTGATAACTTAGTGGTTTGAAGTGCTGCTACCGTTAAGTTGAAAATTCCGTTCTATCCTGAGAAGAATTTATCTATCAACCTTGGGCAACAATGAGGGGATAAGATTCTTTAAGAACATACAAGAAATTTGTGGGCTCGAAACATAATTCTGTTAATTCTGTTCATTTATTTTTCCCGTTTTAATCACTTATAAATTCAGATTATCTAACACGATCCACCTACTCCTTTGTCAAAACAAACATGCTAATTCTTTACAAACAAAATTCATTAGCGAAAACATAAATTAATGTAAAGAAATAAAGCAGGTAGATGGGCAGATGCGTCGGAAGAAAAGGAAGATATGGTTGGGATTGTGTCATCTTAATTAGAGGTTTTCGGTTCAAACTCAGCCTCTCGAGAAGAAAAGGTTTTTTTCGCTCTTTAGTAGATCCGCTTTTATTAATGGGGTTAGTATATTCAAATACCAAATAATTAAAATGAGACAGATATGCATCACAAGTTGAATAAAACTTTGTAAAGTAAATAAATTTACATGCTATTACCGGAAAGTGGTATAAGTAACTAACAAATTGTAAGAAAGAAGTTATTCATCCACATTCCTACCCTGAATTACATTAGTCGTACCAGAAATTTACACAATCAGATTGCCTTATGTACACCATAATCCCTTCGTTAATGTTTCTTCTTCACTGTGCGTTTAATGGTGTGTAAGACCACCTTGGACTAGTAATGCAGCTTCATTACACGTGTCATGTACTTGGGCCGTCAGATGAATATTTAGCGGATGGGATTGAATCCCAGCTTACATCTTCTTGACCATTATTCATGGCTATATGATGCAAATTAGGTGCCATTTCTGAAACACTCCAAACTTTCACCGATTTATCAAGACTTCCACTATAAACCACCCATATTTTCTCACTTCCGGTCGACTCCTTATCTTCCTCGACCGCTAGACATTTCACCGGTCCATTATGACCGGTCAATATAGACAAACACGTGTGAATCGAACCGTCCCTTTTCCAAACAAAAATATTTTTATCTGCTGAACCGCTGAAAACCAAATTCCTAGCAACTGCTAAACAAAGAACCGCTAATTTATGCCCTTTTAGAACTCCACCGTGAGACAACTGTTTTTCCCGTTCCCAAAAATTCACAACGCCGTCCGACGAACCGCAATAAACTACTGAACCGGATTTATTAACCGCTAGAGCCGTCACTGCACATTCCTGGTTCAGTAGTGTTTGTACAAAAACATGATTTACGGTTTTTCCTACGGATTCCCTTTTCCAAACTTTGACGGTTCCGTCTGCTGAACCGGTATAAACAATTCCGTCAACGCTGGCTACCACCGAGTTGACGGCGTCGTCATGGGCTTTAACCGATTCTAAGCATTTGGAGTTGTCAACTCTCCATACTTTAAATGTTCTGTCCCATGAAGCTGAGTAGAGAAGGCCTTGGCTATGGTCCATGCTCAAACATGAAATCGCGTCGCAATGCTTGATCCAAAGGGCTGTCCGATTACGCTTTACCTATTGAAACATAATATAATTAAAATTGTGTTGTCTCGAATAGGTTAAATTTTCAAATGAGATAAGCACGCTACCTCACCATGACATCAGAGCATGTAGAGGTTTACATTCAAATCATCATGCTAAAAAGCAAAATGAAGTATACTCCCTAGTATACTTTTCGAAGACATTATATAATCAATTATTTAAAAGTGTGTTAACTTTAATAGTTTAAATATTTTGATGAGATAGTCATATACAAGCAGAGGAAAATTTCCAGAAAAATCTACAGCCGCTATCCTTCAGGTATGCATTGAGTAACCACACCTGGTGCTATGAACTTTGCCTAAGGAGGTGATGGTGAGGAGAATCAATCCTAAGTCGTTCACGTGAAAATCACTCAGCCAACTAACGCAGTTAACTCTTGAGGGGCAAATTTGACTGATACCCGTAAACCAAAAAATATTTTTCAAGTATTTGGCTCATGAAAACAAACCAAGCTCGCACGTGAGAGGGGTGTTGAAACATAATATGATTAAAAATTTGAAAATATATTTTAGCTAACATTTTAAGACAGGGAAAATGATCAAACTTCAACATTACCTCCACATAATTGCTGGGCTTAATGGAAGCCTTGAAAATGTCAAAAAATGTAGGCAAACTCCCTGCACGTTTATGATTACTGGGATTCTTCGATTGCACCTTCCAAACTCGTACCTTTCCATCTTGATGACCCGTAAAAATCTTCTCGCCGGAGATAATAATTGCTTTAACAAGACCACTATTTGATTTAAAAGCAGAAAATTCCTTCATATCTTTCCAAACGCGTATGTTCTTGCTATCTGAACCAGTATAAAGAATATCATTTTTTGCAGCTAAAGAATAAATATGCCCTTCTTCACGAACAAGAGAGCCAATGAGCCCATTTTGTGGTATGTTTTTGGGAACATCATCGTCAAATTTGTACCAAGGGGATTTATTAACAGGAGAACTTTGGTTCCAAGGTGACAACATCGTAGGAGATCCCTCGGCGCTAAGGCGATTGGGGTCATAGGCGGAGAAACTACTTTGACGGACGTCGAAATCGTCGTCGTTAACGGTAGTTGACGACATATTGGGCACCGAGTGAACCATGTTGTTACGAAAATTACTACTATGATGTAATAAATTATTATGGGGACAAGACTCAGCTAACATTTAAGGTTGTTAATTGGCCTTTTCTTTGTTTGGCTGATTATCATCTGGTTTTTTTTCTTCTTTTTTTTGCAGGAAGATGAAAATAAGAATAAAAAGCAAAGCAAAGCAAAGCAAAACAGAAGGAAGATGGCGAGGATGAAGAGAATGTTGGATGAAAGGGAGATTGGTTGAGAGTTTTTGTGGGGAATATAAAAAGAGTGAAGGCGGGAGAGGAGAGAGACTGATGAAAATGGGAAATGGGGAAGAATATGAACTAGATCTTGACACGTGGACGGTAGTTGTTATTCCGGGTTGGGTTAGTGTTGGGTTGGGTATTTTATATTAGGAAAATGATCGCTTTCAAAATAATAATCAAAAACTAATATTATATATATATATATATATATATAAATTAGACAAATTTATATATTTTTTAGCTATTGAATATAAATATTTTCGGGCACGGCTCGTCGTCGTAACATGTCCATATGTTATTAATTCTGTTTTTTTTTTCTGTTATAAATGTTGAAAGACACCGTGGAGCATTTTTGGCAACAGAAAGCAAATAGATATTAAATTAAAAGTTTATATATGCTATTCTCGCAAATAAGGTTCCAAATAAAGTTATATTTTAGGTGTTTGACAACTAACATATCAACATGATTGTATGTAGTCTCATGTCAACTAGTTAATCTTTTTGTAATATACTTTTAACTGATTTTCGTGGATAATATTATATTCACGCACTACATATTAATCGTATCTTAATATGACATAAACTGAACATAAGACACAAAATGCACAATGCCATTCGGTAGTCCCCCTTCGCCAATAATCCACTACAATTAGAATTAATATCTCACTTATTACCTAATATGCATGCTAACCACCTCAATGATTAAGGTTTACTTTTTCCATTAAGACTTTAAAACCCAGGATTATTTGCATTAAGAGCCTAGGCTTATAATTTCGTTTACGTCTATAAGATATGGCACATTCATTCTAGACCTAAACTTCCGTACTATATTTTTCATCACTCTATTGCTAGTCACATCACACTGCCATATAATTTAGTTTCTGACAAGGCTAAATTATAGAGTGCTTTAAAAACTTAAACCTTAGACGTTTGGATTGAATAGAACATTTTCTTTTCGATTCAAAAGTAAACAACCAAACAAAATTGTCCTTCAGATTTATTCAATGTAATATCTTAACATCTGACAAATTATTCGGCAAAGTCGTTCTCAAGGAGATAACAGGTGACCAAAATGTCAAAATTATATGCGTAAAATATTATTGTCTAAATTTATGTGATACTTTTCACTTTTTGAGTATCCATTTGATTAATCTTCGAAGCTATATTAGATAAGATTAACTTAATATTTTCAAATTAAATTTGGATAGTCAAATACTAAAAGTACTATAAATTGCGGTTCTTTTTATGTCAATATGACCAAACAAATATTTAAGAATATTGGTCAAAATCACATAGTTTCAATCATTAAAAGCAAATGCGTAACATACATAAATTGCGGCTGAGGAAATAATTTGAATCCTAATTATTTCTTCTGGATTGTTTGTGTAATTAACTTTTTTCTTCTCCTTATTAACAATCTCCAAATTAAGGAAAACGGAACAAAACCACCCAAGGCTTCTCTTATCCGTTATCTGCTTAATTCAACGAAAACGTACAAAATCAAATATATTCTTTAACAGAAATGGAAGTATCTTATCAGCAGCAATCGTGTGCATCACCTGAATTTTCTGGCCATTAATGGAAAGTTCTTTGGCAAGAAGATTATCAAGTGCTACACTTGATGACTGTCTCCATGCTTCGAATTGATTCTATTCAAAATATGATTTTAGAGCAAAATCACCTATAAACCATTTCCTACATATCCATATATGGTATTTTGAAATACATCTACCTCTAGGTTGGCTTATTTAACAAAAAAAGAGAAGTGGAATAATATAATGGAGCCCGAGATGGTATAATATACATCAAGTTTAATAGTTGATTTTACTTCAATACATATCCTAATGCCTTTAATTCGAATGCTTATTAATTTATCCTACAAAATAATTCTCCCCACGCCTACTAAACACAATTAACAAGTTTTTAGACGCTACTTATGCAGCAAATGAAGGAAAGATTAGTCTTTGTTATGAATCTTGGTAGAAGTTCACAGTATATATAATAGTATACCAAATAGCAATTGAATAATATAAAAGGACAAAATTTGTTTTTAAAGAAGTGCTTTAATGGTCCAAGGTTGAAGCAGCGCAACCTCAATATATATGCCAGAAAGGAATAAATAAATGATGGATAGCAATCTATGCACCTTCTAAATATGAAGTGAAAGGAAGAATTACATTATTAGATCCAAATATGTTGATGGTTTTCAGTGGTCGGCTGCTAAAATACAAACCCTAAATGAAGTTCCTCAAATTTTATATCTGCAAGTGGTTGATGGGAGGAGTTTAGGTGATATATGCCTTACATTTTTTGTATTCCTTCTGCCCCCGTGCAGAGGGAAAGAGCTCGCACCTTACAATTATTTTAAGAAAAATCCAAGTAATCCAATGACATATACTAAAAGCAATAAAAATAGAAATCGTGTACCCAAAGTTTCAATATAAACTCCAAATCTCAACTCAATGACTGTGAAATGAAAAATATATCCCTAATTTGAGGATTTGCCCACCTATTCTCTCACTTTACATCACACAACTACATATATGTCCCAATTTAGATTATATTGCAGTTGCTCCCAAATCATATTTTCTCTGATTATATAGTTTGCTAGTATATATTTTTAAATATTTATCTTTAAAAAGATGTTTTAACTAAGAGGGATTTATTTCTGAATTTCTTTCTAAATATATCGGACTAGGATACACTTATACACATGACTTATGTGATGGATTATAATAAGCAACGGAAGCAATCCAGTATCAAAATCACATGTAATCTAGACAACTAGCATAAACGAGATTTCACGGGTTACCTCTTGAAGCGTGAACATATCTCTTCTACCACGTGAGCCTTCACTTCCATAACTTCTCAATGGAATCTCCATCACCCGTACAATCGTGATCCTCGAACGTTCCACGGTCTTCTACTGTGTTATCCAAATAATACCGGAAATAGCAATTTCGTGTTGGCAAAATTTCTAGGAAAAGTTGGCTCAAAATTTCAGCCACCATCTTCTTCTCTCCCAAAATGGAAAACCTTATATATTTATAGCACAAGTTTTAAGGGTTAAGACCCTTTTCCAAAACCTGTTGGATTTTCTCTTCCACTAGAAAAATGATTCCTTTATTTCCTATTATTTAGGCACAGTAGGGACCACAGAATTTAATTGACAAGGCTTCAATTATGGAATTAATTTTAATTCGTCCATTAAATCTTATTTAACTCCCCATGTTAAGACTCAGATACTAATCAAATAAATTAAATTATTAACGATTTAATTTATTGTATTATTTTCTTTAGACTTTCGCTTAACTTATTTCATGTGTCGGATACAAAATCAACCGGCCGGGTTTACACATGAAAGCTTATAAGCTTTCATAAAGGTGTATCATCAATCTCTAAACCGAGACATGGATTCCATCAACTAATTATTACTTCGCCAATGTACATTATTATTATTATCCAATTTACCATGCATACTGATCCACGAAAGAATCTCGCCTTTTAATATATCAAAACAATAATAATAATAATAATATACACAGCTAATAATAATTATATCAAGATTAAGAGTATAAGTACATTAATGGCTAGAGAGTTTATTTTATTAAGTTAGTATAAAATATTTATCTCTACCGGGTTCGTTCAATACATATAAATATACTAGCACAAGAAGTTGGAATTAAACCATTCCCATTATCAAGATAAATTATATTTAATCTTGTGTTAAATCATTCCTGATGGTTTGTCCAACTCCATGATTAGATTGTGAACTCAAACTTTATACTTATAAGAACCGATGATTTAGTCTTCCGTGTATAAGCTAAACTCTATACACTAAATCATCTACTATATAAGCAAAGGACACAGACTAATATATGATCTATTTAAAACTTTATTAAAACTGAATAAAAAGTTGTTTCATAATAGATACTATATCTAAACCAAACTCATGGTTAATAGTATATATCCCAACAATCTCCCACTTAGACTTTTGACCATGATAATTATTAGAATATCTATAGCCAAATGCATGGTTAATAGTATATGCCCCAAAAATCTCCACTTAGACTCATAACCATGCATCTACAACTTTCTCACGCATTATTTTACATGACTATTAAAAGTCTTCACCAAATAAGGTTTTGTTAAAGAACCTTGCCAAGTTATATCTGATACAATATTTGTCATGTAGTTCTTTGTCGTAACTATCTAGTTTGGTATTAAACTCTTCAGGGATCCTATTACCGAAACTATCCCAAGAATGTACACCGAACTATAATTTTCTTTAGCTTTCTCCCACTACGACGAAGTACTATTAATATTACCTTCATTACCTCACGACATTGAAATATTAGTGACTTCTTACTATAGTGTTCAATGTTCAAACATCACTCCCACTCGATAAAGGCATATTATGTCTATTAATGTTCTCCCACTACTTGAAATGCAATGGAACGTCAATTCTGACGTGTGAGTTTTGATGTTCTTGAACATCTAGTTATTTCTTTGACCAGTTCCTGTAAAAATAGTTTACTTCTAGGAACATATTTTATGAAACAGTCCTTATCTACAAAAATACAATTATTTTAGCAATTGCCTTATTTTTTTTAGGACAATAAAATAAAGCTCCATTTGTTTTTTTTGGATATTCGATGAAAATGCACCTATTCATTCTTAGTTCCAACTTACATATCTGCTTTCCCTTTCAGCACATATGCAGGACTATCCTATATCTGAAAATGCCACAGACCAAGCTTACATTCAGTCCACAGTTCTATAGATGTCCCAGGTACTAGCTTAGAAGGAACTAAAATGCAATTTGCAGTTTCCAGAAAATATTCCAAAAACAAATAAGGCAAATCTGAATAACATGTCATTAGTCGATCCATATCCAAAAGAGACTTATTTCGTCTTTCTAGACACCACTCTATTATGGAGTTTATAGAGTAGTCCATCGAGATCTAATCCCTTATTCTAATATGTAACAAAAGAACTTTTTAGAGATGTGCTCGCCAGTACAATCAAATTGTAATAACTTAATATATTTCTTTGATAGTAAAATTCAGACTGCATTCAGTAGTTATATATACATGCATTTGGAATAATAAATTTCGATGGGAAAAGAATCATTCATGGAAAGTATATTATATAATACAAGAATTATAAATTCTAAAAATAAATAGAACCAACTCAGATGGAGATCATACTATTATTTTCAGTCAATTGTATATAACTTTCTAATATAAAAATTTTAAACACACTACACATATATGTCATGCGTCTTGAATAGCAATTTCGATGGGAAAAGAACCACTCATGCAACATACATATGCAATGCCATAATAATTAAAACAGACCCAACTCAGATGGAGAGTATACTATTAATTTATGTCAAGTGAACATCATTTTTAATAGATCTAGTTCCATTGATCCAACATGTATACTTAGATGGAGAGTAAGTACACGATATCAATTACTAGTACTTCACCTAGTGAGCTTATAATAAATTTATCCGATATGGAGGAAGACCTAAAATCAACGCGTAAATTTATTATTCACTTGAAATTAATAGTGAAAGACCATAGAAATATAATTCTATCACCGTTTAAGCATGATTGTATTTTAGTTACAAAATTGATTTAACCCTTAAACTCAGATGGACATCTAACATAGGTTATCAATAACTAGTAACTATATCCAGTGAGTTCATAATAAATTTATCCGATATGGAGGAAGACCTGATGTCAACGCGTAAATTTACTATCTTACTATAAATAAACATATGGAGATCGTATGGGTTAATTCCGATCACCACTTTATCACAACCACAAACTTTTCTCTGAGTATTAAGTTCCACAATTTAAAAAAATTGCTCAATACCTCATTTAAACTTTTCTTAAAATACTAAAATTAATATTTTACACTGCATAGCAGTGATTATTGTTCATTGAACTATTTCTGATAAATCTACCAAATTTCATATCAATCGGAGATCGTTAAAGTCACAATCTCCAAAAGTTGCGACCATATTTGGAAAATTATCATTTTAAGCATTTTTTAAGAATTTAAAATATGACCTGTATTTTTTTTTATCATATATCACTTCATGTCAAATCAACATGTGTTATCATGTTCCAGATTAGACATAAATAAAATGATAGAAAGAATGACTTTTCGTATGTAAATCATATTTTAATCTGTCAAACCTCCAAAAAAATCATCTAAATGATCCCGAATCGTCAAAATACGGCGTGATTCATTACATAGTAGTGAGTTCTTCTTAAATGACCGTTTCCGATGATCCTACTAAATTTCAGGTTATTTGGAGATCGTAAAATTCATGATCGCCAAAACTGGATCAAATTCATATAAATTATTTTTGGTGTAATTTAGGATTAAACCCATGTGATTTGCATTCTTCATATATATCATATCAAGTTAAATCACATGTTTCAGATTTAACACAAATATAGCCTATATATAAAGAATCATTTTTCATATTTATAACAAATTTAATTTAATAAACTGCATGAAAACCCATCTAAACAATCTCAAAATGCCAAAAATTAACATGATTCACTGCATACCAGTGAGTTTTTCTCATTAGATTGTTTTCAATAAACCCACCAAGTTTCAGATTAATCGGAGTCCATCAAATTCATGACCACCAGCCTGTAACCAAACTCGGAGAATAACCATTTTAAGTAGTCTCATGAATTAAAATAAATATGATATTGATTTTCATTCTCCTTATAATTACACTATGAGCTCAAGGCATATATTATGTTCTTGCTATTTCTAGGATATATAATATCTCCTTTTGCAATATATTATTCTTTTATTAAACACATAAGAACCTGAGGTATAATATTTTCTCCCATTCGGTGAAAACCCCAATATTTCTTCTCATGGGTGGAGTTAGTTTCACTAGTACCCAAAGATAAAACTTTTTTTCTAGTTAAGAACCTCCACCATTAATGTAGATTTCTCAAGGATAATTTTCACATGGTATATTAACATATTTCAATGACTCAAATAAATATACCATTTTGTGGATCCTACTTATTAATCATAATGCTCAATCCATGAATAGATATAGTTTCACATGTATAAATTTACTAAGAATTTTTCATGAGTTCAATTAAACAAACCACTTCAGTGGTAACTATTTATTACTCATAAAATTCTCAATTTACAAGTGAATATATATTTAGCTCATAAAATTATTTTTTGGTAGACCATAGCTTAAAAAGCCATACCAACAATATAAAACTTATACAAAATACCATCATATTTCACTTAAGTAGAACCTCCAATCAGAGAAAAAAATTCTTCATCGAAAATCCAACTAGTAATCACGTAGGGCATGAAAACATAAACTTAAATTTGAGATTTTTTTTATGCACAAATATTCCAAATGCTCCAATAATTAGTCATCCAGGATACCAAATAGAGAATTTTACTTTATTACAAAATAATTATATCATCACACAATATCAACTATATCTTGTAGGGGTGTTCAAAACCGATCCGAAACCGAAAACCGAACAGAACCGAAGCTTAATGGGTTAATGGTAACGGCTTAACGGACGTAGAACAGATTAAACTTTTTTTATTAACGGCTTATCGGTTTGGGGGCGGATTATTCAATTTTCTTAATGGATAATCCGTTAACCCGTTAAGAATATATATATATATATATATATATATATATATATATATATATATATAAATTCATTTTTACTTATATAATTATATATATTAAATATTAAAAACTAAAAACCTTAAAAATGAATAAGTATAAGTGTATAACAAAAATAAATTAAAAAAACAAACCACTCCCACCGTTTGTTCTGACTGAGTGAGACAGTGAGTAGTGACTTCTGTCTATACCCATTACCCCTAATTTTCGAATTTTTATTTTCTAAATCTAAAATGTGAAACAATGAGTAGTGACATTGGACATTGGACAATGTAGTGTGCGGACAGAAAATATGAACAATTTGCAATTGTCTTCTGCTTTTTAGTCTTTTAGTATTGTACAAGTATTGTAATTCAGTATAAGCTTTTCGATAACCCCCAAAGGTATTAAACCGATAAACTGCCCGGTAACCACCCGATAAGAGCTAACCCGATACCAATCCGCCCAATATCTTATCGGGTGGCTGACGGATGAATACATTTAAAAGCAGATAACCGTTAAGAGTAAAAAGCCGCCCAATCCGCCCGATGAACATCCCTAATATCTTGAAAGACTTAGTCAATTCAAATCCTACACATTTATTATTGAATTTAATACAACAATACGTCTATTTGCTAATAGCCAATGTGTAAATATATTATATGACTAGTATTTAATCATGGGGACCATGGGGAGTCACCCCACCACCATTGAATTAAAAAGAAATTAAAATTATTAAGAACTAATTTTCACAAAATAGAAAAACGTCCAAAACACAGTCCAAACGACCTCAAAACACCAAAAAACACCATGGTACACTACTATGGGAGTGACTTTTTCTCACTACGTCATTTCCGATGGATCCAAAAAATTTCAACGCAATCCGAGTCTGTCAAGTTTGCTGACCTCCGAAAATACCGGCTATTCGGTAAAAAATCTGTTTG